>OY725321.1:73892182-74583949 GCA_963242795.1 Inga leiocalycina
AACCGTTGCTCCTCTCTCTGTCTTCTCCCAATCTGACCATCGTCTCTTACCCTCAGTCCGTCAGATCGATGGTCCTCTCTTCATCGTCTCTCACCTCAGTCCACCGTCAAAGACGCTCTCCATCGTCTCTCACCGTCAATCCATCGAAGATTCCTTCCCGCAATACTACTCTCTCCGTTGGTGAAGATTTACTCGCAGTCCCGCAACACTACTCGCTCCGTCAGTAAGTATTGGGTATTTTATTTTGTTTATTTATTATTGAAATATGCCCTGATTCAAGGCTTGAAATCGTTAAGCTTAAGTTGTGCACTGATTATCCTGTAGATATGAATATATGTATGTTATATGCTTCAGTTGGTCCCATGTTCTGATTTTTTTGGGTTTGATAAGCTATTTTGTGCTGAACTATATGCTGTTTAAGATGAGAGTTTTCCTTATGGTATGATGCACACGTATCTTATCATATGTAGTCAGCGATGAGGCCTTCAATACTAGCCTGGGTCATGGGACCTGTTTCTGTTTTGGAGATTGGAGGGAGTAGGAGTCAAATATGAAATACAGCCATGAAATTTGAGCTTTCTATTTTGGATATTGTAACAGGATCATCATCAACTTTACAAACAAAAATTGTTAGTGTATGTAGCAATGCACTGGTATGCTCTCAAATTCAATATTCCTTGGAGAATTAGGCATTACTGTCTTTTAACATTTCTTTAGCACTCTGGGCATCGGCAACAAAATAGAAAAAATACGTGTGTATTATTTTGAAGTCTGAAAGAAGAGAAATGGGTTCTTTTATCAGTTTCTTCACTATGAGATGTTGTTGTCTAAAATCAAAATATCATTCACTAAACTTCGCTCCTTTATCTAAGGCCACACCATGATTTCTTGCAGTTGATTTAATTAGTGAAATAGTTCAAATGGTTAAAATAGGCTTTCATTGATTTATTATCAGTGATGTTCTCTTGCCCATACAAGCCTTTGGATTTTTCTAGTTTTGGATTCAAGGCGCCTAAAATGATAAATACACTCTTATCTTTTTCATTCTTTTGCATATGAATCTGAAAACAAATATTACAACTGAAAAGGTTGAAAAGTTGGGATGTATTGCTTTTGGAAAATTTGCTGATTATTTGTCTTCCCTTCTCCTTTCTGTAGCTAACAGCTTAAGTTACCTGTATCTTTGCCTTTGTAGAAAACAATATGTACAGACTTTTAATGTCTTCAATTTTCTGAAAGAGATTGTCAGCAACGTTCCTGATTTAGGTCTGCAAGAGAAGGTTTGTGGTTTTCTTTTTATTGGGTAGAAGATTCTTTTTACTGGAACTACCTTTTCTGTATGCTGAATTTGGGAAACTATTTTCTCAGGAAAGTGGACGATGAAGCAAATTACAGTGACGATGATGCAAAAAGAAATAAGATGGTAACATATCAATTTTTCTCAGTTTGTTTTAATCAAGAAGGCAATTTCTCTCTCCAAATTTTACGATCAAACTCTCGTCAACTCTGCATGGAATGTCTGATTTTGTGATTGAGTGAATAGTGCAAATCACTATGCTGGTATCTTTATGCTGAATGGTATTTAGTGATGAAGTTAAGCAAATCTCTCGTGTGGCTTGTCTATCTTTTGTTTCACAAGTTGGTCAATTTAGGATTTGGGTGCACTTGGAATTAGCTAAAGCATCTGCCCTCAGTTTTTTGGTCCCCTTTTTGTATCCTAGATGGGTTAGGACACATTCATTTTTTTGGCCTGTTTGTGTTGGCCTGTTTGGCCTATTTAGGATGTCGGCCTGTTGGCCTATTTGGGATCTTTTACAAATCCAGGCCTCCTTAACAGGCCACAGGCCAGGCCAGGCTCAGGTCGTCTTGTGTTTTAACAGGCCTGGCCTATTAAGGCACAAGCCTAGCCTGGCCTGGCCTGTTTCCACCCCTATCCTCCACCCCCACTGCCCATTGCCCACCACCACCTCCTCCAACCCTACCGCCCACCGCCACTACCACCACCTCCTCCTCCGCCGCCACCATCGCCTACCGCCACCACCTCCTCCTCCACCCCCCGCTGCCGTCGTCGCCACCTCCACTGCCACCACACCCGGCCCACCGCCCACCGCCCACTGCCACTGCCACCACCTCCTCCTCCACTCCCGCTGCCCACCGCCACTACCTCCTCCTCCTCCATCCCCGCCGTCGCCGTCTTGTAACTATTTTTTCTATAAAGATTATATTAAGGGGTAAAATAAACTTTGTGTAATATATTAATTTTAAATAATTGTTAAAATATTAACTCATTGCACATTGCTTAAAAATCAAACCAAACACTACCCTTGTAATTAATATCGCATTGCATTACCATTGCATCGCATTGCACTGCACCGCAGGGTGTAATGGAATCGAACCAAACGAGCCCTTAGGAAATTATTGTGCGAACCTGGTTTGTCACGTTATTTATGGTATAATCACTTAAAATACAACAACTTAGCTAACATTAATCATAGTTGGCTGCTCATATATTTTATATTTTTATTTTCTTAAAAAAAATGAATCCTTTAATTAAGATTTGACAAATAATGAAAAAAGAGAATCTTGTCCAATCTTTTCATTTTATTAATATGCCAGCTAATATTTTAGAGGTACCAAATTAGCTTATAAGTTATTGTATTTTAAGTTGTTAGATCACAAATGATGCAACAAATCAGGTTGATACAAGAATTCCCTATATAGGAAGTAAAATACGTTTCTTGGCTATACATTCAATGATTTCCTTTTTCCTTATATACCAATGGATAATGAGAATATTATCAATCCATCTGTCAATCTATTCCATTATTCTGGTAAAAAAAAAAATCTATTGCATTATTGTATATTCAATTCACTAAGTTATTTTAATTTGGACAAAAAATTACTAATTTATAAATTGAAATGAGTTTTGTTTTAAGAAAAAGAGAGAGAAGCTTGTAAATGATTGTTAAGGAAGAAAGATGAAATATCAACAAAAAGCAAGTTTTATTGATAAATTCACAGATGAAATATCTGTAGTAGTCTGTCTTGTTTATTAAGATGAAATATAGATATAGATATATTAAGAAAATTTTAAAATACATCAAGAGATAATGAGAATGTGCTTTACTTTTTCATGGGGATACAACTTTTCTAATACAATAGCCATAGGTTCCGTTTAGATTGCCATTTATTTTTATTCGATTCTTTATGTCGTACTTTTTATTCGATATGCTTTGATAGCGTTTGTTCTTCACATTAGTCCTAGGTGTTGGATTCCTTTCACATTACCATTATACAAATACTTTTTCCTATCTCAACAATCAATTATTTTTCTTTGTATTTTATTTAATTTTTTATATACAAATCATTCTATTTATTTTAATTTGTTTCTATATTTTAAAATAATTTTAAAGAACCCTCTCTTCACTCTCAACAAAACTACTCTCTTACAATGTGTTGGAGACGATTATAGATATAAAGGTCTAGGGGAAGTTTGGTTTGCAGCAAAGATCAATAAAAATAATAAATTTTATTTTTGGATTTTTTATAACAGAAGTTTTAATCTTGTGTGAGTGCTAGCAAGTTTTTTTTTCCTTCCTAGAAATGAGTGCTAGCTAGTTATAGCTTTTCAAAAAGTACTAAAATTTAATTTAATTTTTCAAAGTCATTCTTGAGTTTAAGAATATAAAATCTTTTCCTGAGTTCTAACTCAATCTCACATATTTATTTCAAAGTAACTTTAATTTTATCCACACTCAGCGTGTTTTGAGGAAAAGATATCGATTTCAAGTGTCCTAATGAATTATTTAAACGTTAAGGTCGTGTTAAAAACCCAACAAAATATTATGTCATTGAAGATATTTTTGTTGTTATGCCGTTTTAGTTGGATATTCTTTTTTTAATTAAGAAAAAAGTGGGATTCGTAATTATGCTTATAATTAATGTGTTTCATCAATCAATTATTTTAATGGTTAAAAAATATTATTTTAAAGGTAAATGCTTTTCCGGTCCTTGATATATGATATATTTACGTAATTTGATTGGATTAAGGAAATTAGTTAAATTGGTTAATTTGACATTTATTTTCTAAAAGACCCTAGTTATCTTCTTTAATTCTATCCTTCCTTCTCCTCCTTGAGGAATCATCAATAGGGGTAAATTAAGAAAACATTGTCAAATATGAAAATTATGTCCTATATTTAGGATCAAGATCAACTTCTCAAATATGTCTTATATTAAGAACTGAAAAAGTATAATAAAAATCTACAATTGTAAATTCACATCAAATTTTAACAATATAAATTTATTTATCAAATTGTAAGATTATTATTATTATTTTAATAATAATCTTACAAAATAAATATCAATCATTGAAATTTGATCAAATGATGAAGATATTAAGTGTGGAGAATGGGTTAGCTAGTGAAGATACTCTTATCCCCACTTTGGGTAGGACTATTAATACATTAGTTCCAGAGTGCTTTACATGATCACTAAATTATTATTTTCCAACCGTTAGTGAAAAAACTAGATTACACCGCTTGTCCTAAATACATCATCTAGTTTAGGAGTACTACAATGAAAAAATTAGATCTCACGTTAAGTATAGGAGTACTACACTGAAATGGATTAGAGAAGCAGGACTTCGTCAATCTAAGGGTGACAGAATAAGCATTGAGTAGGAATCCTAGTACAGGCCAAGAACCGAAGAGACAAATGGAAAAGATTGTTCAGAAGGACATATATATGCTATTGAAGATATTTTTGCTGCTGTTCCGTTTTTAGTCATTGCATTTTTTTTTTTAATTAATTAAAGAGCTAGGATGCCTGATTCGTACTTATGCTTGTTGTTTCTAATAAATGAATTTCGAAACACGAAGGAATAATAAGTCATATTTCCACGTCAAAGTTTGTCCATTCCATCAAACATGAGCAAAGAAGAGCAATAATACTTACAAAATTTTTTTGTGAACTTGGTTTGTCATGTTATTTGTGATATATCATTTAAAATATAACAACTCAACTAACATTAATTCTAATTGGCTGTTCATGTATTTCATATTTTTATTTTTCTTAAAAAAATGAATCCCTTAATTAAGATTTCATAAGTAATGAAAAACAGAATCTTGTGCAATCTTTTAATTTTATTAATATACCAGCTAATATTTATGAGGTACCAAATTAGCTTATAAGTTGTTGTATTTTAAGTTGTCTGACCACAAATGACATAGCAAATTAGGCTCATACAAGAATTTTTTTATATAGGAAGTAAAATACGTTTCTTGGCTATACACATTCAATGATTTCCTTTTCCCTTATTATAAAATACCAAGGTATTAAAACTCGGACCGGGCATTGAACTGGTTGGGGTACTGGGTTAAGGGTCAGTGGGTCAAACCGGGACCAAACCGGTGAGAAATTGAAAATTTTAGACTTATAGTATAAAATTCTAAAGGAAAATTTTAATTTTTTTTAAATATGAAGACGGACCAGACTGGGAACCGGATCGGTTTACCGGCTGATTCGCCTGTTTCTGGGCCGGACTGGTCGGTCTGGTCCGGGTTTAAGAACCTAGTAAAATACGTTATAATCTCATGTGTTTTCGAACTAAAAGGGAGGCCTGCCATTTAGCATGTAATTTCAATTATTCATTTAACAATTTTAATAATTATAATTATAATTTGAATACCTTTGAAACATTATCTCTTGTCTACTCCCAATTTATTAATGAACTTTAAAAGTATAAATTAGCATACAGTAATATTATATCTTAAATTCCATTTTTAGTTTATGCTTTGCATAGGATCGATTTAATGTTTTGGTATTATATACTCAAAGGAACATGCGGCTTTTAAATAATCATCCACGTTACTAAATATTTATTTATCTAATCCCATACTAAATGGATAATGAGAACATGAATCAATCTGTCAAACTACTTCATTATTGTATATTAAACTCACTAAGTTATAAATAATTGAAATGACCCTTTTCCCCCTTAGAAAAAGAGAGAGAGAGAGATAAATGCATGTACACGATTGTTTTTATTTAATTTATAACGAAAAATGAAAAAGAAAGAGGAAATATCTACGGAAGCAAGTTTTATTTCTAAATACACAGATCACATATCTGTATCTGTTGTAGTCTGTCGTCTTATTCATTATCTGACCCACACATACCTATATAGAGCCAAGCCAAGTATCTATATTGGCTTCTAATTCGGCGGTACATTTATTCACGTAATTTCCTTAACACAGTTCTTAACTTCTTATTACTAAGTTTTGGACCAAATTATAGCCAGCCAGGCAGATATATATATATACATATAAATAAATGCGCAGCTCCTTTGTTCAAGGATTTTTCATCTCCATCTTAATCCAATCTTCTCCTTTCTACTTCTGAAAACAAAGCAAGCAATACAAATAACCAAAGTTAAGGACACACACAAACAATAACATCTCAGTGCACTATATAAACTGTAAAATCTAATATATAGCAAATTATATATGCACATGATAAACCCAAATTTTCATATTGATGGACTTGCCTTGTCACTGTCAGTGCCGCTGTGGTATGCTTTCTCCTGCTTTCCCTTCTTCCTCGTCTTCTTCATCTTGTCACTGCCAGTATCACTGTCAGTGCCACGGTCAGTATCAATGTCAGTGCCGCCGCCAACTTCGGGTGCTAAAGCAATTCCAAGGGCTATAATCAAGGGTGCAACAGCAAGAAAGAAAACCATTTTGTCAGTATCACTTGATAATTTCTTTGAACACCCTCACTTGATCTCTTGGTTTGGTGTGGATGCATGAAGCACTTGTTGTTACTTATATAGAGAGCCTCATGCATGCAAGGAACGGGATGTGGAAAATATCTTCTTAAAATTTAAATTAATAAATAAATAATGCGTATGTTACGTGTATCGAGATAATCTTATATTCCTCTTTTGACCATGATAATATTTTATTCTTTAAATCATAGACAATGAATCGTTCTAGACCTTTAAAATTGTACAAGTAGTTTTACAAGTAATAATTAAGTACGAGAATTAATTATCTACAACTAATTCAAATTTCATGAGATGAAAAATAATGTTTGATAGAGAATATAAATGTTCAAAAATTTCCATAAAATTTTATATCTAAAGTGCATAAATACCATATGCTTTTTGGAGGTATAAAAGTATCCGCGAGATTCAAGATGAAAGCAAAAATGACACAACCATTAAATATAACCTTACATAGTTACGATTTTTTGGTGGGCTCATGTTATCAATATATAATAAAATTCTCTTCCCTTATGCAGAGAGGGGAAACAACTGTTCATAAGCCAACTCTAATATTGGGATGCGTGCCATCGGCTCCTTCCACAATTCTGCAGCTGCCTCTATCCGGTTTTTCAAATTCCAAAAATTGGAATTTTACACTTGGGCATTTGAATCCCAACAAGCCATTCAGCGGGTAATTCAAATTCAAAATCAAAATCAAATTGAGAGAGAAAATCAGTTAAAAGTCATTTTTTAAAAATTTTATTGACCGTGACAAATTTTACCTGTAAAAATCAGTTTCTTCAGGTTAAAGGAACATCTGTATAAAATATGGCAGTCCAATGGTTTTGATTTAATTGATCTTCCAAACAATTACTATGTTGTAAAATTTATAGATCATGAAAAGTGGGATCAGCTCTATAAAAATATCCTATTCGGAGGTCCTTGGACGATTGCCTGACACACTATACTAGTGCAGAGATGGTCCCCTTTCTTTTATCCATTCCACAATCCTCTTGGTAGAGTAGCTACTTGGATCTGAATTCCCCACGTTCTGCTACTCTACTATAATAGGGAAGATCTGTGGAGACTGGGAGATATGATTGGAAAAACTCTCAAGGTAGATATGAACACTATCGAAAATCCTGATGATATCGAAGCTAAAATCCATAGGGGACGCTACGCTAGACTCTGTATAGAGGTGGATTTGCAAAAAAAGCTAGTTCCCAGAATCATCTCTACTTCGGCTCTTTTTAACATAGAGTATGAGGGATTGGGACTTATCTGCTTTACCTGTTGTAGATATGGCCACCGAAAGGATCATTGCCAGATGGCCGTGAAATCAGATGGAATGTCCTCTGCGGGAAAATCGTCACTAAAGAATGGTCCATCCTTAGTGGGGAATCCGAGCTCGAACCAGGCTTCTTCTTCTTCTCCGATGGTGCCACCGAAAAAACCCCTTCCGACCAAGGATCAATAATTCGGCCCGTGGATACTAGTGCGCAAACCTGCCAGAGCGCGCTTTCCGAGACACACCGAGGGTAGGGGCAAAGTGGGTAAGTGGAACCATTCCAGATCTGCACAGGGTATGGACACTAGCAAAGTATCTCAGTCCAGGTTCACCGTCCTAACAGGTATGGATCCAGCCGATGACGCAAATCCCAAGTTAATTTCAAACTCGGTAATTGTTTTTGAGAAATCAGAACCAGGAGCTGCAGTGAAACCTGTGGCAGACGAATTGCTAGGAAGAGTAAAAGGAGTTGGCTTCGGTCAACATTCTCTAAAAAAGGGGGTCCACGTTGGGAAAGGGAAATGGACTGAAGTGAAAAAGCTAAATGAGGCCTCAAATAGCATTTTATATGGTGAAAAGGGAAAGGATGTGGACTCAGCCATGGGCCCAAAAGCTCCATCGGTCTTACCTTTATTGAAGTCCAAGAAGGGAGTTAAACAAAGAGCCTATAGCTTGGTTAGAGGAAACATGCAAAACGTTGGGCCTAAACTCCACGCATCAACTCACATGATTCAACCCACACATGTTTGTGAAAGAGCGAGCCAAAATGAGCCTATTTGTGAGTCACATGATACAACCCACACATTAACTCCAAATAAAATCAATGATCACCGTGGAACTAAGTCTATTCATAACACATTGGTTTTTCCTAGTGGGGCCAGAAGTAGGGGACGAATTATTTCTCGGATTCTATAAGAATGGCATTGGTTCCTCTAAATATTCCAATCCCAATCAGGACTTGCATGAACTTGGGTCAGAGTTGCGTTCCGTCTCCCAACTTGATGTTGTTGTTCTCATGGAGGAAAAACCACTAGACAAGTTTTTGTGCCTCTCCTCATTCCCTGTTGTGCTTTTATATGATTATCTCATCTTGGAATTGTCGTGGGGCAGGTGGTAGTTCTTTACCTAGAGTGTTAAAGGATGTGGTAAATAAATATGGAATCAATGTAATGTGTCTAGTGGAACCCAGGATCCGTATCTACATCTAAAGGAGCTCTACTTGAATTGTTCGAGTATGAAGCTAGTTGGAGCTTTTGTAGAGGACGACATGTGGA
The DNA here is from genome assembly GCA_963242795.1 of Inga leiocalycina. Lineage (NCBI taxonomy): Eukaryota > Viridiplantae > Streptophyta > Magnoliopsida > Fabales > Fabaceae > Inga > Inga leiocalycina. Next base: position 73,901,511 of record OY725321.1, read on the forward strand.
AAGTCTTTCACCACTCATTGGAAGGTAAGGCAAAGGAATGGTACATGAGCTTACCAAGACATGTAGCTTATACATATCAAAGTGGGCAAAACTTACAGAAAGCTTTTCTTGAGAAGTACTTTCATGCATCTCAAACTTTTGCTATAAGAAAGGAGATCAATTTAATTCTCCAAGATCCAGATGAGACTTTGCATAAGTATTGGAACCATTTTCAAGATCTCTTGGCTTGATGCCCACATCACCAAATTCGTGATGAGAAGTTAGCTCAAACTTTCTATAACGGTTTGAAGGAGAAAGATCAAGACAAGATTGATGCAGCTGTTGGTGGTGCTATCATTGATTTCACTGCTCCTGAAGCTTGGGAATTGATCAAGAAGATGGCCCTAGCTAAGCAAACCTATGGGGAGCCAAGAAGGAATGCTAGAGGAGTTTATCATGTTAACTCTTCACCTCTACACATTTCTTAGCTTGACAACTTCACCACTTAAATTTTTGCTTTGATAACAAAGTTAGATCGGATTGCTTGTAAACCATCCATTCAAGAAGTCAACTTGGTTGGTAAGGAATTGGTAGCCCCAAGTTGTGATCTTTGTGGCTCATCTATGCACATTTCCTGCAATTGTCCGTCTTGTTATGAACAGGTTTCTGCCATATATCAAGGCCACCCTAACAATCCCAAATGGGACCCTACTCAAATACATATAATGAAGGGCGGAGGCAAAATCCTAAATTTAGTTGGAGACACAATGATAATAGAAGACAAAATCTTTTTTAACAAGGGAATATTGGAGTTGGTACTTCTTCTAGCTAGTTTCAAGAATTTTCAAAGATGGTCATTCCACTCCAAGATAACAAACTTTCCCAATCTAAGAGTGATGAGACCAACCAACTGTTGAAGAGTATAGCTGCTCAACTTACTAATATGGACAATCAAATGAAGGAAGATAAAGCTTTAAATGATAGTCAATTCTCCTTTATTGCCACAATCCTACAGCAAATGCAAGGTGATAGAGCAAGTAACAGTAACCAAATGGCAAAATATTTACAAGAAGTTGGAAGAGTTAGAAATGAAGAATAATACGGTGCAATCTCACTTAACTCAAATCTCCAACACTCTTAATGACTTGCAAGCTAAGAATGGGGGTGGTCTACCATCTACCACTATGATCAACCCCAAATCTGTCAACACCATTAGGTTAAGAAGTGGCAAGATGGTGTATTTCCCAGGAGATGGTGAAGACTATGTGGACGATGAGATAGAAGCTGAAAGGCCACCCCTTGAGCCCTATGAAATTGGATAACTTTAAAAGTATCAAAGAGAAAGAGATCTTAAAGAAGAATAATGGCAAGGAAGTTAAGCAACCTCAAGTGGAGGAGCAACTACTTCTAAAAGAGGTCAATGAGAAAGCTCCGTCTACACATGAGAAGGGTGAATTAAGTATGCAAGGAGCCTTAACGCAAAATGGTAAGGAGGTAAGAATTTCTAATATTCATTTCCCTAATGCTTACCTTAGAAGTAAGAAGTTGCATGATGATAAAACTGAAAAAGAAATGTTCGAGTTCTTTAGTAAGTTAGGTGTGAATATGCCTTTTCTCAAGATGATTAAGAGCATGCATGAATATTGTAGGTTCCTTAAAGATCTTTACACAAATAAGAAAAAATTCAGGCATAATTAAATAGTCCAATTGAGTTCTAATGTGTCAGCCATCTTTGAGCCTCAACTTCCCATAAAATACCAAGACCCCGGTGCCTATACCATTCCTTGTACCATAGGACCAGTTAACATAACTTCTGCTTTGTTGGATTTAGGGGCTGCAATTAATGTGATGCCTAAGTCTATTTAAACTGCTCTAGGAATCAAAGCTATTAAGCCCACCAGTGTTGTGTTACAGCTAGCTGATAGGTCAATTAGGCATCTAGATGGCATCTTAGAGGATATCTTAATCAAAGTGAAAGACCTTGTATTCCCCGCTGACTTTTATGTCCTAGATGTGTCTAGTGAATTAGCTCATGATTCGACCCTAATTCTAGGCAGACCCTTCCTTAGAACATCAAACACCATTATAGATATGAACGATGGTGCTATAAGTATGGAGGTTAGGGATCATAAAATCTGTTTTAATATGTATGAGGGCATGAAACACCCTTATGAGGATTATTCCTTGTTAGGCGTTAATGCTATTGATTTGGCCATTAAGGATACTAGAGATCATTATGAATTGAGCTTGCATGATGATTACTATTTCCATATGCATGCTAAATATGATTCTTTTGAGATTGATGATGACATAGTTGCTTATGATGCATATTTTTCATCTCTCCCTTCTATACATTCTTTTTTTTATGCTTGTGGTAGTGACCTGACTTGGCTTAATTTTGATATCAATTGCATTCTTTCTGCTTCACTAGTTTACACTTTTTCTTCTGATGATGCTAACTCCACTTTTGCAAGTGATTTTGGTTTAGAAAAAGGTTTACTTCTTGAGTGTGCAGATACTTGTAATAAGGTGGAAGCTGAGAATATAGTTGGAAGTGGCTGCAATAGCTCTCATAACCAAGAAGTCAAAGAAAGCTTCCTTCTAGCCGTTCCACCCTCTCACATACTTAATTCGCAACAACAACAACCTTTATTCAAGAATAATGGGCTTAAAGAGACTTATTCTCTTGCCACTGCTCCTAAATCTATTATTTCTCCTTATACCTTAAAATATTTGCAAGATATGCTCTCTAGTTGTGATGTAAGTATGAAGGATGATAAAACCAAGTTTGTTGCTGCTATTAGTCAACCTCAAGTTGACTCAACGCTTGGGAAGCTCAAGAAGCAAAAGATGAATGCAAAGGAGCTTAATACACACCAACCAATTGAGGTTACAAAGGGAAGTTCTCTTTGCTCTCTTCAACTCCCTGAACTAATCCCTTCTACTGTTCAACCTCCTTCCTTGACTTGAAACCTTTGCCTCCTAATCTTAAGCATGCATTCCTTGAGCATGATGATAAATTGCCTGTGATTATTTCTAATGCTTTGTCTTATGATGAAGAGGCTAGATTGCTTTGTGTGCTTAGAGAGAATAAGGAAGCCATTGGTTGGACATTAGCTGATATCCCAGGGATTAGTCCATCTATATGTACTCATAGGATTTTGCTGAATGAGGGTTCTAAGCCCATTAGATAACCCCAAAGGAGACTTAATCCATTGATCTTAGATATTGAAAGAAAAAGGTTACTAAGTACTTAGTGCCTGGATTATATATACTATTTTTGATAGTGAGTGGGTTAGTCTTGTTCATATGGTTCCAAAGAAGAGTGGGCTTACTGTTGTTAAGAATGAGCAAAATGAGTTGATTCTCACTAGAGTACGAAATACATGGAGGGTATGTATTGATTTTAGAAAAATTAATGATGCCATTAGGAAGGACCATTTTCCTCTATCCTTTATTGACCAAATGCTAGAGATATTAGCAGGAAAGAGTTATTACTGCTTCTTATATAGGTTTTCTGGGTACTTTTAAATCCCTATAGCTCCTAAGGATCAAGAGAAAACCATCTTCACTGGCTCTTTTAGCACTTTTGCTTATAGGAGGATGCCTTTTGGTCTTTGTAATGCTCCTGGTACTTTTCAACGTTACATGATGTCAATCTTTTATGATTTCCTTGAGCATTGCATGGATGTTTTTATGGATGACTTTACTGTTTATGGTAACTCATTTGATGCTTGCTTGTCTAGTCTTGATAATGTCTTAGCATGATACATTGAGAAGAAACTTATTTTGAATTATGAAAAATGTCATTTTATAGTCACTTAGGGCATAATTGTAACATCCTGGATTTTAATCAAGGATTTATAACTTCAAATGATGTAATTAATGATAAATAAGCATTTTTGAAGTATATGTTGTGCAATGTGAAATGAAGGCAATTATTCATAATTTAATGAGTATTGTACTAATCAGGGGTAAAACGGTAAATTTACCAACCGTCTGGTTAGCTACGAATGATAAAACCCCTTAGTAATCAAGATCAATGGTTGAGATTGAAAGATCAAGGGGTGGAATCAAGTGTGAATGGATTTATATGAAATCATGATAGGGAGAATGGGATGGTGACAAGTGGCCAAATGAGGACCATTGGATGAAGTCAAAGTTTCAACCATTGTTACTTCTCTCTTCTCTCTCAAAACCGATGATGAGCTTGGGAGTGAGTGAAGTTCATCTTCATCAATATCTCTTCATCTCTCCTCTCACCTCCATTTCCGCCGGACAAGTTAAAGAAAGAGAAAGGAAGGGTTTGAAATTTGTGAAGGTAAATGATCTTAAATACTCACTTCACCTTCATTGATATTGTTCAAAAGGGTAAGAGCTTTACTTCCATGTGTTCAGACTTTGGATTGGTGGTGTGTGGCAAATTGAGGGAATTTGAAAGTGGAGGAATCCAAGTTCTGATTTCAGCAAGTTGAAGAGGTAGGTTTGTAATACATTTTGATATATATGTCAAGATGTTTGCATGATTAACGAAAATTCTGGAAATTTGACCTAAATATGAAGTTAATTGAAGGGTAAATTTTGGTGAGAGTGTCACTGTTCATTTGGTCAGTTTTGACACTTGGGAGTGATTAGAATTTGATTTGAAGTTGATTAAGGGAATTGGTTAGAATGAGGTTTTGAGTGGTTTGATGATCTAGAGAGAGAATGTATTGAATGGGTTGAATTTGTTTTTGGTTACCAATGAGTTCCTTGTGTTGAAATAAGTGATAATGAGCTTTGACACAAGTTTAAGAACCATTGGAGTTCGTTTGGTGGATTTTGGAGAAGTTTACCAGTTGCTGCTATCTGGTTTCTGAGGTGATTTCTCGAGTGAGGAAGAACTTACTCGAGCACAGGATGAACGTGCTCGAGTGAGCATGTTTGTGCTCGAGTGAGGGTGCCTGAATGCACTGGGGGTGAGTGTTGCAAGTGATCACTCGCGGGTTGATTGCTAAGAGTGCGCCTGGCACTCGCGAGCATTGGGTGATCACTCGAGCACTAGGACTTGTGCTCGAGTGAATCTGTGCCTGGGAGTGGAGTTACTCTCGGGAAGCCACTCGCTGGCCCTCACTTCCTCTCATGCTCGAGTGCGCTGAGGGTCAGTGCTCGAGCACAGGTGCTTGTGCTCGAGTGAGAGTGCATTTTTGTGTTTTGAGTGTGTGTCTCAGGGCATCACTCGGGAGTGGATTATGGAGGGTGAGCGTGAGCACTCGCGAGTGTTGAGGAATCACTCGAGCACTGGGGTTGTGCTCGAGTGAGCCCTCTGTGCTCGAGTGCGCTTGTGGTTAGAGAGTTGGGATTACTCTCGGGTTGTCACTCGCAGGGCCTCACTTCCGTGGTGCTCGAGTGCTGGCGAGGTCTCTGCTCGAGCACAGCCTCTTGTGCTCGAGTGAGAGTGTAAGTTTGTCGCGGGAGTTGCTCTCGGGTAAGCACTTCCTGTCTCACTCGCATGTGTGCTCGAGTGAGATCGTGGGTTGTGCTCGAGCACGGTCTTCTGTGCTCAAGTGAAGGGACCAAAAATCAGTGTTTAGCTTTCTTGTGAGGGATCTTTAGGGGTAGTTATTCCAACCCTTTAGGCATATGTTTAGGCATATAATGGCCATCCAAAGAGTCCAAATGAATACCAACTTAGAGTGTTATTGAATTAAGAACTTGGAAAAAGAGATTAACCAAATGTCCCTATTTTGATTATAGGATTTGATATCTTCTATCCTCGTGAGCCTACTGTGCCAGCGACCGTCAGGAAAGGATCAGGTAGTGACTTTTCTTTCGTACCATTTATGATGCATTGTATGTGTGTATGATCAGTGATTTGTGATAAATTCGGATATTGCGACTTATGTGGATATGTGTTAGCACCGTCAGTCCAACAATCCCTGAGTAGCTAACAACGGTTCGGGTGAAGGTCGTGTGCCTTCCCGGTGGAGAAAGGGGATGAGGATGAGGTGTGTTATGTGGGCCGAAAGGCTATTTGTGAGGCCGACGGGCCATTTGTGAAAGCTGGTTAGCTGTATAAGCTATAAGGCTATATGTATGCACGGCCACGCCAATAGTCCCTGAGTAGCTAACAACGGTTCGGGTTAGGGTAGTGTGCCTTCCCGGCGGAGAAAGGGGATGAGGGTGGAGTGTGATATGCCACGCCAATAGTCCCTGAGTAACTAACAACGGTTCGGGTTAGGGCAGTGTGCCTTCCCGGCGGAGAAAGGGGATGAGGGTAGAGTGTGATATGCCACGCCAATAGTCCCTGAGTAACTAACAACGGTTCGGGTTAGGGCAGTGTGCCTTCCCAGCGGAGAAAGGGGATGAGGGTGGAGTTTGATATTGGTTGCTGCTGCTGTATGATGATTTGCTTACATGCTGTGTGCTTATATGTGGTATAAATGTTTAGTTACTACTGGGATTCTTTTGAATCTCATTCTTTCCTTTGAACTAACCTTTCAGACAGGGCGAGTGGCTCCAAGGAGAAACGCGTGACCCGGAGCGGTTAGAGTTTTCTAGGGACATTAGTATGGTTTTTGTTGGTTATTCATTTTTGGATAGGGATTACTGTATAAGATTTTTGGATTGTAAGTAGTTTGAATACTTGGTTCTGTAATCCCCTAATCAGGATTTGAAACTCTATGTATATTTAGATTACCCGGGGGTTGCCGGGGTTTAAATTACAAACTCTGATATATTTATGAATGTAAGTTAACTGCACAGGTGATTATATTCGATAATTGGAAACGAGACCTGGATAGGAAAGAAGTTTTGAAAATTTTGTAAGTTCCTACTATTCAGTAGGTGATTTAATAAGTTTTGAATTATCCAACGGTCTCAAACCCCTTTTTACTATGCATTATCGAATCTTAATTACGTTAATTAAGGCAGGGGGTTACAATAATGCTTGGACATTTGATTTCTCAAAAAGGTATTGAAGTTGACAAGGCAAAACTTAAGGTGATTTCATCATTGCCCTACCCATCTTCACTTAAGAACCTTCGGTCATTTTTAGGGCTTGTTGGTTTCTACCAATGTTTTATAAAAGATTTCAGTAAAATTGCATTGCCTTTGTCAAAGTTACTACAAAAATATGTAGATTTTTTTTACGACAAGTGCAAGCTAGCATTTGATGAGTTGCAATATAGATTAGTCACTCCTCCTATATTGGCTCCTCCTAATTGGGAATTTGCTCTTGAGTTGTCTTGTGATGCATCCAATAGTGCTGTTGGAGCAATGCTTGGCTAAAGAGATAGTAAGGTCTCTAAGGTCATAGCTTATGCTTCCAAAACTACTGAGAAAGAGTTATTTGCAATTGTGTTTACCTTGGATAAATTTAGATCATATATAATCAACTCTAAAGTTGTTGTCTTCTCAGATCATACAGCTGTCAGGTATTTGTTCAAAAAGATACAGTCTAAGATAAGACTTCTTTGCTAGGCTCTTCTTATACAGGAATTTGATATTGAGATCAAGGATTAAGTTGGAGCAGAGAATCATGTAGCGGACCACCTCAGTCGGCTTCTTAATGATATAAGAGGAGTTGATTGTTTTGCTCTAGTCTGTGATGATTTTTCTGATATTGCTTTATGTGTTGTGGAATTAAAAGAACCATGGTTTGCTGACTTGGTTAATTATTTAGTATTAGGATTGATTCCTGCATATTTGTCTCCGTTTTAGGTGAAGAAATTAAAGCGAGAAGCCCAATATTATGTTTGGGATAAACCACACCTGTGGAAAATGTGCAGCAACCAAATAATTCGAAGATGTGTACATGAGGAAGAATTCCAGTCCATCCTTTCTGCTTCCATTCAATGATATGTGGTGGACACTTTAGTACTAGCAAGACCTCTATAAAAGTGTTAGAGGATGGGTTTTATTGGCCTACCCTGTTTAAGGATGCATATTTATATTGTAAGGCATGTGATAAATACCAACGGTTTGGGGGGTTAGGTAAATGGCATGAGATGCCATAACAACCCTTGCTTTTTTGTGAGGTATTTGATGTATGGGGCATAGACTTTATGGGCCCTTTTTCACCATCATCTGGGTTAACTTATATCTTGTTCGCTATAGATTACCTCTCTAGGTGGGTAGAAGATATTCCCACTTGTAAAGATGACGCCCAAACGATCTCCAAGTTTCTCAAGATTGACATCTTTTGTAGATTTGGAGTGCCAAGGGCTATAGTAAGTGATAAAGGTACCCATTTTTGTAATAAGGTTGTGAGTAACCTACTTGTTAAACTTAGAGCTACCCACAAAATATCCACTGCTTATCATCCACAGATCAATGGGCAAGCAGAAACATCTAACCTAGAGGTCAAGCAGATTTTGGAAAAGATTGTAAGCCTTCAAGGAAAGATTAGAGCTCAAGGTTAGAAGAAGCACTATGAGCATATAGAACTGCATTCAAGACACCAATAAGGATATCTCCTTACTGGCTTATCTATGGGAAAGCATGTCATATTCCAATAGAGTTGGAGCATAAGACTTATTGGGTAGTGAAAACGTGTAATATGGATATGGAAGAATCTAGCTTAGAGAGGAAGCTACAACTATAAGAACTGGAGGAGATGCGATTGGAAGCTTATGAGAGCTCTGATCTTGCATCTATAAGGAGAAAATCAAGCACCTCCATGACCAAAAGATTATGAGAAAACACTTCAAAGTTGGTGACAAGGTTCTACACTTCAAGGCCCGATTTGCACTCAAGCCTGGAAAACTTAACACCAGGTGGGAAGGACTATACATAGTCACCAAAGTGCATGATTTTGGAACAGTAGAGCTACTAGTAAGGTTAGTGGATTAGAATTTAAAGGCAATGGTCATCTCCTCAAGCTCTACCATGATAGTGTCGCTCCGCCTTAAGGCTAGATTGTCCCTTTCCTCTCTCAATCTCTCATATCATGTATCTAATTGCTTGTGAAATTTGTTGAACATGAATGCTTGAGATAAGTGTAGGGGAGGGACATTCCCAGTAGTGATAGTAGGATTAGTATTTTAGTGTTTAAATTCAATAAGACCCCCTATGTTTCTTTAGTTCTTTTATCATATGCCATCCTTACTCTCTCTCTTACATTCAAGATTAATTAGATTGTTGTATTGTATTCCTTAAATAAATTAAGGACAATGTATTGAGCAAGTGTGGGGGAGAATGTGTTTTGAAAACAAAAACTGCACTTAGATTTTTGGTACTTGAATGTTTTAAAAAATGGAAGATTGTCCAAAGTCATTAGTGCATTTGAGAGTTGAGCTTGATCATAGTTAATTGCAATCTTTTGATTAGTTGTTGTTCTTAATTCTATCATTGGAAATAGTTGAGTAAATGGTTTGTGGTTACTTTGTTATGCTGTTGAGTGTTTTGGTAAGCATTTGAGAAGAAACCTTATCGGAAGGTTATTTGAGCCTAAATTCTTTCTTTGTATGTCTGCATGCTTTCTTAACTTTTCATCTTCTAGAACTTGTCTCAACTCCATGTCAAAGCTGTATTTACATTAATGTGATGGAAATGATAAAGGCATTCAATTCTAAACCCTTTCTACCTAAACACAAACCTTTCAAATGATCCATTGTTTACCATTTGAGCCATTCATTGAGTTGTTATGCATGTGTATATCATTTACGTAGTCCTTGCATCCTATCTTGTTATAATTAAATTGTCATCACCTCTAATTTCTATGAATGTTGGCTTGCCATGTATATACATATTGAAAAAAAAACAAAAAAAAGGAGAGAAAATGGTGAAAGAAAAAAAAAGAATGAAAAAAAGAGAAAGCAAAGAAAAAATACTCATTCAAATAAGGCAATTCTAGGGATTCTCTATAAATGACAATATAATAATCATGTGCACTCCAAGTGGTAAATTGGATGCTAAGTAATGGTTAATAGTTTATATATGTGCATAACACTTGTTTCTTTCTCAATTATTTCATGTGGTCTTCTCCATCATTAAAACCCATAAAAGTCTTCTTAATTTGTTACATTATTATTGTTAACGGTAGAGATGTTAGAGTTGTTACAAGCCTATGGTAAGGTGACAATTAAGTGAGCCAGAGTGAGATAACCTTAATAAGGAAAGTAGAGCATAAACACTAATATCCTAGAGAGCTCTCTAATGCTTATTTCAATTACAATTGATTGTATAGTGGACTAATCCCTTTGCATTGCACTATGACTCATGCTAGTTGTGGAGCTTCATTAATTGATTTCTTGCTTTCCAAACTATGAGATTGCTCATCTTTAAATTGTATTGATGTTCATCTTGGATGGCTTTGAATTGATAATCTTTGTCCAGGGTACAAAGGTCCAAGTGTGGGGAAATTTGATATATCCTAATTTTATCATAATATTTAATATCTTGATTAGGGATTTTATCATTAATTTTAGGCTAAATAGCATTTATTATGATTAAATTGAATTAAAAATAATTATGTGAAAATAAATCTTAAATAGATATATTTGTTATAATATTGTGATTGTTCTTTAAAATTTGAATTTTGAATGCAGATATTACAACATATTGATTTGAATTGTAGGTCACATTGGAGAAGAAGGAGCTGAGGGACTAGAAAGTAAAGATGTATAAGGACTGAAACAAAAAATAAGATTTTGCGTGTGGCTCCAAGGGAATTCTGACAGAAAGAATGGTTTATTCTGTAATATTAGCCGTTACTTTCATGAGGCAAAGGCCAAAACAAGACACTGAAATTCCAAAATCCCAGTCTGGTCCAAAAATCCTAGGTCTTTTACTACTTTCAGTGTGGAAAGATCAAAGAAAATTACAGAACTTGACCCTAAATTTCCAAAATGTCAGTTTGGTCTAAAATTCCGAAAATCACCATGTCTCCCTGTCGAAACTGATTTTTTTGCCTGCTGAATAACTGATATGAAAGGAGGGACAATCTAATTATAATCTTGGAAGATTTTGCCACAACTTTGAGAGGATTTGACATAGATTTCAAATTGCAAAAAACAATAAAACAGCCCCAGAGTTTTCTTGCGGCAAACAGGGAATAACCAGAGTGCAACTACGGACGAGATAGAGAGGAGTGATTTTGAACAGAATGAGACCAGAGGGGGAACACAGCCCAAGTTTCATTAACAATGCCTCCCTCCTCCTCTAATCTATTCCTTCCATCTTAATTCCAGGGATTCTTGGTGTCTTGAAGGAGTTGTAGCTGTGATAAACTTCATGATAGGCTAAATTCTTTTCTACTTCTTGGGGATGGAAAATTGGTTTGAGCTTCAGAGATACATTTAGGGGAGTTATTTGTTTTAATCTTTATGTAACAGATTTCCTGAGTTAGGATTTTATGTTATATGGTTAATTTACTGAGATTGCGAGTGGTTTATCTTAGTAGTGATTGAAAAATTGTGATTTGGATATAATTGTGTGATTTGAGATTTAAATTTATATATTCCCTTTTTATTTTAATGTGGTTATGCTCTTTCATAGTTTGAATGAGTATTATGACTGCTTTGATCTTGTTTGAATATCTTAATTGAGTGTTCATTATATAGACGAACAAGTTGCATAAATCTAATTTTAAATTGCACACTAAGTGGTATTTAATAGTGTATTAAGAAGTAATTATCTAGCTAGAGTTCTAGGGCTAATCACTAATTAATATCACTAGACTTATCGAGTTGCTAAGGTTTAATTTTTGACTAAGTGAGTAGTTTGACTCCCAAATCATTTCGAGCACGGATAACCTATATTCATTTTTCCAAGAAGCATTCATCATCAATTTGTTTAAATCACAATTTCATTAATTATCTCAACAAATTCTCAAAAACCCAAAAAAATAGTAGTGTAGGTTATTTTCCAATATTAAAATAAAAAAGAAAATTCAATTTCCAACCCATCTTAATGTTTTTATCACTTAGTTTTGCTAGGAATTAAATAAAAGGCTCATCTAGTTAACACGACTTGAGTTGTGCCCTTCACTGCATAATTTGGTTTATTTTGATTTAACTCGAGGCAACTAAAGGCTTTAAATCGATGAGATTAAATATGCTAGATTATATGATGATCGAATCCTATAAAGATCTAAGAGTTACATGTGATGTAATTGGTAAAGAGGTTACCTACCTAAATAACTTGAATTAAGCAGCCTGCCAAAGCAATCAGAATCCTTCTTACCATTGCAGCATATTATAATTATGAAATATGGCAGATGGATGTCAAAATAGCCTTCCTTAACGGAAAGCTGTTTGAGGATGTGTACATGACATAATTTGAAGACTTTATGCATTCAGAGGACTCTGGTAAAGTATGTAAGCTTTAAAGATCTATTTATGGTTTGAAGCAAGCATCCTAAAGCTGGAATAATCATTTTGATGCAGTAGTCAAAGAGTTCGGATTCATTCAAAATATCGATGAACCTTGTGTTTACAAGAAGGTTAGTGGGAGTACAGTTGTATTTGTAGTACTTTATATAGATGATATCCTACTCATTGGGAATGACATTTCTACCTTGCAGAGTGTCAAGTCTTGGTTAGGAAATTCTTTCTCGATGAAAAACTTAAGTAAGCCCACCTATATCCTAGGGATTAGGATCCATATAAATAGATCTAAGATACTAATATGGCTAAGTTAGAGCACTTACATAAACAAGATACTGCATAAGTACAGTATGTAGGATTCAAAAAAAGGGTTACATGCCCGTGTCTCATGGCATCCATCTTAGCAAGGAATTGTGTCCTATTACACCTAATCAGGAAGATTGATAAGCAAGGTTCCATATTCCTTAACCATTGGATCCATCATATATGTTATGTTATGTACTCAACCGAATGTCTCATTTTCCTTAAGTATGACCAGCATATATCAATAAGATCCTGATGAGGGTTATTGGTCTACTGTCAAGAATATCTTTAAGTACTTAAGAAGTACTAAGGACTTATTCTTGGTCTATGGTAGATTGGATAATGAGCTTTATGTAACTGGTTACATAAATGCAAGTTTCCAAACTGACTAAAATGACCTTAAATCACAATCGGGATACTTATTCCTCCTCAATAGTGGAGCAGTAAGCTGGAAAACCTCCAAGCAGAGCACTATAGCAGATTATGCAATAGAAGCTGAATATATAGAAGTATCGGATGTAGCTAAGGAAGCCGTTTGGATTAGAAAGTTCATTACTGAACTAGGGGTGGCGTTATTGCACAAGCCAAGAAGCCTACGTCACATCAAAGGATGAAGCATATACTTAGGTGATTTCATATCATTAGAGAAATCAATAATAGAGATGATATAAATATATGCAAAGTAGCAGGAGAAGACAAATTTGTTGATACTCTTACCAATCCACTTGCACAGACAAAGCATGAGTGTCATGTCAGGACAATAGGATTTAGGCGAATTAATGATTGTACCTATTGCAAGTAGGAGGATGTTGAAAATTGTGACCCAATCATTGTACTTTAAATATTTTTATTCAATGAATTTCTCCATTTTGTTATCATATTATTTGCATGTTCATTATGATGACTATCCTTGGATAAATCATAATGATTATCCTAAATGGCCATGGTCAATCATCTATATATGAGCAAAGATGAAATAAGACCAGTATGACTTTGAAAGGGTATGAAGATATAAATCAAAGTCCTAAGCACTTGTAACAGTACAAGGTATTGGACTGACCCGCTATAAGAAAGCTGCATGGATAAAGTCATAAGCTTGTCTCATATATAACCACGTCACTATACCCTTTTGACCTGAGATCATCATGGATTCCTATAAGAGAGTCGCTTAACTTTGACCTAGTCAAAAGTCACCTTTAACCAGGTGATGATAAAGGCTATATTCGGGCTTGGTGGTTTTTATGCAAATGAATATGAATGGTTAAGATGGAATTTGTCCCTCACATTAGTAGAGAGATATCATTGGGCCTCTCAATAAGTGAGTCTGAGAAATGTATGGCCATATTACAATAGAAAGGAGTTTCCATTTCTATAGTTAGACTACTCAGGGATCGAGAAAGCAACAATCAGGAATATAAGGATGACATTCTCCATGCCTCATCCTTGACTAAAATATCGTGTGACAAAAGGGAGATGATATGGTTGTATGACAGGTTGAATCGGTTTATCGATCCTTATATGGATTGAGTAGTCATAATGTCTTGCTAGAGGCTGCTTACGACTTATGAGTTAGTATAGTCATTAGCCCACTGCCAACTTCATATCGGCCTATAGGGTCACACATAAAAATAGCCCAACATGAGGTATAATGTCTAGATTCATTGAATCTAAGATATGTATAGATTCAATGAATGTAATAGTTAATCTAGGATGGACAAACAAAAATAAAATTAACAATATTATATATACTTATATGTATTTTTGAAATACATATATTTATATATATATATATATATATATTATGATAATATTATTATTTTATGTTAGTTTTAAATTTGTTTTATCTGATAAATTAAATTTAATAACTAACATGATAAAGATGTAATATATCATATTTAATTTATAAAGATAAATCAAATATATTTTCATTGGCTCTTTATTCAGATTAAATAAATAGGTTGAATTAAACTATTGGACAGATTTAATTAAATCATATTTATTTAATTTGCTTATCAAAAGACAATTAAGTGTTAACTGATATGATATAGATTTTGAAATTAATTAAGATTAATTTTAAAAAATCCAATATCCATCATAAAATAGAAAGCCCTAACTAGTTATTTAAAAGGGTGAGCTAGGGTTTTTGTTACAATTGATGAAAAGCATAGAGAGCCATGAGAAAATAAAACTCTAGAGAGGGACATTGGTGGTGCTAGCACAAAGTTCATGATGGATTTCTATTCGTGTGGATACCAATAGAGGGAGTTGATCCGAGTTGTCAGCTCATTGAGATTGAAAAGAAAAACTGAATACATAAGAAAAGTACATTTCTCTACTACTCGATTTAAACGCCGTTAACAGATCCACATTCAAGAATGGAAAATTTTTTGAATTTTAATTTTTTGTTGTGCCTACCAATACCAACAGCATCATCTATTTTTAACACAAGTTCATTTGTGGCTGGCTAACTCAATGATATGGCTAAGGCGTTAAAAGAAGACCTCTGAGATTGTCCTAAAATGTTTGAAAGGTTGAAGGGTGACGTGGTAAAGGCATTGTATGGTGGTTGCACTGACTTTACCTTTGAGTGTTGTGTTGCTATTGTATAACTTGAAGGCCAAAAGTGGCTGAATTGATACGAGCTTCACATAATTGCTCGCTCTTTTGAATCTAATATTACCAACAACAAATGTGCTCCCACCCAAAATGTAACATCTCGAATTTTAGTCACCAAAACTCCTTATACATTTGGGGTATTAAATGGAATAAAATGGTGAATATGTATGACCATAGGAATTAAATATGGAAATAGAAAGGTGAATAATGCTTCCGGTGAAATTTCCCGCTAGGCAGTGAGATTGCCATGTGACTTTGGATGGCCAAATGATATACATAAATTATGCAATTTTACAGAGTGAAAGTAGACATACATCCTAAACTTTAATTTGAAAGGTCATATGAATCATTTAAAGCCATATACAAAAAGTTATTGATTTTTGAAGTTAGCCCATAAAAAGTTATTGATTTTTGAAGTTATTCATTTAAAGCCATATACATAAATTATGCAATTTTACAGAGTGAAAGTAGACATACATCCTAAACTTTAATTTGAAAGGTCATATGAATCATTTAAAGCCATATACAAAAAGTTATTGATTTTTGAAGTTAGCCCATAAAAACTAGAAAGTTTCTTAAGCAACGTTCAAAGAAATTAATCTGGGAATGAGGTGAGTCTAAATGAAAAAATTTTATATTTTTCCTTGAAACTAGACTCAATAAGGGTTCTATAACATTTGGAATCACTCTAATACAATGTCTACAAAATTAGTTATGATTTTTCAAATATTGGATAGAAAAACTGCTAGAAAATCCAAAAATAGAGAAAAATGTAATGACAAACTTGTAATTTTGCCAAACAAGTGCTAAATGAATTATTTTCCAACTAATTGAAGTTAATTTCAATTAATTAAGGAAAATAAATGAGAAAAATATATTTGGAATATTTTGGTCAAATAAATATGAATTTATGGAAAATTGAAGCAAAAGTGCAAATTTGACCGAAATTGTGACTTTACGTGCATACGTAACTGGAACATGTTGTGAAGCCAATTGAGACCATAGAAAGGGACCCCTAGGTGTCTCCTACATGTAGTATGAGGAAGGAAATATTGGTTGAGCTTAATGGACAAGATTACATGTACATGGGAATTTATGTCATAAAAAATATATTTTTGGAATTTTGCTTTAATAATTAATTAAAGCATGAGATAATATGATAAAGCATTATCTTCTTTCTCCTAGCTCATTCAGCGTCAAATAGCCCTGCATGTTGAGAGAGAAAGAGAATATTTGTAGAGAGAGAAAGGGAAGGAAAAACTTGTAAAGGCAAGTGATTTCTTCGATAAATCGGTTCGTAATGTGTGTAGCGCCGATCCTAAGCTACTCCTCTATGTTCTTTAAGGTTTAGAGTCTCAAAAAATCTGTATTGAGGGTTTCAGTTTTCATCCAAGTCAAGGAAAAGCTAGTGGAAGCTTGAGGTAACTTCCAAACTCTCATATATTGACTATTTACTGTGGAAAAATCACTTTTAAGACCAGTTAAAAACGATATTTTAGACCGGTTCTAGATGAGGTCATGATATAGCCAGTCTTAAAAGTCTGCTACTTTTTAGACCGGTTAAAGAACCGATCTTAAAAAAAATTTTAAGACCGGTTATTTATAAAACGGTCTAAAAATAATTTTTTTTGACCTGTTATCGAAGAAACCAGTCTCAAAAGTTCAACTTTTCAAACCGATTTTTAAAACAACTGGTCTAAAAAGTTTGAATTTTTTAGACCAGTTGTCTAACAAATCAGTCTTAAAGTAGTACTTTTAAGACCAATTTTTAGACAACCGGTCTTAAATTTACTTTTAGACCGGTTGTGGAAAGAACCGGTCTAAAAAGTTGATTTTTTTTTTAAAAAAAATTGTTTTGTTTAAAACATTTACTAAGCAATCTATTTCCCTTGTTAAAACATTTCACTCAACAAGCAGTCATTTCAACGACATCCAAATAAATTCTTCTCTTACACATTATACCTAACATCTTATACAGATTAGCATTGTCCTTCATTTTCCAATTTGATGAAAGATTCTTAAGAGATAAAAGGAATAGTAATAAACTTCCCTAACAAATACATCACAAGACTAAAACCATTCCATTAGAAACCACAATAATCAAGTTACTTGCACCTCAAACTAAAAATACAATTCCACCTAGAGCTAAATATTGAAAAACCAACTAAGTATATACAATATGATACCTTAACCATAGAAGATGACAGATAAGAAGGCTTACAATAGATAGCTTCAATATCCATAGCCTAACTAGAACACTTTATGAATGCTCTATTGGCCAGCCACAAGCTTGTATCACATGCAATTGCTAGGATTTCACCTATAAACATTACTCAAGAGGATCAAAAAAAGTTTTCTTGTGAAAACATAAAAAAAAAGTAGTTTTATATATACCAATAACAATATAATGATCGTTTCATGCGCCGTGTTCATTGTCTGCTTCATATTCTTCATTCAATTCTAGTAGACTCCTAGAAAAGAAGGAGTATCAAGAAGATCATTCATTGAACGACTTTCCTGATTAATGTCAACGACCTTTTTTCCTTGGAAAGCTACATACCACATTTTATTTGCCTGATCGGTAATATAGAACACTTGTTTTGCTTGATATGCCATAATAAAAGGTTCATCTCCAAAACTTCTACTAATCAGATCAACCAATATAAATCCCAACTTATCAATCATCACACTATTATTGACATCAACCCAATTGCATTTGAAAATGGGAAATTTAATTTTAACATAATCAACCACCTAAATCTCTTCAATAAACCCATAATAAGGTATTGCTGCCAATCTAGGGTTCTTATCTTTCGAACTAGAGAAGTACATAGATTCAGCCACTAACATAACCCTACTATTCTGAACGGTGCTCCTATCATCAAGGGACTTCATGTAAAACGTATAACCATTTATCACAAATGAAGTCCAAGTTATGACATCAACCTCAGGACCATATGCTAACCATTTAATTGTATCAGAAACATAATTTTCTCTGTCAAGCTTTTGTTTGAACAATGTGCAAAAGTTTTGTTATGCTCCCTAATTAACCTTTGTTCTATAATTCAATTATTTTCTTTCCAAACAATTTATTTATGAGCATTAATATAATCTTGAACTTCATCAACATTATTCAAGATGTACAAGTGGACTTGTTGCAATTCATCAAGATCAACACTCTTTACTGTAGCCCTGCGTCATCATGACGTTCAGGAAGCTCAATATGTCTTACATTTGACAAGTAATCTTAACAAAACTCCATGGCTTCTTCAGAAACATATTTTTGAATAATAGATGCTTAAGGTCGATTTGTATTCTTCACATACCCTTTTAGGATTTTCATAGTTCTTTCAATTGGGTACATCCACCGTAAATAGATAGGATCACACAACTTTATCTCCCTCACTAGATGAACAATTAGATGTACCATAATGTCAAACAAAGAATGAAGAAAAAGCTTCTCAAGTTAGCACAAGATCAGACATCCTTCACTTTCCAATTCATCTAATCCTTCTGTCTTAATAACTTCACTTCAAATAGCATTAAAGAAGAAACAAAGCCTAGTCAAAATATGTTGAAGATCATATTCAGCAATGTCTCGAATAGCTACTAGGAGTAGTTGTTGCATTAAGACATGATAATCATGAGACTTTAGCCCTACTAACTTCAAATCTTTCATCGACATAAGCTTCCTAAAATTTGAAGAATACCTTGAAGGAACTTTGATGCCATATAAACACTCACAAAAGCTTCTTTTCTTATCCTTAGACAAAGTATGAGCAGCTGGAGGATAAAAAGTTCTCTTACCATATGGTTTTGGATTCAAGTCTTCTCGTATCCCCATTTCTTACAAATCTAATCTTGCCTTCACACCATCCTTAGAACTACCTTGTATATTAAGCAATGTCTCAATAATACTATTACATACGTTTTTCTCCACATGCATGAAATCAATATAGTATCTCACTTCAAGATTAGGCCAATATGAAAGATTGAAGAAGACATACCTCTTTTTCCATTTATTTTTTTCATTACTATTCTTTGTAGCCTTACCAAAGATAACATTGATATTTTTCACCTTTTCATAAACTTGCTCCCCAGTCAATGCCTTCGGAGCATCTTCAAACTCTTGTCTACCAAAAAAAGCTTTCTTTAATCTACGATATGGGTAGCCCCATCTAAGAAATCTCCTATGGCAAAGATAAACTATCTTTCTTCCATGTTTAAGTTGATTGTAGCATATTCCTTCTTCACAAATCGGACATGCCTTATGGCCTTTAACACTATATCCTGACAAGTTTCCATATGCAGGGAAGTCATTTATAGTACAAAAGATCATGCTGGCTCGCATTTTAAAAACCTCCTTCTTGTTCACATCAAAAACATCAACACCTTCATCCCATAACTCTTTTAAGTATTTGAACAAGGGTTCTAGGTAAACATCTATGTTATTTTCAGATTATTTTGGTCCTGAAATCAATATAGACAATATGATGTACTTTTGTTTCATGCATAATAGAGGAGATAAGTTGTAAATTAGCAACAGAACAAGCCATGAACTATGTATACTACTCAAGCTACCAAAAGGATTCATGCCATCCGTGCTAAGCCCAAACCTAAGGTTCCTAGGTTCTTCACTGAAGGAAAGAAATAATTGATCAATTTTCTTCCATTGAGAAGAATCAGCCGGATGTCGAAGATATCACAACACTTTTGCAGGGGTGTTATTTGATTTGTACCTTGAGGTTTTACATATCGGACAATGTTGTACCTCTTCATACTATTTTCTATACAATATGCAATCATTAGGGCATGCATGGATCTTTTTACACTTCATCCCTAGTAGACACAGTATCTTCTTAACATCATAGTATCGAGAAAGCAACACATTATCCTTTGGAAGCATATCCTTAAAAGCCTCAAGCATTTCTTAAAAACTCTTGTCACTCTATACATGTCATGCTTTCAAGCTTACGAATTTCAATACTGCTTTCAATAATTGGTATTTTTGACATCCCAGGTGTTAGAGCAAGCGTTTCATCCAAGAGGGGGGTGAATTAGGTGATACTAAAATTTCGTTGCAAATATGAAAACTTGACAGTGAATATTGTAGTAAAGAGTAAGGAGAAATATCACCGAAGTGTACACCGGGAGTTATATTGGTTCGGTCACTACTACTTTGACCTACGTCCAGTCCTCAGAGCTTCTCTGAGAGTTTCACTATAACTTCCAAGATTTAGTGGGTTCTTGGCACCTTAGTACAAGCAAGTTCCTTCGCCTGGACACTCGCTCCCCCTTATAAGTTGTAATCCAATCCCAACTCAAGGTTCCACAACCTTAAGTTATCTCAATAACAAATATTAAGTTTGAATGAAATATCTCTCTCCCAGAGTGAATAAGAATCACTGAAACATAGAATTACAAGTATAATATAAAACAGAGTAATGAACTTGATGATACGTTCGTGTGTGTGTTCTTGTTGTTATCTCTGTTTGGATGTTCCCATATATATAGGAGTGTTGGTAGTGACCGTTGGAACATTTTCTTCTTGTCCGTTGGAGAGTGCGCAGCCACTGTTGACTTTTCCAGTATTTGAAAAATATCCGTTTACGGTAGGTGGCGGTAGGTAGTATTTGAACGTTACATTTGACTTTCCTTATTTGGTAAGATCTCTTCATTGTTTATCTATAAATATGCTAAGAATACTAATACAATAAAAGGTTAATCATGTAGGAAGTAAATCAATGAAAGTTGGAATGATTTCTAAATTTCTGGACTTGTATACTCGAGTAGTTACTCGAGTATTCATTAAAGTTTACTCAAGTACATACTCGAGTATCATCGGGAAAACTTTGATAAACTGCAAGTCAATAAGCAAACATAACATTACTCAGGTAGTGCATGAAGTAAACAGAAATTCAAACCTTTAGAAATACCTGTTTACTCGGGTACTGACTCGGGTAAAGTACACTTTTCTTCATTAGTTACTCGAGTACCAACTCGAGTAAACTCTCAAATAAACTTTAGGTTACTCGATGCTTTACTCCAGTAATGTTGGCAGGATTTCAAGGCCGAGAGCACTTCAAGTTTAATTACCTTGTTACTCGAGTCCTTACTCGAGTAAACATAAATTTTCTGTATAGCTTACTCGGGTAATGACTTGAAGTTCTCTTCCAATTCATTCTGCATACTCGAGTAGTGACTTAAAGTTTTTCTTCTAAATAACTCTGCATACTCGAGTAGTCACTTGAAGTGAAGGGTGAGAAGAACATTTCATGTTATTCGAGTAATACCTTCAGGTTTTGCTTACCACAGTAAGTTACTCGAGTAGCTCCTCGAGTAACGTTGGCAGGGTTGAAAATGCCGAGAGCAACACATCTCTTGAAACAGAGTAACTCGAGTACAGACTCGAGTATCATTGGCAGGCCGAGAACAACTTGAAAACTTTTACATAGTTACTCGAGTAGCTACTCGAGTAACGTTGGCAGGCCGAGAGCAACTGCCAGTGAGTTACCTGGTTACTCGAGTAACGTTAGCAGGCCAAGAGCAACTTGAAAACTTTTACCTTATTACTCGAGTACTTACTCAAGTATCGTTGGCAGGTTACTTGATGGTCGACTCTGGTTACTTCAAGTTTAAGTCCATTACTCGAGTACGTATTCGAGTAACCCTTTAAAAAACTTGCTACTGATCAAGTTTCTCATCTTTTTCTCTTGGCCTTTCTTTATTACTCCAATGCTTGCTTCAAGAGATGATTTTTCCAGTTATTACTTTGTTCAAACTTATTTGTTTATCAAATATTTTTCATGCCATTCTTTGTTATCATCAAAACATGAGATCTAACACCAGGTACAGCGGCATCTCAATATCACTGCACATATTACCATATGCATGTGATTGCTTAAAAGCCTCTTCTCCTATATCACAAATAATATCCTTTATCTGATCATCTGTATTCGTATCATTATCATCAAAGGCCACTCCTCCCTATTAAGATGAACTTGGCATTTCTAATTTTCACCATGCCATACCTATACTTTATAACTCTTACAAAATCCTTCACAAATTAAATGTGTATATATATCTGCAGCACTTAGTTGCTTCTTATTCAAACATACTACACAAGGGCAATAAAACTTCCCACTACCATCATCAGCATTTCTTCTAACGAAGTCTAAAAAGCCTCTCACCCCATTATCATATTCAACACTCATTCGTTTAGCTTTTATCCAACTATGATGCATATATATCTCCACACTTGTAGTACCCTATATCCAACAGCAAAACGATAGACAAAAAAACAACAACTATAGAGTTTTAGAGATTTCAATGAATTTTAACATGCACCATTTAAAACTAGTATTGTTTCAACTAACCAATAACACTGACAATCAAACAATCACACTAAATTAAAACAGAACTTAAAATGGTATTACTCCAAGCCAAATATCACAAGTCAGAGCATCTTATTTACTTTTGGTTCAAAACAAGAAAAACATATATATAGTAATAAGTCATCACATAGCTTTCCCTTTCACCTTAAGTACTTTTTTCTGCAATTATTTCGTGTCTAACTATATTGTCAAAGTTAATATTGTTGAGAATAAGCAAATACAAGCTGAAAGTTTAGGGCTTTAATTAATAGAACACTAACCTGATTGAAAACCAAGGAGTGAGCTTCTACCCAAAGTCACGGTGGCGTTGACTAAGGTTAAAATGAAGTCCTCAAATTCACGGCATTGAAAAGGGATTGAGAATAGTCACTATGGAGAATAAAGGTGGCGGCGGAGGAGAGTGAAGATGATCAAAGAACAGCAAAAAGGAATACAGCAACGACAGTGGTATTGATGGAGGAGAGTTGAGCAAATGAGAAGCGGGGAGTGATGGAGTTCAGAACAAGCAAGGATATACCTCACAGAGAAATGGTGACAAGAGAAGAAAGGGTTCAGAGAGTGGGATCTGGGCACGGGAGTTAAAATACGGGTAAAACACTCACCTTTTAGACCGGTTTTCCATAAAAATCGATCTTAAAAGGGTGAAAAATAATAATTTTTAAAATTTTCATCTTTAAGACCGATTTTTATGAAAACCGGTCTTAAAATTTTTATATTTAAGACCATTATATTTAAGACCAGTTATTATTAATAACCAGTCTTAAAAGTGTCAAAATTTTAATTTTTTAAATATTTTGATATTTTAAGAGCGGTTTTATTTATAACCAGTGTAAATAATTTTTTAAGATCGGTTTTTTAGAGAATCGGTCTTAGAAGTTCTATATAATTACAAAACTGCTACAAGTCAAATTTTTAAGACCTTATCCTCTATAACTGGTCTAAATGTGGTAGTCTAAAAAGGGGATTTTGTACTAGTGATTATGGCTACTATAGACAATTTAATCGGTAAAATTTTGCTAGATTGTCATTGGTTTTAATTTTTGGAAATGGGTTGCCAAAGGGTTACGATGCCTAATTTTGGTTCAAATGGTAGTTATAACCTTATTAAATAGTTAACAAAGTGGTTAGGAGTAGAAAAAAACATGTTTGCGAAGTTAGAATCGAAAAACCCTGATTTTCTCTAGAGTATTCTGTAATTTTGGCCAAGGCTAGATCTTAGGTTTATAGTTGGATTTTCAATGATTTGATACTTCCATTAAGTTCAGGAGGGAAAATTAGGTGGAGTTACATTTGGTCACTTTTTTGAAAAAGCCCAAAAAAGCATAATTAAAAAACACCCTTAAAACCCTGAAATAGGGGCTGCTAAGAGCATTTTTGTCATTTGGCAGTGAATTTGGTAATTGAGTCTAGAAATGAATTCCTTAGGTGAAAATATGTTAGAATAGCCCTAGTTAAAATTTTGGAAAAAGTATAGTCAGACCGGTTACAGTAGGGCCGGGCCGGGTCCCTAGAGGCATTTTAGTAATTTTAAATATAGACTCATATAACCCTCAGAAACACTACAGAAGTGTCTAAATGGTACATTTGGAATTGTAGGACCGAGTAGAGAGCCGAGTTGCGACACTCTTTACGAGACACGTAATTTAAGGTGGAAAAAAGGTTTAAGGTAGGGAACTTACCTCTCTTACATGTATTTGGTATTTATGCTTGTGTATTAATGCATGTTATTGCTTTATTTGTTTATGTGAAATATATGTGAACGATTGAAGCTCTATTTCTATTTATGCTATGACCATAAATATTTTGTTTGAAACATTGAGCATGCAAATATGTTATTGTGTGAGCATGAGTTATGTAATCCAAGCATGTCATGCATTAATCACTTATCTTGCATGCATATTGGTACTATTTTTCTAATAAGATTATCTCTAATCTCACCCTCGCCTACAAACAATTTAGACAGGTGGCTGCAGAGGAAAATGGCCTTAAGGGCAAAGATGTAAGTTCTGGCCACATACGCTCCCAGTTCAGACCAGGAAGAGGAGTTGGTTATCTGCAGGCTTTTAATTATCTTAAAGGTTTGTAATATTATGTACAAACCTGTTGAGAATCTTTGTATTATAGTCAAGCACATTGTATAAATCCTATCAACATATTACTGTTATTCCTGTTGTGCCCACCGAACTGCATATTGTTTTTCCAAATACCCTGAAAAAGGTGAAATTAAGATAAAGGTGTGACACAAAACCTATAATGCAAAGAAGATGTTGTGCTCCATAGCCCTCAACTTTAAGAAGATACACAATTGCCCCAACAATTGTGTCTTATTCAAGAATGAGCATAAATCATTAACTCATTGTCCCAAGTGTGAAGAGCCATGCTACCTAGATAACATGAAGAGCTCGAATAAAGCATTATGGTATTTCCCTAATATACCTACATTTAGATGCCTGTATAACAATGCTATAAGTGCAAAAGTTTAAGATAGCATGCAGATGAAAGGCTCGATGACAACATGCTTTGACATCCTATTGATTCCCTAGAATGGAAGAAGTTTGATCTTAATCACCCATAATTCATTAAAGATGATAGGAACATATGTCTTACATTAGCTATTGATAGGATTAACCCGTTTGGGATGCAAAGTAGTACCCATAGTACATGGCTAGATATATAGTTTATAAATAACCTTCCTCAATGGCTCTACATAAAGTGCAAGTATTCCATGTTGTACATGCCAATCTCAGGGCCCAAGCAACTCGGGAATGACATAGATGTCAACCTAGCTCCAATAATTGAAGACTTGGAGCATTTGTGGGATAATGGATCGTGGTATATGATGCTCACGAGGATGAAACATTCAAGTTGAAAGTGTTGTTTTTTTATACAATCAATGATTTTCCTATATATGGTAATTTGTCAAAGATATAAGGTTAAAGGCCAACTTGAATGTCCAATTTGTGAAAATGCAAGTGATATTGGGCTTCCGATTTCTTGGCATGACGAAAGGACTAGTGGGGATGGCATTATGAGCAGGAAAGTTATGACTATCTTATACCAAAAGTTGGAGCAACCACACCTATATGTGTTGCACAACTCCAATGAGGTTGAGTAGTACGTAGAGAAGCATATGGATCACCTTAAGAGGGATAACGTCTATAAAGGAGACAGTTGGAGTACCAAACAACACAATAAACATTGTACAATATGTTTTAAAGACCAAGTGCATAGCAAGTATAGTGGTGACCCTAAATCATTTTCTATAAAATTGAGCTTCTTAGCAAACACTCCATGCAAACAAGTGACGTCTTACGCAAGCTAATCATCAATGGGCTCACTTCTACACCAAAGAGCAAGATGATCGAAGTAAAATGTAAAAATTTTGGATAACTCTTATAGCTAAGACCATGCATATATATATCGAGTGCCAAAGAAAAAAATCCTATCCATGCCAATATGTCATACTTTGGGTGATTAAGCATATTTGGCTGTTGGATTTTATTGGCTTTTGGGTTCCCATATTTGGTTTCAAGTGGGTTGACAATAATATTGGCTTGTGAATTGATGAATTAGGGTTGATACAATTGAATTTGAACAAGCAAGAATACTATAAAGAATAGCCTTCATTTTGGCTTCTAAGGCTAAACAAGAGTTCCAAGTCCATGATCTTTCTAAATAGGGATGGTTTATTGTTTTATTGATGGGTTATATAGACGATGCAGTTAATGATAATCCATTTAAAATATGTCAACTGAAACATCAAATTTTATTGAAGAAGAATATGCTTTGTAAGTCAAGCACAATCATAATGAATGCAGTTAGATTTTGAAGAGGGGAAAATTGTTACTTGACATGAAGAGAAAAATTTGAGCTGAGAAGATTAGCTTACAAGAATATAAGACTAGGAAGAGAAGAAGAGACCTTAATTACTGCACTCATTTTGGTTCTTGCTTATGTTTTAATTTGCTATTGTTGGTTTGTAAGTTGATAACTGTGTAATTTGTTTCTTATTTCGATTTTAATTTGTTGTTGTTGGTTTGTGTTTTGACTATGCATTTTGGTTCTCACTTCTATTTTAATGCTACTAGTTTAATTTATGTAATTTGATTGTTTATTGTTGTTTCTTTTTGTGTGCAATATATGAATCAAGGGGAAACGGAAAGTAGAACCCCCTATTTTAAAAAAAAATGTTGCATCAGTACTTAACGATTATTAGGTAACAACTGTTATGTATATTTCTTGAATACTTAACAGTTGTTTTATAAGAACCATTATGTATGTTACTAAATATATAAAAATTATTTATGTGAGAATTTTATGCATTATATCAACATTATTGAATATGTAACGGTTAATTACATGAGCTTGTTATGTATTATTCTAGCATTACGCACATCATGGTCTCTCCAAGCCTCAATACAAAATGGGTGTTGTATTAGAACCATTATATATGTTATTGAATACATCACGGTTTGGAACTGTTAAATATTTATGCCAAGAATATATAGCACCACAATATATAATGGTTCAAAACCATGATATATAATCGAAAATAAATGTGATGAAAGGCTCTTTTCTGTTGTAGTGTTAGAAGTACACAATTTCTTTTTTATACTACTTATATTGAGTTTTTAAATAGGTAAATGCCTTTACTTTGTTTTTTCTTCCTTTTTACAGTAATAACACTGTCAGAAAGTATAAATTGCATATTTGTATGTTACGAAAAAGTATTCTTATATGAAGATCAAAACATCGTTTTAATTCATAAATTAATTAGTCATGAATTTATATATGTGTACACACACACATATATATATATATCAGAATTGAAAAAAAAAAAAAGCAAAAAAAAGAATCAATGCCAATAAGTGTTAACTTTTTTTTTTTTTTGGAAAAAAAGGTTCTAGAGCATCGAATTAACACACCCTACTATCTGTTATTATTGACCTCATTGTAATTATATTCTATCTTTTTATAGAATCCACTTTTAAGTTCATTTAAATGTTGTGTTATTTTTTGAAAATAAATCTATAATTAATCCAATATGAGTGGCAAAGATTATTTTGTCAATAAATATATTATTTTAAAGAATATCTATTTTCTATGATGTCCTACATATTTATAATAAAACTTTTAAACAAATTATAGTGATAAACATTAATATTATTATTAATATATTTTTGCTAATAATTTATTTTAAGAAAAATAGTACACATTTTTTTATGTGTCTATCTACCAGGGTCATATTTGAATATTGTCAAACCCAATTTGAGGCAGTTCTCCTAAATCCTTCATTCTCATAGATTTGAACTCTTGATCCTGTACATAAAGGTGTCAAAGCTTCTTTCAATAGTTAGGACTAATGCCCATTGGTTATACACATATTTTTAAGATAACATTTTTTGTTAAAAACATTTAGGAAAAATGACACTTAAAATACCATTTAAATTTAAAAAACCCCAAAATATCTCTTAACCATGTAAAAAGACTAATTCGATAGGGGATGAATTTTGGATTTTAAAGCGTTGGTGATTTTACAATAATGCCCCTCATTTTTTTAATTTAAAAAGAGAGAGAGAGAGAAGGCAGAACACTTTAAAATTTCAAATTCATCCCCTATTACCTATTAGTCTTTTTGCATGTTTAAGACTCATTTTGGGGTTTTCTAAATTCAAATGATATTTAAATTTCTTTTTTCAAACATTTAAATGGGTTGAGTTTGTGGTTTGTTCTAAAATAGGTCTTATAGATAAAAAGTACTTACAAGAATGTTTACATAGAATTTATCAAAAAACTTTTATATTGTCATTGTACGTATTTGAGAAACTTAAATTGAGCTAATCCAAACACCCACCAAGAATAAATTGGGTTAGAAAGGGTAAAATAGGATAAAGATCAATGGCGTTCAAACTGTAATACCCCGAATTTTGGGATTGGAGGCTTGGGAATAAGCCTAAATTAAGTGGACTGCTAAGTCCCAATTTAGTAGATGTCCCAAATCTATTCTCTAATAACTCTTATATCTTTGGGGCATTAAAGAAAATAAAATGGTGAATTTTGAAGGAAATGATTATGCTTCTAGTGAAATCGCCTGTGAGGCAATAAGCTTGTCATATGATTTTTTATGACCAAATTATGAGAAAATAATTATGATAATTTACAAGATGAAATTAGACATCTTAAGCTTTAATTTGATAGGTCATATGACTCAATTAGAGCTATATACAAAAAGTTATAAATTTTTGAAGTTAGCCTAGAAAAACTATGAATTTTCTAGAACAGCAAGTAAAGATTAAAATTCTGAAAATTTTGTGCTTCCAATTAACAAAAGACTTTATTTTTCCTTGAAACTAGACTCAACAAGGGTTATGTAGCCTTTAGAATCACTCCAATTTAATTTTTCTAGAATTAGTTATGCTTTTTTAAAGTTTGGGCAAAAATCTACCAAAATCATGTAAAAATCCGAAATTGGGAAAATGAATTAATTAAATTGGGATATGTTATTAAAACATTTCATCCCCTTCCTCTAGCTCAAAATTGACGTGCTTCAACCCTAAGAGAGAGGAGGTGCAGAATTTTTAGAGAGAGAGAAGGGGAGGAAAAAACTTACAAAGGCAAGTGATTTCTTCGGTAAATTGGTTCCTAATGTGTATAACTCCGTTCTTAAACTTCCTTTTCATATGATTTAAGGTTTAGAGGCTCAAATTTGGATGTTGAACACCTAGGGTTCAAGCACCTTGAGAAAAAGCTATTGGGAGCTTGAGGTAACTTCCAAACCTTCGTATATTAAGGGCCTGTTTGGTATGAGGAAAATTTGAGGAGGGAAAGGAACTTAGAGAAGGGAAAAGAAGGGAAAGGAAGATTGTAAAGGGTGATGGAAGATGGGTTGAGTGAAGATGAGTTGTTTGGTAGGAAGAAAATTGAGAGTGGAACTTGGGGGGAAAAAAAGAGAAATGCCCATTTTACCCTCAACATAAATTAATAATTATATAATAATTAAATTTATATTTCAATTCATAAATTAAATAATTAGTAGTACAATAATTTAAAAATTAAATAAAATGAATAAAATATAAATTATAATTTAAATAAAAAATATTTTATTTATTAATAAAATTGAAATTATTTTTTTATATGATAAGCAAATTCTGTAGAAATTCGAACTTGTAAAGCAGGAATCCTGAAAAGTTCAAATTTATTGATAAAATTCGAACTTGCATGGCAGGAATCCTGAAAAATTTGAATTTGATAAGCAAATTCTACAGTAAGTTCGAATTTCCCGCCTTTTAATTTAAATATTTTAAGGGCATATTGGTCTTTTGCATTTTCCTCCATTGAAGGAACTTATGATCCCATTAATTTTGGTGGGATCTCATCTTCCCATGAATAAGGGAACATTGGTGGGCCCAGGAACTTGAGTTCCTGGGAAGATTGAGCGAAAAATGTGTACCAAACGAGGGAACTTGTACTTGTTCCTTTCCCTTCCCAAATCTTCCTTGCACCAAACAGGCCCTAACTATTCTAGCTGCTATATATGGGTAATTTAATCGATGAAATTTAGTCGGATTGTCGTTGATTTGAAATTTGGAAATTGAATTGGCCTAGGGGTTATGCTGCCAAAATTGGGTCCAAATGGAAGTTGTAACCTAATGTAATAGTTAATAAAGTGGTTAGGAGTAGAAAGGAACACGTCTGCGGAGTTAAAATTGAAAAACCCTAATTTTTCCCAGAGAACTAAGAATTTTGGCTAAGGCCAATTTGGAGGGGTTAGAGTTGGATTTTCAATAATTTGATGGTTCCATTGAGTTCAGGACAGAAAATTAGGTGGGGTTACAATTACCCAATTTTTCGGAAAAGGCCAAAAAAGCATAATTATGAAAACGCCCCTGAAACCCTTAAAGTGGAGATGCTAGGGGTAATTTTGTAATTTGACAATGAATTTGATAATTCTGAGTCCGGAAATAGATTCTTTGGGTGAAAATATGTAAGAATAGCCTATGTCAAAATTTCAGGAAAAATATAGTCGGACCAAGTACAGCAAGGTCGGGCCGGGTCCCCAAGGGAATTTTGATAAATTTTCACCATAGACTAATATAACTATTACAAACACTATGGAAGTGCCTAAAAATGGTTCATGAATGGGTTTTAACCTAATTCTTGTACATTTCACATTTTAGGACCAAGTTGAGAGTTCAAGGGATTAGCACGCAAATCGAGGCACACATTTCAAGGTCGAAAAGGTTTAAGGTAGGGCACTTATCTTATTTGCATATATTTGATATCTCTGCTTGTGTAGTGATGTATATGATTGTTTTAATTGATTGTGTAGAGCATATTTAAATAAATGAAGCTCTATTTCTATTTTCGTTGTGGCCATAGATTTGTTACATGAAATATTGAGCATGAAGAAATGTTATTATGGGGCATATATCTAGTTAAAGCTAACATGTCATACATATAGCATCTATCATGCATGTATTATGGTATCTGTTTCCTACTGAGATTCTCTCAAATCTCACCCTCCCCTACCAACAATTCAAACAGGTGAATATGGAAAGTACGCAGAGATCAACAAAGAGAACTGCACGAGAGGATTGCAGTGGTCGAAGACCAGAAGAAGTCTCTGTTTCACTGGGATGGGTTTAGATACCCTAGAGTTCTGTGCGGCTACAAGGTTTGTAATTATTATATACAAACCCCTATGTGGAATTTCTGTAATCGAGCACTTTTTATTAGTATATTTACGCTATTCATATGTTATCCACTGAACCGCATATCGTTTCTGCAAATACTCTAAAAAATGTGAAAATAAGTTAAGGGTGTGACACAAACTTTATTGCTGTGCAACAGAAAAATCTTCAAAATATCAAAAGGAATATATATATATATATCTCATAATATAGTTTAAAAGTAATGTCTTAAGATATGATAAGAATATGTTGTCCTTTTAATTTTCTTTTAAATGGGATATGATTGTTCACAATATATAGCCATAGAAATGGGTTCCGGTCACATTGCCATTATTTTTGTTCTCACCTTCGGATATCGCGCATTCGCTAAGTGCTAGGAATTGGATCCCTTTGCTAGGAATTGGATACCTTTTGCATGGCCATCACACACACAAACGCACACACACAGAGTAAATCAAATAGGTTTCTTTGTCTTTTTTAACTACCACTACAAAAAAAAAAAAAAGAGTTTCAGCGACCACTTTCAGTGGCGACTATCAAAAGTCGCCGCTGAAAGTCAATTTCTGTTTTTTTTTTTAATTTTTTTAAAAAAATAATATTTATAAAATTAAAATATAATTATTAAATAATTCTATTTAACCTTAATTATTAAAATTATATTATCATTTATTAATATTATATTTAATATTTTTTACTAAAATAATATTAAATTATTATTTATTATGTAATTTTAATTAAAAAATTGTTTCATTTAAATATATAAATATTTTTTTCGTTTTTATTAATTTTTTTTTTATTATTTTTAATAATATTATATTTAATTAATAGCTAATTATATGTATATAATTAATTAATTATATGTATGTATTGTTAGAACCGGCTATCACCCAAGAGGGGAGGGGTGAATTGGGTGTATAATAAAAACTTAAAAACTTTGGAAATCTTTTCGTATCTTAATGAAAGCGGTAAGTATGAAGGTTTATAAATCAACAGTTAGATTAAATAATATATGCTGGAAATATAAGAGCTTAGGGAAGAGAATATGCAAACTGTGATTTATCCTGGTTCGGTCCAATCTGTGATGGCCTACGTCCAGTCCCCAGGCTCCTCCTGAGATTTTCAAATCCACTATCTTCTTGTTTAATCCGGGCACAAGAAAAGCCTTTACAATCCCACAAGTTTAGCCGGGTACTTGTGAAACCTTTTACAAATCTCTCACTGAAATACTCCCCCTTACGGTAAGTCTTACGAGCAGAGCAATCCCGAAGATCTTCCTCTCCTGCTTACTTATGCAAGTCTTACGAGCAGCAACGTTCTCTCCTGCTTACACCCCTGTAAGTCTTATGAGCAGCAACGTTCTCTACTGCTTGCACCTTGTAAGTCTTACGAGCAGAATGTCTTACTGGCAATTCTCTCTACTGCTTCCCCGTAAGAAAATCAACCCTCTCAAGGTCCCTCTACCTTGAGTCAACTCAGAAATATAGTTGAAAGTGTTTACAGACTCTCTCACAGAGTGGATATAATGCTCACTGAAGTGCAATACAAATAATCACTCTCTCAACGATAAGTAATATAGAAACTGAAAAACAGAGAGTGTATGGGTAGAAGCAGAGGATTCATGTTATTCGCATGTTGGTGTCGTTGCTCTGTTTCTCTGTCTTTCTCCGTTACCCATCGATGTTGAATGCTCTCTCATTTATAGTTGATGAATATGATGACCGTTGTGAGCATTCATCCGTTGGAGTCATTTTGACCGTTGAGCATATTTGAAAACGAGCTACTGTCCGTTGCAAAGTGGAGCGTTTTGTTGAACAGCAGGAAGATTCATTTTGAGCTGTAGTAACGTTGTGGAGTGTTTTGAATTTGTTTGAGTTTCCAGACAATCTCTTATGGTGGGTCAAACTTTTGTCGTGGTAGGTAGCTAATGCTTGGTGTGTAGTGATGCCGCCCGCCACTCTTGACTTTTTCATTTGAATCTGTAAGCTCACCGTTAAATTTCCTGTTTCACACTGCAAAATGCTTAATCACTAATATGAGGAAGTATTAGTCATGGGTATGTTGGATCATTGGTCAAAAGCTAAATTTCTGGCTTCTGGGACTCATCACGTTGAGTGAAGATTTTTCATACGTGACCTCCATTCTTGAAGATGCAACCCAAATATGTAAACTCCTGTTTTACACTTGAAATATATGTTAGATAATGTTTAGAAACAATAACAAGTGAAAACATAATGATTGTATAACGTTTAACCATGTTTGGAGTGATGGTTGTGAGGCTCTGTTTTGTTTGTTCATTCTACCACGTTCTGTCGGGTCCTCACTTCGAGTGCAATATGCCTCACTCGAGTGCAGTTCATATTTCCACGTTCTGACTTCCTCTCAGGCAAGCACTCGCTGCACTTCACTCGCATCTGCTCGAGTGAATTCTCGAATCACTCGAGCACAGCCAGTCATGCTCGAGTGAGTTTCATGCTTCCACGTACAAACTTCTTCTCGGGTTATCACTTCCACGTCAAAACTTCCATGTGCTCGAGTGAGAAATCATCCAATGCTCGAGCATGGATCCTAGTGCTCGAGTGATGAAATTTCCTTCACGTTTCAGCTGCTTCTGGACATCACTCGCACAACTTTTTCAGAGAGTCAGTTTTTACACTCGCGGGTGATGTGGGGCCACCTTAGAAAAATTTTGTTCATTTGATTCAAATGATGTATCATAAGAATGCTCTTGCCATATGCATTTCAATGCAACAAGAATCAGCTCCAAACTCCTTGTATTCTGCAAGTTATGATTGAAAGAGTGTATATTTCGCTAGTCTGCACAAGCATCAACTTCCAGAAGGCATAGCTCCTAGAATATACGTTCAAATTAGGCAAATTACCTATCCATGGAAAGCTCTTTGAGTCTACTTTCATTTTGCACTGGTCTCGTCTCAATCCGATGTGTAGTTTGTAAGTTACGAGCAAAATACCAAACCTGTGTCGAAAAGTGACGGTGATTTCTGTTTTATTTTCCACGAATCATATCTCCTTCATTTGATCTTCTTTCAATGTGATCCTGGTGCCAATTTTACGTGTTGTGAGTCCTCTTTCATATGCCACTGGTTTCGGGTCAATCCGACGTGTGGTCTGAGAGATATGATCAAAATACCAGACCTCGCTCAGGCTGAACGTAAAACAGAGTAGAACAGAGTACACCCCGTGCTCGAGTGAATTGGTCTGTGCTCGAGTGTGTTCTTCTTGTGCTCGAGTGAAACACCTCGTGCTCGAGCATAACACCTCTAGAAGTGTTAAAACTCATATATAAGTCATCTTAGCTTCATATTAACCTATTCCAACCATCATTTGATCATAGAAACCTCCGGTAACATTATAGAAACCTCCAATATCACATCTAACCACTTGAATCTTGATATTCATGATAGATCTTCCAAGTTCTTCATTATTCAATCTCTTTCTTTTTGATTTTCCTCTTGATAATCATTCTTCATAACCAAAGTAAGCATCTCCTTAATTATCTTCAATTTCTTTCTTCTTCTTCCTCTTGTTCATTTTCATTAATTCAATCTTCTTCATTCTTTGCTTGACTAATCTACAAAATATGTAACATTAAATAGAGTAGTTAGTCAAAGAAATACATTATATAAACTTTTTGCTCTTATCATTCCACATCTATATTTGACATCATCAAAACTAATCATATCTAACATGTATGTTTATATATATGATAATATTATATATATAATAATATGTAATAATAAGACACAGGTTTATTTCGGCACAACTGGCAAAGACTCGCGCACGAAGGCGTGACCTCCGTGAGGTCACAGGTTCGAACGGGAGGAGCGTCACTTGGAGGAATTATGAGGTGAGGACACGTGGCAGCACGAGGAATCCAGGGGAGGGGGACACATGGCGCTTCGAACGGGAGGAGCATCACTTAGAGGAATTATGAGGTGATGACACGTGGCAGCACGAGGAAGCTACACATGACATCTAGGGGAGGGGGACACATGGCGCTCTAAGGAGCAAACACGTGGCATTTGTAAAATTTTTTTTTAATTTGATTTTTTTAAAAAAAAATATTTTTCGAATTTTAAAAAAAATTGAAACTTTGTCGCCGCTGAAATTATCGAGTCACTATTGAAAGCCACATTCAGCAGCAACAAAAAGTCGCCGTTGAAAGCAATCTTCAGCGGTGACACAAAGGTCGCCGCTGAAAGCCTCCTTCAACCCCGACACAAAAGTCGCAGCTAAAAGCCACCTTCAGCAGCAACAAAAATTGTCACCACTAAAACTTTCCGCGATGGTCGCAACAACGATGACTTTTTGTGGCCGCTGAAAACCTTTCAACGGCGACTTTTAGACTTTCAACGGTGACTAAGTCTTTTTTTTTTTTTTTTTTGGTAGTGTACAAGGGCCCTGCAACAAACAAGAGAACACCGATTCTGTTTCTAGCAATGGAAACTACAATATTCCCGAATCAGTTATCGATACTGTTGTATGAGTTTATATTATTGTAATGTAATTTCCAAATAATTGTAAAGAACAAAAATTGGTACATTTTCGTTGCATCGTTTTGTTAATTCGAAGAAAATTGTAAGATGTTTTGACAGTATATAATAGTTATTTATACTTTGACTAAAAAGACGTACTCATCAACATTAAATTATTAATATTTTTTTGTTTATTGATACATACAAGTTAATAAAATATTTTATTTTTGGTTTTTGGAACTTTTTTAGAGCAAGAAATAATTTCTCTGAATGATCCTAAATGTAGCCTTGAGTTATTGTAGATGGAAATTTCCAAATTGTTATAAAGATTGCCGTTTAATAAGTTGAATATGTTTAATACCAAGGTACGATTGAAAGTCATATCATTGAATTTCGTTGAGTAAATGGTTAAAGGCTGATCTCCAGGGAAAAAATGGTTTAAGGATCAATGATCTAATTGTGGTTGAATCAATGTTAAACCAATTGTTATTAAAATAATACAATTTAATTAAAATATACAGAAATGTTAAGATATAACCCTGAAAAGAATGATATCAAAATTAAAAGGCATTAATTTACAAATAAATGGAACGTTTATGTATAAACCATATAATTGCGCGTGTAAAACATGCTATAAAAACATAATCCTCTAAAACAGAGTTACTAATATAAATAAATTACTGCTATTTTTTAAGTCACAACTATGTTTCGTTTAAATCTCAGTAATATGATTTAAAAACATAAAATCCAACTTGACTAATTTATCCAAAACATTTGATCGCACTAGTTAGGTGATTGGGTAGGATTTTAATACTATGTTTGGTACTAACTGTACTGGCCTTGCAACATGTGAAAGGGTTCATTGAGGTGGCCTCTTTCTTACGTTGTCCAACCTCCAGATTTTTCTTGCCTTAAACATCTAATTCCTAATTAATAAAGTCTTGGGCGATCATTAATTGACCTTTATAGAGTACAATTTAATTATGTGTTGTCCCATTTATAAGTAGCCTCTCCTGTTCTGTATGGCAGAGACAAGAGCTCTCTGGTCAATGGAGCAAGATTTTTAAAATATGAAATAAGTAATTCTTTGTTAAATATTTATATCAAAAATTGTGTGTGTGTATAACTGAATAAGATAGATGCATCTTTTAACTATTAAGTTTGAGGATAGTAATTTTTAAAATTTATTTTACAACCACACAATAAGGTCTTATGCCATTCGGTAGAGTTGGCTATATAGATCGTACAATATCATTATACTTTATCAAAATTTATTTTAATTGATAGAAATTTGTATTCCTAACTAATTAAATAATCCGCGCCAGGAGAGTGCCGCCGACAGTTCTTCGAATAGCATTCCTTCATCAATAGAAGGATACATATTATGCTTGCCCAAAATTAACTAACCAACCAAATTCTTAATCTGTATAAAATTGTTTACTTGAACGAAAGGTAATTTTATAGTTTTTTGGTTAATTAATAATTGGATATAGGCTTGTTTTTGTACAACTTTTGTGCAGAAAATGGAGCCCTAATAATAAGAGTCTTTGATCCCCAAGACGATTTTCCAAGAGTAGATGTCACCCATCTTTTATATCAAAGATGAACTTAAACCCAAGGGGGATCCAAAATAGAGATAGGTAATTACGATGAGATTCAGACAAGCATAGAAGATTGAGAGGGAGATGGGGAGCTCGTGAAGAATTGAGCTTGGATGATGGCTAGTAAAAGTCCATGGCTACTATGGTTTATCTATATAATCTGATTATATAATTAATTAAAAAAATTTAATGTCATTATTTGCTAGGCATATATTTAAGAAAAAATTGCTATAAAATACCTCATTAACCTAATATTTGTTGAAAGAACACCCAACATCCGAGGTTTGTGTTCCTATTTTTCTTTATTTTCTTACACATAAATGTATCGTGACAAAATCTTAAACTAGAGCAAGTAAACCAATGCTCCAACAAATGATACCCATAACCGAAAGTAAACTTGTTGATAAATAAATGATACCCATAGTTTTCAAAAGTATTTTTAGCTGATAAAGAAATGGGCCGATCATCACAATTCATTCATGAAGCTGCAATCCACAAGAACCCAGTAACTTGGTCAACCCCAAAGTGATACCCATAGCCACCAGTCCTCCAGACATAACACTCACGCATGATCTCAAAATGGGACTCTTTCCCAACACAGCTCCCACCAACCCAAATGCAGTCAGAGTCAAAGTAGCCACAATGAGAACCACCATTGGCCTTATGAAAGCAGCAGAAAGCAGAGGAACCATTGCTCCTATGCTAAAATGACAATGCTGATGCAAATGCTGCTTGATATGGACATGGCAGCTTCATCTTCTCCATCTCCTTCTCTCATCATATTGATCACTCATTTCCCTCTTCATCTGTGCAACTTCAACATCGTACTGTGTAAACTGACACAAACTCTCCTATTGCCATACTGCAAGCTCCTGCTACTGAACCTGCAAAACCAGAAAGACCATGGATTTGGAATCTGCTTTAACAGCTCCTACGCCCATCATCAATGCAGCCACTGAATCTTGTTTGTTGAGGCTTACTTTGAATCTTGTTTGCATAATTGAAATCATCGGTTTTTTTTTTTTCGCTAACAGACGAGGAAGAAAAGGCTAAAAAAAAGGAGGCTTCATACATACATATATATAATGTAGTTGTTTATCAACCAAATTGCACCATTCTTGCCTCTGTTCTCTCTCTTGCAAATATAAGGAAATTTGAGCACGTAATTAACCTCGTACATAAAAATAGAGCCAATGAATCCATTTAAACAGCTTCAATCCACAAAAGAGCAAGTAATTGGGTTAACCCAAAAGTAATAGCCTTAAGTTCTCTTCTTCTTCTTCTTCTTCATCTTCTTCTTGTTGCTGCAGCAAAACCAGCAAGCACCTTGGATTTGAAATCTGTTATCATCAATATATGCAGCAATTGAAACCAAACCATCTTTGGCTCCCCCTGACCCCTTTGAAAGAAGTCAAGCTGATTAGTTTCTATGTTTGGAGTTTGGGTGTTTTGTTTACCATCGTCTTCATTTCTTGGCTTGGAGAAACACTGAGCCATGGGCTTAACATGGAAGAAATGGGAGATAAGAAGAAGGAGAAGCAGTGAAGACCAAGGAAGCTCAAGATCTCAGAACCTGAAGTTTGGGTGTTTGATCAAAATTTTGCATGATTTCGATTTTCACAAAAAATAAGTACCACCTAAAGAGTAAAGCCAATTGAAGGAAGGATGACATCTCTTTCTCTCTGTACCGTGTGAATGTGTCTGTACAAATTTTAAGCGTGCATGTTAAAGATTTTCTGGCCCATTTAGAGTTTAAGTGTGTTTTTAACAAGGTAATTAAACCCGGACCGGTCAGTGAACCGGTCAGGGTACTGGGTCAAGGGTCAGTGAGTTAGACCGGAGTTAAACCGGAGCTAAACCGGGACCAAACAGGTGAGAAATGAAATATTTTAGACTTATAGTATGAAATTTTAAAGAAAAATTTTTTTTAAAAAAATATTTTTAAAAAAAATTAAAAATCTGACCCGGACCGGGTCACCGAACCGGACCGGTTTAGAGGCCGAGTCGCCGGTTTCCAGTCCGGTTTGGCCGGATTGGGCCAGGTTAGATAACCCTGGTTTTTAAAATTCTAGAAGCTAAATTCTCATGATATAATTCATTCTATATAAAGAAGTTGTTGTCAAAAATTTGAATTTTAAAAGTATGGAAAAACAGTGTTTCAATATAAAACATAAAAAAAATTAGGAAATCGCATTATTTATAGGTTACAAATAATATGCACTTTACCATTATGAACGGAATCCATTTAGTTCATTTGCCTTTGGCTGGGGAAAAACTTGCTCAATACTCAAAACTTCAAGCAACTCTTTAGTATGTATGTTATAGCGGTTTAAGCCCATTTTAAAGATGAAGCTTAATTTCCACCAACAATCTCTATTTCTTGGTTTCATGAAAAAAAAAAGTTATTTAATTGAGTCTTTTCATAATTAGATTATATTATCCAAATGTCCCACGAGACTTACCTGTAAATTAGAGATTTCAAAGAACTATTTTGTCTATTGGGACCTTGCTAAATCCTAAATTTTATATATTTCATCCCACATTATTCATTTATTTTGGGGATTATTTTAGGCTAATTTGGATTTATTAGATAATATTTGGATTATTAGCCAATTTTAGGAAATAATATAAATTTGAATGGATTATGATATTATTGGGCTTAAATTGATAATATTTTAATTGTTATATGATGATTGGAAAATATTTCCAATTATGTAATAAATCACGATTTTATTGAATCCTTACAAGATAAGAAAAAGCAGATTAGAAGATCTTACGGTGCAGAATTTTCCTTGAAAGTTGAAATAGAATCTGATGGTTGAATATTATTGGGCAAAGTAAATTTTAATGGGTCTAAACTTTGACCGCATAACTCTCTCTTTCTCCCTTTTATCTAACCTAGCCGCCCCGGCACGGAAAAAAATCACAGACACGGACTGACGCGAGAGGCTGAGACGCACGTAGACGCTGGAATCGCCGGAGGTTCTTCTCTATTCACCATCAATTCCAATCCCTTTTTCCATTCGCACAGACACCGCACCAGGAGAGCTCTGATTCATTCAATTGCTATTGTTTCTCCACGCGGGTCCCACGGCCATTAGTTAATCATCAACTAATATTTCCCAATTCCTTTTTCATGGCTGAGCCTGTGACACGGATGGAGCTTGGGGGAATGAAATTCATGGAAGCTTAAATTCTTTTGGGAGGCAACTTGGGACAAGCATGGAGGAAGCTAGAACCTAGGAGCTTACACTTGAAGACTATAAGGGTCTGTTTGGTGTGAGGGATTTGGAGGGGAAGGGAGGGGAGGAAAAATTTTTATGAGTTGAATTTTAAAAGATTAAAGAAGTAGGCTAATAAAATTTTAATAAAGAGAATATATAAAATAAAAGAATAAGAAAAATTAGTTAAAAATTTTTAAACCCACTTCTCTAATTTTTTTAAATTCAACTCAAAAAAAATTTCTCTCCGCCCACTGTTCCTCCCCTCCCCTCAGACCAAACAAGCCCTAAAGGAGTGTCTTTCTTTTTATCTTTTTTATTCAAGACTTGAGATTATTTTGTTTTAAATGATTTTGGGTTGTATTAATTGAGAACAATCTAGTTTTAGATTGTAGAATTATTTTTTATTTGGATTGAATTGATATTTTGGATTTGATTTATTCTTAATTGATTGTTGGGATTTTTGTTTACAAACCTTTTGATTGTCAATTAGATTATTAATTGAGTTTTCATTATTAATTTAATTGTAAATAGGGGTTTAATCACTTGATTGTTTAATTATGTGATTAATTGTCAAATTGTTTAATTAGGCAATTGTGAACATAATTTCCAAAATTATCTTAAACAATTGTGATTGGTTTTTAATGGATTTAATTAACCACCACTTTTTTCATTATGAGTTTTCTAGTGAATTAGGTGTTATTGAGCTTGAGGGTTTCCCATGTTTCAATTAGGTGATTAAATTTATTAACTCCAATTTTTTATGAACCTCCCTTTGGTCTAATAAATTAAATGGCTAAAAAAGCTAATTCCATGTGAATCCTAAGTTGTCCCCTTCATCATCATAACTGAACTAAACCCTTATTGATTGTCTTGCTTTTGATTATTCTCTTTGCTTAGCATCTTAATTCCTTTTTCATAAACCCCCCCCAAAAGATTGCATTCCAATTCATTTAGGTTAGTTTCATTCTCATATAGATTTTAGAGTCAATTGCATTTAGGTAGCAGAGTCTTTCATTTTAGTTTAAGTCCATTCTATTGCATCTCTTGTTACTTAAAAATCAATCCTAAAGAAAACCTATAGCTTGCTCCTTGGGAGAATGACCTAGGTTGACCCTAAACTACATAATTAATTAGGACCTAGTTTAATTGATTGCTTTAGCGACAGAAGCACGCATCAATTTTGGCGTCATTGCTGGGGAGCAGTGGTTAGGCTTTAGGTTTGAATTTTTAGGCGATTTCTTAGGTAGTTGTCTATTGCATGACCCGATCCTCTTCTGAAAATTTGTTTGAATTTAATCCTGAGATTGAGAGGACACTTCACCAACGAAGAAGGACTAGAGCTAGTACTTTTGTAGGCAATAGTTCCTCTGTTGAGCCCATTGTTGATTCTTCTGATTCTAAGGTCAATATGGATGCTAATAATATTGTTGTTAATGTTGATGGGAATGTTAATGTTAATGCAAATGCAAATGCAATTGTAATCGCAAACGCAAATGCAAATGCAAATGCAAATGCTAATATTGTTGATCCTGCTATGACTATTAGAGAATTGGTTTCACCTGATTTGCATTTTCAAAATTGGAGTATCAATTATCTTGATATAAATGCAAATTTTGAATTGAAATCTAGATTGATTCACTTACTTCCAAAATTTAATGGTCTTTCAGGTGAGGAAGCGTACAATCACTTGAAGATGTTTCACATGGTTTGCACTACTATGAAACCTGTTGGTGTGACTGAAGATCAAATTAAGATGTGTGCCTTCTCATTCTCTTTAGAAGGATCTACTAAAAATTGGTTGCTTTGATTACCTCCTGGACTCATTACTTCATGGAACCAATTGAAGAAACTGTTCTTAGAAAAATATTTCCCAGCTTCTCGCACTTCATCTATCAGGAAGGACATAGTAGATGTCGACAAATGGTTGGAGAATCCTTATATGAATATCTAGAGCGTTTTAAAATGCTATGTTCTACCTGTCCCTACCATCAGATTCCGGATACATTACTGATCCAATACTTCCATGAAGGTCTCTTACCTCTAGAGAGAGATTTATTAGACTCAGCTGCTGCTGGTGCACTTCTACACCTGACTATGTATCATGCTTGGGAATTGATTGAAAGGAATACTGAAAATAGCCAACAATTTGGTACTAAACAACAGGTCAAAGTTAATGAAGTGGGACGAATTTCTTCTAATTCTGAGTCTCACCTAGAGAGCAAAATTGATAGACTTGCATCTGCTATGGAAAAAATAGTTATGTCTCATATGCAAAATTCTTCTAATATGGCCAATCCTATGGGGTCCTCTACTTCTTTTACCCCACAGGCTAACTCTTCTGCTCTAGTAGGGCCACTATGCTCTATTTTCTCTCTAGCAACACATAGTACTGACTCCTGCCCCTATATGAATGATGGAGTTGAATCTTGTCATGCGATTTACCTTTCTAAGCCTTTGACTCAAGATGGCCAAAAATATTATCCTTACTCCAATACATATAATCCTAGATGGCATGATCATCCAAATCTTCGATATGGAAATAGCCAAGCCCAGCAAGCATAATTCAATCAAAGTGGGAATTCTAGAGGCAAGATGTTTCAACAAGTTAGACAATCAATGCCAGTCGAAGATGAAAGTTCAAGGTTAGAAAGCAAGTGGACGCTATGATGAAAATCCTGATGCAACAACAACAACAGATGCAACAACAGCAACAACAGATGCAGGAATTTCAAGTTTTTCAAACTCAAATGGGTCAATTTTCTAATACGCTCAGTAATGTACAGAGCCAAGGTTCAGGAAAGCTTCTATCTCAAGTGGTAACCAATCCGAATATTGGACCTCAACAAAATCCTAATATTGGTGGAGTTAATGCTATATCTCTTCGACGTAGAAAGATAATCCCTTCTGCAGATCCTGTTACCACTAATACTTTAAATGACAAGGAAGTTGTTGATGACTCTCCTTCCACTCTTCCTTCCACTTCCACTTCCATATCACAGGATCAGTCCACTTTATCAAAAACACAAGTGGCACCTCATGAAGAACAAGAAAAGGACGAGGAAGAAAGCAAGTGAAGAAACCAGCCTTGCCATTTCCTACTGCAGTAGCTAAGGCTGAAAGGAGAAAGAAGGAAGCTGAGATGTTTAATGAAGTCTATGATATCTTCAAGAAAGTGGTGATCAATGTTCCACTAGTTGACTTAG
Source organism: Inga leiocalycina (assembly GCA_963242795.1). Taxonomy (NCBI): domain Eukaryota; kingdom Viridiplantae; phylum Streptophyta; class Magnoliopsida; order Fabales; family Fabaceae; genus Inga; species Inga leiocalycina. The sequence goes on from OY725321.1 coordinate 73,945,322, forward strand.
TCACACAAGTGCCTAAATATGCAAAATTCTTGAAGGAGTTATGTACTACAAAGAGAAAATTTAAGCATGAAGGCAAGGTTGACTTAGGAGCAGTTGTCTCCTCTCTTCATCAAATGCCAATGCCAGTAAAGTGCAAGGATCCTGGTAGCTTTCTCATACCTTGTACTATTGGTGACATTGACTTCTCAGATGCCTTAGCAGATTTAGGAGCAGCTATCAACTTATGCCAAAATCAATCTTCAATCAGCTTAAGGGTGTAGAGCTCAAACCCACAAATCTCATTGCATCCCTTGCTGATAGACGTTGCATAATCCCAGAAGTCGTCTTGGAGGACATCTTGGTCAAGGTAAAAGATTTCATATTCCCTGCAGACTTCTATGTTCTTGATATGGATGACGGTAGGTTTAGGCAGAAAGGACAATCATCTTTGATTCTAGGTAGGCCTTTCCTTAAAACTTCTAGAGCTATGATAGATGTGCATGCTGGTAGCCTTACTCTAGAATTTACTAGTGAAACTATTAGATTTAATGTGCTTGAATCCATGAGACATCCCCTGATGATTGTGCTGAGATAGATGTTAATGTTGTTGATGCTATTGTGGATGATTCTATTGTAGATCTTAGAGATAGCATGCTTAATAGATCCAGTGATATTACCTGTTTAGATGATACTATCTCTTGTTCATGTGCTAAAATTGGTAGTTGTGATATGTGTGCTGATCTTGATAGTGCTAATATTGATATTTTCACTGATGCTATTGAGATTATGAGACATGCTAGACATGATCCTTTTGTGCCTAATTGTAGCATTAGCAATTCTAGTGATCACACATCTACTACTTCTATTAATTCTAATGGACTTTCTTAGTTACTTAGTGTGATAGATGCCATAAATAGAATTGATTTATCTTCACTACCTGACTCTGAATTATTGATTGACATTGATCATGTTTCTGATAGTGAGATTTCTTAATATAATTTTATCTCTGACATGAGTGCTACTGATGGCACTATTGCTGTTGATTGTGATGTGTTGCTTGATTCTACTGTACTTGCAGTCTCTACTAATACTCCCCAAGATGGGAAAGTTTTCTCTTCTGTTTGTGAATCAGTTGTGCAGGTTTCTAGTTTGACTGATATAGATTTGAAGCCGCTCATACCTTCAATTGAGCAAGCTCCATTTTTGGAGTTAAAGCCACTTCCTGACTCATTGAAATATGTCTATTTAGGGAAGAACGAGACACTTCCTGTGATTATAGCTAGTGACATAACTGCTAATGAGGAAACCCGCCTCTTAGAGGTACTTAGGAGACAGATGAAAGCTATTGGATGGACTCTTGTTGATATCCCTGGAATCAGCTCAAATATGTGCATGCATAGGATCCTGCTAGAAAATGGTGCCAAAGCTGTGCGACAGCCACAGAGGTGACTCAATCCATTGATCCTTGATGTGGTAAAGAAAGATGTCTCTAAACTTCTTTCTGCAGGTATAATCTATCATATTTCTGATAGCCAGTGGGTAAGTCTAGTTCAGGTAGTACCTAAGAAAACTGGTATTACAGTTGTGCGTAATGACGAAGGTGAGCTAGTTCCGACTAGAGTCCAGAATAGTTGAGAGTGTGTATTGACTATAGAAAATTGAATTATATGACTAGAAAGGATCACTACCCCCTTCCCTTTATAGATCAGATGTTAGAAAGACTGGCTGGTAGATCATATTACTGTTTTTTGGATGGTTTTTTTGGATATTTTCATATTTCTATTGCCCCTGAGGATCAGGATAAAACCACATTCACATGTCCATTTGGAACCTTTGCATATAGACGCATGCCATTTGGCTTATGTAATGCACCAAGCACTTTTCAGCGTTGCATGGTTTCCATATTCTCTGATTTTCTTGAGCATTGCATGGAAGTTTTCATGGATGATTTCACTGTTTATGATGATTCTTTTGATGCATGCTTAGCTAGTTTGGACAATGTTTTGGAAAGATGCATTCAATATAATCTTGTGTTGAATTTTGAAAAATGTCATTTCATGGTTAAGAAAGGAATTATTTTGGGCCATGTTGTTTCACATGATGGTATTGAGGTTGATAAAGCTAAAGTTGATATTATTTCATCCCTTCCATATCCTTCTTGTGTGAAAGATGTACATTCTTTTCTTAGGCATGCTGGATTTTATAGAAGGTTCATCCAGGATTTTAGTAAGATAGCACTACCATTATCTCGTTTATTACATAAAGATGTGGGTTTTGTTTTTGATGATGCTTGCAGGTATGCATGGGATGAGTTAAAGAAGAAACTCACTACACCCCCCATCATTCAGCCACCTAATTGGAGCCTTTTATTTGAGCTCTTATGTGATGCTTCAAATTATGCACTAGGTGTTGTTCTTGCCCAAAGAGTAGAGAAGAGACAACATATCATAGCCTATGTCTCTCGAACATTAGATGCTGCTCAAGCCAACTATACTACCACAGAGAAAGAGCTATTTGCAATTGTCTTTGGGTTAGAGAAGTTTCGATCTTGCATCCTTTACACCAAGGTGATTGTTTTTACAGATCACTCAGCTATCAAATACTTATTCAAGAAACCGGACTCCAAACCCCGCCTCATTAGGTGGGTGATGCTGATACAAGAGTTCGATGTGGAGATTCGTGATAAGAGTGGTGCAGAGAATATGGTAGCTAATCACTTTAGTAGGATTGAATCACCTCCAGTAACATCTTTACCCTTAGGCCTTGTTTGGTTGGAGGTTATTTTAGGTTAGTTAGGTTGGGGGTGGGTTGGGGATTAAAAATAGGTGTTTGGTTGGAATGAGGTTAGGTAAGGTGAGGTTTGTTTTTTTGTCATTTAGTGGAAACCTCACCTACTTTAGTAAACCTCCAAAATTGGGGTTTTTCTTAGGTTAGAGAAATTTTGTGTGCAATTGTCACTAAATTGCCCATGGCAATTTTTGAAAATTCCAGAACTACCCTTCCCCAAAAATCGCATGTCCATCCCACTATGTGTATTATTTCATTCCCTCTCCCGCGCAGAAATCGCATTTGCTCCCTCTGAAGTGAAGCGTTGAACAATATCCAAATTTACTGAATTTTTTTTTCCAAAGTCATCCACTACCATCGCAGTCTTGCAAAGTCACCCAATATCCAATCTTGCAAATTATCACGCTTCCATTTTTTTCTATAAACAAGAATATTTTTTAAAAATAATTTATATATTTTTATATATTTATGGTCTGAAATTAATTTAAATCCAATGTTTTTATTATAACTCATCTTTTTATGTATTATAAAAGAGAAGAATATGCAATGAAATGTATATCATTGTTAGAATAATTATTTTATATGCTGGCAAAAAAAAGAATAATTATTTTATAAATAATTATTATTAATAAATACATTGTGAAAGAAGTGTATATAATTGTTAAAATAATTATTTTATAAATAATAATTTTACAAATAACTATTATTACTGAATACATTATAAAAAAAGAAGGAAAATATGTATAAGGGCATTTTTAATTTGTCTACTTAAAATTAACTCACCTAATCTAACCTCCTAACCCAAACAAGATATCAAACCTAACCTAATCTCTGTTTGAACCAAACAACATTATAATCTCCTCTAACCTAACTTAAATAAACCTCACTTAACCTAACCTTTAGATGATTTTCCTGATCAAAGGCTCTATGAGGTTGTTGTTTCTATCCCTTGGTATGCTAATATTGCAAATTATCTAGTTGCATCTATTTTACTAGCTGACATGAATACGCATCACTAATTGGCTCTATTCTCCTAACCACAGAGGGTGATCTTAATCTAAGTTGTTTAAATTTGGACACAACTTTTAGATCGACTTCCTTATATATTCATTATCTCAAGTTCTGTTATCACACTTGTTATTTTGTTACATATCCACTAGTAAATTCTCACCTAGACGAACATTTGAAAATTTTTACATAAGCTATTAGATTGTAAATTATATATAATTTGTAAATTCATATGGACACATACTATTTTGCTATGGTTAGTTGTTACAATAAATATGTGCACTTATAAATTCACTTATGAAATATGAGCTCATGTTATTTTACTATTTTGTCAGTTATTAAAATGCGTATTAGAATATAATTAGTTGGTTTACAATGAAGTCGATAACGTTATCAAAGGAAATAACATATAATTGTGAAGCGGGAACCCATTACAATACTATTTGAGCTTGTAATGCAAGGGTCAGAAAGTAATATTGAAATAATACTCTGCACATTTTTTTTTGAAAAAAAAAATGTTATTATAATTCAATTTCTTTGACAACGGTAGTGTTTTATTAGAAATAAAGGGTTGATTGATTACTTTAATTTCAAAACATAAACAAAATATGGTGTGTGAACACGTTTTAAAAATCTCATGTATGATACAAATGGTAGGTTCTCATTCAAATGGGTTAGTAGAGATATATTTCACGGAAGCCATGGCTGTTATATATACTAGTTTTAAACTTAAAGTAATTAAACTTTAATTTCAAAAAATAAAAGAATCTATTTTAGGTAGAGAGAGAGAGAATGAAGATTCAAAGATTTATAGTAAGAAGATATGAAAATTCTGGGACACTACAAAAAAAAATGAATTTTCGACAGAATTCAATTCCGTCGGAAAACCGTCGAAAATTCCATCAGAAAATTTTCACACGAAATTTCGAAGCAATTTTTTCCATGGCAAAATTTGCCACAAAATTAGCCACGGAAAATATTCCATCGGAAATTCTAACTTTTGCCACAGAATTCCTAACGGAAAATTCCGTCGGGAATTTTCGACGGAATTAAATTCCGGCAAAAATTCCCGATGGAATTTAATTCTATCGGAAATTATGAGGGAATTTCCGACGTCCCTCACTTACAATTTCCGACGAAATAGAATTCTTTCACAAATTCTGTCGGAATCAATTCCATCAGAAATTCCCTCTCAATTTAAAAATTATTATTTTTAATTATTTAATATTTTAAAATTAAATTTAAATTTATAAAATAATTTTTTAAAATTAAATTTATTTTTAAAAAATTATTTTATAAAATTTATTATTTTTAATTAATACTTTTAATTTAATTGTAAATTTATTTTTTATTATTATTTTTTATTTGTTAATAAAAAACCGCGTGTTGTTATTTCTGAAGTGGCAAGAATGAGGGCTGAAGGACAAAATCATCTTTTGGCGTCGCCATCACTGTTCATCCGTACTGACACTGAACTGATCCGGATTTTTCAATTTCGATGCACTAAATAGGTATTTCCTTGTTTCCAAAATAGTTTAGAGGGATTTTCCCTAAAAATTTTATTTAGGACTAGATATAGCAATGCCGCTAAAAAGACCTAACTTCTATAACTTTTTGTACTATAGGTCCCACCAGTCTTCCTCTCTATTATTTTAATATTTTTGAATGGGAAAATATCACTCAAACCCATGAAAGCAATTTTATTTTAGTTAACCCCAAAAAATTATAAAATTTCACTGCACTTCCTTGGATCAAAATGAAATTAAGTTTTTTAAGTAAAAAGACAGTAATGCCCTTTATTTTTTTTCATAAGAGCATTTACAAAACAAATATTTTATTTTCTTCATAAGAACATTTATAAGATTAATATGGGCATTTTTAAGATAAATAAAAATATTTACAAGATAAATACGCAAATGACCAAAATTTTTTAACTCCCGGGTCATTCACATATTTATCTTGTAAATATCTTTATTTGTCTTGAAAATGTCAATATCTATCTTATAAATGCTCTTATGAAGAAAATAAAATAAGAATGTTATTGTCTTTTTACTTATAAAAGTTAATTTCATTTTAACCCAAGAAAGTGCCATGAAATTTTAGAACCTTTTAGGATTAACTGAAATAAAAATTGTTTATAAGGGGTCTAAATGATATTTTCCCATTAAAAATATTAAAATAATAGAGAGAGGGAGGGAGGGAGAGAGATAGAAGATTTGTGAGACCCACATTGCAAAAGTAACAGAAGTTATATCTCTTTAACGGTGTTTATCTAGTTTCAAATAAATTGTTTATATCTACTTTTTACACTAAAAATAGATAATTATTATACATACTCATAGTGAAATTATTCATTGTTAAATTTGTACATTCGCCCTTTTTTAAAATATTTTTTAATCATTTGATGTTATTAATTTTTTATAATATTTAAGTTATTTTTAAAAAAAAATAAACTTAATTATTTGTCAGTTTAAAAATATCTTATCAAACCCAATCCAGTGAGTAAAGTTGCGGTTTAAATATATATACCATTAGATTGATTTTGAGTGGTTCGAATTTAATTTAATTTAATTTAATTTTTTAAAGAATTTTTTATTTTAATATATATAAAATTAAAAATAAAAATAATCTTATAATTATCACTTCTCATAGAATATTTTGTTTAAAAAAGGGGAAATGACAAAAAAAATTTAAATTGTAAAATCTCAAATCAAGTATTTCCTAAACAATGAATTATAAATTATTTATCAAGTCTCCTCATTACCTTATCAATTTTTGGTAATAGAATTAAGATTTTGCAATTTTAAGGTTCTTTTTTAATCATTTTTTTAAAAAAATTGCGCAATTAAAAATATTAAATTTAAACTTGAGATCTCAATCGAATTATGTGCTTCTCACCGCACCAAATGTATTTCAAGCCAAGCTTATGTGAACCCCATTCTTCTCCCAGACTTCATGACTAATGTTTGGTGGACCCACACGCTTCTTTTGTCAATTTCAGACCCCACACGCTTCTTTTCTATCTTTCACTTGAAAGACAAAGTCTTACAAGTCTTGACCTCTAGTACTTAAATCCTTGTACGTCTTGCCAATGATCTGTGCCTGAAATTATCCTTCATTTATTTCTGTGTTCTTGTGTTGATACTGCAAACTTGATGGCAGATAGCGTCGTTAGTTTCGTGCTAGAGAACTTGTCTAGGCTTGTGGCACACGAAGCCAATTTGCTATGTGGCATGGAGGACAAAGTGAAGTCCCTTGAGAGTGAGCTCAGAATGATAAGTGTCTACCTTAAGAGCAGCGACCAAATCCAGCCGAAGAAGGAGATTGAACAAGAGGTTGTGCGTCAGATCACAGACATCGCACATGAAGCAGAGGATGTCATCGACACCTTCGTGGCCAACGTTGTCAGCCAAAGAAGGACTATAGACCTCAAGAGCTTTTGCATGCCCTTCTTAAATGCTTGGTGACAATGTCTGCAAATACATGTGATTACAGTAAGAATAGCAGTAGCAAACATAAAAAGAAATCAAAGGGCAAAGGTAAAGCTGAATATGATGATTTTCATAGTTTGAGTAAGGAAGAATTGAGAGACAAGGTACGAGAGTGTTTGAAAGGGAAGAGGTATCTTGTAGTGTTGGATGACATATGGAATCCTCAACATTGGGATGACCTGCAGTATGCTTTCCCAGATGACAATAAAAGTAGCAGGATCCTGATTACTAGTCGTTTGAAGGAGGTGGCTTCTTATGCCAACTCATTTCTTCCTTATTATCTCCCTTTTCTTAATGAAGAAGAAAGTTGGGAGCTTTTCTCAAAGAAGGTGTTTCGAGGAGAAGGCATGCCTTCTGATCTTGAGTTATTAGGTAAGTGCATGGTAAAAAGTTGTGGTGGCTTGCCATTGTCCATTGTGGTGCTTGCAGGAATTCTTGCAAACAAGGAGAAGTCACACCGAGAATGGTCTAAGGTCATGGGTCATGTAAACTCGTATCTCACTCAACCAAAAACACAAGTGCATGATATAGTACTTAAGCTCAGTTATGATAGCTTGCCTCCAAGATTGAGGCCATGCTTTCTATATTTTGGTATGTTTCCTGAAGACTATGAGATTCTTGTTAGACGCTTGATCCAACTGTGGATTGCTGAAGGATTCATTCTTCATAGCGATTCCAGAATTGCAGAGGATGTTGCAGAAGACTACTTGAATGAGCTCATTGATCGTAGCTTAATCCTAGTAGGGAGAAGGAGAAGCGATGGGGGAATCAAGACATGTCACATCCATGATCTTCTAAGAGAACTTTGCATATCGGAGAGCAGGCGGGACAAGACTTTTGAAATTTGCCGAGATCTAGACATTTTGGAGCAAACCAAACCTCGCAGGTTGTCAATTCAATGTAATATGTCAGATTTTTTTGTTTCAAGCAACAAAGACCATTCGGGCTCTCGTTCTTTGCTCTGCTTTGATCGAGACTCCTATTACCACCTTGATTCATGCAAGTCAAAAAGGATTGTGAACTGGTTTCAGCTTGTTCGAGTGTTGGATCTAGGGCTTCCCTATTCCTGTATGTTGGATCTATGGTTTCCATATTCCTATAAGTTTAAGATCCCTACCAATTTAAACATGTTAGTGCATTTGAGGTACTTGAGGCTAGACCTGAATACAAGCTCTTATGCGGGATTTGTTAGAGCGATTCCTAGATTCATATGCAATCTTTGGAATCTAGAAACTTTGGACTTGGGGCATTCTAGATTTATAATATCCATACCTTTCTCTAGTGGGATGTGGAAGCTCATAAGACTGAGGCATCTTCATACAGCCGGACCTGTGATTTTACCCAAATTTCCAGATATAGAAAGTAAAGCCATGTGGAATTTACAAACCCTATCTTGTGTTGCCGTAAACAAAAAATAAACCATTGTGTCTCTTATAGGGAAAGGTGTATTCCCAAGGCTTAGGAGATTGGGGTTGCACTTGTGTAAGGATAACAAGCATAAACAAGGGGTTAGTCAAGTGTGGAAAAGCCTTCCAAACCTAAATTATCTTAATGCATTAAAGATTCATGGCTTTCCTGATATTCCAACATCTGTCAATGTGTTTCCTTTTAATCTTACCAAGCTAGCAATCTCAAGCACAAACTTAAATCACGATGTCATGAGCACTTTGGGGAGCCTTACCAACCTCAGAATTTTGAAACTATGTTACTGTAAGCCTACAAAATACTCGAGGTCTGAGTTAGAGCTCTGTTGCATTAATGGGTTCCCCCAACTAGAGGTATTTCAAATGAAATCTTTGCATGAACTCTATCTCTGGGAATTAGGTAAAGAAGTGATGCCATGTCTCAGATGTTTGATCATTGAAGAGTGTCGGAGGTTGACTGCTCTCCCTAACGAGCTCTGGTCCTTGACTTCCTTAAGAGAGGTACAAGTAAAAGGGGTCTCTCAATCAGTGAAGAAGCAACTCCAAAGTCAACCCATGAGAGATGGATGCAATCTCATTATCTTTAAAGGTCTGTTTTATGATTGAATCTCAAAAGGTTTAACAGAGAACTCGACAGTGTTTCTGAAAATGTTTAGAATAACAGAGATATAGAAAGAGAGAATGAGTGAGTTGAAATGATGTGTTGTGTTTATAATTTACAAAGTACATCCCTTTATAGAGTGGTGATTATTGATAACTAATCTAGTTGGACTAACTTAATCAGTTATAGCTATCTAATTGTTTAAACTCTCTAACAATCTCCAGTTGACTTCTTGTGGAAGCAGAGCCATGCACGCTTGCATTTTTGTATATTTCTGTCGTCATTTACCAAAAATGAAAAGAACAATTTCAATGAGCCAGTTTGCAGATTTTGAGTGGTTTTGACGTTTCATTTACGGAGTACAATGCTTGTGTAATCTTCCACGTCCATGTCTTAGTTTGTATGAGTTGTTGCGTGCAAGTCTTTACAGATAAGGTAGAATGAGATTTTCTGCTTTTTCTATGAAAAGTTTTTACTCAAAACCATTCTCGGTCTCTTTCGTCCTGACAAGTTCAAACTCCAAATTGAAGATTTGTATCTACTCAGTCTTTTCATTCCCTTAAAACACTGACTCAAACTTCTCCAAAAATTCTTTGCTGTTTTCTGGAGACCATTTCTTCATACGATTAGAGTTGATTCAAGGTGGGATTCTCTGGCAAAGCATTTTCAACGTCTGACTCAACAGTTTCCCTCTTCACAGACCACACTTGCCTCATAGTTTAATTTTCTCCTGTGAAAAGTGGCGAAGGAGCAGAAATATGTCCTACAAAGCATAAGAAGTGTATATATATTTCCTAAAATTTCTCGAGTGTCTATAGTTTTCTAGGTGAGGTTTTCTTTCTTGAATTCTCTCTTACACAATCCCTAGAAAACCAGTTTTGCTCTATTACCATGTTGGAAAAGAAAAGGGAAGAAAATTCACACAGAAAATAGGGAAGTAGCAGCCCCAGGAATGCTCCATTGTCTTGCACACATATGCGCCAGGACAAATTACTCACCCGTACTTAATATAAGATATATTTACCTAATTTAATTAGATTAAGGAAAGTAATTAAGTTAGTTAATATGATATGTATTTTCTAAAACACCCTAATTATCTTCCTTAAATCCCTTATTCTCTCTCCAAATTGATTATTATTGAGGGAGTATCAATATGGGTAAATTAGAAAAACATTGACAAATAAGAAAACTACAGCTTATATTTCGAACTAAGATCAACACCCCAAATATGTCTTATATTAAAGACTAGAGGAAGTATTAAACTACAGCATGTAAAACATTAAAGGAACAATTACTGTCCTCAAATCAAGAACACAGCTTTATAAGTTCCGCTTTACAAACGATAAAAAGCTGACATTTCCTAAAGCACCAAAAATTCAGTTAAACACTAGGGTACTCTGGTTAATCATCACTTAGCTTCAAACCAAGGTACAAATACCAAAAACTAAATAAAGAAGTTAACTAAATCAACACAACAACTACCATCAAAGGATGACAGACATAAGAGAGGGTTTGGTCAAGTTTGGGAATGCCTTCAACACCTAAATTATCTTTGTACCTTGACAATTAACTTCGTTCCAAATTTTCCAACTAAAGATTGCACTCCCTGATGAGCTGTGGTACTAAAGATGTAAAGCCATGTCTTAGGTGTATTATGGCCCTCTGAACCACTGAAGATGAAACTCTAACGTCTATGCATAACATTTGTTTTTTAGATATAAAAAAAATTCAATGACAGTTTACAAGCAAAACAACAAAACATGACTAGATTCTCATTATGAAAAACTGTTATTGAAAGAAAATAAGGAAATGGGGTGGTCACAATTCATTCATAAAGCTGCAATCCACAAGAACCCAGTAACTTGGTCAACCCAAATGTGATACCCATAGCTACCAATCCTCCAGACACAACCCTCACACATGATCTCAAAATGGGACTCTTTCCCAACACAGCTCCCACCAATCCAAATGTTGTGAGAGCCAAAGTAGCCACAATGGGAATCACCGTTAGCCTTATCTTATAATCTGTTATGAATGCAGCAGAAAGAAGAGGAATCAATGCTCCTATGCTAAATGACAATGCTGATGCAAATGCTGCTTGATATGGATTTGGAAGCTGCATCTTCTCCATCAGCTTCTCTTCATCATTTTGATCACTCATTTCCCTCTTCATCTGCGCAACTTCAACTTCATGCTGGGTGTACACTGACACGAACTCTCCAATTGCCATACTGCAAGCTCCTGCTATTGAACCTGCAAAACCAGAAAGCACCATGGATTTGGAATCTGTTTTAACAGCTCCTACACCCATCATCATTGCAGTGACTGAAACTAAACCATCATTGGCTCCCATTATTGCAGCACGAAGCCATTAAGCCCTCTGAGAGTAGTCGAGCTGAGTGGTTTCTTTGGTTGGAGTTTGGGTGGTTTGTTTATGATCATCTTCATAATCTGCTTCACCTGGTCTTGGAGCTACTCCTGCATGGTTGAGGGATACCAAGCCACCGGGTAAAATTGCAGCCATGGCAGACAAGAAATCAGAATGACTCAGAAGAAAAATCAGAGACTGAATGGCTTGAGCTTGCAGAAGGAGAGTGGAGATTCAGGGATATATAATGTGAGGGGATGAAAATTGTGGGGCATGAGTGTTATTAATGAAGTGATTAATTTATTTGTAGGTTCGTTTATGGAGGCTTTTAAGGTTATACTATCAGCCAAATGATATAGGATTGGGAATATTATTTCAAAGGTTTTCACTCGTCCTTTCTCAAAGGACAATAACTGAGTTATTTTAAAATCAATGAAGGTCACGATTATCTCAGTACTCATGTTTCACTATGAAATATCCAAAAAAGTAGTGTATGTTTGTATGCATGAAGGAAAACTGTTCAGAATCAGAATATCTTGCTGAAGGAATATAAACTTTTAATAATTATGAGTTCAATACCTTTTGGATTTGTGCCAAAACTGAAGTATGCCACGACAGGATCAATAATCATAGCAAACAATATTTTATGCAAAAACAAAATTAACAAGTTAATATTCCAATTGAGAGAAAGCCTCCTAATGAATTATTTGCATCTCGCATCACTTAAGTTTGTAGCTGTGGATATTGAATTGAGAGTTAAGCACCAAAGGCAAATTCCCTTTTGTTATTAATCAACGCCTTAGACCAATAGGATGATGGTTATTACTCCCTCCGGTCCTAATTATAGGACAATATTTAGGAGTTGATTTTGGTCCTAATTATAGGACAAAGTTTTAATTTTTGTCAATTTCTTCCCAAAATACCCCAATTGATACTTCAAGATAAGTGATCAACATCAATAGAACATGATTTCTTGTATGTATTAAATAAGGATATTTTAGGAAAATAAATAAGATTAACTAATTTAACTACTATTCTTAATTTCTCCAAAGTTAGGTAAATATGTCCTATAATTAGGACCGGAGGGAGTATAATTTAAGAATCAAGAACATATATTGATTGCTTTTTTTTTTTTACATACCTTAATCTGATGGGATTAATATTTCAAAAAAAAGAAATAAATTAAACAAAAAATGATAAAAGAATTATTTTTAATTTTTGTGAAATCAAGATTATGGCTAATGGAGATTAAAGGCTTTCAAACATTTATTCAACATGTGCTTAAAAATGTTTATTTGTGAGGCCTACTCTGAATCTTGCTAGCATAATTGAAAAACATCAGTTTTTCTGCTAAAAGACTAGGAGAAAAAGGCAAAAGAGAAAAGGCATCATATATATAACATACTCCTCCAGTCCTCAATATATGACATATTTACAGAGTTAATCTTGATCTTAAATATAAGATATAACTTTTATATTTATCAATCTTTTTTCTAATTTCCCCCTATTGATACTCTCTCAACGTTAATCAAGAAGGAGGGGGGAGAATTCAGCAAGATGACTAGAATATTTTAGAAAATACATTTTATATTAACTAACTTCCTTAATCTAATCAAATTAGGTAAATATATCTTATATTAAAGATCAGAGGGAGAGGGAGTAGTTGTTTATCAACCAAACTGAATCATTCTTGCCTCTGCTCGGTCTTATGTAATATAACTTTGAGAACCTAATTAAGCTCATACAGCAAAATATAGCTCCCCACTAATCAAATACATGAAATGGATTCAACAGCTTCTTCTTCTTTGTTTGGAGTTTGGGTGTTTTGTTTATAATCATAACAAGAGTCTAAGAGATTGAATGGCTTGAGGTTGCAGGGTATATGTGAATCTTGAACTTCAAGGAGGACTTCCAAACATCCTGATAATAGCACCGTTGAAGTAAGCTTATGTTGGGACCCAAATGCAAAATATATGTACTCGAGCCTTGTAATGTTAAATCTCACCTCTCTAACCCCATAAGCTAGCCTTTGAAATGGTTCAACCGTACTCCACTAATTATCCCTATCAACCATCACTGTCTCTCAAAATTGAACTTTTCTTTGCTAATTTACATTGTCTGCAACATATGATATATTTAAAAACAAGCTTTTATCTATAACAACCGCACACAGACTTTTCAACAGTATGCTCGCCCCCACCTCACCCGAAAAGGAGAAAGAAAAAGAAAACAAAAAAGCCTATATTTTAAAACCACCTATACATTTCGGTCAAAAAAAAATAAACCACCTATACATATCTAAAATCACACACTATCATAACAAAAGAAATAAAGCAAACCTATGTGCACTGGCTATCAAGTGAATAACATCCATAACCTGTTGCACTCTGCTCTTTATGTCTAGGGTTATGACATGAAGGCTAGATCCAGACTAAAAAACTTATATTAAATCTAAGAACCTCATGTTTAAGAAAAGAATCAAAAACCCACAAATCTGTTCATAACTAGTAATAACTAATAAACAGCATTGTCATCTTTGAACTTCTAGCCTCAATGAAATTGTATGCCTCGTTTCTACATCATTAGGGTAACCAACAAAGAAATATAAAATAATTGAACAATCAAAATAAGCTTTCTATAAAAGAAAAGCTTAATATCAAACCATAAAAGCTCTATCTTTTTTGTCTACACATCCTTGAAGGATCCTAAGATTCAGAATTCACATTGCCAGCATTCACTTTGTCAGATCTTATCTTCAGTACAAGTAAACTGGTCAACTGATTCATTATTCGAAAAATGAAACATTCAACTCATGATACAGCACTAGCACAATTCAAGCAACTATTGAACATAAGTGGATTTGCAGAATTGTAACTATACATGATGACCCTCAGGTGGGCATGTTACACAGAAGAATGTAAAAGACTACAAAAAACTTCAAACCGAAAGGAAGACAAACAGAAATGGGGGAAGTGGGTCCAACTTTTCAGAGACCAGAATTACATCTTATAAAAGATCAATGATCTCTCACGTGGAAGGTTATCTGCTTTACCTACTATTTCAGTAATTTGTGAAGTTTCATGCTATGAGACTTGGAATTGCAAGCAATCAGGCTAATCATCCAAGTTGAAAAAAAAGAAGCCCGGCATCTTCTGCTCCAGCAGGGTAAACTTTTGCGCCCATTTTGATGTTGACATGTCACATGGCATTCCAGTCAGCTACACAAAAAAGGAGACAAGCAAAAAAAGATGAATCAGCATCAACCATTAAATATAAGTAAAATAAAAGAATAAATGATGATAACCAGAGTAATTATTATTTACATACAACAAAGTTGTCAAAGCTATATAAAACATTTTCTAGGATCCCCACCCCATTCAATCTAATTATCAAGTGTCAAAGTTCTATTACATGCTCTGTGATTTTAATGACTTGAAATTTATCGCATAATAGGTTATATTTTGAACAAAAGAACAATACCAAATAAATAACGCAGAAATTTGAATGTTAAAATTGATTATCTAGCAGAATAGCCTGCAACAGTGCAGCCAGCCAGTGCCAACCCGAGGGCAAAACCAGATACTGGCAAAAAAGGCCCACATGCAAACAGTCTACAAATTCATTCATCCTAACCTACATCGTTCAGCATGTCAAACAGGTTAGCTCACAGACCACCCAATCACATTCTTTCAACGTTTGCTTCCGCATAAGGAGCCTATGGTAAAAAATCTCGAGCATATCCAGGAAGAGGCTAGAGAAATTTTTAAGCAAGATATTGTACAAAAATATCAACAAATAGCCAGCAGTAGCAACAAATATCAAATATGAGGATGAAAGTGACAGCAACACAATTTCCACGTGTTGGAATAGAAAGACTCTGGTTGGCATGATGACAAAAAAATTATGAGCAGCAAAAGTACCAGAATGATTGTAACATATTAGAATGTCATTGTCAACAAGGATACAGAATAACAACACAATTTTTTAAGGAAAAAACAAGGTGATAATTTCATAACTGCATAAGGAAGAAGAGATAAACTTTCTATACCTATGCCCTATCAAGTTGGCTCTAGGAATATCCACTTTCATAAGTAGATGCTTGCAAAGGAGTATGAAATGAGTGAAATTATCCATTAGATAATGTTATCAATTCCCAAGAACAATTCAATGGAACCTCAGTAGCTGAGCCCTGACTCTCAAGATTAGTCTCATTGTTATTGTAGAGGATTTTTGGTTTACTATCTGAAATTGGTTTTGACCTATGAAGAACTCTCCTACTGTATTTCAAGAAATAGCGGTCAGGCTGTCCGTTGCATCTTTCTTCCCCAGGCAACATAGTCTCTTTCTGTTTGTGATCAAGATTCAATCTACTATATTTCAAGAAAAAGCGGTCAGGCTGTTCATTGCATCTTTCTTCCCCAGGCAACGCAGTATCTGTCTGTTTGTGATCAAGATTCAATCCATTATACCCACTTAAGTTTATCTGCTTGTCAGAACAACTTCCCTCCCCTTCCTTCATCAGCTCTTCCCCAGTCTCTACTTTTGAATCACAATCAGCAATGCACTTGTCTTCTTTCGAACTGCTTCTCTTGTCACTCCCATCCATACAAACTGAAGGTTCTAATACATATTTATGGGAGTCCCTGTACATGTTATCATCACTGGAAATTTCATGCTTCAGGAAATCACTGGAATTGCTTTCATTAGACCTCGAACAAGGTGAATCAGAACTAGAAGTGCCCACCTTCAGTGTATCAAAGCAACTTGAATTAAATAAGGAGCAACTAGATGGAGAGCTACTCATGGGCGGATACAACTCAACAACCTTATCAGCACTCACTTTGAGGCGCTCATTTAAACTGTTCTCATCTCCGCTTCCTACTAAACTCAAAGCACTATTTGCAACAACAACCGCTCTTCTAGCAACCTCAGCCTTCTTTACCGCCTCCTCTCTAGCCATAGCAGCGGCCTCAACCTTCTTCTCTACAGCAAGATTTGCATCCTTAACCACATCCTCCAATGAAACCGCTGAATTTCCATCATCCGAAACCCTAGAAGCCTCCTTTTCTAATAGAATCCCACCCTTTTTCTTAACCTTCTCAGTCTTCATTCTTTTTCTTGAAAGAGCCACAGATTGGGGAACCCAACAATCCACACAAACAGAAAATTCCGACCCAGAACAAGCATAAGACCATGGAGGAGTGTATTTATACTTGGAAAAACACTTTTTATGAACAGAATGCTGACATTGCTCACAACGAAAACAATCCGCAGACGATTCGGAAAAACAATACGCGCACAGTTTTGAAGATTTAATGGATAAAAGACAATTTTTGCAGAGTAGAACTATGCGCCACTCGCTATTAAGAATGTGGAGTCTCTTCTTACCGGTGCAAGCGTCAACTATGAAGCCACAGGCATGGCATTTGTTCAAATTGGGTAAATCCCTAGTTTTCTTCTGCGATTGTAATGGGTTGTCAGGTTTTTCAGGGCCTTCAGATTTCGAGCCATGAAACTTGAGATTGCCCGGGACATTGATGGGACTTTGTCGATGTTGTTCTACTCGTTTCTCCGGTTGAAGCAGCTTCATCGTCGAGCAAGTTCCGATGACATCGATCATTACTTTAGGCCTAATCTGGCCTTGGGAGAGACGAATTGTGAGGGAGGGCTGTGCCCAAGGTCTTATCCGAAGGATTGAAATCCTTGTGTCATTAGGGTTAAATTTCCTTTTACACAGTTCAAAAGCAGTTGAACATTTAACGGGCACGCCCACGAACGCGAGTGGGATTCCATCGAGTTTGATTCAAAAATCTAGAAATCAACGGAATCAAGAAGACAAAAACCAAAGAATGAAATAAACAAGAATCATAGAGAATAAAAGAATAAAATAAAGTGAAGGCAGAAAAAGCAGTAAGCAGTGCACTAAGCATTTTATTTTTTTTCCAATGCATATCAGTGGCCATTAACGCAACAGATTTTTTTATTAGGGCATTAATTATTAATTATTATTTTATTTACTATTGATAATTATTTATTTACTATTATTATTTTTTAGGCAAAAAGATAAAAAAAATACCACTTAAACTTCAAATTCCTAAATCAGTCTTGTTACCCACAAGAGTATAGGGATTAATTATAAAAAGATAACAATTGACAACTTATTTTAATAGAAAATCAGTATTTAGGATTTTAAAGTTCAAGTGGAATTTTCTTATTTTTCTTCCTATTTTTCATAGATAATTAACTTACCAGTATACTCCTTTGTCCTTTTTTTATTGATCCTTTGGTTCTGTTTATAAAATATATGAAGTGTTTGGACTTGTTATTACATGTTGCTTACATATAGTATGACTTTTTGATGACTATATTCCTTCCTCGAAAATCATTTTAGGGATTGTGTTGTTGGAGCTTGGGACTCCTTTTATCTTTGGAATTCTGTTTTTGGCCCTTGGGTGATAGATTTTTTTTTTTTACCCTTTTTATTTTTGGTCAGTAAGAGTCAGATATGGACTTCTGGTGTGTTTCATTTTCCTCAGCTGTTACATGAACTTTCACAATTTAAGTGCACATAGTCCATGCGTAATGCAGACACTGAGGCCGCCATCAATGCACCAATTTAAGTGCTAAATCTGAAAGTAAACATGCATTTATCAACAGAACATTGGTCAATCGTCAAATAGTAGCCTTCCAGTTTTAGAGGGATGATTTAGAATTGAATGCGTGAGATGAAAAACAGAATATCAGAATTCAGATATTACAACAAACCCACTTATTCAAAAGGTCAGAATCATTAATTACCAGAAACTCAATATTGGATCCAACATTCCAAACAAAAACTTTCATGAGATACAAGACATTATTAATCAGGCCCTAAGGCTACCCTGTTTATAAGAATCTAGTAGCAACCCAAAGGGTAGTTATTTGGGAATGAAAATCTTGAGATGCTGATGATCATGTATACCACCAAAGTCTCTCCTCTTACTTCAGTTTGGAGAATATCTTCGTTGCAGCCTGCATTGTTGGATCAAAGTTTAGTACAGATCACATATAAGCATACAACGAATTAGTTTGATAATTGTATAATAAAGTAATACATACACATTTGTCAACACATGACCAATAATCAAAATATTGCCCAGTGCAGTGTTTGTGCCCGGAATCATCGCCTTCGATCCTTTTAACGCATGCCTGTAGCAGCAAGTAGAAGGATTACTTAACAGCAATCATCATTATGATAGTTCTAGCATCTGAATCCTGAACCCAATGGCTCAACTACCCATGTTTCACCATGCAGGCCAACGTTACTAGTTAGAGTACCTGACGACGATGACAAAGACAACGAAAGAAGAAGCCTTATCCCCCCAAGAGGGATCAACTACATGAACTGTACAATACCATTGTGCCCTATCCACAACCAAATCTTTAGAGTTTAGATAAATCCGGCTCAATCATTGTTACTTTAAAGCAAAGTAACAATTACATTTGAATAAATAGAAAATAAGGAGGAATGAAGGATCAACATCACTTTTCAATTCCCAAATTACACAACTCCGGGCATCTGTTTAACAATTATGTCAAAATGTATGTTGTTCAATACTCTAAAACAAGAGAGTTGAAAAAATTTCATTTCTTTGGTGGGGTTTCCTCCTTTTATATTCTACAGAAAATATAAACCTTCTTTTTATTGTTTGAATGGTGAGTTGGAATTATTTTCTATCTGAGTAAAGCAATGAATAACATCACATGTATCATAAGAGCGTGAATAAGATGATTCATTTAGCAATTTGGCAATTCAAATTTCCAATTTTACTTTCTTCAGAGTCTTCAACAAATATGCATCAGGAATGTTTGAAAAAGTGAAGCCTCAAGGGGTAGGGGTAAGATTTTGGGTTTGCTTTCCTCACAGTAATATTTATATGAATTAGAAACCACATTGAGGTAATTATGATAAATTATGTTAGTTGAATAACTTTGCATATCATACAGTTCTTTGTAACTTAAAGGAGGAATTACTATCAGTTGCCAAGGAAGGGACTTAATTACTAGGAAGTCCCTAATGACAATTGGGGAGCATGAAATGACAAATTCCAATGTAAGAAATGACAACACCTCATTTGTCATTAGGAATGACTTCTTGGTAATTAATTCCCTTCCTTGGGACCTCATGGTAATTCCCCTTATTTGACATTTGTCTTCTTTGGCCACACACGTAGCACCAAATGATTCTCAATTGGGAGCTTAAAAAAGACCACTTTTGCAATTTAGCATGAGAAAATTAAGAAACAGATAATTGTAAAATCAAATAAAAGTTATTCAGTAAGAAGCTAAAGCAAATCATGTTGACTCAAAAAGGAATTTAATTCAAAATACAAACCTGATAGTCAATTAATGGTTTCACACACTTTGGCTTGCAAGAGTCCTCATAATATCTCTTCTGATCAACAGGTTCTTCGTCAGCCCTGAATTTACAAGAAACCAAATTATGAGTATGTGAGATTGGTAGAAAAGTCATCTAAAAACTAAACAAAAAACAATTTGAGCAGTCAAATTGCAAAACATGTTATGTTCATAAGATACCATCCTAAACTTTTCACATTCTGAAAACAGTAGAATTCAGCATCCACAAAGCCTTAGAAATCAAATATATAATGAAATTTATCCAAAGCTTCTTTTGCATGAGTGTAGCAGAAAATACAACAGACGCAAATCCAATATGGTGGCTTCCTAGGGGTCCAATGGATCGCTTCCAAAAATGGAGGAGCAGAATTCAATTCATTTGCCAAATTAAAATTAGAAAAATCAGATTAATATTAATAGTATATAAAGAATGATAAGCACACAAATTTACGGCAACCAACGGAAGGGGATAAACATATAGCCAGAACCCAAAACCAGCAACTGCCAAGAAATGCAAAGGAAAAAGCTTCGTCAATATCTAAGTCAGAAAATCAAGGATCAACCGGAAAAAACAAAAACCCACAAATGTATCCAAGCCTATAATTCCTAGAAGATCAATTTTTCATTAATTGAGCAGGAATAAAGCATGCGCGAGGAGTGCAAAATGTGTTTGCAAATCAGCATCACCATCTATTTATTGGATATATATGATAATATAACAGAACATCCCAAAAAAAGATCAAATTGCAGCAACCCTAGATAGGGCAAACGCCACTACAAGAAACATTGCGTTCAAACAACGATCAATATAGATCTGATTCAGATGAGAAAACAAAAGAAAGAAGGAAACTTTGATGCGTACATTGCGAGTAGAATCACAGCGAAGAGATCTTGAGATGGTGGTGGTCACACACTGCCTAGTACGATGCTTTGGTTCCGCCAAGCATGAGTTTCGGATCAAGCGGGACGAACATGTCAGCGGGCTGGATACGGGTCGACCCGATTTCAGAATTTGGTGCATCAAAAAATTACAGAAAATTATTAACTTCTATATTTCTATCAACACAAATTTAAATATCCAGCGAGGAAAGCTCGGTTGGGAGATCCACGCTCGTTGCAATTATTGTTTTTACACGTATCATGTCGAGCTTCTCTTTTTCATAAAAAACAAAATGATATCAAAATGAAAGAAATAGTTACAGTGTAGAAAAATAAATCAGACAAAAATATAAAATAAACAATTGACTCAAAAAAAAAAGGATGGAGCTTTTCGGACCGCAACACTTGTTCAGGCATGTTTGGGAGAGCTTATTTTGAGAAAATAAGCCCAATTTACGCAAACCGAGAAAAAACTCATCTCACATACTTACCCCGTATACCGTGAATCACTAATTATAAGCACTTATTGCCCAAAAATAAACTCTTCCAAACGAACACGAAAACTCATATACCATTGAGTAAAGGTGATGAACTGCTTTTTGATACAGAGGATTTCTATCAATGTCTCCCCTTAATGCTAAAGGTATATCAAAGTTAATAATCCAACATAAAGCTCGATGATACAAAATTAGAAATATATTGGGCTTTGAATCTCTACTTAGCCACTTGAACTACTGCAGATGTATCCTATGGAGGCATATAATGGCAAAACCTGAATCTGTTATGCTTCTTTAATAAGATGAGTCACCATGAGAAACATGTAGATGAGGTGTAATTGTAGGCAACTTCTTGAACTGCAACTCATGTTGACTAGAGAAAAAGCCCAAGTTTAGGGAACCTTTCATGCCTATGGATTCAGTGATTGAAGGTTGGATTTTTCTTACTAACAGAGAGGGTTTGATTCTTGAAAATGTTACAGTGTTCAGTGTTCAGGGAGGCATCACCATATTTTAATGGCAACCTTTAATCCATACAGGCTATCCTTAAAAAGGTAAAAAATGGCCCAGGACAACAAGTATAAGTTGGGATAGACGTCTTATCATTAGATTGAGTTGAGCTCAAACCCCTTTCTAAATTTTCCTTATAAAAAACTTAAGAATTTATTGAATTAGAAAGCGAGTGTCAAATTTTCCCCGGTGCAATATTCCCTTTTTGCATACGATATTACTAAAATAATAATTCCATATAATAACCAATCAAATCCATCGTTATGAAGTTGACTTAAGATACACTTAAGCCACAACGACAAACTGGAAAATTTGTTCATCAAATAATTTAATTGAGAAACATCCAAGCCACAAACATCACAAATAAAGAACAAACTTTCCATGTAACCAAAACATAACACGATGGAAAAGAAATAGATTTATGATTAAGTAATAATAAAATATGTTTTCATCAAAATATCTAATTGAGGCATACGTGGAGATGATTATTTAGTTTCAACTTGATCTTCTTTTCATCACCTGTCCATTTCATTCATCACTTACCTTGGAATATAATTATGCTTCTCCAAGTGAAATACTTAGCCGACTGATGACTTCTTCAAATTTTAGTTACTTTTGAACAAAACTTGACTAGACTTTCACTCAATAGTTTTAATATTTAGATTATTTTTTAAATTCAACATCATATTATTTTTTAATTTTATTTTTGATTATTTTGGAATACTGCATATTATTTTTTATTTAAATCATACTTGTTTTTGAATTTTATTACTGAGTTTTTTAAATATAATTATGCTTCTCCAAGTGAAATACTTGGCCGGTTGATGACTCCTTCAAATTTTAGTTAATTTTAAACAAGACTTGACTAGACTTTCATTTAATAGTTTTAATATTTAGATTATTTTTTAAATTCAATATCATATTTCGTTTTAATTTTATTGTTGTGGGATAAAGTATACTTTTAATCTTATAAGTTTACATGAGGTATATTTTTGATCCCTTAATTTTATAAAATATACTTTTAGTCCTATAATTTTAACATCGTTAATATTATTAATAGAAAGCGTTGACGCAACAAACTCAAGTGATGACTATGTAATTAAATATTTTTAATCTTAAATTTAAAATATGTGTCAATTAAAAAATATCTAAAAATCTCGTAAAACAATCAATATCAAAACCTCAATTGTGTTAACAAATTTTAGTTTAATAATCTAAATATTTTACTTTAATAATCTAAATAACAAAACCTCGATTTCATTTGCTGTGATTTATCGATTTTATTTTATTTTAATAATATAAATATATTATATTAAAAAAATTAAATCTTAAATATGCTTTGTCAGCAGCACAATCATCAATTGAATTTATTATGCCAACATTTTCCATTAGTAATGTTAACAGTGTCAAAATTATAAGACCAAAAATATACTTTATAAAGTTAAGGGGCTAAAAATATACCTTATATAAAATTTAAAGAATTAAAAATATACTTTAGCCATTATTTTGGAATACAACATATTATATTTTATTTAAATCATACTTGTTTTTTAATTTTATTACTGAGTTCTTAAATAAAAAAACAATGCAAAAAAATTAAAGAAAATTATATTGCCTACAATTATTTTATTTTTTATATTGCATGGGAAAAAGTTTTACTCTTTTTGAATTTTCAATTTCGTTTAAATAAATTTAATGTTATTAAATAATTTATTATTTTATTAATAAGATGTGGCCCGGTGGTGCCGTGATGGCTTACTTAGTGTTTGTTTGGAATAACTTATTTTTGGGCAATAAGTGCTTATAAATCATGATTCACGGTACGAGGTAAGTGTGTGAGAAGAATTTTATCTCGCCTTGCGTAATAAGCACTTATATTTAAAAACATGTGTTTGGGATCACTTAATTTTAGAGAATAAGTCCTTATTACGCAAGCCGAGATAAAACTCCTCTCGCACACTTACTTCGTATACCGTGAATCACAATTTATAAGCATTTATTGCCCAAAAATAAAATATTCCAAATGATCACTAAGTGTTCCCAAACATGCAATTAAACCCTTAAAATTTTACACAAAGTTTTAAAAAAATTTACACACACAAAAAGTGAGATTTTGTGAATGACATATCATCCTTTGTCAGAGAAATGACAAAATAAGTAAAAACACAGAAATTTATCTACATAAATTTAAAATTTTTAAAAAATATTACTAAATATTAAAAAATTTTGTTGAAAAATCCTGTATTACAAAATTTGTTTAAATGCGAAGGTACAACATATTTTCATGTGGTGCAAGGCTTTTCCAACTATGTGCTATTTATCTTTAACTATTTGTAAAATAGAATATATTTACACATAGTTAAAAATATATTATATACAGTTAAAAAAGAGTTGCATAGGTTAAAAATACATGATCAAATAATTGGATTTTTGGACTATAAATTTTACAATAAGGATTTTTTAGAATTTGTTCTGAATTCTAAAGATCAAAGTATTATTTTCTCATTGCATATTTTTTGAAATACCCGCTCAAAATTTGTTCATTGCATAGTTTAATACTCATTCAAAGTAGGGTCTTTTCGAACCACGGGGGCTTAGGTGAGATGGTCTGGGTCTCTCCTACCTTAACCAGTGGTCGGGGGTTCGATCCTCGCCCTGGGAATGGAGCAGCTTTAAAACTCGTGGCCAGCGTTCGCCCCCTTAACTGGGCCTACAGAACGCGAGGGATTAGTCACTGGGCCCGCTCCAGTGAATACCCTGCGAAAGCAAAAAAAAAGTAGGGTTTTTTCGACTAACTTAAAATTCTACACTTAATTATAAATCATTCACGTGCTTGTGCGAATACCATTGAGAAGCAATTTTTTAAATTGGGTTAAGCTGTAAAAATAAATATGAGATTTTTTTAAAAGTGTCCTCAATACCAAATATTTTTTTATGAGGCAAAAATAATTACAAACTTTCAAAATAAGTGAAAAATGCATGTTGACCGTTTGTTTAAATTTTTTAAGGGTTAAAGTGTAAAAATATACATGAGATTTTCCGACACAAATATTTTTGTAGAGATAAAAGTAACTATGAACTTCCAAAATATGTTAAAAATATATATTGATCGTTAGTTGACTGTTTGTTTGAATTTATGGTCTGAAAATAGTGACATGGAGGATGACGTGGATGATTAAGAAACAACCTAAAATAATAATTTGCTGATTAGGTAAGAAAAATTAATTTTCATCTAACAATTTATCTCCATCTCATCACTTGATTTCCATTTAACCCTTCGCATTTCCCTTTCTCTTCCGAAATAAGTGATAATGTGGAAATAAAAGGTGAGGTGAAAATTAGTTTTCCTAACCCAATCAGCAAATTATTATTCCTAAGTTGGAAAAATACTAATATACTTTAGGAGTACCATGTCATCTGAATCCTATCAAATGAAAATATAACAACTCATATCATTTTAATCCTATTTAGCTTATGACTCATCTAAAAAAAATTAAATTTCATCTTTTTTAAAGAAAAATATTAATTTAAAAAAAACCTAAAAGAAAATAATCAACCAATACTTTTATTAAAAAAAAAAATTTTTTAGATGAGTCATCAGCCAACTAGGATTAAAATGATCTAATAGTTGTTATATTTTTATCAGAAAAAATTAAAATGATGTGATACTCCTAAAATATGTAAGTATTTCTCTCCAAGAGTTTTTTAAAGATTCAAGTCATCCTTCGTGTCACCATTTTCAAAAAGAAAAAATTCAAACAAACAATCAACTAAAAAACTATTTGTGTAGGTTGCACATATTATATAAGTTCATAGTTAGTTTTACATTAAAAAAATTATTTGTGTAGGTTGCACTTTTAGAAAAATCTTATATGTATTTTGACACTTTAACCCTTAAAAATTCAAATAAATGGTCAATTAACTATCAATATATTTTTTTGCACCTGAAAATTTATAGTTACTTTTACTGTAAAAAAAAAAAGCATTTTATTAAGCACATTTTTGGGAAAACTCTCATTTGTTGTTTTGCACCTTAGGCCCTTTTAAATATTTACTAATATTTTTCGAAATGTAATACATTAATTTGTAGTAAGAAAAATTTTAAAAAAATATTAAGACAAACTGATCGGAACAATTGAACTCTTCAAAGTTCAAACTTCAAAGCAGCGCAGAACATTCAGGAACTAGAAGGCCTCCAGTCCACAGTCACTGGGGCCCACTTCAATAGCCGCACTTGCTGTCGTGGCATTACCGTCTGATTAGGACATTGTTTGGATTCCAACATTCGCTTTCCGCGGAAAATGTCTCACCGCTCTTTTCTCTTCCTTGTTGATACCAAAACACAAGTCCACTCCATTTCCTTCGCGATTCCAAGTTCACCTTTCCCGATCGCTCGGGATATGTTTTCCTTCCAAACCAAACAGAGTCATTAGACAACGCATATTTCAAACTGCATTTGGGTTTCATTTTACTCGCATTTCAAAGTCATTTAGCTCTCTGCCCAGTGCTCGTGGAATATAAATTTCATCTGATGCTCATCCTTTAAATACTCTCCTGCTGCCGCTACCTCGCCGCGGAGTTTCTCCCTCGACCGTCTCCTACCTGTGAACCAGTGACTTCGAGTTCCGTTCTAAGAAGGTAAGTTTGGATCTTCGTAGATATTTTTCGGTGAATTTTACTATGCTTGAATTCAGGTTGTACTGTTGCTTTTATTGAGTTGTTCATCTCCTGGATCCGTAATTCTTAGCTGTGTTTTCTGTTCTATTTCGTGGATCGAAAAAATTCTGATCTTTACTTGCTTTAGCTGATCGAGATCTATTCTGTTGCCGTTATTTGGTTCGGGTTGATTTGATTTTTACTAGATTTGATGCAAGATTTCTCTTATGAATTTGATCTTTTTTTGGCTATTCCTGGATGATCAATTGATCGATGATTCATTAAGTCACCGATTAACGTGTTAAATCTTTTATTACTAAATTTTATGGGTTTTGTGGATGTATACTGGTTTGCGTACTGCTGATCTTTGAGATTCTGGGGTTTTCCTTCAAAGTTTGCATGTAGTTGCCGAGTTATGGTGTTATGTGAAGTGAAACACAGTGGTTTTACTTCTTATTTGTTTGCAAGTGTATTGCTAAGAATTGTGTTTTGGTGAACTAGCTTATTTGGCAATTTAAATTCAATGCATTGGTATTACAATTATCTAGCAAAAGCCTCAATCAGTGTCTCTCGAATTGCCCACCGCCTACTTAAATCTCGGAAAAAACTTTTGATTTTTGCACATTCTGAGGATTATTATTCATAGTGCTACTTGTGGTCGTTTATATTTTGTGCAGATCATAGAAGATGGCTGACGCTGAGGACATTCAACCTCTTGTTGTTGACAATGGAACTGGAATGGTCAAGGTTAGCAAACCTGTTGAGCTAGAATGTAAAGATATTTTTTAAATTTTTAAATAAAAATGATTAGAAGTTGTGCTTAGTTGCACTTTACTTTGCACCTCCTCCAT
Source organism: Inga leiocalycina (assembly GCA_963242795.1). NCBI lineage: Eukaryota > Viridiplantae > Streptophyta > Magnoliopsida > Fabales > Fabaceae > Inga > Inga leiocalycina. The sequence goes on from OY725321.1 coordinate 73,972,770, forward strand.
TCTCAGTCGATGTTGGCTAATTTTGCAATTAAAAAAAAAATTCCTTGGTGCCTACGTACTATGAGCTATAATTGTTTTCAGCCATTTGTCTCCTAATTTTCACATGGTTCATGCTTGACTTATCTTTTCTGAATGCTTGCAGGCTGGTTTTGCTGGTGATGATGCCCCAAGGGCAGTTTTCCCCAGCATTGTTGGACGACCTCGTCACACTGGTGTTATGGTTGGGATGGGTCAGAAGGATGCTTACGTGGGTGATGAAGCCCAATCAAAAAGAGGTATACTTACCTTGAAGTATCCCATAGAGCATGGTATAGTGAGCAACTGGGATGATATGGAGAAGATTTGGCATCACACATTTTACAATGAGCTTCGTGTTGCTCCTGAAGAACACCCAGTACTTCTTACTGAGGCACCACTCAATCCCAAGGCTAACAGAGAGAAGATGACCCAAATTATGTTTGAGACTTTCAATGTGCCTGCTATGTATGTTGCTATCCAGGCCGTCTTGTCTCTCTATGCTAGTGGACGTACAACAGGTTTGTTATTGTGAATTTTGCTTTATATTTGTAGCGTTGTAACTTGGATTAGTGCCACAAAACAATTTTGAAACATGAAAACGATGTTCACAACGATTTGGGGTTCATATGATTCCTTTTTTCAATCTTTATGACTAACCTTAGATTTTCTTCCATGTTTTTGTGCTGGTTATGTAAATAGGTATCGTGCTTGATTCTGGTGACGGTGTGAGCCACACGGTACCCATATATGAAGGGTATGCTCTCCCTCATGCAATTCTTCGATTGGACCTTGCTGGTCGTGATTTAACCGAGTACCTGATGAAAATTCTTACGGAGAGAGGATACTCTTTCACCACCTCTGCCGAACGGGAAATTGTCCGTGATGTGAAGGAGAAATTAGCGTATGTTGCCCTCGATTTTGAACAAGAATTGGAGACTGCCAAGAGTAGCTCAGCAGTGGAGAAGAGTTATGAATTGCCTGATGGACAAGTCATTACCATAGGAGCAGAGAGGTTCCGATGCCCAGAAGTACTATTCCAGCCTTCTCTTATTGGTATGGAGGCTACCGGAATCCATGAAACTACATACAACTCCATCATGAAATGTGACGTTGATATTAGGAAGGATCTATATGGAAATATTGTGCTCAGTGGTGGTTCAACCATGTTCCCTGGAATCGCTGACCGTATGAGCAAGGAAATCACTGCTCTTGCTCCAAGCAGCATGAAAATCAAGGTGGTCGCTCCTCCTGAGAGGAAGTACAGTGTCTGGATTGGTGGATCTATCTTGGCATCACTCAGCACTTTCCAACAGGTTGGCTGTTGTTTTTTTCACACTTCCTATGTGTTTGAGTAGTAGTAACTAGAATGGATTCATTCATGACTGTCATTGTGTGCTTTGCTGATCTTCTTTTTTATGCAGATGTGGATCTCAAAGGGTGAGTATGATGAATCCGGTCCAGCTATTGTTCACAGGAAGTGCTTCTAAGTTGGATCGAGTGGAGAAGGATGGTGTCCAAGTTCTTCACCCAGTCTGGTTTCATATTTCACTAGTCAAGTTTGGGTGACTTGTTGATGCGTTGGCTTTTTAATAGAGGAGATATATCTAGTGGATGGATGATTGGGTTTGTAAGTTGAGTATGTTAAATGTTTTTTCATTAGGTCCTTAGAAGCCAGACTTTTATGCAATCGGTAGATGGTATTGGTACTTTTGTAGGTTCTGTCTGATTTTTTTTTTTTTTTTTGATTTTTTTGCCTTTCAACCTTTTTTAAAATGGTTTGGTTATGATATGAATTTAGGTGCCTTGAGTTTGGAGGACTTCAAGTTTTGTCATCATCTCCAAGATGGGGATTTTTGAGTCAGTTCTGTTTATATTAAATTATTAAATTGTATGCTTAATGGGATTTTCAAGTTTGGTATGATTGATTTGTCTCTCTTTTTGTTCGATGTTATTTTCTCATCCCTTTGATTAAATCCTATTTGGATTCTCATTGGCTGTTAAAGCTTTTTGATGAATGATTATATGTACTGTTTATATAAACTGATTTATTATAATGGACCAACAGCATGATGTTACTGTGAGATTGGTAGGAGTATTTCTGTAGATAAGAGATTTTGTTTTTGAAATGTACGTTATGTTTTCTTAGTTATTATTTAAGACTCATCATCAGTGAGATCAAATTTGCCTGTTGGTAGCCTGGGGGCATGGTTCGGATGGTTAGAAAGGGGGAGCCAAGGTGCCTCCTCCGTCATTTGCCTTAAGGGCCTGAGTTCGATCCCTGGGAAATCCCTATACACCGGGGGGCGACTCTGGATTATTCTGCCTCTAAAGGACACCGGGGGTGTAAACCAAAAAATTTACCTGTTGGTAGAATTATTATTGCTACTTTGCTACTCCCATTGAACAATGTAATAATTACAGTCAGAATTACTGCTATTTATTATTTTTTTCAAGGGTTAAGATGCGATTTTACAAACAAAAGTTTTTATAAGGGGATAAGTTTTGAAAGTGGTAAAAATATTAATAAATAATTTAGATGGGTGTAAAATTACTAAAATTGTTAATTTCACCTAACACTGTCAGTATATTCTTCTCGCATAATTTAATAGCCATTAGTCAAATTTAATAGTTTTGATGAATTTATATTTTTTAAAATTGTTTATTTGTATTTGTATTTTTTAATAAAACTTACTTGTGTTAACCGTTTTTTAGAAAAGTTTATGTTGGTAAAATTACATCTTAACTATCTTTTTGGGAAAATCCTTAAAAAAGAATTTAGAAATTGAAAAGGAATTTAGAAATTGGGAAATAACATAAATTTTTTTTATCAAAAGTTGATTGGAAAATGTTAAAACATGATAAGGAATTCTTAATTTTTTTCTTATAAAATAACTGATATGTTATTTCTTAATTTTCAGGTTCTATTTTAGGGTTCTCCCTATTTTTTTAAAACAAAGATATTCTGCAATGTTGCGGCACACCTTCCTTGATTATGCAATCCAATCATCATCTTCTATGTTAACAGCTTCTTACATTATACTCTTCAAATCTGATTAGCGAGTTATCGATGGTTCTAAATGTGATACTTAATTTGCATGTTTATACTTTTTTTTTTTTTTCAAATTAACTCTATTAATATTCTTTGAATAATAATTATGAGAGGGGGAAAGAGTATTAAGGAAGTTTATATAATATTTTAGAAATTATAATACCTAACTAATATTTTTAATCTACTCTAATTAATTTTTTCTTACATTAAGCATCAATCAAAATGCCAATGCCTCCATGATCGTCATAGAGCTACTAGCATTGCACTTGTTGACCACACCATCAAGGGGCAGCCTTGGGACTCCCCAACAACGAAGCTCGTGCATGCGATTTTAAATGACGAGACTGATCTTGTAATCATAAAAGTTTCACTCACAAGTATTAAATCTGTTAGGACGTATTGTTAAATGAAATTCCAGAAACTGTTTAATTTTCCTTTTTAGGATCTGTTGGTAATTTTCCCTTCATTTTTCTTCTTCCATCTTTTTCAACTTTTTGGAGACGGCGCGGCAGTTAATGCTTGTTTAGTACTAAATCAACTAACCATTTATTTAATGTGCTTCTACATTTAAGATTGAAGGGATATTTTTATTTTTTGTGAACAAGGGCAATTAGAGCCTATGGCCCTCCATGGACCCAACGGTATCTGACACTTTTTTTTGGGCCTTCTCAACTGGGGCAAGTAAATCCAGGCAACCAATTAATACGGAGTCGAGATCATGTAGAGCGTATCCTATAGCACTTTGTGCTAAGATGGGTACCACCCCCTATTTATAAGTGTGCTTCCTAAGATCGAACTCGCGTTCTCACCTCAAGAGTGTCAGCCGTTTACCACTGGACCCCGACATTTGTTGGTGAAGGGATATTTTTAATGATAGCATCACACACTGAAAACAATTAAATTCAATTAACAAAATACATTCCTGGCTCAAATTATATACAACTAAACATCTGCCACGTTTGGCTTTTACATGCAGAATTAGGCCGTGGATTCAATTACATGATGTGTATGAAAAAATCTCGTATGTTATTAAATATGATCAAATGACATAATTAAAAACAAACAAATCCATCTAAACACCGCATTTTGATGCAAAGCAACCTGCTTCTATTAAAACCGTGTTTTTTTTTTCCGAAAATTAAAACCGTGTTTTAGGATAGCTGAATATTGTCCCCAAATACACTCTAAGAGCATTTTAATGCATGCCATACGCAGATTCTGTAATATATTTTTTCCCCTGATAACTCGGGTATTAATTATATCACTTCCGAAGGATTCAAACTCACAACCTTACATTTAATAAAGTTTTATTGAAGGTGTTTGATGTTAGTTAAGCTAGAAGGCCCGAGGATTCTGCTGCACATTGGATCCTTGTTTGAATTAGGCCATGATATGATCTTTAATGATGTGCTTAGGGTTGGTGTAAACGTCTTTGGAAGTCACTTTAATTTAATTTTAGTCCAAATCAAATTGCCTTGTTTTGTGAATCTTTTAGTGTTTCATCGGAGTGTTGCTCATCTTAAACTCCTTTAATAATGGGTTGAAAAAGTTAGAAGAATATAATTATTTAGCTCTATTTAATTGTCATTATGTGTTGTCATTATTTAATCAACCACTATATATATATATTGATCTCCAAGCTTGTACTTTGTTTAACACCATCAATGTACAGTGATCTTAATTTAATTTTTCTCGAGATCCATTTAAATAAGAAAGGCTTACATTTAGTCTTTTAACTTTACATAAGGTTATATTTTACTTCTTTAATGTTATAAAGTGTTTCATCGGACTTTTAACCCTGACTCTTTTAAAAATAAATTAAAATTAAAATTTTAAATATTGACAACATATTTTCAAATTATTACATACTAAAATTTTTCAAAATATTAATTAGATGCAAAAGATTATCATTTGAGACTAACAATGTTAAAATTAAAGACAGAAAAGATATACAATTTATAAAATTAAAGGATTAAATTGAAACTTTGCATTAAATTAAATGAGAAAAAGTATATTTTGACTTTAATTAAATACCTTGACGTTTTTCTAGCATCTTACTTTATAGCACACACCAAAAGGAATCTGGCCTCTCTCTCCTGCGCTTCCCGTTCCCTGCCACCTAAAACACTGCCATTTTGGGTTAAAAAAGGGTAGGTTGGGTTCATTTTTTTTAAAAAAATATGTAGCACTCTGAAATATTTTTTAAGTGACATTCAGTATTTTAAAATAATTTTTGATATAATAATCATTTTCAAATATTTTTTTAATAGTAACCATTATCTAACAAACTATACTCTAAAGTATTGTTTCAGCAATACCCAATATTATAAATTAATTTTTAACTCATTTAGAATCTTAAATAATTTTTCAGTAGTAACTACTGTCTAACAAACTACATTCTAAAATTCTTTTTTAGTAACATCGAGTATCATAAATTAATTTTTAACTCATTCAACACCTTAAATACTTTTTTCAATAATATCAAGTATCCTAAAATAATTTTTTTTGCATCTAATTTCCTGAAAAAATTTTTTATCGCCACTCTGTATATTAAGTTTAGACTGTTCATTGCAATTAGAAAAACATTTTACCTTGATAAATGTAGAAGCCATTATTTTATGATACTGGATGATACTAAAAAAAAAATATTTTAGGGTGTTACATTTTTTTTTTTAAAAGGACCCGACCTCCCCCTCTTTTTTTGATCTAAAACAGTAGTGCTTTGGGTAAAAGAGAGGCAAGCGCATGGGAAAGAAGCCGGATTCCACCAAAAGCATCCACAAAGAAGATCCATTTAATTAAATACTTTTAATATTTTCTTGAAATGGGAACAAGTTTCTCTATTTATTTTTCTCTTCATTTCCTCTTTATTTACTATCTTCGCTATTGGATCAAATTTCCATTGTTGAAATTTAACATTTAATAATAATATTATAACTGTAAATAAAAAATATAAATATTAACACTTTGAACTTTTATTACTATATTTTATATTTTTTCACTTTTTATCCCTTACATTTCTAAAATATTTATGTTAAATTTTAATAAATTTGAATTTATTTATATATTTTTATTATTTAAAATTATAAAATATTATTATTAAATGTTAAATATCAATCATACGAAGTTGATCCAATAATAAATATAATAAATGACAAGAAATTGGAGAGAAAGGTAAAAGGAGACCCCACCCTCTCTCGTTTGTAACACTTGTCATCCTTGATTCCTTTCTTTTTTTATTATTAGCTAATATTGTAGGATTAAATATAATTTGGCAAAGCAGATTCCTTATATTTATGAAAAAGGTCACGAATTTAATTTAATTTAATTTAATGAGAAATCAAGCATGGGACATTCTGGCACCAGGCATGCAAAATCAAAGCAATATCATTTTCATTTTTAATCATATCATGTTGCTTACACTATATTCAATGCATGTTCTAATTTTGTTAATATTATAGAAAATGATGGGGAAAATTGCATTCAAGTCCCAAGCTAAAAAAATATGACCAAAAGATTCCTTAAAATCTCTAATTTACAATGAAGTCCCGTGGGATATTTGGGTAATATATTTCAATTGTGTAAAGACCAAAATACCCTTAATTAATATGAGAAAATGGCAAACAAATTCAAAACCCCAATTCTGCATTCTCTTTCCCCGATAGCCCCAGTCTTTTTCTCTCTACTCGATAGCGATACACCGTCGCCATAGCCTCTCGTTGCCTTTGCAGTTCATTTCTAGTCGTTGTCATCAATAGCTATACATTGTCCCACAAAAAGCCCTAGCATTCAAACTCCAAGATTCATCGCCGTCGCCGCCGTGTGACTATGCGCGTCGTCGTCGAGTAGCCGTAGTTGTCACCTAATTGTCAGCATCACCTATTCGTTATGGTCGACGACTCCTCCGCCCATCAACCCCTAACATATTCAGTGGCTCTCTCTCCCTCACTACTGAAGACCATTGATTCCGTCTGCCATTTGCTATGTTTCTTGGTATATTATACTATATTTATTTATTAAAAGTGGACATTAATCAACGTGATGTGAAAATTTTGTTGTTATAACTCCTGATGTATAAAGTCAGAATGTGTTGCTAATAGGGATGACAGTAGTTGTTAATACAGGTGATAAACTTATTAATGACAACTGTTTATGAAGTCAAAATGTGCTGTTAATAAGGGCAACGATAGTTGTTAATATGGGTGGTAAACTTGTTAATGACAATTATATTGTGCAGGTTGACAGTGGCGATGGCTAGCACGTTTGGGAAAAATCTCCTATGTCTCCTTTAGATAGGGGGACGATTTGTAATTAGTGGAGCCGATGATATAACATATGTTGGGAGTACGGTTAGATAAAAAACCATTAAGGAAGATACAAATTATGGAGAGTTCAAAACAATGATATTATCGATAGTGGGAAAAGAGTAATGGAGTTGTTATGAATTTCCCTATGACCTTTGATACAACTATATTTGTGGACCTACCACCTTGTAGATGCATTTGATTTTTTTTAATGGGATGTGAATATGGATTTACTACCTTGTAGATGCATTTGAAGATGTAAATGAAAGTTGGATATAACATGCTATTTATATGAAAATGTCTATTATGATGTAAATATAATTGTCAATGGATGGACATGGACTTGTTAAAGCAGGTCCATGGACTTATCATTGGATACTCATGAACTTATCAGTGCAATCCCCTACACTTGTTAATATATGTTCATATATGTTTACATATTGTGGTCAAAATATAGTCAGCTTATAAACAAGTTATAATTTCATATTATGTGAGCATATTATTTTGACAAACAATAGTTGTCACTATCAGTTGCTTCACTTGTCAATGCAAGCACATGAGCTTGTCAATAGAGTTTTATGAACTTGTCAGTACAATGCCCTGCAATTGTTAATATATCTTCATGTATGTTAACATAATGTGGGCACAAGGCAAACACTTTGATAAACAACCTTTATTATTAAAATTTCATATTAATTATGTGGACATATTATTTTGATAAACTAAAGAGTTGCTGTTATCAACTCTCTGACTTGCCAACGCAAGCAGATGGACTTGTTAATAGACGTCCAATAACTTGTTAATGTATCTTCATGTATGTTTACATAATCTAGTTAGTTTGCAATGATAACATAAGTTTACAAATGCTGTTACAACAATAATCATTCATATACAAAAAAAAAAAATAGATAATCTTAATTTACTATTGATGTCATGTAAATACAATGAGTAACTAAGTTGATCATAAATTAAGTTACAAAATATATTTCGTAAATATTCATGACTAATCCTATTTATAATCAAACTTGCTTGTCTATTTTATTCTCTTCCTTTGACCCTTCTCTTGTGTCAAAGACAACATTTTTTCTCCATGTGTGTTGTTCATATAAGTCACAAGTCACCACAAGCACCCAATCTTCATACCATGGTTGTGCATTACTTTTGGATGAATCAGAGTCTTCCTTTACCTGGCTATTCAAGACATGGCTACCTGCTACAAATGTAGAATAAAACTGAACATTTCCATTCCACATTTTTGGTTATAAAGCAAACTACAGAAACCCCAATAAGGTCCAGAGTGATGGTGTGGTCAGTAAATAGAACTGAACCAGGGAGCAGTGACAACAAATTTGAAGTTAAGGAATTTTCAAAGAAGAAAAGTTTTAAATTTCCAAGAAAACCAGCCAAGCCAAGCAAATCAATCTGCGTGAAATGAAATTTAAATGTAGAATAAAACTAAACTTTTCCATTCCACATTTCTTGCTGACAGTATTGAGAGTGATTGTGTGGTCAGTGAATACAGGGTTGCAAATATTGCAGAGAAATTCATCACATTACAAGAGATTCACCAAACTCTTAACTAAGGAAATCATTCTTCCAAAGAGTGATATAGCATCGAGTTCAAATTCATAGCACCAGATTTCTTAGTTCTCACATGGGTGCCATTGCAGAGAAGCTTATGAAATCTCAAGGCCATGTTACTAAATGTCGTAAGATTGAACTAGAAACCTATTTTCCCAAATGGGACGTCTAGTTTCTGTGTGTTTGGAGATCCAACATCATTGTGGCATTAGATCAAACAGATGGAGCGCACTCCATTTCAAAGCCTTGAAGAGGCATCAAGTATGTTTGGGATGACTTTTCAACCTCCCAAAAGTGTTTATTCATGCAAATCGAGATAAATCTCCTCTCATATAAGGCTTATTTGGGATGACTTATGAAGAGTTTATAAGTGCTTTTCACGTAAATTGAGACAAGACTTATATTACATACTTACCTCATATATCCTAAATCATAATTGAAAAGTTGCTTTTGAAGGCTCTAATCACTATCCCAAACAAACTTATTCTTACTTCGTATACTGTAAATCACGATTAAAAATCTATTTTTAAAAGCTTCAATCGCTATTCCAAACAAATATAATTGAATCTGGGGAATTTGAAAGCCCCACTGTAGGTCTACCATAACAAGCAGGATCCAAAGCCTGTCATTTGCACCAAACAACCCCAAAAAAATCAGCAAAATTCAAGCTATAATCAAAATTACCTATAATCAGACAGAAATATGCAATCAAAATTTTAGATGATAGTGACGAGGCGACGAACTTTCGAACAGGGGGAGAGAGAAGCGACGAAGAATTTCTGGGTTTTCTCTCTTTTATTAAGGATATTTCGCCCTTTTCACAATTTAATTTTATTACCCCAATGTCCTATATGAATTGCCTGTAAATTGAAGATTTTAAGAGATCTTTGTATTATGCTTTCTCTCGTTGTGGGAACCCCTGTGCAATTTTCCCAAAATGTTTCATTGGCATAATATTATTTTTTAAAAAAAGTTTGCTTGTCACTTTAATATGGGTGAGATTGCTAGAGCTTTGTACAAAAAAAAAAAACAGAGAGAGAGAGAAAATTGTCCAAAAATACCTTATTAGAAACTTATTTCCTGAATGAGATCTTTGGGTGTAAACAATCTTTCCTTTGTGCAAAAGATCTTCTCTTATATTCAAACAATTCTCTCCTATATGCAATATATCTTTCATATGTGACATTCCTTTATGTTCGAATAATCTTTCCTTATGTGTAAAAGATCTCCTCTCAAATCCCATTTGATAAATAAATTTCCAATAAGGCATTTCTTAGCAATTCTCCCAATAATATTAAAAGTTAATAATTCTGCGGTACCTTTTTATTGATTAAATATTACGGTGTCTAATCCTCTAATCAAAAGGTGAAAAATTTGATTATAAAAATATAATTTAAATTCTTTTTAACGAAATATTCTTTCAATAAATGACTATAATTGACTAAAAATCTTTAATTTCTTAGGCTCTTGTTCTGATGTTAATGATCTATGTGGAGATATTCGTTTTTATGGATATTATCTTATCCTTTCTTTGAAATAACGTACTTATTATTTACAAGATTCGTGTGACTATTTGTTTAAACTAAAGATCCTCCTTTCACCAACACATTAATCATTGTAGAAAACTGCCAAATTTTGTTATAAAAACTTTAAATTGTATACTGCAATATAAAGAGCTATACTTGAATATGCCTGAGAATATTCTCTGTCAAATAATTACATTTGCATTATTATGCTGTTTAATTATATCATGTTCAAATTGCTTTAATTTAAATGATTTATATTATTCAATAATATTTTTTTTGAATTACCTAGTATATACGTTTGATACTTACAAATAAATAAAATGAATCTCTGAATATAATCTTTTTAATTTATAAGATTTTTAAATTTTAATCAATAAAAAATGCTTAAGAGCTATTGTATCTTTTTTTAACTTTACCAAACTATTATTAGTCACTAATTTAATCATTACTTTAAGTTTAAACACTATTACAAGACTGTTTTTATTTTATGTAATATCTTTTAAAATGAAAATTGCTGAAATTTAAAAAAGTTGAAAAATTCAATAAAGAATTTAAATGAAATAAATCTGCTGAAAAATAAAAAAAATACAAGTTTTAAATTTAAATATTTATAAATATGTTAATATAACTTTTGTAAATCACAAAGGGTTCTTAGTGATACAAATCCTACACAATGTACTAAACGAAAAGTCAATTTAATCAAAATATAAATGGGGTTCACCTTTTTTGAATTAATTCACAAGTATTTGGTATTACTAGCAACCGATTAGTTCAATACGTGGAAATATAACCCCATAATGAAGAATCTTGTTATCTCCAAATAATTATTAAAGCTGAAAACTCAAGGCCGGAACATGAAATCACTGGTTAAGATAGAACAATTTACCTTTCTAGTTTACATATCAAAACCGGTAATCTAGTCTTAAAAAAACCCTAAAATAAATTTATTGATATTTAAAAATGTAAGTAATTAATAACAAATATAAAATTTATAACAAACTATACAAGTATACAACCTACAAGTTATAAATATTGCTACTTATGACCCAGCGTACATAAATTTTATGCAATGGATATGGCCCACCAAATATCCGATAAAGGCCAATGGTTTTGAATGCATTGTTTAAAGCAAAGGAGGTTGGTTAATCACAGCCTGTGATTGCCCACAATCACAGCCTGTGATTGCCCATCAAACTTAGCTGTAACCATCCCAACAATGATTCCACAAACAAACTCTGTTTTTGTCTGCGTCTGTGTTTATATAAATATATATATATATATATATATTATAAAAAAAGAATACCCCCTTCGAAACCAATAGATATATGAGTCACTCTAACTAATTCATCATTATATTGTGATAATTAACTAATTAAATTTATTTTAAATTAAAAATAATTTGCAACTTTACCCCATATTAAATTAGATTTTAAAAAAGAGAGGGAAATATAATGAATCATATTTAAACATTACTTATAGAAAAAAAATTGACCCACAAAAAAAAAATTATTAATTGCTATTCAAATAATTTATATTATGTACTAATCCATTCTTTTAAAACGGACTTGTATTATAAATAGGAGGGAGTATGTGTGTTTATTTATATTATAATAACAAACGCAGCAACAACATTGCCTAAATTATATATAACTCATCAACAACTATAATTGATTTGCTCCGATTGGCCTTCTCAAAAAAAAAAAAAAAAAAAATATCCCAATCCACATCCCAACTTAACCTTCCAAATCACAAGAAGTCCCTTCATTTCTCCATCCTTCTTCTTCTTCTTCAAAGGCTTTGATTTGAAACTGAGAATTGTTGAAATGGGAAACTGTGGGAGTGCGCCAAAGACCACTGAAGGAGCAGCCCCGCCACAGGAAAAGGATGAGGCGGCGGCCAGCAAGGTTCAGACGGAGGAGAATACCACCACTACTACCACAGAGGGGGCCCCATCTGCCTCTGATGACAAGTCTCTCAGTACTCTTATTGCTGAGGTACTCTGCTTATAAACGATGTGATTTACTTATGGTTTATTAATAAGTTGGCTTTCTATAATTTTTATATCTATCTATACTATGAATCCAAGCTTTGAGCAAAATCTGAAATCACTGACTCCATTAATTTAGTGTCATGGCTCTTTCAATATATATATATATATATATCATTGAACATCTCCAGTAAGTTCATGAACTTCGTTGATTGACATGAAGGTTATTGATGTAAGATGGGCAGAAAGACAGAGAAATAAAAGAGATTTTAAATATATAAAAAAGTTAATGTTATGCATAATCATATTCTTTTATCTTATTATCTGTACAATTACATCATTGTGAATGATTAAAGCTATATTATAATGATTACTATTCAGTCTGGGTAAAATTAAAAGATTTTTTTTTTTACCAATTTCAAGAATCAAACTCACCTTTTCTATTAAAGTTTTACTTTCAAAGTGTTTTTTTTTTATTTCTTTGTTTTTTCTATGTTGGTTTTGAAATCCTCATGAATAAAAAGGATTTTGATTATTGGGTGAATAATAATTTTGTGATTTATGTGTTGGCATAACGGAAGAAGGAAATAAAGGAGGGAGGGGAAGCTAAGAAAGAAGAGCCCAAAGCAGAGGAAGTGAAGCCTCAAGAAGCAGAGAAAGCAGGGGAAGAGAAAAAAACAGAGTGATGATGATCTTGAAGAAGAAGAAGATACTGAAGATTAATAGCCCACAAAGTTAAATTAATCATTTAATGTAAAACCTAAGAGAGTTTTTTTTTTTTGATTCTTCAACCTTTTGGCCTTGTCTGTTTTTTTCTTTGAATGGAATTAAATTTGTGTGAAAATTTGGATATTTCAGTATCTGGGTCATGAGCATTTGTTCTTTGGGCATTCCTTTATTATTATTTTTTTCCCAAGTTGCTTAAGGCCAATAGTAATGAACGATGAATCCAAGAAAACTCTACAAATTCGTCTGTTTTGATCGGCAGAGAGGTAATTATTTTGTCTTATTAGTTCATTATATGCATTGCGAATATCCCCTTTGTCCTCAAAAAGTGTAAGGGAAACGATGACGTTTTGTCACTTTTTTATCAATTCTTTTGTTAATCAAACCATGTCTTGTAAAGTGCCTTCAAGGCTTCGTTTAGGTTACAACCTTGCCTCAACCTGCTAAGCTCACAAATTCTACAAGCGCCTGTTTGGAAATTAGTTGGATTTTGACTGAAGTACTCAAAAGTTGTAAAATTTTTAGAGATAAGGTGCAATTTTTTTTTTGAAAGTTTTGTTGAGGAATAATGTTATCCTGAAAGTTTTTTTTAGGTTTAATGTCACCTCGAAAATTTCAAAATGTAACAATATATTGCCCCATATAGTTAAAAAACTAACGTTGACTATTAAAAAATTGACGTTGAACGTTAACTTTTTATCGGGAAATGACAACATTGCTTCATTTTAATACTTTTCGGGGTAATATTGAAACTAAAAATACTTTTAGTTTAACATTGCTCATTAGCAAAAACTTCTGAGACAAATTTACATCTTAACCCAATTTTTTTAAAAAAAAATGAGGAAAATTATCTTTAAATAATGGAATTATAGCGAGTGATATGAACAAAACAAAACTCACACTTAATTTAATTAAATTAGATAAATATGTTTTATATTAAGGAGCTGGGAGTGTATATATATATATATATATAATCACTTAGAGATTAAACAATAAAAATTAGGGCAAAAGACAGAAGAAGAAGTTTGAAATTGCATAATCCAAAATCAAGCTTGTTATCAAGAGTTAATAAGAGAATGACAAAAAGTTAATAAAAGAATGACGAAACTTGATAAGTAATTTATAACATATTTTTAAAAAAATACCTGAATTAGAATTTTACAAATTCAAAATTCTTTTTCTATCTTTTTCCCTAAGTTTACGGCTAAATTCGCCATGAATCCGAAACATTATGATTCCCATGCGTTGATAGAGGAATTGAGTAGATATGCTGATCAAGAATTTACAATTAATTAAAGGGTATTAATGAAAAAAATTTGAGTAATTTTGATTAAAATGATCAAGATCAACTAATTAATTCTCTAACATATTTTCTTGATTTGTGTAGAACTGCGGATTAATTAAAAATAACAAGAAGAGAGAATATAATATCTAATCTTGTAGTAAAAAACAAAAAGTATGATCGATGCTAACAAAAATCTTCAAATTTGTATAGTATGTGTGTTTGTCTTTCACAGAGATACACATAAATACAAGTGCTAGAATATACCTAGCGTTTAGAATATACTTTCTGTATTTACAAGACACATACATTTGTGTCTGTGGATAAATGGTGAGATTATGATAGTGAAATATTTATATAGGTTTTCTACAATAAATATGGAACATTAATGCTGGACAACAATTCTGTGTAAATTTAGAGGGAACTATAAAATAGATTATCTGCTCCATTAAATTGATTATGATAATTAATTTGTGGAGCGTACTTAGGTTTTGCCGTCCACAGCTTTCTTCCTTGTCCGCCTTTAGCTTCCAACGTCATCTGTGAACTGAGACTCTCCCTAATACACACAATATTAAGGTATGCATACTCCAATATTTGGAATTATCCACTAATTTATATATTAAGAGTTATTGATTATATATATATATATATATATATGAGTATTCAATTCCAAAAAAAAAAAATCTATATAAGCTCATCTTGATTCAAAAAACATAAGGGAAAATGATGCCAGGGTCCAAACTAAGAAAAATAATATAAGAAAAGTCTCATAACTTGTCAAACGGTAACTCTTTTACTTATCAATTGTTACTCTTTCACTTATTATTGACAAGTGATGAGGCTTTTCTGATATTATTTTTCTTGGTTAGGGCCTTGGTGTCATTTTCCTTCAAATATTGAGATATGAAGTTTAATTTTTTAAAATGATTATTTGAGACTAAAAGTGTGAAGAATAGGAATGAAAAAATACTTTAAAAAGTTAAGGATCAAGCTGAAATCTTTTATGAAGTTAAAGATATGAAGATACACTTTTGCCTTTTTTTTTCTGAGATTAAGATTTTTCACGTTGCTTTAAAAATAAATCACTGAGTTTTCTATTGTTGGTCTCTTTTTTTAATTAAAATATACATTTTCTCCTATAAATTTACAGTTTCAATTGAGTTTCTTATATTTATAAAATATATTTTCAGTACTTTAATATTAATATTGTTTTATTAATGAAAAATGCTAACTCGGAGAAAATATTTAAAATAAAACTTTAATGAAGATGTTGTCTGATCTAAACTTGTAACACGAACCATTTATATTTCAAAATATAAAAACACTCCTCCAATCCTAAATGCATGATTTAATTTAGAAGTGAATTTTAATCCTAAACATGAGACTTTTTTCACTTTATCTTTTATTTTATATTTATTAATTTTCTCCAAACTAATTAGTTTGACTTATAAACTGATATATAATATAATGTTACGTAAATATATTTTAGAGAGATTATGTTATATATATTATAATTAAGTAATTTATTTAGCTTCATTAATACTTTTAAATTAAATAAATATGTATTATATTAAATGATTAAATTTTAGGTATGATTTAATTTATCAATTTTTAATTTCAAATCATTATTTAATTTGTTGAGTCAACATTTTCTATGAATGAGACTAACGGATTTAATATTAAGGGATGTCAATACACTTTACAAACTTAAGGAAGTAAATTGAAATTTTATGTAAATTTATATGACCAAATTATATTTTACCCTGTTCTTTTATCTAACAGCTACAAAATTTTGCTAAAATTTAGGTCAATAGTATATAATCCCTATTTCAAAGTTTAAATTTAATCTAATTGTTTGGTTTGGCCAAAAAAATTTAGTATAATTGACGTTGAATTTTTGACATTAAACTCCTTGCTAATAATTTTATCGTTAAGTTATTAATGGACTAGGGGAGATTAATGAGGATGCTATGGATTAAAAAATTTAGGCTATAATATACAGTATCTCTCTAAACTTTAAGACATTTGTTTATAACTCTCTCTTGATATTTCAAAATTTAAGTTCTTTTTAATTATAGAATGCCAAGCCGTCCTTTTGACATCTTCAATGTAAAAAATTAAAGAGGTTTAACGTTAAAAATTAAAATGTCAGGGAGGTTTAAGGTTTAATTTAAATTTTAAAATGTCAAAAGAATTATATATAATTAACCCAAAATTAAAGAGGGCTTCTGAAGATTTTAGCCTTTTCCTTTTTAACCGTGACTCGTACCGTGAGTGTGTTTAAAATTTTACATTTTGAGAAATTTATATAGGAAAACTTAAAAATAAGCGAAAGAAAAATGATTAATTGAGCGATGGTGAGTATATCCTTTGAAGCCGGCGACAAAGGTCGGAGTGATAGAGAAAAATTTTGACTGATCTGTTCTCCACTGCACTATATATATATAAGCCGATGGACGTCTCACATAAACTTAAATGCAACAATATAATATATCAGCATAGTGTATGGTGTGTGAGAGAAACATAGATGATGAAGGAGGAAACAGGAAGGATGAAGAAAGTGAGGGAGGTGGTGAATGAGATGAAGGTGCCGTTGACGATGACTGCGGTGACGGCGTCGTTTGCGGCGGCGGCGATTCTGTACAAGATCGTCACTGAAGATGGTATGAGCTTCGTAGTGCTCAATGCTTATCGTTTCATGTTTGCCACCGCCTTCATGATCCCTCTTTCTCTTTTCACTGACAGGTGATTGACTGTGATGATGATGATGATTATGATCATGAAATTTGGTTGGTTTTTTTTTATATATATAATATGAATTCATATTCCTTTCTTTCGTTTATGACAGGAAACCAAAACTGAGTCGGAAGGTGTTTTTTATGACATTTATGTGCGGGCTATTTGGGTAAGTTTTCGAGTAAACTAAAAAAATCATTTTTGAGGATTAAATTCATTTTATCAATTTATTATTAGGTAATAGAAAAAGAAAAAAAAAGAACAATGCAGAAAACTAAAATGAATAAAGAGCTAGATTAAGCAAGAGGGTATATTATTGTGATTAATTAGACTCATAAAGGAATAGTGATGCAGGGGGACAATATTTCAGGGGCTACAAATGGAGAGCCTGGTTTTGACTTCTGCTACATTTGTTTCTGCCTCCCTCAATCTCATCCCCGCCATCACCTTTCTCATGGCTCTTCCCTTTCGGTAACCTCTCATCACATCATAACATAATATGCTTAAAATTAAGGGGAATTGCATTGAGGAATCGAGGAAAACACAAATTATCACAACTAAGTTCTATGAAATTATCAAATTACTATGAAGTTTCAAGACATCAGTAAGAGATTTACTGAAATTGTGAAAAGACGAGTTTACCTTGACTGTCATTAATTACACAGCTTGTCAATGAGGCGCTCTGACTTGTTATTAGTAGCATTGTGACTTGTCATGCCCTGACTTGTTAATTGTGACATATTAGCTTATCAATTGAGATGCTTTAACTTGTCATTGGTGGCACCCTAGCTAATTTGTCAATTGTAGCATTATAACTTGTCATTAGTGGCATATTAACCTGTCAATCGATGCGCCTGAACTTATCATCGGTGGCGCCCTTACTTGTCAATATAATGTGCCACTAATAACAAGTCAGAGTAAACTTATTTTTTCACAATTCTAATAAATTGTCTATAGGTCCCTTGAGATTTTATAGTAATTTGATTATTTTTTAGGATTTGGTTGTGATAATTTATCTTCCTTGGGACCTTAATGGAATTATTCCTATAGTTAACATGCATCTTCTTCTATCATACAATTATCTGATACTGAATATCAAATTAGATTCAAGCATTGTTGGAGTGATGTTAGAATAACTCAATTTGATTTATTTTTTCTTTTGACAAAATTCAGACTCTCGATGCTTGAGGGTGGAGAATTAGTCTTATATTTTTCACTTGACCTAACCATTAATATACAACAACTTGTGAATAAACTGAAAGATTGAATTTATTAATTGATAAACAAACGTTGTTAATAGCTAGTAAAATATTGGGAATAATTATACAAAATTTGTGAATGAGTTGCAGTCAAAGCTAATGAGTTAACTTATATACTCCTTTGTTTCTTAATATATAATATATATATATATATATATTTAGAAAGTTGATTTTAGTTTTAAATATAAGACATAGCTTACATATTTTATCAATTTTTTCTTAATTTACCCCTATTGAAGTTTTCTCCATTGTATGGAAAACCGGACCGGACCGGCCGGTTCAGACCGGAAACCGGCGAATTGGTCACTGGTCCGGTCCGGTTGAGGGAAAAAACCGGTGAACTCGGTCTGACCTGGTGTGAACCGACATGAACTGGATTAGTCACGGTTTGATTTTTTTTTTTTAAAACTTTTTTACACTCCAAATGAAGTCGTTTTGGTGTTTTTTTTAAAAAATATTTTCCTAACAGTTTTTATTTATAAGGAGCTTTAAAAAGATTGTAGAATACTTTTGACATTAGTTGGGGAAAAATCTTTATCTACTTAATGATATTCTTTGTAGGTATTAGGTTCAGGAGGTTATATTGGACTATTAGTTGAAAAATAACTCTTGTATAGTTTTTTAAATGGTATGTATGAACATTTAAATTATATATATATTTTAATTGACCCCGGTTTGACCCCATGGGTTGACCCCGGTCTGAACCATTGACCCTTAACCCAATGCCTCAGCCGGTTCAATGTTTGGTCCGGTTTTCAGTACCTTGATTTTCTCAACAATAATCAAGAAAGAAAATGAATGAGGGAATTAAGGAAGATGACTAGAGTGTTTTAGAATATATATGTCATATTAACTAACTCAACTAATTTCCTTAAATTAATTAAATTAGATAAATATATACTATATTAAAAACCGAACTAATATTTTGCATTATATAAGTTGAGAATCATTGGTGGCATGGCATGCAAGTGGTGGTGGCGGCATCCAATCCCGCCTTCACAACTTTGCCAAATAAATTCCTCTTGCCAGTAGCCATCTCGCAGGTGGCCAGTGCCAGTGGGGTTTATGGCGTTGGCGCATAGGCACCTTTTGCTTTAATTTCAAAATCCCAATTTTAGAATGTCACATCTTAGGGTCATAATGCAATTTCAGTGTATCTCTCAATCGTTCCGTATTTTTTCCTCCTATATTTTTTCCCCATTGTTATCAGTATACATCAATATAATAATATAAGATATGAAGTATATAAAAAATAACATTATTCATAATCTATATAAAGTGTGTATCTTTCCTCAAATTTTGAGCAATATTTTTTTTGGTCTTTTTTTTTTTTAAATAACAGTTTGGAGAGTTTAAATTTGGGAGAAGCAGCAGGGTGGGCTAAGATGGTAGGAACAATAGCTGGAATAGGAGGAGCAATGATTATGACTTTCGTCAAAGGTCCACGTGTTCACATCTTCCACTCTCACATGAATCTACCTCATCACCACCATTCCCACGTGGCACTCCACAACGACACTGCGCGTCAGGCATTGGGTGTCGTTTGTGCCATAGGCAGCTGCTTCTCTTACGCCTTCTGGCTCATCATTCAGGTTCATTGTATTTCTTCCCTTTTCATTACTCCTTTTAATTAATTTGAACCTTTTTCAATAAATTAAATACTTCCCTTTTGATTATTGTCGTTTACAGGGTGTGATGAGCAAAACTCCAAGTGAATACCCAAGCCATCTCACAAATACGGCACTGATGTCAACAATGGCGGCGATACAATCCACAGCTTTTGGTCTTTGCGTTGAAAGAGATTGGAGGCAGTGGAAGTTGGGTTGGAACCTCAGGCTTTTCACCGTCGCTTTTGCCGTATGCTTCATATGATTCTCTTCTCTTTCCGTTGGCTCAAATTATGCCTTTTTCATAATGTCATATCATTTAGTACCCCGTTTCTAAATATAGGAATTAAACTAGATAAGTAACTTGTACAAATTAAAAAAATTAGTTAAATTATTTATTTGTAAAAAATATGTGTTAGCTTTCATAAAATACTATTTTTAATTATTTGCACTGGAAACTACTCCTCAAAAAAAAAAAAAAAAACTCAAATATTATGTGTCATCAATATGAAGAGTTTAAACTAATATAGAGTTGATATAGCGATATAAGGCATTGCAAGATTCCTCTGGGGTCTCGAGTTCGAGTCCTAGAGGAGACTTGTATTAGGAGAGATAGTTACTAACCCCGAACTGGATACCGGATGATAATATCAAATAAAAAAAAAATTTAGGGGAAAAATCTTAGTGAAAATCACAAGGTCCCAATGAAGAAAAATAATATTTGAAAAGTCTCGTAACTTACCAATAATGCCACTTTCACTTGTCAATGGTGGCATTTTTACTTGTCATTGGGAGACAAAATGTGTATGTATTACATTTAGCATCAAAACAAGCCCCTCTACTATCTTTAATATTTAATTAAAAAAAGAAATAAAGAGTCACTTAATTACACAAATGTCATTGTCATTTGGCATGAGATCGATCTAAAGACAAAAATTTCCAAAGGAGACAATATATAAATATCAATAGAGAGAATCTGAATTCTGAAGAATTATTGTATGCAGGGCATAGTGGCATCAGGAGTGATGGTGATAGCGATAGCGTGGTGCGTGGAGATGAAGGGACCATTGTTTGTGTCTTCCTACACTCCTATTATGCTCTTTCTTGTGCTCATTGCTGCTTCTTATGTTTTGGATGAGAAACTCTTCCTCGGAAGGTAAGCTTCAATAATGTGTTTATCGTTTTATATTAGCCGATCTGTATAAGTGTAAGTGGACTTGACTTGATTCGGATTTGTTGGATCGTATATACAGTGTGATCGGAGCAGTGTTGATAGTGTTGGGATTGTACTTAGTGCTATGGGGCAAAATAAAAGAGGTCAACAAAATGAAGGCTCAACGTCAACATTCAAATCATCATACAACAACAACTAAGAATCACCAACAACATGGCCAGGAAGCTATATAACTAATATATAAGCATAAAGAATCAAGACCATGTTTCAATATTGCTTTACACTGAATAAGATATGTACGTTTTTGGCGTTCTAATATATTATATAGTTAAGCACCCATGTTTCTCCTTTAATAACTATCTAATATTTACTATACTATCAACATTATTGTCATTTAGCGTATGTATATAGGAGCATTAATTCCTCAGCTTGCTAGTGCATTATTCATAACAGATGATAAGATAAGGCTAATGGTGTTTCTCATTGGGGCTACTTTGGCTCTCACAGCATTTGGATTTGTCGGAACTGTGTTGGGAAAGAGTCCCATTTTGAGATCATGTCTGATTGTTGTGTCTGGAAGACTGGTGGCTATGGGTATCACTTTGGGTTTGACCAAGTTACTGTGTTCTTGTGAATTGTATCTTCATGAATGAATTGTGATGACCACCTCATTTCCTTATTTTCAAGATAATAATAACATAATAGTATATATATTTACGCGCTTGACACTTGTTACTCAAATACCTTAAAACAACACACCAAATTGGTTTTCCCATGCATCTCCTTTCCCATGTATATAAACATTAAAGCACCTTCATCAACTTCAAGCCAGCAAGGAGGTGGGAAAAAAGACTTTCAATAGGATACACGCTCCACACCCTAAATGTATAGAAGTCTAGCTTCTAACAACTTCATTCATCATTAGGTCAATGTGTGGTTACAATCTTCGTTTTTAATAGTAACTGAGCTAAAATCTGAGTTGGAGAATAGAGAAAAGTCTTCATTACAACTTTAAGTCATGTGTCCGAAACTTCACATACCATTAAATAAGGAAGCACAGTATGAGTGTAAGACAGATTTTTGGTGAGGTTAGTAAGCCATCCTAGATATTGCCATTAAAACCTTTATAATACCTTCTTTCTCTCTATATAATTTTTTATATATACGGGAACATATTAAATATTTCAAATTCTTTAATTTGATTTTCTTTCATGCATCTTCCTCTTATTCTGAAATGTGATTAACCTTCATAGGGGTTGCATTTGTTTTGATCAACTATAATTCATAAATTCATTGCTCTTTGATTCCTTGTCAAAGACTACAATTCAACATTTTAGGTGGTTTATTAAAGGTTTATAAATACTTTTTCTTATAATTTTTAAGACCTAATGCACCTATTGAAACAGAGTACACAGGAAGAAAAAAGAATTGGTGGTAACTTGTGCACGTTATGAGGAAGGGAAAAGCTTTTCTTCTACTGATTTTTTCTCCATCTTGTGATGGCAAGTGCATCAAAAGAAGATAAAGATACGGAACGGTACTCCTTACTACAAAAATTCTCAAAATGATTGTATCTAATTCAATGGAACATCTTTTCATAAGAAACTACTTGATTATAAGAAAAGTGAAGAAGAGGTACCGAATAGAAGTATAATGGGATGTTGAAGTGAACAGAGAAGTCATTATTTCAGTAAACAAAGATAAAGAGTATCAAAGGAATGTACCAAAAAAAGAGGGTGATATTTAGCATGTAACTATCCTAATTTTTTAAGTATTTGAAAATTAAAAATACTTATAGAAAAATTAAACTTTAGGTATATAATAAAATGTTCAAAATCACACATAGCAATTCATAGTGAAAGATTTCAGGAACTTTTCAAATTAAATGACAAATACAGTTGAAAACCTTCAAAATTCTTGAAACATAGGTTTTCATTACTTTCTTTCACTACTACAAAAAGGGTAAAAGGTGACGCACATTTTGTGGCACTTCTTTAAACAAGTGCCACAGCTTCTCTTTTTTTTTTTTTTACCTCTATAATTTTTTTTTTTAATTTTCGGTACCAGCTGTGGCGCCTAATAGATTAAGTGCCACAATTGAGGAGGCCTAGTGTGGCGCCTGCCTACGCAGGCGCCACACATGGGGCCATAAAAGCAGCTGTGGCGCCTAACCCACCAAGCGCCACAGCTGCAGCATTGAAATTTTTTTATTTTGTTTTTAAATGTGGGCATGTGTGGCGCCTAATTAAATAGGCGCCACACATGCTAATGTGTTGATCAGCTGTGGCGCCTAATGCTTAGGCGCCACAGCTGAAGAGAGGCAATTGTGGCGCCTAATTATTTAGGCGCCACAATTGCCCACTTTTTTTTTTTTTAAAAAAAAAATTCAACTTCTCTTTTTGACCACAATTATTTCATTTCCCGCGTAGTGGTTTTGTGTCCGCCCCCCATTCCTTCTCTTTTTTACTACTACTCCACTTTAATTATTTAACTACTCTCTCCTCCATTAAACTACTTTCCCTTTCTCATCTTCTTAGTGGATCCGTCGACCCCCTCCCTCCATTTCCTATCATCTTCACACTAAAAAACACACCCACACGCTCACTCGTCACTCAAGCTAGCATCACCAACGTGGTCTCCCACTCCCTGCGCTGGTCAATTAATAGATTTGTAAGAAGAAGACTATTTTATTCTAGCTTGCTTTGTTTAAATTTTTTTTTAGTCAAGATAAACCGTAATATAACGTTTGCCTTTTTGTTCCTAATTTAATAGGAAAGAATGAAAACCTAGCTTGTTTCGTTTGCCTTTTTGTTTTGTTTAAATTTTTTTGCCGACAAGCTTGCGTTTTTTAGTAATCTTTTAATTTACTTAATTAGTTGTTGATGTACTGTGTTCACATATCAAGTTCTTGTATTGTGATATTTTTTATGTTAGCTTTGGAGAGTATTAATGTAAGAACATTATTGTTGGGGAACTTGAATTTTAAATATGAAAATTATATATATCTATATATATATATATATAATAGGTTGAAATATAAAATAGAAAGATTGACAATTTGTGGAGATGATAAACACGAAATCCACTCATTTTATATAAAATTTCACAATTAGGAAGCATAAAAAAGAGCCACAGGAAAAAAAAGAAGAAGAAGAAGAAAAAAGAAAAAAAAAAGGACCCTATTGTGGCGCTTGCTCCACCAAGCGCCACAGGAGGGTATTTTTTTAAAAAAAAAATTTTAAAATGTTGTGGCGCTTCCAAGCGCCACAGCTTTTTTTAGTGGCATCTAGATATGTGGCACTTCTCTAGCGCCACAGTTAATGCAATTATAAGCGCCACAGCTTTACTTTTTTGTAGTAGTGTTTTGATAAATAACGATATGTGAATCTCCAAAACATTCACGTCTCGGTAGGAGATGATGAAATTGCCACCCATGTCTCAATCGTAGACATTAGAATTACATCTTCAGTGGGTCAGAGGGCCATAACACACCTAAGACAAGGCATTACATCTTTAGTACCTGTTATAATAAGGTTGTCAAGGACAAGAGCTTGTCAGGGAGTGCAATAAAGGAAGTTAGATAATGGCAGATGTTGGAAAATCTGGAAAGAAGTTAATTGACAAGGTACAAAGATAACTTAGGTGTTGGAGGCATTCCCAAACTTGACCAAGCCCTCTTTTATGTTTGTCATCCTGTGATGGTAGATATTATACTGATGTAGTTGTTGTTTTAGTGCCTATTTAGATTAGCGATAGAAGTTACTTTTCCAACATGATTTACGGTATATGAGGTAAGTATGTGAGAGAAGTTTTGTTTTGACTTGCGCGAACTTTTTTTGAAACGCTAACTTAAACATGCACTTAGTTGACTTATTTATTTAGTTTTTGATCATTGTAGCTTGGTTTGAATCAAAGTGCTGATTAGCCAAAGGATGCTAGTGTTTAGTTGAATTTTTGGTGCTTTAAGCAATGTCAGTTTTTTATTTTCTAGGACCATGCTTTTTTTTTTTTTTTTTGCAAAGCTGAACTTATAAAGCTGTGCTCTTGATTTTAGGACAGAAGTTGATGTTTTTAGGTTTACTTTCTCAAGTTAGCATTTTATCTTGGTAAATATACACTAATGGAAAAAGGGCTTTTTAGACCGGTTAAAATTGATTTTTTAGACCGGTTTTGGATCCGGTCTTGATATAGCCGGTCTAAAAAGTATGTCACTTTTGAGACCGGTTTTGTAACCGGTCTTAAAAGTCTATATTTTAAGACCGGTTATATTTATAACCGGTCTAAAATCAACAATTTTAAGATCGGTTTTCATGAGCTCCGGTCTTAAAAGAACTTTTTTATAAGGCGATTTATGTAACATTTTTAAGACCGGTTATAATGAAAACCGGTCTTAAAAGTTATTTTAAGACCGGTTTTGCATACAACCGGTCTTAAAAATGTTAATTTTAATACTGGTTTTATATACAACCGGTCTTAAAATAACTTTTAAGACCGGTTATTATTATAACCGATCTTAAAAGTGTCATAGTTTTTTTATTTGTTTGTGATTAGGTTAGTTACCAGAACGCATTCTTGAATTACTACCTCCAATGCCATACTTATTAAATGCCATATGGTGTTCAGTTTGCTTCCACTTACCATTTCCTTTTGCTTTAACCTTCTCATTGAATTGGGAACTTGTAACATGTCATATATATCCTCATGTATAATGTTTTGTTTAAAACGATCATATATATATATATATATGCATAAATGGATTCAACCATGACATATCATGCAACCAACAAGTCAATTCATCAAAATATACAAAAACCATTTTAAAACCAACAAATATGTCAAATCATGCAACCAACAATATAAATGAATTCAACCAACCAACATGTCAATTCATAAATGAATATATACAAAAAAATTCCTCAGCTTTACATACAAGAACTCACTGTTGTAAAAGTTCATAAATGAATTCAGCACAACAATTACGAATGTGCTCAATATCTCTTCTGGAAAGGGGTCAGCAAGTTCAAACATCTGAAATACCAAAGCCAGGCAAAACATTAAATTCACTTAAAAAAATTAAAAGTAATACAAAATTTTTGAAATATATATACATTTACCTCTTCAGTAAGTCTTGTCGTGCCTAGGGTAATAATATTATACATGTGCATCAGAATATACAACCCATATAAGTTGGACCCCGGTGGTTGCCTATGGGTTTGAAAAATAATATGATATCGTTAAAACAAGTATAAAATTAAAGCATGGCTTATTATTGAATACATTCTTAAAATAAACCAATATGTAACTAATCTTTGGCAAGATCTATGTAGGGTCTTTTACCTTACGCATAGGCCTACCAAGAGCAGTGTGTTGGAATGTCCGCATAGCCCTATATCATCAAAATCACAAAGGTTACTTATTTTACACAAAATCCATAAATTTTGCACACGAAAGGTAATTAATAATGCAAGAAAACTTACGAGTTCAAGCTCTTCTTCAATTTACTAGTTGGCTTGCTGAGGTTGAGGGAGCATAAGAGGATGACAGAATAGCTCTTCTTGCACAAAATAGCCAATTGCCAACGATCACTGGAAAAAGGAAAAACTTTTAAGCAAATATAAAATATTATGTATAGTATGAAATATAAATTTGTGTCTTACCCGTGTAAATATAGAGCCAAGAAAGAGTCAATTGAGGTTTCACTAAGCCTGTGCGATAAGGATGTGTGTCTGATAGCAGAAGTGGTCCCTTTGTCGTAGAGTTGAACTGGGCATAGGAGTCCAAATTTATCGATTTTGCTAGAGTCAACCAACCTACGATGCATGCACCTACAATAATTCAAGCAGGGACATTAAATCAAAGTTTAACGGCGTAATTTGTAAAATATTAACTTCCAATTTGAGAAGATACTTACATCAAAAAGAGTCGGACAATCGAAATTGTAAGCTGTTGTAAAGAAGCTACCAGGGACATTAAATCATCCCTCTCAAGATAGCAGTGCGCCCCTGACTTGCCAACAGCTGACTCAGTAGCCCAACTTCTTGTTGTAAAGGACGTATCATATGCCATCAGAATCACTTGCTGCATGACATTCAATGGAGGCCGTGAAACATCTTGAGCGGAGGGAGGTGGAGGTGGAGGTGGCGGGGATTCCTCAGCTCGATCAGAAACAAGGTTCTTTGGCCACAAGATGAAAGAGTTGATGACATCACCCACAACCTTGAAGTCATCAACAGGGATAGGGAGAGGTGCATCTGCAACGATCACCTCTTCAACTGCCACTCTGACTTGATCATCCTTTATTTCTTGGTGGTGGACAGTTGATCCCAAGTTGTGCATGCTCCCCCGTGCAACCAATCGTCTCAGAGGATCCTCCACAAACAAGTCACAAGGCTCACCAATTTCTTTTCCAGGATCCTCTGATGATTGACCAATGTAACTCCCTTTAGTGCTCTGTTTAGGGTTTAGGGAATGAGCCTGGGGAGCACTGGTATCTGCTTGTCTTGTGCTCAATATGATTATCCATTTCTCCTTCATTTTGCTGAACCTTTCTTCAAATCGTGCATCAAATGATGCTTCTACCTCAGCCCTAGCTTCCGCCCTCACAATGGCCAATATACACTCCATCTCCTCCCTAGTCATCGTACCACTTGAGGAACGGCGTGAGGGTGCTCCAAAGTAATCCCTTATGCCTACCCCTTCTCCAATCCCCCTGACACGGCCGGGATGCTCAGGTTTTCCTGTAGCTACGGTCAAGATGTCATTCCTCCCATCCGACCTAAACGATCTCTCGGCTTGTTTTTTTGAAGCTCCTCCTATAAAAAACAGATGACAAATGTTAGTAATGAAATTTGTTTACTAAATATTTAATAACAACAAGTCAACAACAATACTTACAATTTTCTCACCGACTATACGAGATTGTTCACTCGTATAAGACCCGCTCCTCTTTTGGTAAGCGAACAACCACTTCTTTTCACGACATATCGGAGATGGTGGAGAAAGAAGAATAGAAGGATCGGATTGAGCTGCTTCTTCCAATCTCTTCCGTTTGGCCGCCAACAAATCTTTTTCGGCCCTCGCATACCCCCCACGAGACATTGTATGGGGGCAATCATTCTTTCTACCACTCTCTTGGGCCTTTTTCCTTTTTTCCTGCGAATAAGAAATCAAAAGTAAGTCATTGTAAATCAATAAAGACAAATCATAATTCATAAGCAAATCAATTGCAAAATAAGTCAACTTACCAATGCTTCTAGAGTAGTCCGAAGCTGTCTAAATTCTTGCCAAGTCTGTTCGTCAATAAAAGAATAATGTTCACACGGATTAGGAAGAGGCTGACCTTCTTCCATCTCGATATGCACGTAATTGTTGGCTAGATTTGTCTTAAACTTCCTCCAGCATTCATCACAATACGTCATTGTCTTACCATACAAGACTTCACTCTCAAGAATGTCGTAAATGAGCTGGATAGTTTCCCAAATATGTCGTTTCACACCTTGATCGACATTTCTCCACTGCTCTATCAAGATGCTAGGCTTGTTGCGTGCTAGGAGGCCGACAAAACTCCTATACCGTTGGGCATTAGGCCCGATTGGTTTCCAATATCTATCAAACTCAATCGGAATCCTTTCCCTGGTATTCCGATTGAGAGGAATGTCTGTCAATCGGGTGGCCCTCCTACCCCTTCGTCTAGGCTGGTTACATGGCTCATTGTGTTCCTGGCTCGGAGTATTGCTAGGCTCGCTCTAATTTGGATTAGTTGGATCGGGAGTACCCTCACTAGGATGACTCATTGTCTAAAAACACTTTAAGGACATTATTTAAGGAAATTTTGCTACACGGTGCTTATTGTTATAACAGGGCACTATCTACAATGACATCGTTCAAAAGCAATTCCCAAGTTATGCAAACATGAACAAATAATTAATTGCAATGCACAAGTTTTTAACCAATATGAACTAAAGCAATAATTAATATGAAGGAGGAATGATTAATTGCAATTGCAAAAGCAATTCCCTAAAGCAAGTTTTCATATTGGTAAAAATTTTAAATTCTAATCGCATGGCCGAATCAAAAGAAGGAAACCAGAAGCTACAAAATCAATATAACAGAAGCAACAAGCTTAAACCAAACAAAACAGAACCCAATTTAGCAAATTAAACCAGGAGCTACACCACTATAGTCTTCAACTACGATCAAAATCAAACAAAACAAAACCAAACAAGCTTAAACCAAACAAAACAATATAACATAAGCTACACCACGACTCTCAAAATCATCACTTTCAAATGGAATAATTAACCCAGGTCCACTAGAAGCAACAAGCTTAAACTATAGTTTGTAATGTAAATGGAAAACCACCAAAATAAACTCAGGTCCACAATTTCAGAATAATTAAATGGTACCTTAAACCTTTGCTTGAGGATCCTCTTCTTCCTCTGGATTTGAACAGACCTTGACCACTTGCTGCAAGAATCGAACAAAGAAAATGGAGGCCAAGTCATCTCACATTTTCAATGAAAAACCCAAAAACGAAATGGAAACACAAACCTGACAATAAAAACGAGGTTGAGAATGAAACCAATTGGAGAGGACAAACGACGATAACCTTCCGACAATGTATTTAACAGTAAATCTCCGTTAACGGCGGCGAAGTTAAGGACGGAGGAGAGAAGGGGAAAGGAGGAGCTGCCGCGAGACGATGCAGGGGTTTTGCGATGTGGTTGAGTTTTAGATTTCAGAGTCAAATTTAGGTGCCTTTTGAAATCCAGATCATTTTTAAGACCGATTGTCAATTACAACTAGTCTTAAAAGTAATAAGACCGGTTGTAATTGACAACTAGTCTTAAAATATATATATTTAAGACCGGTTATTTCGGTTATTAATAAATAACCGGTCTTAAAAATTGAAACTTTTTAAGACGGGTTATTAATTAATAACCGGTCTTAAATTTTTAATATTTTAGACCGGTTTTAATTTACAACCAGTCTTAAAAATAATAAAAATTTTATTTTTATAATTATCTTTAATTCAAATAATATTTTCTAGACCGATTATTTTTAGAACCGGTCTAGAAAATATATTACATATATTTATTTTTTTAATTGTATATATTTTAAGACCGGTTTTTGTTATAACCGGTCTTAAAATTATTTTTAAGACCGGTTTTTACTATAACCAGTCTTAATATTTCATCATAATTACAAAAATGCCACCGATCATATTTTTAAGACCTTATCCGATATAATTGGTCTAAATGTTCCGGTCTAAAAACCCTTTTCTGTACTAGTGATATGGGTAAGATAGTAAAGCATTCCTGTGCTGCTGCTTCTCTATTTTGTTTGTGTGAATTTTCTTCTTTAATCTTTATTTTTTATTTTTTTATTTTTTGAGTAAATCTTATTTCTTTTCCTACATGGTACTGATTTTTGTGGGATTCTGTATGAGAGGGGAAAAAAAGGAAGAAAACCTCACCTAAAGTTCTATGAACACTAGAGACACTCTAGTGATCTTTGTAATGGCTACAGGCAGCAATATTTCCGATATGTGGGAGCTGCGTTGGGAAAGAGTCCTATTTAGAGGTCATGTGTGAGGGTTGTGTGGAGGACTAGTGGCTATGGATATCACTTTTGGGTTAACCAAAACATTGATTTGATGCTTAACATTACATCTAAAATAATAGTGGTTTCCTTATAAACATTAGGTACTAAGTTTATTTATGAACTATAAAATTAATATATGAACATTAAAATTATGAAAATTTCTAGACATCAATTAAGTTACATAGAAATTGTTTTTCCATATAATGCATGGAGTTTGAAAAAGTAGTAGTTAAATGATGATCTGATAAATAAAAATTACGGTTAAAGAGTAAAAACTCTCATGAACTTTTATCAAAACTGCGTCCAACACCATATACATTTTGAAGGTGTAAAAATACCTATGAATATTTAAAATAGGAGCAAAAATGCCAGCATTATTAAATTTGACCTAACACTGTTATATATGCATGTGTAAAAAGAGTGTGGGTCACACTATCAAAAGTAACGATATTTAGACAAATTTAAAGGTGCTGACATTTTTGCTCTCATTTTGAATATTCATGGATATTTTTATACATCCAAAATGTATATAGTGCTGAATGGTGTGGCTGCAAGGGATTTTTGTCCGACGAGGGGTGTACGACAAGGGGACCCTTTCTCCCCTTACCTCTTTGTAATCACTATTGAACGTTTGGGTCATTTAATTCAGGATGCAGTAAACAGTGGAGACTGGCTTCCCTTTCAGCTTACTAAAAAAGGTCAACCTATCTCTCACCTATTTTTTGCTGATGATTTACTACTATTTGCAGAAGTGGATATGAACCAAGCAGCTGTCGTGAAGGCCATACTTGATGATTTTTGTGCAGCATCTGGGCAGAAAATTAATCCGACCAAGTCAAGAATTTTCTTCTCCAAGAATGTTAATCATAACAGAAGTAAAGAAATATGTGATTTCTTAGAATTTGTGCCATGCTCGAATCTAGGGAAGTACTTGGGGATGCCTTTGCTCCACGAAAAGGTTTCCCGGAATACATACAATTTTGTTTTAGACAAAATGGATTCCAGATTAGCTAATTGGAAAGCTAATACTCTCTCCTTGGTAGGGTGCCATACCTTGGTGGCGTCGGTTGCTTCAGCCATACCCTCTTATGCTATGCAAACTGTTCCATTAACTATGTCAACATGTGCAGGGATTGACAAGAAATGCCACAAATTCCTTTGGGGGAGCACCTGTGATCGCAGAAGGGTTCATTTAGTTTTATGGGATGATGTGTGTCAAGGCAAAACTGAGGGTGGGTTGGGTCTGCGCCACGCTCATCTTCAAAATAATGCATATATTATGAAGCTAGGTTGGTCGCTTGTGTCTCGGCCTGATTTGCTATGGGTAAGATTCCTTCATGGAAAATATAAGTGTGGAACGGATGTAATTCCCAAAGTCGAGAGACGTAAAATGGAATCTAGCACGTGGAAAGGAATACGATCAAACTGGGACCACGTCCAGGGGGGCTGGCTTGGCATATACGCAGTGGACAAAATACTTCCTTCTGGCGGGATGTATGGGTCCCATACCATGACTCGCTACAGAGTCTCGCTACTGGTTTTGTATATGAGGAGATGTTGGCTTGGAGCGTCGATGCATGTTTGACACCATCGGGTACCTAGGACTGGTCCAAGTTTGATAAATTGCTCCCTGCTTCTACTCTTGAAGCTATACGTCGGGTTCGTCTAGCAGCATCGGGAGCGCATGATACCCCTGTCTGGCGTTGGTCCACAAATGGGGCTTTTAGTGTCAGTTCAGCATATACGTATCTTTTGGAAAGGGATTCATCTACTCGTGACCCTCTGTGGAAGTTAGTTTGGAAGCTTCAAGTTCCGCAGCGCTATCGGCTATTCCTCTGGATCTGCTGTCATGATCGGCTGCTGACAAATCTAGCTAGACACAGCCGTGGGATTCATCCTACGGGCTACTGTGAACTATGTGCATCTGCACAGGAATCCTTACTTCATGTGTTACGTGACTGTACACACGCACGCAGGGTTTGGGAAGCCTTGGTTCCAGGTGAGTGGTTTGGGCATTTCTTCTCCTTGGCAGACCCGGGCCAATGGATCAGTTGGTGCCTTCGGACCAAAACAGTGGTTCGGGGGTTTCAGTTCCGGCTATGGTTTGCTGTAGCTAGTAGGCATATATGGCTTGGGCGGAATGATCAGGTATTTAATGATCGGGTATGGAGTTCGGACGTGGTGCTAGCACGGTCTCAAGCTTGTCTCTCTTGGGGAGTTATGGATGGGAATGGCCAAGTAAAGGGAAACCATTGTCGGTCTGTATGGTGCCCACCTCCGTCGGGGCTGCTGAAATATAATGTTGACGGATCTTATGATGAGGTCACCGGTTTATGTGCTTGCGGTGGGATCTTGCGTTATAGCACTGGGAGCTTCATTCAAGGATTTGGATTTCGTGTGGGTCAAGGAACGGCTATTGCGGTAGAAGCTTGGGGTATTTTATGGGCTCTGAAACTTGCCTGGGATCGTGGGTGTGTGAACCTCATAGTCGAAAGTGATTGTCAGGAGGTCCTTCAACTTATTGCATCCACAGTATCTGATGATCACCCTGATTCCTCTGTCTTCACAGAAATCCGACAGCTTTTGGAGAGGTCATGGAATGTGGAGCTGGGGCATTGTTCGCGGGATGCTAACTCTGCAGCAGATGCCATGGCCATGTATGCCAGAACCTTGGCAGTGGATATGCATGTGTTTCGTGAACCGCCAGGATCTGTACGAGTAATGTTGCGTCAGGATCTGGATGGTGTTGGAGTGACTTAGTTTGTTGATCTTTTTCTCTTTCATTGTTTTATCAAAAAAAAAAAAGAATAACCCTCTTTTTAAACCTTGTTGATGGATGTAATTTGGTTTTTAAAATAGAATATTGATCCACTTTATATCTCATTTAATATTTTGCCCATAATGCCCTCATTAATTTTATAATTTCTCTACCCATTTTTCTTGCTGCTCGCATTTAATACTCTTCTCAATAAAAAGTGGTATTTTAAGAAGAGCGTACTATTTTTTCTACATAATAATGGCAAATAGCCAAGTTAACCAATTTTATTAATTATATTCTGCATCCTCAATTAGTTAGCGAAGTCTTATATTTATGGGCCAAAGAAATGCATTCTTTACCAGGTAATTTACAATGAAATTAAAAAAACCTAAACTAAAATGCAACAAATGAAGCCTATCTAAATTATTATTAATAGTAACAATACCATTATGAAGAGAAGAAAATTTCTAGCATTCTTTACTTGAAATCTCGTTTACCATCTCATCAATTTCCATCCACCACTTTGGTGGCACCTTGTTGCAATATGTGGTTTCGGACTAGGACAAGTTTGCCCTACTCAACTAAGAAAGGATCCTTACAATTTCTATTAAAATTTCCAAGTTTATTCCTTTTCAGGGTAATTGTAGGTAGTAACTTGTTGTGGTTGAAAGGTTTGAGGCTCTGGCTTGCCTTTGTAACTTAAAAAAAAAAAAAAGATTTTGAGGCTTTAAAGAAGCATGCATATACACACCAGTGGAAAAATCACTTTTAAGACTGGTTAAAAAAGACATTTTAGACCGGTTTTGGATCCGGTCTTGATACAGCCGGTCTTAAAAGTCTGCTATTTTTTAAATCGGTTAATGAAACCGGTCTTAAAAATCACTTTTTTAGACCGGTTGCTCGAAGACTAGGTTTAAAAAGTCCATACTTTTTAGACCGGTTGTTTAAAAACTGGTCTAAAAACTGTTTTTTCAAGACTTTTAAGACCGGTTGTTAAAATAACCGGTCTTAAAAGTACTTTTAAGACTGATTGTTAAAATAACCGGTTTTTACTTTTTAGACCGGTTATTTTAATAATCGGTCTTAAAAGTGATATTTAAAAAATAAATAAATAAATAGGGCCTTTTTTTTTGTAGTCAAACATCAAATAAGTAGAAGGAATTACAGTGAAAAATTGATTACGGATACTTCTAAGCAAATTACCACCATCATATTTCACAAAAACACCTTCCCTGTGAATCTCGCTACTAAAATTTTTGAAAACCTGAATTCCTATATCGTTCACTAAGAACATCAAACAACATAGAAAGATAATGAACAGCTCTTATAACAAAATTCAGGCATACCCATAAGGATCTCTCTTCTCTTCGTGATGCTTGTTCTTGTGGTAAAAAAAGTAGACGAGGAATTGTTTTAAGCGAGGCTCTTCGCTCTGCACCTTCTTCTTTCTCTTTCATCTATTCCCACCTTGCAGTAGATACTCAAAAATTAGTTTACAAATTAATTAAGTGTTTAAAAGGAAAGTTTATTCAAATCTCATAACATCAGTTGCATCTTCTCATGCATCTCTGGGTCAAACCAAAGGAGCAAGCAGCTCATGGCAGCAAAGAAGTGAGGCTGTCAAGGTAGGTTGCGATGAAGGATGGATGTCACGTGGAAAGAGAAAAGTCGCGACGAAGGAGATCAGAGCAAGCGAGGTTGTGGCGGTGACAAACTCATTCAGTGCAAGGATGAGAGCACCGCAGCAACAAACATGAGAATGAGATCGATCAAAGATGACCGAGCTCACAGAGTAATCACACTAAGAAGAGAGGTTTCAGATTTAAAGAGCGAAATTTAGGCGCAATAAAGAGGAGATTCAAAAATTTAGGGTTGATTTTTTAGACCGGGTATATATAAAACCGGTCTTAAAAAGGTGGAAAAAAATAAATTTTAAATTTTTCTCATTTAAGACCGATTTTTATTAAAACCAGTCTTAAATGTTTGATATTTAAGACAAGTTATTATTAATAACCGGTCTTAAAAGTTTAAAATTTTTAATTTTTTTAATATTTTGATATTTTTAGACCAGTTTTATTTATATCCGGTCTAAATAATTTTTTTAAGACCGGTTTTTTTGAGAACCGGTCTTAGAAGTTCTATATAATTATAAAACTGCCACCGGTCAAATTTTTTAGACCTTATCTGCTATAACCGGTCTAAATATGACGGTCTAAAAAGGAAATTTTATACTAGTGACATTTCCAATCAGCAAAGAGAAAAAATATAAAGGAAAGAAAAAACCAATTCTTATTATTAGCTAAGCATCTGCCCAATTTACAAATCGGAGCTGAAATCTAACAAGTGAGGAAGTAGTGGTATGAACTTAAAAATAAGAAAAGCATATGTTAATAATAAAAAATTATTTATGGCTAAAATATGCTTTTAATCCTTTAAATTCATGTGAGGTATCATTTTAGTTTCTTAAGTTTATAAAGTGTATTTTTAGTCCTTCTATTTTATTACTGTTAATATTACTAACGGAAAATGCTGACTCAATAAATTAAAGTGCTGACTCAGCAGCCAATATATTAATTTTTAATTTAAATTTAAAATTTGTGTAAATTAAAAAATAATTGAAAACTATCATTAATATAAAAACTATTGAAAAATCATCAGATCTTAGTTGGGGATTTCAAAATGTAGCCAGATTTAGGCAATCTTTGACGAAAGAGGAATGTTGAGATCAAGATCTTAGACTGTTTGAGGCGAAGCACAATAATTAGAGTCATTGTGGGCGCCATCATCGCCGATGGAGTGAGGAACTCTACAATAGGTCGATCAAACCTGCAAATCTCATGTCGGTTGGCAACGATGATAGAGAATCTCGACGGCGTATCATCCTCGTGGCCTCTTTTAAGGTTGGAGGTGGCGAGTGAAGCAGGTCTATCCCTAGGAGCCATGTTCTTCACTTAAGATTTGTAGGGTTTGAAAGAAAGTACTTTTTGAGGAGGGGGAGAGAGTGTGTGCAGATTACCCAAATGATAGAGCAACAGTGGAACACTACCTATATATTTTCTGGTCAGTTGTTGCAAGTGGAGGAGGTGGAAGAATGTACAGGGGTGAGTCCCTATTTCAGAAGATGTGGGTCGGGGGATAGGGGAAAGAGAGGAGAGGAGAGGTTAATTCTGATTTTTAAACATAAAAAAACATTATATTAATTTATTAGAACTTAGGAATGCTTTGTCATCGTTGTACAGTTAGAGCCTAAACTTGCTTTCTCAACATTTTTCAATAATAATATTAACTGCGTTAGAATAAAAGAACTAGAAGTATACTTTATAAACTTAAAGGACTAAAATAGTACTTCATATAAACTTAAAGGATTAAAAGTATACTTTAACCTATATTTACCCTCTTGACACTTGTGACTCAAATATATATCCTAAAACAACACACCAATTGGTTTTTCAATGCATCTCACATGTTTTCTCATAAAGGTTGTGTATTCAAATATGTATGAACAACTTTTCATCACTAAGACTTTTCACTATAAGCATTACCATTAAGTCCAATTATTGAAGCTTCACTAAGCAACAAAAATGAAAAATAGATTAAAGGATAAATTATGAATGTATTTAGGACTTTTCATAAGCATAATAACACTTTTATGCTTCTAAACCAATCCATATTTGCTTTAAATATAGGCAAATTGCATATCAAATTAAAGCACTCGAATTTAAGGATTTTTAGGAACAAACCGCATCTCAATTGGAGGTCCTATATGCCCGCACACACCCCTAGAAAGTGTTTAGATCAACAAATCATGAATAAATTCCAGCTTTCTCCACTCTCAACAGCGGTGCGTGAACACCAACCACCACCTTGAAGGCGGCTATTGGCAACTCGCGCCAGGTGCTTGTGTTCCATTCCCTGTCCTCAGTTGGACAGCTTGTGCCATCTGGCAGCAGGAGGCTCCCACGGGCTCCACGCACCATGCGGTGCCTTCTAAAGTTTCCTAGAATTTTTTTTATAATTAGTGATCGGGTTAGTTGATAGAATTGAATGGGCGTTGACCAATTCGGGTTACCCAACCCCGTGAGCTGCATTTCACTTAGACGCAATGCCTTTTCACATCGCAACGATGTCATTTTGGCCCTTTGGCCAAAATGGTGTGCAAAGGTCATCCCTGACCTCTACCGGGTAGAGTCCGTCCATGTTCAGACCCTACGACGAACCCACCGCCACCCAAAATTTTGAACGGCCATTTCTTTCGCATCCAATCTCTGTTTGATGCGTGGTGTCATTGGAATCATCTCGGAGAGATCTACACGTTGATGCCATTTGTTCATGCAAAAGGCTCCATTCTTGAAGACCCAATTTTCAAGTTTATTTTCGGTCATCGGTGTTTCGTCCAGAAACATGTTTAAATTCTCATATTCGGACTAGATCGAGTATAAATCCCAGAAAGCCATAAACACATATCAACATATATGATTAAACACTTTAATTCAAATCATACAAACATCCTTAAAACTAAATAACATGTGCATAGTGGAAAAATAAATTTGGTGAGACACAAACATGCTTGACCACACAGCACATTATCACAACCTCAAGAACAACACGATTCTGATACTAATGTTGGAAAATGAAGAGGGTGAAAGCATACCTAATGGATCCATGTTCGGATTCGTGTCAATCTTCCAAAACTCCATGAGTTGATCCTCTGATTAATGCATGTAAAATATTACCCTAATTTGGACTACTAGAGAACTAGAGTCCAAACGGTGTGGCACAACAGAGACCACACAAGAAAGAAATAGAAAGGAAGTGAGAGAGTTAGAAAACTCAATGACTAGAGTGAGTATAACTGATGGGGAGACTCTCCATTTATAATAGTGGGCTAGGGGTATTTTGGGAATTCAAAATAGCTATGACAACCATCAAATGAGAAAATCTCTCAACTTTTCTCTTTTACTTGGTTAAATGAATATAAAATAAATAATTTTATTCATTTCATAACTAAAGTTGGATTATTTAAATATTAGATTTCATATTTAATTTATATATTTAAATATATATAATCGATTTCATTCAGTTATTTAGTTGA
Source organism: Inga leiocalycina (assembly GCA_963242795.1). NCBI lineage: Eukaryota > Viridiplantae > Streptophyta > Magnoliopsida > Fabales > Fabaceae > Inga > Inga leiocalycina. The sequence goes on from OY725321.1 coordinate 74,011,475, forward strand.
CTTATGATTTAGTCAACAATCCATAATTTTCTCATTCGATTTACTAATTAATTAATCTCTTAATTAATTAACCAGTTAATTAAGATTTACTCTAATTTTCCAATTAATTAATTCAGCCCATCAAGAGTGGATTGGGATCTAAAAATACCAACTAAGACAATCAAGAAGGCAACGAAGGCGCTAGATAGAGTGATTGGAAGAAAGTGGGGGGTAAAAGAAAAATATGTGCCAATTAACTTACCTTACATAATCACCATTGCCAAAGAAACATGACCAATGGAAGTTGGCGCAGATGGGTAGGCATCTGCGCTACACCAATCCGTTCCTGGGTTCGATCCCAGGAAACGGAAGGTGTAAAGAATTTCCATTGGGAGCTCTCTCCCCTGGGGCCCTCAAAGAGGTGAATTCCTGTCGGGCCTATTAGATTGGGGGCACCAGGACTAGTCGGTTGTCGGGGGCCCATGTCGGTAAATCCGACGTTGGCCTTCAGGTTAACGCCGGATACCTGGAAGGTGGGTGCACCGAAGGCCAAAAATGGTCCATTGCATAAACCATAAAAAAAAAGAAATATGAGGGTCCACCCTGAGATTCCTATGCTAGTTCCTAGGCTAGCCAGAGACGACGTCAAGGTCATCGGTTTCGACATCCCTAAAGAAACTCAGGTCATCATTAATATATTACTATAGAATAAAGATACTATTACTCCAAAGCATTTCCTTTTTTAAGAAAGGGAAGTAAAAAATAAAGATGATGTCATTTTTATAAATATGAGCACGTAGTGAAAAATTTTAAACATCCCAAATCTAAATTGGGAAGCTTAAAGCTTATTTTTAACACCCCAAATTAAATTTAGAACACCTAAAATTCTCTTAACGCCAAACCCAATCCTTTGGGCATCATACGCCGAGGATTAGGCATCCCAGATATTTTTGGGTTGCATGAAAGTTTTGGTTTTGGTTCCTGAAGTAGAGTCGGATCAATCAGAATGGAGCTGGGGTTCGTGAGTGAGGCTGAAGATGTTCCAAACTAAGTGATAACCTGTTGTAACTCTCAGATCTTCTTTTGTTTGGATTGGTCATGATATTTTAATGTTTTCCTCAGCATGTTATCTGTGTTTTATTGGTTGCTGTTGTTTTTCAAATTTCATTGTGTCATTTTAGGACCTATTAGTTGAAGGCATATGACATCGCTGTCATTTCCACAACTTTGCCTATATGAACTTTCATCGTTTTCACTTTCCCTCTGGATCCATGGCTCCACAATCGCATTAATTCATTCATTTATCGTTTTTACTTTTCCACAACATGTATTATGTCATATACACATTTATTATCTAAGATACTGGACAATTACACCTGAATCATTGGATTAATGGTGCACTTTTCATTTAATGAACTGTTAAAAGTGGACGAAAGGAAGAGATCAAGAGGCAAATATAAATAGTTAACTAAAAACACTACAACGCATGAACCAGATCTTACAGTTACAACAGACACAATGATAGCTACTTAGATTCTGGATGCTGTGTAAATGAGTGGAATAACAAAAACCAGACCAAAGACTCGATATTAGCTACAACATTATGATAGCAAGTCAAAGCACACGGCTTACTGACTACAAACTCTCAAAGCACACAAACATATTCATTGCTCTCTTCAGGGACTTCAGGGAAATCTAGATAAAAGATAACATGCTTGGCATCACAGGAGGCAGTAATGGTCGGACGAGCTAAGACAAAACAAAAGACAAGAGGTCAGGAACTTCAATGATAGATGATTAACAGATGTAAAATAGATGACAGAGATTTTGCTAACTCGTCTTACTTAGTTGTTATGAAATGACGATATATACTTGGTACTCGTCTTATAACCAAACGGATTTTGATGGGTTTGCTGGTGTCGAAGAAGGCAATATCTATCAGAACCAAGTACTTCAGAGTGATCAAACTAGCATTAAATAAACAGAGCAGCTCATGGGACAATATCAAGTCAACCTTCGGGATGATGGTAGTCTTTAGTCCACCACAACCAATGCCTATAATGGACAAAGGAGGTTGTGCTGCAGCATGTGAACGAACCAGCTCCTTTAACATTATATGGTCAACCTTCACGATAATGCTACTTTTGAGAACAACACAATGGATGTCACCAAATGAAGGTACATTCTGCACAAGTTAGAATAATGAACACCGTCAAGCTCTCATTTCATGGTTTCACATTCATCTTGTGTTGTTCCCATATTACTAACCTCACTTTCCTCCACTTCTTTAATGCGTTTGGTTGATCCGCTGACAATGAAATGGGTTGCACCCCCTAAAAGTAACCCAAATGCATTCAGTGTAGTTAAGAAACAGTAGGAAAAATGAAACAAAACGGTATATGAAAGATAACGGAAGTGCATAACAAAGCACAATGACAAGAGGAAGACTAACCCATAAGCTGCATATGCATCAACCTACAATGTATATCAAGTCTTCCACCATACACAAGCTCACACCGTCCCAAGTGAAGCCACGCTATGAAGTCCAGGTACATCTGCAGTAAAGTCCTTATGATAACTGTAAGAACCGCTTGACGGTGGGGAGAGATGAACAGAGGTCTGGCACAAAACAGAGAGAGTATGGGAGGATGATCAAAAGCTGATACCTTCAAGGAAAAGTCTGGTGGTTAATGGAACAATATAAAAAGGCATGAGAGTTCAGGAAAAATGGCGGTAATGCATATATGGTTGCTTGAATTTGAATTTTTTGATTCATTCACCACAAATTTCTGACAGCTGGCGGCTTATTTCAAGCCGGGCCCCCTTTTTTTTTGGAAGACAAGCCGACTAACTATTGTGAACAGTGATTACTGAGAGGAGCCGCACTGAGCCGTGGAAAAGGGATCAGCTTGGGTGGATTTGTATTATAGGATATATAGATTACTTAATTTGCAATTGAAATGGATAACTATAACTTGTTTCCTCTTAATATGAATGCGATAACACGACACTCAATTGATCCAATTCAATTATATTATCTAACAATAACATGCAGAAAGCACAATATCTTTAAATCAATAAGGAAATGTATATATATAAATCCCACATGCTATAAAAATTCAATCCAATCACAAATATCAAACCAACAGAGACAATTAACATCAATCTCAGTTCCAAAATCATTAACAATAATTCCTAAAACTAGGCAATTTAAATATATAATTCTAGACTAATGGAATGATAGAAAAGAACTCCCTTTGGTAGTCCATTAAACTCAAGCACAAATTATTATCACCAAGAAGCAAAGGAATCAACCCCTCATTGCCTCAAAATAATCTCACATTAGAATCTGAGCACTCGCCGAAATCTGGACATTCCTCACCTGAAAACTCATAGACTTGTCAGAAATCACAGCAGAGGTTGAATGGTGCTCTGGGTTGATCTTGAGTTCTTCAAACTCGACGTTGTGCTCTGAAGGTGATGCTTTGGTGGTGAGGAAGGAGAGACGATGGTGGCTGTGGTGAATGGGAGGAGCTTTTGCAAGACGAGAACTCAAGCTTGCTGGTTCAAAACTTCACTCTATGGCGCTGTCATGCTTTAGTTCCAAGTCTCTGTCTTCGTTCATCGGTGAGGCAGCAAGGAATAAAGGAAGGTGAAGGTGAAGGTGAAGGTGAAGGTGAAGGTGATAGTGTGGTGGTTCCAATTGTGAAAAACGGAGGAAGTGATGGAGGAGGCTGTGGTCAGAGGTGAAACTGGGGCTGTCGGCAGTGAAGTGGTTGACAAAGAACGGGGATGACGAGGTTCTCTTCTCCGACGGCAGTAGTAACGTCGACGGAGGAGATAGGCGACGGTGGTGGTGAATGGAGAAGGTGGAAGTGGTGACGGTGGTCTTGGTGTGCGGTGGTGAACTTCAGAGGAATGGTGGTAGTAGCTGTCCCCTTCCCGATCTCCATATCTCAACTCTCTCGTCTCAAGCTTGCCTCGCACGGTGTAACTTCCTCAGCTCTCTATTTTCGGATATGTGTCGTGGCTGTATGTGATGGTGAGGGAGATAGAGTGGATGTGGGAATGAATACAGGGTTGCCGATGACAGTGGATGTAGGAGAGGAGGTCACCGGCGACCTTTGATAAAGGAGATGAAGATTAGAGGTGATGGAGATTCAAGGTGATGCTTGCGGTGCCCCCTCCTCACTCTGTTTAAACTCTCAACTGCTCGGGTCGGGTTTGTCTGATGAAGGAAGGGGAATAGTAACCTTGGTCAAAAAGCAATTTTTGCCTAGGGACTTATTTTAAACTTTAAAAAGTTCTGTAAATTGAAAATTTTTGAAACTATTTATAGGCTGAACCAAAATTTCCAAACATTTTGAGTCTCTTGTGATTTTTCTGGCTCATTTTTTTCATTACTTTGTAATTTTCACAAACTCCATGGCCCATTTATGCATTTTTTCCCAATCCTCAAAATATTAATTTTAACCCTTTTGAATTTTCAATTTTCTTAAGCACCTATAATGCAAGATTAAGAAAAAATGTAGCATCAAAAGTCCAAGAAACAATTGTATGAATAATTAACAAATTTATAACCATTTTGTCCCTAATTACAATTAATTTAATACAATTGTCCCTAATTAAAATTAGGGTTTATTCATGAAATATTGTAGTAGAAAATGCATTAAAAATCTCAATTTAGTTATGAAAAATTATATAAAAATATGGTTCAATTAATTCCCCCGCAATTCCCCCACACTTAGACCTTTATACTCCTGAATAAAGGCAATTAAGTGCAATTTTTAAATTCAAATCATCATTGCAATTGAAAGATGAGCAATTTCATAATTAGAAAGCAATAGATCAATTAATCAAATTTCTCAAGCCAACACTAACAATAGTCAAGCGATACAAAGAAATTAATTAACTACACAAAAGCAAAATGTTAGAATGAAGCACAAGAGACTCTCAAGATATTAGTGTTTAACTCATTTCACCTCATTGGGATAATTTCACTCTAGTTCACTTAATCAACACCTTACTATAAGCTTGTAACAACTCTAATATCTCCACTACTCATAGCAATTAATGCAATGAATCAATAAGACTTAAAAAGTTTGTAATGATGGATGAAGGCTAAATGGAATGAATTAATTAGAGAAAAGAAATAGTTAATTGCTATGCAAGTCAAAGTTATAAAATAGTTCATAGCACCTAAATAGCTTTACAACTCTTCCAATTCTTTTCCAAATTCATGAACAGGTGCCTTCAAGATATTTCTTTTTTTTTCTTTCTAATACCATTTTTTTATACAATTATTTTTTTTTCAAACTATATACTTTCTTTCTTTCTTTCTTTTTTAATTCTTTTCTTCTTTTTTTTTCTTTTCTCTATCTCTCTCTCTCTTTATCTCTCTCTCTCTCTCTTTTTATTGTATATTTACACACACACACACACACACACACACACACACACACCTGGCATTTAAATATATACATTGTTCAAAATATATTATTATTTTTTATTTGGCAATTCACTTTGATTTTAGAATACCATGAACACTAAGAGTAAATGACATGCATACAACATAAGAACAGCTCAAAATGGGTAAGCAAATGGTGATAAATGAGGGTTTGTGTTTGAGTTAAAAGGGTTTAAAATTGAATGCCTCTTTCATTTCCATCAAATTAATGCAAATGTCGCTTTGAAAAAGAGTGGAAACAAGTTCTAGAAGGTGAAAAACTAAGTTAACATGCACACATGGAAAGAATTCAAGGCTCAATTAACATTCCAACAAGGTTTCTCTCTAATGCTCACTCCAAAATAATCAATTTCATAGCAAGCTAACCACAAAACATCTTCTTAACTATTCCTAATGTTAACTTTACAAACACAATCAATCAAAATAGTGCAGTCAATTATAAGAATGTTCAACTCTTAAAAGCACTAATGATATGGAAACTTTCTTTTATCAAAACAAGAAGTAAGCAAAAATCTAATTGTGGGTTCATTTCTCTTCCCATTCTCTTGAAAAGCAAAACATGGTTTTAAAAAGTTGCCAAAACACTAGATCTCATGAAAATTCAAAGAATTTCTCACAAATCACATTTCCAAAGTGATAAATGCAACCCTTTACCACTTAGGGCATGTATCAAAGCAAGTCACTCCTGAAAACGTTTCTAGTTTAAGGCATTTCTCATTTAAAAAAACCAATTAATGGGATTCAAAATGTATTTCCCTCCCCCCACACTTCATCAACACATTGTCCTCAATGTGTAAAGAAACTCTATTATTCTAACTTGTTCCTTAGTGAAGTGGGAAGTTGTGAAGTCCAATTGCAATTGGAGCACAACACGTCAACATCATATAAAGAGAAAGAAGGAGAAATAAGTCATAATAATAGAGGAAATTAGGATAAAAAGGCACAATGGTAATTAAGAGTAGTAGTGGCAAAAAATGCAAAGCATACAAAGGGGGTTTTTATTGTACTAAACTACACTACTTCTACCTTTTCTACTGGATTGTGTCCCTCCCCCACACTTATCTTCTTCATACACAAGCAAGCTCAAAGAATCATAGGATTTAGGAAGAAAACAAGTGAGGAAAGAGACAACCTATGTTAGAATATCTTAAGTGGCTTGAAGGAGAAGTTCTTATCCTTGATGAGAATCATGCATTTTTCATTTGAAACAACTTCTTCTATATTGAATTTCCTTGGTGGAGGCGGCTCATGATCAATCGCAAGAGGTCCAAGGATGTACAGTAGATGTTGGTTCCTCCGACGACCTTTCCAAGAATGTGTCTGTAACAAAGACAAACAAACAGCAGCATCCCATCCAAAAATAGAAACATGGGGAGATTTCAAGTGAAGTACAGGCATGTTAAGTTCTAAACTCTCCAAGTAACTATCACATCCCAGGAAATCAATGACACTCCCATTAGTAGGAGTCAAACAACCAGTCAATTTTTGAAAATCCTCTTGTTTTTGCAAAGTGAAAGGTACGGAATCCAACCTAGTGTTAGAATACATCACATCATCATTGCAATCACAAGAGATGGAAGGCAAAAGAGTGGAAGAAGAAAGAGAATTTTTCAAGTTATTTGATGCGTGCTTCTGTCGCTAAAGCAATCAATTAATAACTAGGACAACTTACTAATGCAATATAGTGGCAACCTAGGTCATTCTCCCAAGGAGCAATATGTGGGTTTTCTCTAGAATTGAATTTAGGTGATAAAAAAAATGTAATGGAATGAACCTAAACTAAAATGCAAGACTTCACTACCTAAATGCAAAATGCAAAAGACTCTAAAACCTATATGAGGATGAAACTAACCTAAATAATGAACATGCAATTTTTGGGGTTTCTTTTATGAGAGGGAAATTAAAATCCTAAGGAAAAGAAATAAACTAATATCTAAGAAAATCAACAAAGGTTAGTTCAATTATGATGGTGAAGGGGACAACTCAGGATTCACATGGATTTAGCTTTCTTAGCCATTCAATTTATTAGACCAAAGGGAGGTTAATGAAAAATTGGAATTAATAAACTTAATCACCTAATTAAGACATGGGAAACCCTCAAGCTCAATAACATCTCATCCACTAGAAAACTCATAATGGAAAAATGGTGGTTAATTAAATCCATTAAAAACCAATCACAATTGTTTAAGATATTTTGGAAATTATGTTCACAATTGCCTAATTAAACAATTCGACAATTAATCACCTAATTAAACAATCAAGAGATTAAACCCAAATCGACAATTAAATTAATAATGAAAACTCGATTAATAATCTAATTGATAATCAAGGGTTTGCAAACAAAAATCCCAATAATCATTTAAGAATAAAGCAAATCCAAAATATCAATTCAATCCAAATAAAAATAAGTTTACAATCTAAAACTAGATTGTTCTCAATTATTACAACTCAAAATCATTTAAAACTAAATAATCTTGAGTCTTGAATCAAAAAGATAAAAGAAAGACACTCCCTTGTAGTCTTCAAGTGTAAGCTCCTAGGCTCTAGCTTTCTCCATGTTCTTCCCAAGTTGCCTCCCAAGAGACTTAAGCTTCCATGAAATTCCTCTCTCCTTCACACTCCCAACACGTCACAGCCATGAGAAAATAGGAGAATGGTTTGGTTGATGTTGGAGATTAAATGTATGTGAATGGAATGGAGGTGGGACCCGTGAATAGAGAAGAGGATTGGAATTTATGATGAATGGAGAGGAATGCAATTCTTGCGTTTGCGTGCTCTCAGCCTCGTCTCCCTCGTCAGTCCGTGTCTCTCTGTCTTTCAATCTACGAGTCTCAGCCTGTGAGTGCCTCCTCTCTATCCGCGTCCCCCCCTCGCATATGTGACGGCTAGGGTAATTAAAAAGAAGTAGAAGAGAGCTTTTTGGGTATCAACTTGAGTCCATTAAAATCTAAGAAGCCCAATAATATTCAACCGTTGGATTCTTTTTGAGTTTTTAAGAAAAGTTCTGCACAGTAGGATCTTCTAATATGCTTTTCCTTATCCTGCAAGATATAATAAAATCGTGATTTATCATATAATTGGAAATATTTTTCAATCACAAGATAACAATCAAAATAATAATAATTTAAGCTCAATAATATCATAATCAATTCAGATTTATATTATTTCCCAAAATTGGCTAACTTTCCAAATATTATCTAATAAATCCAAATTAGCCTAAAATAATCCCCAAAATAAATGAATAAGGTGGGATAAAATATATTAAAATTGTGATTTATCATTATTACCACCCAAAACTTTTAAAGTTTCAATAGAATTATTTTCCTTTTCTATATCGGGTGCCAAATCGCAAGAAAGAATCATATGGAAAGAATAATTTTCATTTGTAAAATCATCAATCAAAACATTTGAATCTTCTTGTATGAAACTATCATGTAATTCATTGGAATCAAGAGAAAGATCTTTTTCTAGGCTATGGTCTTTATCACTCACATCAATCATATTGGCATCCACACAAGATTCAGCCATTTCACAATTGACATGCTTACAATCATCAATAGTACAAGGAGGTGTATCAAGATCAATGGTAGAATAAACCACTTCATTAAATGATGCTTCCTTTTGAAACTCAACAAGCAAGTGACATTTCTCATGATAACAGTCTACACATATTTGATCTTCCATACAAGAATATGGAAATATATCATCCAATTGATCATGATCATCCCTAGTATTATGAAGAGAAGCATTTTCAATAATTGAAGCATCACACAAAGAATTATGAGCACATTCAGCAACAAGTACAATCAAATAACTACTACTTGAACTAATGGGTTGAGCAATTACATTTTCAAACATTTAAGGGGATTCAACAATGATTTCCTCATCCACCTCATCTTCACCTAAATCATTAATTTCTTTATTAGTTAAAATAGTAGGACAGTCTACTTTTACAATGATAAGATCATTACCAAATCGTAGGGAAGACTCTTCAATGCTCTTTTGTACTTGCTTTACTTCTTATGCTTGTATAAAAGTAGTCGCTGGAGGTTTAAAATCCTCCACTTGTGAAGTGGTATGTGACTCTTGAACTTGGACTCCTTGCTCTTTAATTTCTGGATAGAGAATATCATATTGTTCCAGCTTGGTTTCAACGTTAGGTGGTACTTCATAAGACTCCAAATTCTGGGAGGATTGGAGTTGAGTGGACATTGGAACATTTTCAGCACCACCCTCTTGCTCTACATGCAACTTTGAAAAGCTTGGAGCTCCCTCTTCACCTCCAGATTGCTCCCACCATATATGGTGTATGATAGCATTAGAGAGGTCTACTATTTCATTAAGCTTATCTATTTGCCCCCTCAAAGTGCCAGACTCCAATACAGCATCAAATAAGCATTGATGTTTTGTATCCAACTTGTTATTTGCTTCCCTTAAAGTTTGCTCTCAATTATCAACAATTGGGATGGCAAGGATTGATTTCAAATTCAATCCAATAAAAGAGCAAGTAGACAATGGTGAATCATGAGAAGTAGAGGGTTGGGATGAATGTTTGTGGCATGATAAAATATATGGCTCATATGGAAGCGTATGTGGTGGGTGAGTCTCTAGTGCAGTATGGCACTTAGAAGCCTTTTGTGTATGACATGTCATTGCTTTTTCTAACTCTTCATTGCTTTCTTCTAGTTGCTCCACTTGTTGTGTATGTGGGAACATAGGAGGAGGATTTGTTTAGAAATTCTGCTTCAACACTTGTGATTGCTGAGTGAGATGCTCAAGTTCCTTTTTCCAATCTCTCACTTTCTTTCTCTTGTTGTGCCATTCTTCTGATAACAAAGTCCATTTGTGGCTGCCGCTCTTTGGTAAGATCATCTATTTGAGTTTGAAACTCTTGAATCACTTCCATTTGATGAGCAAAGGTGTCCTTATGTGACCGCTTTTCGTTGATAGTCTGAGTGATTTGGTTTTGAAACTCTTGAATGACTTCACCAATGGTCGGTTCTTGGTGTGGCACACATGGCTAGGAATGAGGTCTATAAGATTGTTGAAATGGTGGGAAGAGAGACTCATGAGGTGGATGGCATGGTTGGAAAGTGGAATGGAATAAAGGAGAAGGTTCACAATATGACATGTGGGCATATGGTGGAGGATTATAATGAGGCTTATAGTATGGGTTGTATATTGGCAGAAAAGGTTCATGGTATGATTTATAGGGTGGGTGTGGTGGGCAATAAGGTTGGAATGAAGGTTGTTGGTAGGGTTCATGATATGAAGGGTGGAATAGACCATGACATTCTTGACCAATCGGACTATCTTGATATCCCAACTTGACTTGAAGAAGCTGCAATAATTATCGAATGGAATGGATTCTTTCAGAGATAGACTCTTTCTCTCTAATTGAATCTCCTACAAAAGAGTGAGATTGAAAAGGTGAATCCTGATTACCATTAAACCAAGCCATAAAATTCAATCACATAATCCCAATGAATCACAAGATGACTAACTAACTATAAACTATTAAAAACTAAGAAAAAGAATGAGGAATAAACAGATAAAAGTGAAAAAGGAAAAAAAGAATTGCAAAATGACAAAAGAAGCAAATATGCTATAAATTAACTTGGAGACATGGTGAATTCAAACAAGTGAGCTCAAAATCATATCAAATTAAATGTAACAACACCACACAGAAGCTACCAAGTTAAATCAATACAAAAATGCAATCAATGCTATGCAAACTACCTAAATGCAAAAATTCTAAACTATATATAAAGAAAAACAAAAAATGCAAAACTAACAAGCTTCACCTGAATGAACCCTTGTCAAAAAATGAATTTGACAATTATATTACCTAGGGAGCCAATTAGTTAGCTCCTTGGCAACGATGCCATTTGATTAGTGGACTTTTTCACTGTTAGCCTTGAGGTTTACAATCAAAAATTTACCAAGGATTGTGTATAGGCAAATCAAGGATCGTTCTCTCTTCTCAAGGAGCCTTTTATTGAATCCTAAATAATCTAAATGCCATGCAAATGCAATAAAACAAGCGACAGAGATGGTGATGCTGTGGTTAATGGGAGGAGCTCCAGCGAGATGAGAACTCAAGCTTGCTTGTTCAAAAATTCTTTCCGCGGCGCTGTCATGCTCTAGTTCTAGGTTACTGTCTTCGTTTAGTGGTGAGGCAGCAAGGAATAAAGGAAGGTGAAGGTGAAGGTGATAGTGTTGTGGTTCTGATGGTGAAAAATAGAGGAAGTGACGGAGGAGGCTGTGGTTGGAGGTGAAACCGAGGCTGTCGGTGGTGAAGTTGTTGACAAAGAACAGGGATGACGAGGTTTTCTTCTCCAACGACAGTAGTAATGTCAATGGTGGAGATAGTTGACGGTAGTGGTGAATGGAGAAGCTGGAAGTAGTGATGGTGGTCTTAGCATGCGTTGGTGAACTGCAGAGGAATGGTAGTACTAGTTGTCCTCTTCCCGATCTCTAGATCTCAACTCTCTCGTCTCAAGCTTGCCTTCCGCGGTGCAACTTCCTCAGCTTTCTGTTTTTGGATCTGTCTCGTGGTTGTATGTGATGGTGAGGGAGATAGAGTGGAGGTGGGAATGAATGCGGGGTTGCCGGCGACAGTGGATGTAGGAGAGGAAGTCATCGGCGACTGTTGATGAAGGAGATAAAGATTAGAGGTGATGGAGATTCCAGGTGATGCTTGCAGTGCCCAGCTCCTCACTCTGTTTAAAATCTCAGTTGCTAGGGTCAGGTTTGTCTGATGAAGAAAAAGGAATAGTAACCCTGGTCAAAACGCAATTTTTGACCAGGGACTTATTTTAAACTTTAAAAAGTTCTGTAGAGGGACTGAATTGAAAATTTTTGAAACTATTTATAGGCTGAGCCAAAATTTTCAAAGATTTTGAGTCTCTTCTTGTAATTTTTCTGGCCCATGTTATTCGTTACTTTGTAATTTTCACAAAATCCAGGGCCCCTTTCTATAGTTTTCCCCAATCCTTAAAATATTAATTTTGACCTTTATGAATTTCCAATTTTCTTCTTAAGCACCTACAATGCAAGATTAAGCAAAATGTAGCATCAAAATTTAATTGGCTTCCTTAATTTCTCCAAAAAAGTCAACTTTGTCTTATAATTAGGACCGGAGGGAGTATAAAAATATGGTTCAATCAGAGGCGCCACATGTCCATGCTACCTCTTGTCCACATCACCTCAACCTGCCACATCGTTTCCATGTGTCCCGCCACCTCACCTCTGAGGCACCATGTGTCCATGCTACCTTGTGTCCACATCAGCTCGGCCAACCACATCACTGCCATGTGTCCCCACCACCTCACCGCTGAGGCGCCAGTGTCTATGCCACCTTATGTCCACATCAACACATTGTCTAGGTCACAAATTGGTTGCATTTTGTGACAAAGGGAGGCTTTGAACCCTTAATCTCTTTCACGCATGCTGATGTATCTTTGGCAGTTAAGTTATGAAGAACCTGCAATCTTTATTTACTAAATTATATATATATATATATAATATTTTTTAATTTTCTTATTCCATGTAAATATGTTTTAAGAATTAATACATTATTTATTCAAAAAATTGAAAAAAAAAATATTTATATTTTAAATAATACTCCCTCCGATTCTTTTTATAAGAAACAACTATCACTTATGGCTTTTTCCTATTTATAAGAGACATTTAGAGAATGTCTCAAATTTTCTCTGTTGAATTCTCATTTTTCCCTCATTTAATTTCTCTCTCTTCCGCATATCTCTTTTTTTTTCTACTTTTCTTATTCTCTCTCTTATTCCCGATCTCCTCATAAATAAGGGTATTTTAGTCAAAATGGGTAATAATTTTGACACATTTACTGTTCTTAACTGACGCTTTGAACCGGGAGAGTCAGTTATTTTTATTTTTATTTAATATTTATATTTGTTATTTATATGATATTATTATTGAAAAATTCAAATTATTTTAATAAAAAATAAGGAACAATAATTTTTATATATTTATTTAATTATTTTATTTATATTATAATTTTTTATTTTTATAGAGATATTTTTTTCAAATAAAATTAGTTTCATTATATATTATTTTTTATTTGAACAAAATTTTATATTATTATATTATGTAAATTATTATAATACAATAATAAATTGAAAAAATTTTTACTAACGGAAATTTACCGCCTGAAAATTTTGTTGCTAAATACAATTTATGACAAAGTTTACTGAGAGAGATTCTGTCGGTAATTTTGTTGATAAATTTATTGATAGAAATGATGTCGGTAATTTTTTGGAAATTACAACAAAAAAATTCCATTGATAATTTCATATTTTTTCTGTAGTGAAAGAACCTAAAGAATGTAATATGGTGTTAGTTACTAAGGATCTGACACAGTAAATGAATGAATGTATTACAATGGCAAATCCAAATACAACTAATGTCATAGTTGAAGGTAATTATTTAAATTTTGCTTGATTTTGACATATGTTCTTGTCTAACCTGACTTCATATTTGCAAAGTATGACAATAATTATAATCAAAATTGATGTTGTATTGGGAATATAATTTTTTTAAAACACGTTAAATTTATATAGTCCCTCATTAGAGAACCTACTTCTTATGCAACCAATGTACAACTATACAAAACGCCGACTTAAAAATATCTACTTGTTAATATAAGAAATACTTAACTAATTAGAGTAGATTAAGAAAATGAAATAAATTGGTTAATAAATGAAGAAAAAATGGGGCCAATCTCTTTAAAAGCCATTTGAAAGTCCTAAATTCTAATTTGGGTCACTAAATTTAACAAATCATTAACCAAGTCAAATGGAGCAAAGTGGAATTTATAAATAAGGTAAAATTATTACCATGCCCTTGATTTACTAAACCTTAAAACCTCCATGCCAGTTAAAGACCATATTCGATTATACCTTAAAACAAAAGTCTGATGGTAGAAACTAAGAAAACTTAAAATAAAACAACAAAACATCAAAAGTTCAGAATAACTAGGTGATCATTAGCTGTTATGAAAGTTGCATCCGCACGATTTAGATGAAAAACAATCTTTATATGAGACCTCATTTGTTTTCATTGTTCTTGGCAATTGGATCATTATACCTGTTTTCCTCTAGTTATTTTTCTACTTCATTTTTCACATTCCTACCAATACAAGAATGGAGGCACAACATTAAAAGCATAGCAACTCACAGATAACCTACTCTGCATTGTGGCTACCCCTCCCAACACAGGTGTCTCCTCTAAGACTCAAACTCGAGAACTAGAGGGATCTAGTAGGCCCTTACACCGCTAGACTAACTCTATGTTGGCGCAAACTATACGGTTTTTGTTGTTCACAAAAATGGGAGAAGGGTTCCAATAAACAGAGAAGAGAGGAGACGACAGTAAAACTGAGGTTGTTGCAGGAGAGATAGAGAGAGAATTAAGGTGAAGAAAATTCAAGCAGTAGGAGATCTAATCAAGAGATGGGAATAGAGCTGACATTGTTGTGAGAGAGCGCGCACAACAGAGAGAGAATAGAAGGCGTAAATAACATGAGAATAGAGGAGAGGTGAGGGGTAGTAAACTATAAAATCATTTTATCTACATTTTGAAATCTTGATTAAGGATTTGTTGAATTTAGTAGCCAATTTGATATTTCATTAATTCAAGTGACTTTAAATGGTATTCAAATTGGTTACTATGAATATATATGACATGATATCCTAAAAATATTCATTTTTAACCTTTAAGATTATATATCAATTTATAAATTTGATAAACTAGTTTGAAGAAAATGATGAATAAATGATAAAATAGTTTGAGATCTTATATTAAATAGTTTGGATGAACTCAGAACCTTCCAACTAACTCTTATTTTAGATATTAGTAGATTTTCTAAAATGTTTATCTATTTTTTATAAGGAATTTGTATCTATTATTTAGCTTATAAGAATTTTAGGCATACCTAGAATCCAACTAACTAACTGAAGTACCCACATGAAACTGGAGCACCGATGAGGACCCCGATCACATTACATAGCAAATACACCATAAAGAGGAAGAGAAGAGAACATTGATATGAGAGAGCCTCGTAAAGGGAGAATTGTGTGTGTTATATTCAGACTTGTCTACTACCTCAATCCCACGTCCTATATATATTGCACTATAGTCACATAGGAATGGATGTAACTCTTAACCGAATGGTTACATGAGAATGGACATAACTATTAAACCATAAAGCGATATTTCTCTATATAAACCCATGTCCTTCCATGATAAATCCTCTTGAATAGGGCTTGCGCCCTAATCCACCAAGGGTGGACTAATATTTTCCAACATCTCCTACTAACACTTTGTGGATTATATGTTACGGGCCAAGTCACTTTCTCTTACTTCTTTCATACTAGGTGCTTTGATGTGACTGTGTAGGCATGACGTCTCCATTTGGGTGCTTGTATTAGAAATCCTTTTTTCAAAGATCAATACAAGGCAATCCTATAGTACAGCTTGATATTGATATAGTGCCTCGAATGTCTTAGATTTACCAATATACACTTTTCTCATGGCTAATCTAATCCCTCTTTATTTAATATAAAACGCATATTGTCTTCCTCATATGCATAGTATCCACACTTATGAAATTAAGAAATGATATCATAAGGGATTGGTCTTAGACACTAGCATATGTGTGTATATTTTAGGAAATGATCTTCATTTCGCCTATATATCACTTTGATATGAATTGACCGCTTTCCTAACATAACACCTTTAGATCGCATCAACCATGAACATAGGATAAATTGCTAAAGTAGCAGACGTTGAGACATATTTTCATGATAATGTCAAAGTCAAAGGACATAATTGAAAGGATTAACCATTCTAGGACTTACACAACAATTAAGCAGGGATCTATGAATTGCTTCTCAATTGTAGTTCTTAGCATATGTGATATGAATCAAATGCTACGGTGTTACTCTTATTCTTTAAGAGCATATGTTGTTTTGATTTTATCATCAACACCATACAGAATTAAGTCACTATTACAAAAGAGGGATTTAGTGGCGGCCCTTTTATGAAGAAGTGCCACATATAATTGTTTTTTTTAATATTTAGAAGCTATGACGCTTCCTATTATAAGTGCCATAGCCAGTGTTCGGCTTGTGTAGCACTTGCCTAAACAAGCACAATACAAGGCCTTTATTATTATTTTTTAAAAAAAGGCCAGCTATGAGCAAGAGCGATAGCTAGCCTTATTTTTTTAAAAAACAATCAAGGACTTGTATGGCACTTACTTGGTCCAGCGCCATACAAGGTGCCACTGTGGCTTGAATTTCAAGGCCATTATGGGTTTAAATATTTCAAGGCCATAGTGGCCTTGGATATTCAAGGCCAGAATGTGGCCTTGAATTCAAGGCCACATATTCAAGTTCAAGGCCACACCTTAGAAGGCGCTTGGAAGGCAAGCGCCTTCCAAGGTCATGGCCTTTAACGGCATTGAAAAACAAGTGCCTTTTAAGGTTTATTTTCTTTAAAAAAAGTTTTTTTTTTCAAAATTTTTTTTCGAGAAGCCTTAGAAGGCACTTGGAAGGCAAGAGCCTTCCAAGGCCATGGTCTTCAAAGGCACTCGGAAAACAAGTAACTTCCAAGGCCTTTTTTTAATTCTTTTTAATGAAGGGAAGCTAAGGCAAGCGCCAATGCTTCCCTGAAGCCTTGTATGGCCCTTATTTGAGCAAGTGCCATACAAGGCTTACTTGTTTAAAAAAATTTGCCCAGCTCGCCATATATGTTCTTCTTCACACATCCTCAGCTCCCCATTTCCCAGAATTGTATCTCAAATCTCCACTCCATTGGTTCCCACTCCTTATCCCTTTGTCCCTACTCACTACCTTTCCTTATCATTCTTCCCACTCCCCTCTTCCTATATAATATGGTCCGCATTCCTTCTCTCTGTTTTGAAGTTGCAGTGCCATTATCCCCATTACTCCCTCCTCTCTTTTACTACAACAAGTAGAAGTTTCCTTAGTCTGCCACTTCCGTTGCAGTACAAAGCTTGGTCTTCCATGTGTTTTTTCCTTCTTGTCTCGACCTCCTATAGAAGCTCCTAACTTGTAAGTCTTTTTTTTTATATAGAAGCTTAAGTCTGTAAGTTTTCTTCTTCTTCTTCTTTTTAAAGTTAAAATCTGTCATGAATTTTATATATGTGTTTATTCACTTAAAATTAGTTGCGCATTACAATTGTTGTAATTAAATACATTTAGTAGTGATTTTATGAATTAGTTATTTGTTTCAAGTTATTTCATTCTGGTTTGGTTTTATTCATTTTGCTATGGATTTTGGCTATAAATGTAGAGGGTTTCACTAGGAAAAGGAAACAATTATGCAAAGTTTTTTAAAGAAAAGATTTTTTATGGCCCTTCTTTGGGGAAGCACCATAGGAAGCTTTTTTTTAACAAAAAAATGGAAACAAGCTATGGTGCTTCCGTAGATTCAAAAAGCGCCATAGCTTTCTTTTATGGTGCTAGAAGCTATGGCGCTTTTCAAGCGCTATAGTATTCTTAAAAATAAGTGCCACTTATGGTGTTTTTTGTAGTAGAGTTAGATCCTCCCAATATCTAAACCTAAATTCTTCACCTCCACTTACGTGACGTCAATTTTGAAGAATTTGCTATTTAGCAACAAGTATCATGGACGTGGGTTTCTATGATTCATCCATATTTACAATCATGGATCTCATTTTGACTTACTGCACTTTAAGTTGAGGTGACATATAGTTTGTGTTTCATATCAGCACTTTCACTACTTTGCTGGTTAACACAATTGTCTCATCTTTGCACACTCCTCCTGATTATCAAAGGCAATTACTCATGTGAGAAAGCCAATTTTAGCAACCTATATGACATAGTAGATATTGTATACTTACATACACATTTAAAGCCATAATGAAGTATCTATTACTTCATATATGAATAGGGGTGTTCAACATTTTCCTGTCCCAGTCTTCCCATCCCAATTTGCTTACCAATTTGCTTGGGATAGGGATGGGAAAATCTCATCCTGAAAACATTTTTCAGGCATCTGCATCCTGAGGATGTCTTAATTTACTATTTTCATTCTTATCAACCTCATGCCACCTCATGTGCTCCGCTATTTTGTTTGAAATAAACAATCTTTGTAACAGCGGCTTCAAAGGAAAGTACCTGACAATCTTTGCAAGTTTGTTCTTTTGCAAATAGCATACAATCATTAGGGCATGCATCAATTTTTTGGTAGTTCAAGCCCAATTTGTTAATAATCTTCTTGGCCCCGTAGAACGTTGTGGGAATCTCCGCGTCGAGGAACACATCTTGTAACAATTCCAGCAACATCGATATTCCCTTATCTGTGATTCCATACAAGTACTTGATATGATACAACTTGATCAAGAAGATAATTTAGTGTATTTTCAAAACCTTGATATAAAGGTTGATCTACTTCATTCATTAGGCTGAAAAAATCCTGAGCTGCTTCATTCCTCAAGAACACAGGGTTTGAACCCTATACTTCTTCATTGAAGTTGTCATCTTGAAAACCAAATGCATCATGTACAGCCTCATTAATAGGATCATCTTAATCTACTTGAACTCCTACTTGTAAACTTTGAGGAAGAGGATCATCATATCTCATACCGGTCTTCTCACCATGAACTTCCTAGAATGTATAGTCTTCTGGGAAAGGCTTTACAAGCAAATGCTCCTTAACAACTTGTCGTGTATTATACTTCTTGAATTTGCATATTTGACACGGATATACGATCTTTCCATTATGACTGATATGAGCATATGCAAAATCCAAGAAGTTGTTTAACTCGTACAAATAAGCTGGAGAATTACGTGGCAACTTGATCCATGAATTATCCATTTCTAGTGAAAAAGTTTGACATAGAAGATGAGTGAAGGAAGAATGACAAGTGCCTGGAAGCTTAAATTTAAAGTTTTCAATGTTCAAACATTTGTAATGGTTAAAGATCGCTACATTAACTGATACTAAGTATATATTTGTAGCGGTTAACGCAACAAAACCGCTACAAAGAGTGGAATTTTGAAATTTGAATTTAAAATGGCCCAACGATCATACATCTTTGTAGCAGTTCTTCTCGACCAAACCACTACAAAAATGCATGACGGCCATTATGAAATTCAAATTTCAAAAGGTTTACTTTTTGTAGCAGTTTTTGTTACATTAACTGCTGCAAATGTTTGAACGTTGAAAACTTTGAATTTAAAATAGTAGTGGTTACTTCAATTAAACCGTTACAAATAGTGTGCAGTTCATAATGGCTTTTTTAGTAACCACTACTAATTTCATGCAAATTTGTAGCGGTGTTTATTAGTTAATTGCTACAAATAACGCACCATCTTAAATTCAAATTTTAACATTTTTCAAGGTTGTAACGGTTAGTTTGAGTAACTACTACAAATATTCAGCACTGTTGGCGGAAGAGGAGATGTTCAAAATTTGAATATGCCTTTTGTAGCGGTTATTGGGAGTTAACCGCTACAAGTGATCTTGTACCAGTTTATTGGTATAAACCACTACAAAGTATAGTTGTTCTATTTTTTTTCCAAGTTGTTTATTTATTTTTTTTCCAATTTTGTTTATTCACGTCTAATCAAATGATTTTATTTCTTTATTTGTCTAAACATTTATAGTGGTTTTCATTTTAATTCTTTTAAATTTTAACCATTTGAAAATTAACAATTTCATATGTGCAAACTATAATAATTAATTAAAATATAACTAAGTAACTATACTCAAATAAATAATTAAAATATCATTGACATAAAAAAGTCTAACTTTCTGTACAATGCACAAAGTCTAACTAACTCAACTAATAATTAGGAGCCTGATCATCAAGTCCTCTCTCAGGGGAGGGAAGAGACGAGGACGAGGCTGACTGGAGTCAATAACATCATCATCAGGGGAAGAAGGAAGAGGCAGCTAGACAACAAACCTGGGGATGGTGGGACGTATGGATGCTCCTCGTTTGGAAATAATCAGCTCTATGACCTAGACAACATGTCGTTCTTGATGTCCCACTATTATGTATGTTGCGCATAGAAGTAGTCGGCCTGCATCTAAATCTGCTTAGCAACCTCCTTATAGATGTCTTGAACAGTTTCCTCCCTCGACCTTCTGAAGCCTGAGGTTCGTGCTCTAAAGGTGCCAACCTTAGAGGCGCCGCTCCTACCATAGACTATGCTAGGTTTGGCGCCTAACCCCATGCCCCTGAGGTATCCAAGGTTCTCAACTAGTCCCAGACTAGCTTTCAATAGTGCAGTGGGATCCATAAACCCCTGTGACTCATGGGTCTGGGTCTCTCGCAGCTTAGCCTGGGACTGCTAAATAAGCACATGCAATTTTAAGAAACAAGTTGTTTTTATTATTATTACTATTATTAGTAAGAATAAATTAAGTGTTATAAACAATAAATAAAACAATAATCAATACAATAGCCTCCTCTGCTTGCTAAGATGTCAGGGTTTCATCCTGGTGTCTTTGTGTGACCATGAATAACTCTCTATATTCTGTCCGGTGATTCTCCTGCTGAGCCTTCCTCTTATGAAACAATAAAAACATTAAATTAGTATATTCATGATTCGTTGTTTAAATAATAATTACCATAGATCTATTTAAACATTAAATTGTAAAAAATTACCAATTTGCTGTAAGTTACAGCAAATGTCTTCGATCCAGCCGTGTGGTGGATCTTCTACTGCCCTTGACTCCTTATGTTTCTTTGAGAAAGAGCCTAAAAGAAACACAACTTTCAAATTACGAAAAAAGTAAACAAGTAATAATTATTAAAAAATATTAGAAAAATAAAAATTACTCAAATCATTGTTATTAAAAAAAATACCTATCCCTTTGGGCTCCTCTTCTACTGGACAAAACTCGCCTAGTCATTAGGTGGGACGCCATCTGGGATGTCCTCAAACAGATGCTGCAGAGGAATCATCCCGTCCTTATTCATGATATGGAAGAGATGATTCCTACTGTTCTTCCAGCCGTCACCCATCTTCATCAGTGTTTACCTCTTCATGTTGTCTTGGACGGTAAACCTCTGTTGTAATAAAATAAAAAAATAATTAAATATGATTATTTACAAATCAAAAAATTAATAAATAATAATTAAATACAATTAATTACCTTCACCACCTTGTCCCACGCTAGATCCTTCGACCCCTGTGAAACATTCTTCCACGTCTTAAAGTGAATGAGGAACCGCATCCAATTCGAGCCCAACTCATTTAAATATTGGTTGAACAAGTAACCCCCCATTGTCGATGGGCTGGTCTATAGCCTCATTCCACGGAACTACAACTTGTAGTGTTTGGTCGAGGTTATTCAGACTGGCCACGTCTAGCCTGCTCATGGAAATGTTCCCTTACTTATCTACATAATTTACCACATATGTTAGTTAAATTTAAATTCACATTTAACATGTCAAATTTAAATATTTAATTTATTAAATAAAAAATTACATTTACCTTGGACCTACACATCAAACCCAGTTGACCAGGAAGACGACTGTCATGGGTTGTTGCAGTCCCATACCTCCTCCTCATCTAGGAACCGCTCTATGTCACTGATCGGAATCTGAATGTCAAACTCCTCATTCTCGTCATAGTCACTCAGACTCATATCAGCTCCATCTCCCTAAATAATATGAGGCACTTATGGTGCGGTCACCTCTTGTGGGGCCATCTGTTGTGGCTATGGTGGGGCTGACTTCTGTGGCTACTGTGGGGCCATCTACTGTGGTGCAGGGCCCTCCCTCCGCACTCCCCCTCCAACTATCCTCTCCTTTGCTGCTGTGGCCACCCAGTAGAAGCGGTCTTGGGGGGCAGCTCTGCCTCCTTCCCCCTTCTCCTTGTCTCTCCCTGAAGCTATATGAACTACAAAATATAAAAAAAATATAAAAAATTAGTCACATTTATATCTAAAATATAATAATAATAATAATAATAAAGTGGAAACAAAATATGTAACATGTGTACCTCAAGTGTGAAAAATGTGAAATGTTGCAGCAAAACTCACAAAGAGATGTCAGAAAGCTCAGATCTAAAGGAAAACTCTCAGAGAACGATACAAATGAGATGTCGCTAGGCTTTTATAGCGCTGCATTTTGTAGTAGTTAGTGACAAAACTACTACAAAGTCTAAAACCCTACCTCGGGCAATGGAACACTTTATAGTAGTTACTACTAACTACTACAAATATATAGACCCTTGACATTATGTAGCGGTTTCACTTAAAAAACTGCTACAAATATCTGTTTACGTTTGTAGCGTTAGAAGGAACCGCTACAAGGTGGTGCCCCCTTACATTCCGTAGCGGTTAATGTCAAAATAACTGCTACAAACTAATCACCACAATTGTCACGCCACATTTGTGGTGGTTTCTATGCAATAACTGCTACAAGCAAGTTATGGCAAGAAATTGGCTTCCAATTTATAGCAGTGTTTTTTGTAAACCGCTATAAATAACATTGCCTTACTAGTATGCCACTTGGCGTGAGGCTTACTACTACAAATTTGTAGCGGTTTATATTAAAACTGCTATAAATCATGATATTGGTAGTGGTTAAAAGTAACTGCTACCAAAGCACCGCTATGAAATGTCATTTTTTTTGGGTGTGCTAACTCTAATAGCAATTATTAATCAAAGCATTACATTCAATCATGAAAAAACATAACTCCAAATTGGATTAGTGAAAGTCATTTTCTTACTTTTTAAAACATGGAGTCAAAATTTTGAAAAGTTTTTTTGAAAACCACATTTTTACAGTAAGGCACATAGGACATTTTGGGCATCATACTCTCCAAGTATCTATTACACCTAAGGAAATCAATAGTACTCCTATCCGTTGGAGTCATGCAAGTAGTTATATTTTGAAAATCATCTTATGTTTGCAAAGTGGAAGGTGTGGAATCCAAGTTAATATTCAGACACACCACATCATCTTTATAATCACAAGAGGTGGAAGGAAAAAGAGTGGAAGAAGAAAGAGAATTAATCAAGTCATTACCACCCAAGGATTCCAAAATTTTAAAGCCATCATGTTTATTTTCTAAATCAGGTGGCAAATCACAAGATAACATTTATTGGAAAGATCCATTAACATGCAGAATTTTATCAATCAAAATTTTAGAATCTTTGTCAGCAATAAGTCTACAAGAAACTAATCTAATAGAAATTTTATGCATTTGGCATTCTATACTATGATCATTCTCACTCACATAAATAACATTAGCATCCATGCAAGGCTCATGGTTACAATAATCCATAGTATAAGAGGATGCAACATGATTAATGGTACAATCAACCACTTCACTAAATGCTTTCTTTTGAAACTCAACAAGAAAGTGACATTTTTATGATAACAGTCTACACATATATAATCTTCTTTACAAGACTAAGGAAATAATTCATTCAATTTATCACAATCATCCCTAGTACTATTAAGATAAGCATTTTCAATAGTTAAAAATCACACAAAGAAGTAAGAGCATAGTCATCAACATATGCAACCAAATCTTCACTACTAGAATCAATGGGTTAAGTAATTACATGTTCAAGCATTATAGGAGATTCAATAATTATTTCCTCATCCACCTCATCATCACTCAAATCATTAATTACTTCATCAATCAAAGTAGTAGGAGAGTTAACTTCTATAAGGATAGGATTGTTACCAAAAGGTAAAAAAGACTATTTATTGCTCCTTTATACTTGCTTCACTTCTTGTGGTTGGATGGATGTATTTGATTGAATCATTGGAGGTTGGGAACTCTCCACATGTGAAATGGCATAAGGCTCTTAAGTTTAGGTTCTGCGTTCCTCCTTTTGTAGATTTTGAGGCCAATAGGTTCCATCTTCATCTCCCATATTTACCAATAACATGTGATCATAGAATACCCTGAAGAATTCATCAATATCTTTCAATTGCTCTTCTATCTCCTTAGAGCTACCAATTATTCCTCTATATATGAGTAACTGAAGGTATTTATCTTGGAGGGTATCATACTTTGTTATCAAGGCACTCGTTAGGGAATTAGTGTTATAGGATGAGAAAAGGGAATCCAACCCACTAAGTTGTGGGTTATGAAGTTAAGGTGGAGGTTCAAGGTAGGGTGGTAGGTAAAATGGTTGGAATGAAGATTGTAATGAGGGTTAGTATGGTAAGTAAGAGGGTAGATGGTGTAGAGGAAATGGTTTATAGGGTGGCCTTTATGGTCAAGGGATAGGGTAAAGGTTTATGTTGTATGGTGGGGAACAAAAATCATGTTTAGATCTATATGGTGGTTGCGGGTGGCATGAAGAAACATGAAGGATTGGTATGGTGGAAAAGATTGTTGGTGATAGGGTTCATGATATAGGATGTAAAAGGATGAATCATATTTTTAACCATTGGAACCTCTCCCTCTTGAAAAAGCTATAATTTATGTTGTATGACTTCAAAGCTTTGTGAGAGAAGATCTTTCATTTCAGTGGTGTTACCCACAAAAGAGTGAGAATGAAAGGGTAAATATTGATCACCATTAAGTAAAGACAAAATAATTCATCATAATAAATTCCCAATGAATTAGAATTGTTAATAAAACCAATAAATTAAGAAAACTATGAGACAAAGAATCTAATTATGCAAAAAAATGCAAGGAGAAAAGAAAGAAAATTTTCAAAATCCTTGAAATGCAAAAATCCTAAAATCTCACTCGAGTAACTCAATCAATCTTGATGATTGGCAATCAAATTACCAGGGAACCAATTTATTGGCTCCCCAAAAACAATGCCATTTATTTGACCGTGTCATAAGTGCCTTGGGGCCAAATGCAAGAAATTTATATCGAATCCAAGAGATGTAGTATAACAATGCAATCCAAGTTGTATTTGTTAGTGCAAGTGTTTCACCCAAAAGGTAGGTAACTTGGGTTATAAAAATTTTAACTAAAAATAACAATTAACATAATTTAAAATGGAGTTGAGAGTTAGACGAGTATCATCAAAGTGTACACCTGAGATTTATACGACTACGGTCACAACCTCTTTGACCTACGTCTAGTCCTTAGATTGCCTCTGAGATTTTAACTATAACTTCTAAGATTCATTGAGCTCTTGGCATTACAGTACACTGCAGTTCTTTCACCGGATACTCGCTCCCATTTGTACAATGTAAACTAATACTTGACGTTAGGTTCCATAACCTTAAGCTATCTTAATAAGAAGTATTGAGTTTTTGTTGAAATTCTCTCTCAAAGAGTAAATGGATAATCATTGAAGTACAGAGTACAAAGAGAATGATAATGAATGAAAGTATAGCATTTAAAGCAGACTTGAATGATTTTGCAGTTTGGTAGTTGATCCGATTTGAATGCTTTGTATTTATAGTTGGAGTGAAATAAATGACCGTTGTGAGTATTTCATCCGTCCATTAAAGTCTTGTTGCTTCCTCTCTAAACATTCTTTGTGTAAGGGAAAGTAGCCATTAGAGTAGAGAGAATGTCTTTGTTCAAATACCGCTCGCATTTAATGCTTCTGACACAAAATCACTTTTTCTTCTCTCCACTTTATCTTTTCATTTTTCACCTGAAGAAGCTTTATTCACTAATGCAATGAAGTATTAGAGTAAAAGAGAGTTAAATACAATTAATCATATAATTATTCAATGATTTTGAAAATTAAAAGAAGATGCTCTGTTTTTTTGGAAACCATCACTCGAGTGATGTTGACTTAGCAGTTTCTTAACATAGCATATCACTGGATAGATCACTTAAGTGTTATTCTAGTGATCTACAAATAGCATCACCCGAGTAATCTATAATGGATTACTTGATAGATCACTCTAGTGCTCTGCTAGTGATCCATAAATAATATCATTTGAGTAATCTTCAATGGATCACTTGATATATCACTCGAGTGCTCTGCTGGTGATGCTCAACTTAATGTATCACTCGAGTGTTCTATAGTGATCTCAAAAATGGGATCACTCGAGTAGTCACTGAGTGACTTTCTACTTAGAAAGATTTCATATGAGATCACTTTCAAAATCATTACAGTGTTGTGCTAGTGATGCACTTTGACTCATCGCTCGAGTGGCCACTAGAGTGATAACTCGAGTGATGTCTTTCAAAACTTGACAGAGAGTATTACTAGAGTAAGGCTTATGTTAACACTTCATCACTCGAGTACTCACTCAAGTGATGTCACTATTAGCCTAAAAAAGATATGTTCTTACTTATTCAAAAAATTTTATTTAATATTGAAATCTTATGTAATGTCTATTCAAGCTTTGTTATCATCGAAATATGGGATCTAACATTCTCTCCCTTTTTGATGACGAAAAAGCTTGTTAATTTTTTAAAGAAGCAAATCAAATTTGCAATATCAAGCTTAAAAAGTCCAAATTTAAATTTAAAGACAATACGATCACATAAAACATAACATGATAAACAATTTCGCATAAAAGGTTAATCAGAAATACTTTATATCTTCAAACATACTTCATAACTTTCCAACACATAACATATAAGTCAGTAAATAACATAGATGCATAAAATAACATAGGTGCTCCCAAAAACCCCATATACTTATACTATATCATTCTAAATAGTTTATTCTCAACCAAATCATCATCTAGTCCTTCTCCTCCTTTTTGACATCATCAGAAAGAAAAGACTAAATAGGAAAGCTGGACTTAGAGCTAGGTGATGATGGATTTATGGTGGTAATAGGAGTGGCTGGGATAGGAGAAGATGTATCATTGTGTGTATCACCCTTTCGAGCAGTAAAAGTAGGTGAGTCTGATTCAATAGGCTCTGGAAGGTGAAGTACAGGAATCTGTAGTGAATCCTGAGGGTTAGGAACATATAAGGGAGTATGCTAGGCTGGTGGTAGTGGTGTAGGATCAATAGTAGATGGCTTATAAATCACTAACTCCTATGTGCTATCAAAATGATATGATTGATGAGAATGAGATTGAGAGAGAGGCTCTGTGGCTATAGGAGAGACTACTAGTATAAGAGTTATACTAGGTAGGAAAGAAATAGGTTCATCCATAGTGATGTGAACCTCTTAGAAGAAGCAGGATCAGCCATAGTAAATAGTATGTTGCTCGATAAAGACTCAAGAATCATAGGAGAAGGGTCAGAGATTGGAGCAGAGGTTAGGATAGATGCAGCAGGAGTGGAGGAGCTCAAAGCCAAGGTATTAATCTTCTCATGAAGAGATTTGAGAAGACTGGTAATCTCAATCAATGTGTTCATTTAAGCCTCATGCCTTGCCAAAACTGCTTGATTATGCTTGTTCATAACCTCACATATTTCTCCCATCTTTTAGTTCATGTGAGCGCCATGTTTATATTGGGTATATCCATATGGAAGCCCTGAAGCACTTCCTTTAAATAAATCTAGATTGTGGAGCCAAATAAGGAAAGAGCTGTGGATGTGGTAAGGGAAGAGGACTAAGTGTCATCCATTTTACTAGTCTCAGTCTCATTTTCCTTCTTCTTCTTTGAAGTAGTAACCGTTAGATGCTTCAGTGGCAACTCAATCCCTAACTTCCCTATTTGATTTCTTCCTACTAGAAACAACCTCTCAACGGTTCATTGGGCTCCAAATACCATATCTTGTTAGCCCTGAGGAAGAGGGAGATCAACTGTGGATAAGGCATTGGTATAGTTCGGGTACCAGAGAACCTATATCTCTTGATCTTTAAAGAGATCAATTCTCCCATATTCCTCTTCTCCTTGCTTATTATGGAAGCCATAAGTCCATATTTCCTATCGATTAAGTGATTGAAGTTGTTGGACTTATTGACTATGGCTCTAGAGTAAATGTACCATATGACTCTATGTAATATCCCAAATTTTAGGACAAGTGGCTTGAGAATGAGCCTTAATTAAGGGGATTACTAAGCCCCCAGTTTAGCAAGAGTATAAGGAAGGCATAAGAAACAAGATGGCTGGTAGAAACCACACCCAGAATAAAATATGAGTTTCAGTGCAAATTAGTCAGAAGAAAGTACCTGACTCCTTTAGGATGTGTCAGAATGACCAAGAACCTGACTCGGATCTCAAGGAAAAGGGAAATGGTGTTTAGAAATTAAAGAAGAAAAAAATAGAAATGTAAAGAAAGAAAAGAACTAATGGCACAAGAAATAATGTTGCCATAATCGAGGGCAAAAAGGGAATAAAGGAATGGTTGGTCAATTAGTCAACAACTTCTCCTCTTTTGTTTGAAGAAAAATCTTTTAAAGACTAAGGAGGAAAGAAAGGAAGAAGGCTAATATAGTTAACCAAACCAATTAAAGTAACTAACTAGTTACTTACCTTTTTGGAGGAACCATGATCTTTTGACAAGTGGTATAATTTGGGTTAAGATTTGTGTTAGGTAAAGATAAACACCAAAAACTCCCTCTCTCTTCTCACAATTCTTACAGCCAAGACCCCTATATCAACACTCCATATTTTCTAAAAGGTGTTGACTATTCTAGCCTTTCCCTACCCCATAGACATTTGTTTGAGCTTCCAGTGGCCACCTAAGTGACTCAAATGATAACTAACAAGTTCAAAACAAAGGATAGGTCAAGAATAACTTAGTTTAAATATGCTAAATGTGTTAGACTAAGTAATGACATACCAATCACAAATTCTGATTATAGGACCTGTTAGTTGTCCGGGATCTAACACCTACCCGAGCATTGAGGAACAATTGGATATCCCTCAAGAAAGGCGTCTAGGTAGTAACTCTTTCTCTCATATGTTATAAGATACGTTGCATGTTTATGGTATCATCATGAGCTTAAAAGCATTCACAGTTTGTAAGGTGGTCGCCCGGGGACTAATACGCAGGTGGACACCTAGGCCATGAAAATTACTATTATGTAGGAGTGGAATCCCAAGGCCTGTTGCGTAGGTGAACACTCAAGGTCAAGTGATTTAAACACCTAGAGCTATGGTAATATGATATGCTGCATGATGTGTTTTGAATGCTGATTGCTATTTCCGTGTTATATGATGGCTATATGGCATACTCTATGTTATTGTATATATGTGATTGACTGCCTGTTACTACCGATATTTTTTTGAATCTCATCCTTTCCAATAACTAACCTACAGTAAGGGCAAACGGCTTGAGGGGCAAGAAGATAGTTTTATATGAGTATAAGATTGCGGTCAAGATTGAAAGTTCTATTGATTATTTATTTTGAGTTGTATATGATGTCAATTGTAACACCCATGTTTTGAAAGCATATAGATGGCATGAGTGTAGTAATATCTTTAAACAGGAGACCAGTAATCTTTTGTAAACAGCAGAAGTCCCAACTTCAAGCAGAGTGTGGAGCTGCACTTGAATGGGTTTTCAAAAATCTTTTTAAAAATCATTTTCAGATTGGGTCTTATATGATTTATTTTAAGCCATCCGTTTTAGGTTCATTTCTTCATATCAGAGTGTTTACTAATAAGTTCTCTGCTGAAACCCAAGCTACTATGTTTAATTAACGGCCCTAGGTGGACGGTTGTCCACTAATGGTACGAATGTCGTTGCGCATTTGCTTATATACAGGCGCTTACATACATGTCAGTATGAGACTGACCACACTTAAATACAAATTACATACAATCTCCAAAATAGATAACTAACAGAAAACTAAATTCTAAGTCCTTTGCTTCATTTGCCTGTGTTTACCTTCTTGCCTGAGGAACTACTTGCCCGAGCTGAAAATTTGTTTTGGAAAAATAGGGTGAGATTCAATGAATCTCAGTAGTAACAGATATCACTCATGTAAAATGCACATATATCATGCCATGTCAACCAAAGTTACAGTACGATCAACATATTCAACATTCAGAGATAAATTCACAATATGCAGAAAGCATAAAGTTACCAATTCAAGGACAACCGTCCCTTGCCACAGCGCTGGGAAATTCTACTGGGAATTAGCCCTTCTCATATGAATGTTTTAAATTCACAATGGTACAAACATGCATATAACATATCACATAGTATGTGAGGGATAAGTTACTACCTGAAAATTTTTCCAAATCTTGATCTTGATTGACGTGCTTTGAACGTCCTGGGCAAGTGTCAAGTCCTATAAATTATAATTTACTGGCAATGAGTTTTTTTTAGTCCAACTCTTCATAAATTATTCTCTTATGTTGGTTACCATTAGGGTCACTACATTAGGCCCAATATGAAGCCAATGAGCTCAAGCTACTCCAAATGCTTAACTTAACACTTAAATGTCCAATTTTATTACAAAAACTCTTTGCTTTGAATTTTCGCACAATTACCAAAAGCTGGCAGATTTTTCACTGAACTTTGAAAAATCATAACTAATTCTAGAAAAATCGAATTGGGGTGATCCAAAATTCTATATAACCCTTATTAAGTCTATTTTAAGCGAAAAATACTTTCAGTAGTCAAAAGACTGCGCACACTTCCCAGTTTTTCTTTTTCCCCCTGCTGCCAGAAAATCTGACCAGTTTTAATGATCTACTTCAAACATTCATAACTCCTAGTATACTTATCGAAATCCTTCATAATAGCTATCAAATTAAAGGTCTATAAGTGTACTTTAATTCTGGAAAGATCATAATCAACAAATGAATTTTGGACAGTGAAATTTTTGTTACAACAAAGCTGCCAGACAAAAACGCACACTGGCAACTTTGTTGCACAAGTAGACTTAATTTCCAATATTTCAATCTTTAAACCAGTCTGTCAAAAATTATAACCAGAGCCTATTCCAACACAATTTTTCATGTAGAATCCAATTGAAGACTCAAAAATACCAAAATCAAATTATTTCTACCAGATTTAGCCCCAACCAAAATCTGCCTCCCAAAACAACAAAAATTCCACTTTGTGATTTTAACTACCAACAAGTCTAATACTTCTCCAAACATCATATATCACCTTATATATATGATTAAAACATCTTCCTTCTTCAAAAACACCCCTTGAATGAAATACATGGGTGGTTGAAGAGCTAAGAAAAACTCAATGAAATCACAAAGTATTCGGTTCAAAAGAAAGCCTACGTTACCTCTTCGCGTTTCTACAAGTGGTTCGGTATTCCGGCGGCACTCTGGTAGACTAATTGGAACAAAACACCTCAGATGAGAAATCTAAGACCATAGAATTGAAGCTTATAGTGAGTAGAGGAAGTTTCCTGAAGGACTTACCGGACAATAACGGTGATTCAGGGTTGAAATCGGCTCCGGTAGTCAATAAAACTCACTATTCACTCCTCCTTCTCTCTTCTTGTGTTCTTAAGCTTAAGAAATATGATTCCTCTTTCTCTTTCCATGCTTGCACGAAATTTTGCCATTTAATTATGCATGGATGGTTGTGATTTAATCACATAAAATGATCTCATCTCATCTTGCCACGTGTCACAAGTTTAATGCTTAAGAGTGCCACGTGTCATGCAACCATTGGTCTTCCACTTTTCTCTTTCTTCCGTGGGTCATAAATGGTCAGGGGAAGGGAAGGCCTGACAATTTCCCTAGACTCCAGGGGAAGGGAAGGCTTGACAATTTCCCTATATCTCTATCAGGTTAGTTATTAAATTTAATATATCTTAATAAATTAAATTTAAAACTAACACAATATAATAATATCATATAATATGTATATATACATATATATATATAAGATATATATATTTCGAAAATATATATATCTATATAATATTATTAAATATAATAATATAATATAATATATATATATATACATATATATATATATTTTTAAGATATATATTTCGAAAATACATATATCTATATAATATTATTAATGAATTTTATATTATATATATATCTATATATATAAATATAAAATTCATCCACCCTAAATTAAACATTATCTCGTGTTGGGCCATTCTTGTGTGCGACCCTGTAGGCCCATATGAAGTTGGCAGTGGGCCAATAACTATACTAACCCAAAAGTCGCAAGCGGCCTCTAGCAAGACATTACGACTACCCAATTCATATAAGGATCGTTATCACGATGCAACCTATCATACAACCATGTCACATCCCTTTTGTCACACGATATATCGATCAAGGATAAGGCATGGATAATATCATCCTCTTGTTCCTGACCATTACTTTCTCGATTCCTGAGTAGCCTGATAACAGAGACAGAAACTCTTTTCATCATAGTATGGCCATACATTTCTCAGACTCACTCATCGAGGGGCCCAGTAATATCTCTCTACTAATGTGAGGGACAAATTCCATCTTGATCATTCATATTCCTCTGCATGAAAAATCACTAAGCCCGATCGTAGCCTTTATCATCACCCGGTCAAAAGTGACTTTTGAATAGTTCGAAGCTTAGCAACTCTCATGTAGGAATCCATGATGACCTCAGGTCTAAGGGCATTGTGACGTGGTTATACATGAGAAAAGCTTATGACTTGATCCATGTAGCTTTCTCATAGTGGGTCGGTTCAGTACCTTGTACTCTTACAAGTGACTAAGACTTTGATTCGTATCTCCATATCTTATCAAAGTCATACTGGTCTTGTTTCATCTCTGCTCCCGCATAGATGACCGACTAGGGATATTTTAGGACAATCTTTATGAATTATCCAAGGATACAATTATCACAGTTAACATGCAAATAATATGATAACAGAATGGAGAAATTTCATTAAAATAATAATGTTCAAAGTACAATGATTGGCCCTTAGGGCACAATTTCCAACAGTTGTAGCTTTTGTTCTTGATCTAGTACCCATTGGTTCTTGAATGACTACTCCCTTTACTTTGGGTTGAGGTTCCAATGGAGATTGCTCAAGTACTTTCGGCCGAGGATGCTTGGATTTTGGACTAGGTGATTTCTTTTGTTTCTTTTGAAGATTGGTTTGCTACAACTTGTATCCCACAGTCACGAGGCTTGATCTCATATATGTAGTAAATGTTCTTAATCAATTTGTGGCTAATCCCCGGATCCCCCCATGCGTGTAGTGAAACGTGTCCTTTGGTACCTTAAATTTATAGTTGGAAAAGGTATCTTCTTACTAAGTATAGGTTCTCTCAACTTGAAAGCATATTGTGATGCAGATTGGGGATGGTGCCATGAGACTCAGCATTCTTGCACTTGTTATTTTATCTGTAACTAGGAGTCTTTTGTAGTGAATATGAACCACTAAGTGATATTTCTTGGTAAACAATTTCAAATCCCAACTCCAATACAAGATTCCAACCTGCACTTGAAAGGGGTTTTCTAAATAACTTAAAACTTTTTGAAGATTGTTCACCATGGTTCCCTACTCATTGTGACTCATCTTTCCTTAATTCTCTTTATTTTCTTAATCATAATGATTCTTTGCTCATTATTATGTGTGAAAGGTTTCTTAACTAATGGGCGTGTACCATGAGATTACCCATTCCTAGTTCAATTATCATGCTTGGATAATTAATTCATTTATCATACAAGTTATACAGTTAACCATTGCAAATTTATTAATTTACATAATAGACTAGTGTGGGAATAATTCTTCTCTTCTTCATTGCAACTTCTTACCTTGTACAACATCGTGAACTCCTCTTCTATGCTTAGCTGCATATATGGTTGGGGGAGGGAGAGTAAGATTTGAGAGAATCTCAGTAGCAAACTTTGCTAACTAGGCATAGAAGATTCAAGCTTAATGCATGACATGCTTGTTTACATAAATTTATACTAGTATAATGACATACTTGCATGCTCAACGCTTTACACATTACACCTATGGCCATAGCATAAGTAAAAATAAAGCTTCAATCATTTATACATGCTTCATACCATTCATCAATGCATAAGCATACTTATCAAGTAAATGCAAGTCAGGAAAGTTATACTACCTTCTGTCTTCAAGTTCCCTTCTTGTACCTTTCCTTCCAACTATTGAAGTTTTTTGGAAATTCTCCTATTCTTCTTCCTTGTCATCTCATAGCCCTAGATCAATGGCCATATTATTATAGCCATGACAAATAAATGTCCAATGGACTACTTTAGCTTCTAGGACTTGTCTTTATTCTTTAGGCCCATACTTGTCCAAAATTTTAATAACCCAAGACACTTTATGTAGTTAACCTTAAAGTTAACACACTAGGCTCAATGGGTGTTTAGTGGCCCCATACTAACTTTAGGGGCTTTACTTAACCATTAAAGTTCAAATTAATTATCAATTATCCTTACTTTCTTATTTTCGCCTAATTATCAAAATCTGCCATAATTTTCAATAATATTTGAAAATTCATAACTTTGTCTAGGAAACTCTAACTGTGAAGATTCTAAAGGATATGCTACCCATAATCAGTCTAGTTTTAGGGAAAAATATAGCCACTACTCTTCTGGATGCACATCAATATAGTATCTCACTTAATTGATCATTGCCCCTAGAATTCACCAGTTTTCTAGACCAAATTTTGAAAATTCATTATTAATTCTACAAAATTCCAAATGGGTTGGTTCTAGGTTCTTTAAAAATCTGTTTAAGTCCTCTTTTAGTAAAAAATATCATAGAGTATTCATTACAACCACACATTTTCCAAAAATTCATCAAACACATATTGACACATATTTCATTCCAGAATCAAGGACAAATTTTGAAAAATCATAACTTTCAATCTACTAGTCAAAATGGCCCATATTACCTATCAAATTAAATCCATGGATGTGTACATTAATCCTATAAATTTCATAGCATTTGACCTAAGCTTGACTGATCAAAAATACATTGCAAGTTCACTGCCTCCAGAAAATGAATTCAGGCAGCTTTAAAAATAAACTTCTAAAATCATTATTTACCCATAAACACATGATTAACCATAAATAAACCTCAAAAATAGCCCTTGGTTGAAATATGAATAGTACCCTACCCCTATGACAACTCATCCAAACAACAAACCAATCGGTTCAAAATGAAGGCTATGCTTACCTCTACACGTTTCAGCAACTGGTTCAAAAATCAGATAGTGCCCTAGAAAGTGAGATGGCATCAAACACATCCAAATGAAAATCCAAAACTGTAGAAATGAAGCTTGAGATAAGTAAAAGAAGGTTTATGATGGGTATTTTGATAGAAAACATCGATTCGATAATGTTTCGGCGAATTGAAGTTCTAAAAAATCACTATTCATGCTCTCTCTCTCTCTCTGTGTTCCCTAACATTTTTCCATGAATTGTATGACTTTTTTCTGAATTTTTGGGGCAGCTAGACAAAATTTTAATGCCAAGAGGGAGTCTTGAAAAGTGATCACCATGTGTCAAATTCTTATAGTGCCACTTGTCCGGTGATCCAGTGATTCGGTGACATGTGTCACTTACTTTAATAAAGTGGGTCTCGCCTCTTTTCTCGAGCCTTTAGCAGTCCAATTTGTCAGGGAAAGTGAGGTTCTGTTGGTTTTCCCCCTGCTCCTGAGGTTCGATGCTCGAGAAAGTTAGTTGGGTGACTAAACCAGAGATCAGTATTTCCCTGACTCAGGTGACATGTGGCACCTCATAAGTGTGCTAACACAAAAGGCAACAGTAAGGGTCATCATGAGGGACATGTGTCACCTTCCTATCAAGCCAACACAAAAGGCACTTGGTACTTTGTCATGATGAGAGGACACTTGTCACTCTCTTATGGTGCCACCACAAAAGTTGTGTCATCATTAGCTATCATGACTAACTCTATTAAAGCTACTTTAATAAAGTTACTTTATCGGTGTTTACTCGGGTTTCACTTGGGACTTACTTGGGATTGCTTCACATATATTGAGGTCCACCAAATGATGCCAAGTCAGAGTATATGAGTATTAGCCCCACATGGCACCACATATCGGTATCTTCTTTTAAAAACGCAGGGTACCCATGTCTACCCTGAAAATACGATGTGCACACCTACACGGCATGTTGCACTCGACCAATTAGTTCCATACCTCATGACATAGCTGGGTGGCATCTTTCAACCAACCCAAAGGCACTGTATATGTGTCCCATGCATATTTGCACTAACAATTAATCATAATGCCTACAAATACCAAGCCCTCTGGCTAGTAAGGCAAAATCACATAGTTCTTGAGAGTCTTTATATCTCCCATCATTCTTGGGACTCTTCCAAAATTGGGCTTAGTAGTCTGCCTTATTTAGGCTTATTCTCTAACCTTTAGTCTCAAAATTTAGAATATTACATTATCAGCTTAGAGTAAAAGGCAACATGTGGTTTCCCTTTTCGCAGCAGAAGTTAAATACCAAGTAATGGCTAGTATTGGTTAAAGAAGTTGTATTATTGTGATGGCTCCTTCGTGAACAGTGTTCAACTCTATTATGCTGTGATAATCATGCTGCCATTCATGTCGTCAAGAATCCAATCTTTTTTTAGAGGACTAAGCATGTTAAAATAGATTGCTACTTTGTCCATAAATGAGTTCAATATCAAGGCATCTCTCCATTAAAGATCTGGACAAAGAATCAAGTCATTGACATCTTTACAAAGGCACTCGGTGCTGATAGATTTCAAAAGCTTTCCACTAAGTTGGTCACTCGTAATCTACATGCCCGACTTGAGGGGAGTAAAGGCAATATATCTCAGAGAATATCATAGGATTTGATATTATATTATTATGTTAATATTCTGATTATATTATTAACTAAATATTGTAAGTATTAGTATAGAGATACAGTGTTATGATATTCTCCACTAGGGATTTCGTATATATGTGCTTCTAGTTAATCAATGCAAGACGTGCAATTTATTCTCATTTCAATATTTCAATGGTATAGTTTTGAAGCCTCTTTGAGTGGTGTACACTATTTTTTAACCATTATAGATGATTATAGTAGGGGCATATGGGTCTATATAATGAAACATAAGTCAGACACAACAAAGTATCTTATTGATTTTTTAAACATAAAGGAAAAACAATTCCACAAGCAAGTCCAACAAATTGGAGTAGATAATGGCCTTGAATTCAAGTCTAAGGGCATGATGTGTAACACCATTTTCTTAAATGTTTTGATGAGCTCAAAACATGTAATGATTACAAACCTGATATAGTGTTCTATTGTAAACTGTTAAAGTCCTAACTTCAATACAGGGTTTGAACCTGCACTTGAGTATGCTTTTTGAAAACTTTTAAAAATACTTTAAGTGTGGTCTTAAATTGGTTTGCAAATTCATTATCACTCATCAGTTCTTAATCCTTTTATTTAAAAATAGAGCATTCTCTGGAAAAAGCCCACGTAATGGTGACTAACTTATGGGCTCTTAGTGTTAGATTGCCCGAATCTAATTCATTTATTACATTAAGGTACTATCATGCATGTTGATATACTAATGTATGGGTTACAGCTATTGTGTCTACTACTACTACTACTACTACTACTGTTGCTGCTACTGCTAGTCTTACTTTAGTTACAAATACAAATTATATAATTCCTAAAATAATAGATAACCAATAAGGCTAAGGATTTCTATCGTGCACTTTACCCATTCGTGATTGCCTTCTTGCCCTTTGAACTGCTCACCTTTGCTATAGATTATTTATTAGAAAGGGTGAGATTCAAAGAAATCTCAGTAGTAACACTAATCACTCATAAGATATGTAAATCACTAAGCATGTAAAACAAATCATCAACCAATAACACTTACAATATGCAACAAACAAAGGGCCTAACTGGTCCCTTATCACAGAACCATAACGCTTGGTGATCTCGGTCTGGCAGCCTAAAGCCTCTGCCCCATATAAGGTGCACTCAAGGGCCTTCTGCCTCAAGCCTACCTGGGCTAAATCATGCAGTCTAGAGTAACCCCCTATGTAATAGCCCAGGGTAACTCCTTGTACAACTTGTACTTACTGGTACTGTCTCGCACATAAGCAGATGATAGGGATTGCATACAAAGTAGCACATATGATATAAGGGATAAGGTACTACCTGGTAGCCTTACCAAGTTTTGTTCTTGTTCCCAGTCTCTTGGGCATCCCGAGCAAGTGTCAAATCCTATAAGTTAGAATTCATGAAAGGGCGAGTTATTACTTGTCCCAATTCTTTAATGACTCAAACACTTAGGTTGGTTATCTTTAAGACTAGTGTGTTATGCCATGTGAGTAGTTAAAGTGTCTACACTAGCCTCTAGTACCCAATGTCACCCTTGAAATTTAAACTTATTACAACTTACACTAAATATCTCATTTTCGCATGTTTAGCCTATTCTGTTAGAATTTTCACATAATTTTGAAAATTCATAACATTGTCTAGGAATATCCAATTGGGACGGTTCAAAGTCCTATGTGACACTATTTAAGTATATTTTAAGGGAAAAATAACCCTTACTACTAATTACATGCACACTATTCTAGAAACTCCAATCATTCCTCACTACTACAAATATCATTCCAAATTTCATGTCTAACCTTTACAAGTCATAACTCCCAATGTACTAATCCAATTGCCACATATTATATATCAAATTAAAGACTATCATGTATAATATTATTCTATAAAGTTTTATGGCCATTGGATAACATTTGTTCAATTAAACATAAGTTACAAACATCTTGCCCTGAATCTGGCCATATTGAACCTAAGTAATATCAAATTTCAATTTTAACATTTCCTATCCAATTCATCCAAAAGAATAACCATAAGCTACCCCCCCCCCCACACACACACACACAATTTTTCATTTAGAACCCATTGGTGACCTTAAATTTACCAATATCAAACTCTTCCTTCATGCCCTGCATCTGGCCAAAACTTACTTCCTAAACCAACAATCAACGAGTTTGCAAATTTCACCACTAAACTAGTCTAGTAACCTCTTTAAACATCATATGTCATCATGATCATGCTTAAAACGACATCAAACCCTAATCTCATGCTTTGATTGAAGTAGGGCAACACCAAGAAAACCATAAAACTCAACCAAACAACATAATATTCGATTCAAATTAACGCTTAGACTGACCTCCTTCACTTTCTAAAGCTTGTTCTTTGTTTCTCCAACTTTGGCACCCGTTTAACAACTCAAAATATCACCTCTTGAGAAACAAAAACCATTGGATTGTAGCTCTAGTAAGGAGAACAATGTTTATGAAGACCTCAAGATCTAGAAAGGTGATTTAGAAGGTCATATTGGATCAAAAAGACTCACCTTGTCTCTTGTTCTTCAACCTTGCTCTTTCTCTTTCCTTTTCTTTTTCCACTTCTTTTTCCTCTTTTTTCTTGAGTTGGCTAAACTTTTAGTGTGTTTGAGAGAGTGTAATGTTTTAATATTAGTCTCCATCTCTAGGGAATTACTTGGCCTAAATTTGGCCTAAGGAAATAAGAAGAGATGATGTGTCAACTTGCCATGGCTTCTTGAAAAAGTAGCTTGGTTAATTAATCAACTATAGTTGGTTTGGTTAATCAAACTTCACTCTTCCTTCTTTCCTCCTATCTTGACCGAAAGTCTCATGCAAAGAGGGGAAAAATTTGTTGACTAATTTCCCTCTTGAAGCTTTACTCTTTGGTCAACTTCCAAGTTAAATCAAATTACAAGACTTATTGATTTTTCTTCCTCTCTTGTTGCCTTTTTTTTGGCTTGGTCAATGGACATACATTTGCTTAAATTAAATCCTCTTTCCTTCCCTTGAGTCTTTGACCACATTGCTCTAACAAAAAGGAGGAAAGAATGTTGACAAATTGACCTTATGTGCTTAGGTTAAAGTTTGACCTTGGCCGTCCCTGAAGTAGTTTGACACTTTGACTAATTTTTTCCTCTTCCCTTTTTGCCCCTCCTTAGCCGTCCAACACCTTAAGAAATAAGAATTGATTTTGTATTTCATCCTCATGGTTACTCTTGCTTTTCAAGAGCAAATCCTAGCCCTTTATTTTGATTTCTAATTTTAACCTCAAGATCAAATGGCAATTGTCTCTTTTGCCCTTGATCATGGCAATATTAATTGAATTGCCATGAATTCTTTTATTCCTCTTATTTATCTCTTGCTAGATGCCATTTCATCTTCTTTTTAAGTCCAAGTTAGACTTTATATCATTTCTAGCTTTAGATAAAGGAATTGGGTACTTTCCTTTAGTAAATTGGAACTACATCCCTCTTAAATTCCCAAAGCAAATTTTAACTTTATTTACACCTTCTATTTGGTACATTTAGTCCTTGAATACATTTTGGGATATTACATGATGCAGTATTCAGGCACTTGAGTCAAATGGGACTTAGAAACTTGAACATCTTCCATAGGGAAAATATCTTATTGACTCCAAGTGGGTTTACAATAATGAGTTTAAACCAACCGGAGAGTTACATTCTCATAAATAGCTATCGGTGGTGCGAGGCTTTATTCAGTGAGAAGGGATTGATTTAAATAAAACCTTTGCCCTAGTCGCAAAGCTTGTTATAATATTGTGATACTATTATTATTATATTATTAACTATATTATTATAAATATTAGTATTGAGATACGGTTGTTATGATATTCTCCACTAGGCCACCTGTATACCAATATGTATATATATGCCTCTAATCATTCAATCAAAAATATGCAATTCATTCTCATTTTAATATTTCACTATATATATATATATGCCCAATCAAATGGAGTGGCATTTTACATTTACATAGAAAAAGCCACTTTTCTTGTTATGTATTATATTAAAGAAAATACTTAGGTCAAGTTCCTTATGTTCATTTCATCAAGTTTTCCAATCATACGTGACCATTTGTCTTATTTTTGAATTATTATCATTTAACTATAAACTCATATAGAAAAAATAGGACACATTGTCATGTGTAATTGGAGAACTTGATGTAATGGATACAAGAAACTTGATGTAAGTATGGTAAATATATTCATAACAATATCCCTATTGTGTTCATTTGTTTCCATGGTAAATGTTACCTATTCATCTGTGACAAAACAAGCGTGTAGGTCTGCCGAGTGTTAGGTATGAATTTTTGGAGAAAACTAAGAGGGAAAACTTAAAACTATGAAGTTTTTTGTAATATTCTTACTCTACAATTTGCGATGAAATTACTGAAGGATATTTATCGATGGATTTCCATCGGTAATTTGTCATGAAAATTATTGAGAGATTACTGATGGAAGAAATTTGTCGGTAAAATTAGTAGTTTTTATTATTATATTATAATATTTTGTATAATATAATAAAATAATAAACAATTAAAATAAAATATATATAATGAAAATATAACAAATAAAAGGGAAAAATACACTTAAATACCATGTGAGCTTCAAAATCTCAAATTGAGTTTGTTGACAATAAGAGTAATGGGATTGACAAAAAGTATACAGCAATTGACAACTCAAGTTTTTGGGAAATCGCTTATTTGAAATTTTGAAGTTCAAGTGGTATTGAAGTATCTTTTTCACAAAATGAAATATAAAACATTTGAATATAAGAAAATTAATATTTAATATAATAGATTAAGTATATATATATTAATAATAAATATTTAAATGAAATACGAAAATTAAAAATAATTATTAAATAATATATTATTAAAAACTATATGTGTGTGTGTGTGTTTGTGGTTGTGTGTAAATAAAGATTGCAAGGTGAAAATAGCTCAACTGGTAAAGGCATCACGAACACACGCAAGGGTAATTACATCGATAAATTGAAATTCTGTCAATTCCATCCGTAACAATTTTTTTGTAACTTGTAATGACAAGTTCTATTATGGGAAATGACAACCACTCCATGTTGCCCACTCTTTACTTGGACATTTTAGTGTCTCTAGTGATTACATTCTATCAAGGCATCATTGCATCTCATAATAATTGTTGAAGGGGGTGAATCTTTAAGGAGTATAAGAAGAAGAGGTGAAGAACAAAGTAGTGCACGATATCTTCGAGGCACGGGCAGCACTTTCCTTTAAGCTTAATTCATCCCCACCTATTCTTATCTAATATGGTGCAATTTAGATTGACGGGCGAATTTTCTACAGAATACAATGAAGACCTTGAGTATGGATTGCACTCCCAATACTCAAACAAGACAATAATGGCTTTTACAAAATGATAATTTGACTTTATCTTTATGTGCACTCAAGGACAAAAGTAAAGAGTTTGATCTCTCGTTGTGTGATTTCTCATATGTGTTCTATATGTCCCAAATAAAGTAATATGGTGCAGGGTATTTATAAAGGTGCTCTTGAAGCAACACCTCTTCAATAAAAAGTTATAACTGCATGTTAAATTCATGAACTTTCATGAACCAACATAACTTCAATAACCAGTGGTTATATAAAATAACTCTTTCATGAATGATTACACCTTTATAGTATGCAGGGTTTTCTTAAAAACCAACATAACCTTCCACCAAGTAGTAGTTACCACACATTTTCATTAGTGTCTTTAGAAACTAAGGATATGACCTTAGTGACCTTTAGTGTTATAACTCCCCACATAACCCTTCATATAAATTCTTTAATCTAATGAACATGACTTTACAAAAAACACATCTCTTTATTTTAAAATATTCTAACAATAACTCCTCTAAAAGAAACGTGGGAGGTATGAGCCTATAGAACATATCTTGTTCAAGTAAGGTCGTTAATTGTTTCTCTCTACAATGATTTTGGGTCAACATTTAATTTAAAAAATATAAGGTAAAAAATAATACACTCAAGAGTAGTGATATAAAATAAAATAAAGCCAATCTTTTTTTTAATAACTAGTCAAATATATTTTATTAAAAACTAGATAAAATGTTTCATAGAAAAAGGCCCCCTCTACATTCTAGTGAGCATATTGTCGGGAGGCCTAAGTCAGTATACAAACTAAAAGAAAATATAAGACAAAAGGAAAATACAATCAAAATAACTAAGTGAA
This sequence comes from Inga leiocalycina, assembly GCA_963242795.1. Lineage (NCBI taxonomy): Eukaryota > Viridiplantae > Streptophyta > Magnoliopsida > Fabales > Fabaceae > Inga > Inga leiocalycina. Next base: position 74,054,801 of record OY725321.1, read on the forward strand.
TCTGTCTGCAAACCCTATTTAACAGCAGCTTTTGAATCTTGAGCTAAAGTTCAAGGGCATCAGTTGATTCCCATCGTCCGCCCTATATAGTGTTGCGGATGAACTAGAGATGAAGATGCAACAGCCAACAAGTAGATAGAGCCTGATGGAGCTACAGAATAATGCATAATGAATCCTCAAGTTTACCCAATGATTCACAACATCTACACCGGAGGTGTTGAAAAAAGTTTAGTTTTTAGCACCCATATTGAAGCTTAAAAGCTAGAGACACCATAGGCTAGGGACTGAACCAAAGGTGAAACTAGCAAAAACCTGCAACCTAAAACAAGAACAAACAAGTAGCAAAGCAACATAATATAGAAAACATCAAAACAAAAACTAACAACATAAGCAGCCTATATTTGAGAAAGACAATCATGGCACTACCCATTCCATGGTTGTCCCTAAAGAAAACAAGGAATGAAAGCTTGCCAAATAAAAGAAGTAAGGGGTTTAGATGAGCCAAGAAACCCAGATTGGGTTTCTTACTCCCATGCCAACACCCTAAAAATAGAACCTTCGAGTCAAAAGGAAAAAATAGAGCAAGGTGCCGGGAATCTTTATAATTGTGTTAACTATGACTTTCTCATCTTTTGAAGCTCATCTAGTGTTCCTCTTTGCTCTCTCTTCTATGAAAGCTGATTAACTCTTCTTTGAATATTCTTTGAGATGATTATCAATCTGGTGGTGAGATGATCCGGTCTAACATATATCCAAAAGGTATTAACTATTAAGTATTAACTCAGCTTTATTAACCTAAATTAGTTGTTACCAAAGAAGAGACTTCATGATCAGAGGAAGGTGTAAAAATCATATTGACCTTATAATTAGTTGTTACTAATCGAGTAAAATTTTTTTTCAGTAAGAGGTTCTTAACAAAAAACAATAATACTACCTAATATTAGAGACCCAATATCGGACGAGAGGGATGGCGACAAAGGCTCTCTCCTATGACTGCGTCCATGAGAAGATAGGACAACAGACTGGCCGATTGCACCTAGATGAGATAGTGATTGACGATGAGTCCATGAGAAGCAAGCTGTGAAGGAGTTGACTTTGGTTGTAGTCAATGATGCTCACAAGGACAGACTGACCTGTGAGAATACAGACAGTGAACTCTGATGGTGCCAATGATGCTGAGAAGGGGTCGACTTGCTTGGTAGTTGATGACACTTGTGTAGCACAAAGAGGAAGACCTTAGATTGAAGTAAAGATTACTGAATGTTTTGGGGGGGAAACTCTGATTGTCGAGATTGGGATAGTGACAAGGAGTGATGATCACAGACCTGGTGCTCGACGCTGACAAACTAGAGGACCGAATTTCCACTGCCTAACGCTTCGAATGACACTATTAGACTTGAGAAAAGGCAATTAATTTTTCAGATATGGAGAGGAGATTGACAGATGTTTGGTGTGATGACAATGGATTGCACAAATGGATTTTGTTGGGTTTAGAGAGAGACATGATTCAATTTTTGAATCTGATACCATGTGGGCAATTTGAGAGAAAAATATTATTCTAAATCCATGAATAAAAGAGAATACATATGGGCCTTTATATAGACAAACCTAAAGCTAACCCTATAATCTAATTTAATCTAATCTAATCAAAATAACTAAGATATAATATTCTATGATATAATATATCCATATATAATCCAAAGATATATTAAATATCAAACTTAACAACAATTAATCTAAATAATCCAAAATAAATACTCAATATTCCTGCAATTCCCAATCCTAAATCATTTGGACGTTAGTATTTAACCCAAAAAGCCTCCGAAAATTAAACAAACTTACAAAAGAATGAATCACTTAATCAAGAACAATCACCCCCAAAATTTTCATCCCTTCTCATTATAAATCCCTGAATTTCCACTCTCTTTCCTGCAAGCTAAGCTCAAGCCGTTCAATATCTTATTCTTCTTCAGAGTTCTTTAGCTTGCTTGAGCTTCTTCGATCTTTCTTCTTCTTTTGTAGCATAGCTCTGTCATTTTACCTTGTGGCTTGGTATCCCCCAACCATGCAGGAGTAGCTCCAAGCTCAAGTGAAGAAGATTATGAAGATGATCATATACAAACCACCCTAACTTCAACCTAACTAATTGATCAGCAGGACTACTCTCAGAGGGCTTAATGGCTCTTGTTGCAATATAAGACACTTTTGCAATACATCTTTACAGTCCCACTCACTTCCCTTAACATCCCTCTTCTTTATTCTACCATATAATTCTTAGCAGTCTATTTCACAACCTTGTTGTATAAAGATAGCTCATCACATTCCAAGGTTGTTATTTATGAATGAATTGTGACCACCGCGTTTTCTAATTTTCATTCAATAAGGTCAATTTCTCATAATGGGAATCTAACTTTTCTTGTTAGTTGTCATTGAATTCTTTTTTATATATTTAAATAATAAATGCTGATAATTAGCTGATGGGTTGGTGTCAATGAATGATTATATAGTAGCTTTACATGTGAAATGACAAACATATATATATATATATATATATTCTTGAAAACCTTCATTTTGGGCTTCTTGAAACATATGTTTTCATTATCTTTTAAGTAAATAATGATATGTGATGGTAGTTGTTGTGCTGACGTACTTACTATTAAAGTTAACTTTTTTATTTAGGTTTAACCTTACCGTGGCTTGAAGTTAAGTACTGATTTACCAAAGGATCCTAAGTGTAGCTAAAATTTTAGTGCTTTAGGAATGTCAGTTTTTTTTCTCTATAGCGTAAACACCTTCTCCTCGAAACACCTTCTCCTCGAAACACCTTCTTTGAGAAAATGGCTGTTGAAGACTTTCCCACTTCCTACGTGTTGTATCTGATTTTGTTAACTTGAACTTTTTTGAGTTTGGCGTTAATGGTGTCTATTTCCTTTGCAACATCATGTCGCAGCTTTGTGTGGCTGGCACCATGGAGGATCCTGGACAACTGATTTCTTCTTTGGTATTTGGCAGCGTTGGCAACAAAAGTGTCAATGACAACCTCAGCGTCACATGCGATGCCTTGGATCTGACGTTCAATCCCTTGGTCAATTTTTGACTTCTACTGCTTTTGTTAGCAGCTCTCAATGAATGCTTTCATAATTGTGAGCTCACTCTTAAGGGACTCCACTTCACACCACTTAGCAATTTGGATTCGTGTGCCACAAGTTGAGACAAGTTGCTCAGCAAGAAACTTGCTACGCTCTCTGCCATCAAGTTTCTGCACTATCAACACAAGAAGACAGAAACAAATGAAGGAGAATTTGAAGCACAAGACATCCCAATGATTTAAATACTAGCTAGTGTATGAGTATGCCATTTCTACGAGCTAGGTTGCCTCAGAAACTAGAGGTCAATACTTGATTTTTTTCTTATTGTCATCCATTCATTTTGGTTTATTGTTAAAATATTTATAAATTAGGATGAAATTAGTGGATGTAAGTATGGTTACACTATACTTGTTTGCTACTTCCTTTAAAAAATATGTGGAGATTATAGTGGTGAATGTAACTCCCTGCCTTAATAAGCGTAATTATGATTCAATAACGCATAATTAAAATGGATTAGAGACCAATGGATAAACAAAACTCATTTAAACTCCCTTCCTTATGGTATGGTTTTCAAAAGTCTTTCCAAAACATTTCCCTATTCTGGTCTCATATTCAAATATCGAATATAATTACCTGTGCAGTTATATCACATTTATACATATCAGAGTGTATAGCAAAAATCCTCGGCAACCCCCGGGTTTCATTTATATACTAAAGGATTTAAAGTTTCCTAAATAGGGGATTACACAACCATATTCACAATATTATTTACATCTCAAAAAGAATATACAGTAATCCAATCCAAAAGTGATAACCAACAGTTCAAACTATACATCTCTACTAAGTCCTAGCTACTCCTAGTGGTTCGTTTCTCCTTAGAGCCACTTGCCCTGTCTGAAATGTTAGTCAATGGAAAGAATGAGATTCAAGAAAATCCCAGTAGTAACAAATCACTCATACAGTGTATAAACACATAGCATATATGATCATGTTTAGCAGCATCACAATGATATATGGCTCACGCCATATACGACAGCACTCATGGCTGTAAACACTATGCGTTAGCTTTCACTGCGATCTCAATACAATAGCTTACGCTGTAATCACTATGTCAGCTTTCACTGTAATCTCAATGCATCATAATGTATCACAATGCATGACAAATATACATACAATGCTTTACACATAGCATAAGAGAAAGAGTCACTACCTTGTTCTTTCCGATTGTGCTTTGGCGCAGGTGGATCACGAACAGGGCAAATATCAAATCCTATAAATCAAAATTAAGGATGTCGAATTATTACCTATTCCAATTCTTTAATAACTCATAATACTTGAGTTGGTTATCACTATGGTCATTTAATCAAGTCAACTAAGGAGCTAAAGTGGTCAATTAACCTACTAAAAGGCCAATTTTTTTTGGATTACATTGGCATGGGTCGAACCCATGGGGGGATGAGTGGCCTACGGCCAACTCCATGACTGTTGCACCACTAGGTGCTGGTTTAAAAGGCCAATTTCTAACCTCAAAGTTTCACAATATTACATTATGCCATAAAATCTTCAATTTTCGCATAGGTGACCAATCTACCAGAATTTTTCAGCAACTTTGAAAAATTGTAACTAACTCTATAAAAATTGAAATGGGGTGATTTCAAAGGCTATGCGACCCTTATTTAGTCTAGTTTAAGGAAAAATATCACCCACAGCCAATTGGATACACAGCATCCCCAGAATTTTCATATGTTGCACACTGTCAGAATTCAACCAGTTTTCATGACCTAACTTCAAAGATTCATAACTCCTAGCTCACAAATTGAAATGACATGAAATATATGTCCATTTTGAAGCTTGACATATGAAATTTAATAGCGGAAAGTTTCAGAATTTTCAGAGATCATTTGGATATCCAAAAACACCATACCAATAAGGTACCTCGCTGGAATTCTGTTCATTCAAAAATCCAGTTTTGCATTTTTAGTTTCAATGACCCAAAATTCATAACCCGGGGCTATTCCCACAAAAGTTTTTTGTGTAGAACACAATGGTAACATCAAAATGAACAAATTCCCACTCATTCCTCATGACCTTTTTTGGCAGAAAATTCAAAATAAATTCCAACAATTACCAACTTTCAATTTCAGCATCAAACTTATGTCAAATGGTTCCTAATCATCATAAGCCACCAATAACATAACCAAAACATCATGAATTACCCAAACCCTTGTTAGGCCAAAATCAGGGCAGATTTAGACATGCCAAAATACTCATTCAACCAACACAACCAATAGCTCAAATTGATGCTAATACTCACCTATTGCTCCTCCTTAAATTCTTTCTTTGATTCTTCAGCTTTTGTTCTTGCAAGGTGGCTGAAAACTCCTCTTCTTCAAAAACAAAAACCATAGAAATGAAGCTAAGGAAGAGAGGAACAAGTTTCATGAAGGACACTTAAGCCATAGATGAGGTTAAGGAGGTGAAAATCAAGATCAAAGTCTCACCTTCAATGGCCTCTTCTCGCACGCTCGTGCAGCTGCACAACCGACTTAAACATGGAGAGAGAGAGTGATAAATGATCAGTTTTTTTTTTCCTTTCCCTTATCACTTAAAGGGCTGGCCAACCTTGCTATTATAAAAGTGAGAAAATATTTTAATTTCATATTCTCTCTCACACTCCTCCTCTTTAGTCGTCCAAGCAAACCAAAAAGTGAGTAAATATTATAATCTAATTCTCTTTCTTTGTTTGGTGTCTTGACCGACCTTTATATGAATAAGAGGATGAGACAATTCAATTAATCAAACCTCCTCGCTTTTCTTATAACATAGCCGAAATAATTGACTTGAGGGGAGGGAGTTGTGTTAACAAGTCTTCTTCCTTTCTCTTGACATGCTTTTGACCCTTTTGACCCACTTTTCTTGAGGAAAAGGTGAACAATGGTATTAATTCAACTCTCCCTCTGTCTTTCCCTTATGATTTGGACGAAAAGCATATTAAAATGGAAAGAGGAAAGCTCTTGAAATATCCTCTTTACTTTAGTTGCAATTGTTGACCAAGTCTTCCTCTTTGGCTAACTTGGTCAAATTGTCTGCATATGTCATATTTAGTAGCCAATACGTATTTACTCTTACTTTTCCTCTTGTCATACGTAAATCATGGCCCTTTGAAGAAGAAGATAATCTTGTAAAATATTATCTTGCAATATAATATTAAATTGCCAATTTTGCATATGAAACTTGACTAAAGTCATAACAATATTTTCGAGAGGTAATTCTGTCATTAATCTTACCATCTATTTTGTACATTTAGCCCTTGAGTACATCTTAGGATCTTACAATGAAGGTAAAGAATTTGAAGACAATGGATCGGAAATGATAATAATCTAACATTTGATGATCTCTTAAATTTATAATTATTTGTAAAATTTAATTATATTTAGTGACTTCATTATGAACTTCATAGAAATTCTATTTTGAGTATAATAAACCAGGAGTGCTGATTGATTTAATTTTAATGATTTGGATTTATAATAGGGAGAATCAGGGAGAATGACCAAAGAGACAAAATATTTATTAATAATGATCTTAAAAATTATAATTATCTTCAAGGACCAAAAATTAAAATATAAATTTTTAATGATGAAATTAACCTTCCTTGACAGTTAGTTATCAAATTTAATGATATCACCGTGTATAGTTTGATTAAGAAAACATCTATAGCCAATTAAACAATTTTATGATATTCTCTCTTGTATACATTATCTTAAAAGTTACCCAAATAAAATAGCTTCTACAATCCATAAACAATTAGAAATCTACCTCTTTCTGGATTTTGATTATTTTTAAAAATATAAAAAATCACAAAAAAATCTTATAATATATTTCTTTGAAACATATTTGATTTTGCAGGGAAAAAAGGTTAAACAGACGTATTATGAATGTTATAAAAATGAAAAATATCAAAAATTAAAATTTTTAAATAATATATTCCTAAATAAACTGTTAATATAATAGGGATCTCAATATCTAAATAAAAGTCAATTCAATTTAAGGACTCGCTTGAGGAGGGAACTTATAACTAACTGTCAAACAAATAGTGGAGATCGGGTTAGAGAAAATGTAAGAAATTTTGTCAGGGTTAATTTCATAATTAAATATTTATATTTTGATTTTTGGTCCTTTAAGTTAATTACTATATTTAAGGTCATTATTAATAAATATTTTTTTCCTTGGTCATTCTCCCTAATTTTCCCTTTATAATATATTTAAACAAAATTGTTGTCATTTTTTGTATTTAATTATTTAATTATATATTTTAATAACTATTTATTGATAGACATAAGATCTTAGTTTACGATATGAGTTTACCGCCTTATCACAAGTTTGCTTAAACTCGTGAGCTTTAGGATAAACATAAACTAGTTTGGAACAAAATGATAAAATAGATTGATATCTTATATTAATTAATTTGAACCAACTGGAACCTTCCAACTAACTCTTATATAATATACCAATAGAATTTTATGAATGTGTATCTAACTTTTTATAGCCTAGATGAAACAAGCGAGTGGGTCCGCCAAGTGTTAGCTATGAAGTTTCGGAGAGGACTTTGCGAGAAGACTTGAAGCAATCAAGTTTCGTTGTAATATTCCTGCTTTATAATTTCATGAATATTTAATGGCTTTCTAAAAATACACTTCTTTGTTTAAATTGCATTTTCTTGAGAAAACAATTTCCACTGATTTGCTTTCTATTTGAATCTTTCATTACATTGTTTAATTGTGTATTTATTGACGTTCAAGATCCATTGAAGTTTTCCATATTCTTTAGTAATGTTATTCTCTTCATTTAAACAGTAACTTTTACATTCCAAAAAATTACTATTAGTGTTATATTTATGTAACGGTGGGAATTGGTTCTTCACTGGTTGAGTGAACAACACTTCATTGTAATTGATCCAAAAAAAAAAACAACACTTCATTGTTTGATTTTTTCTTTAATTTTAAGTTTGAAAAAAACTAAAGCCAGGCTTTTTTTATCTGCTAAGCATAGATATCTTCCGACTGGAAGCAATCCTATTCGAGGCACTGTTAGACACTAAATGTGAGCACATGTCCCAGGCGGAATTCAAACATCGATTCGCCACATTGTAAGGGACTAGCTCCTTCCACTAGACCCAACATCTGTTGGTAAATAAAACCAATCTTTATACTTGTGTATTTGTGTCATTACTTTCATTTCGCCTTCAAGAATTTATTAGTCTTTTTCTTTTATTTCTGTAAAGAATTTCTGAGTTTTACTTTTTATGAACGTTGTGACTGTGTCAACATTTTAATTAATTCAGTATGAAAGATAAGAAAATAGCATGGTTTGGGATGTAGAGTGTGTTAACTGTTCAATAATTTTTCCTCCAAACCCTAATATAAGATCTAGTTCATTAATTTAGGGAGATTAAGAAAGCTACATAATTATATAATTATAGTATATGTTACATGATCTTTCTGAAATACTTATAAGTATCGTTTGCTTATATATCAATTTATAACTCTAAAAAATTAGTTTAGAGAAAATGATAAATATAAATGCTTTAAAATAATTTATTTAGCTTTCTTATCTCCCTAAATTAGTCAACCAGACCTTATGTTAAGGACTGTATTAGTATATATACATGCAATCTTATTTTATGCAATAACCTTTTAAGCTCAACGAATGTACGATTCTTAGCCCAATTTTCTTTAGCCATGTATTTTTTTTTATTTTTTTTAAAAAAAGATTTTCACATATACTTATGAAATAGTAGTCCACAGTAAACATTGAAATTTATCACGACATCTCTAATATCATCCAATGGGGTTGACATATTGAGTACATTATTATATGACTTGGAGATGAGAATTTTCTCAATCCTTTTTTTTTTTTGGAGTACTTTTTATAGTTGATTTATTTTTGTTTTACACAGGAAATTCCTCAAAGCAAATGGGATATATAGTTCTATTACAAGCTTTCCTTTCTGGGTTATTTGGGTTAATATCAAATACCTGGCTTGAATACATTATTTGAGTTCAATACCAAATTCACAGCTGTATATAATATGAAACCCTGTTGCTGTAGTTGTCTATACCAGGGCTGCCTCATTAAGGTAAGTCCCATTTGAATCCATCATTTGTTCTTGAATCTCTCAAAACAAAATATACTTTACCTAAAGTGTAGAGAAAGAGATATAGAGAATTGTTGATCAGTTGGATTTAGGGGCGTAAACAGGCTAGGTTAGGTGAGGCTTTATCCTTAACAAGCTAGCTAGAACTGTTTTGTAACAAGTTGGCCAGAGCTTGGCCTGTGGCATGTAGGCTTTTTTTCAAGCCTGAGCTTGGCCTATATGAAGGCTTGACGAAGACCTGACTTGACCTAAAGCCTATTAAAAAGCCTGCGTTTTTATTTTTTTAATATTTATTTTTTTCATTACATTTGTTTTTCAATTTTCAATCTTTTTCCTATGCCTTTTCTTTTTATTTTTCAACCCATTTTCTTTTCTTTTTTTTATCTTTTCCCTTTTTATTATAATTGTTTTATTTTTTTTTTATTTTTTATGCTAATCTCTTTAATAATTTCTTCTACTCTAATAAATCATATTTTGGGCAAATTTTTGTTACCCCCTAATTGCATCATAAAATCTATTTATCCTGAAATAATTATTTCTTAATGATACTTAAATCATAAAAATAAAAATTAGGATGCTACATTTCATACTTATTTTTTATACAATTTTTATAACATCATATATCTATGGCAGCCAGCCTGACAGGCCAAACAGGCTTCTCAACAGGCCTGGGCCTGACCTCTTAAGGGAAACAGGACTTCTAACCGGCCTAGGCATGCTATTATTCTCAAACAATGCAAGCCAGGCCATAGGCCCCTTAATAGGCCACCCGGCCTATTTCCATCCCTAGTTAGATCCCACATAACAAATTACAAGAAATGGGGTTGCTCCTTATGTATCTATCTACATATCTATCTCTATTCCATTCATATGACGTGCACTTTAAGAAATTCATCAAATCCACGCACATGTTTAATTATGTTCTATGAATGAAATTACCCAAGTTGATATTAATCAAGAGTCATGTGACTCTCTAGCGACTTCACTTTTTTTTTAATTTGATCAAGGGTATAATCCCTTTCACAAAAGGTTTTTGCCTCTCCCAAAGGATTTAAACTTGTGTTCTCTTTCTTATAGGGTGAAACTACTTACCACCTCAAACCAACAGCTTGTTAGTTATAGGAACTTTACTTTGTCCTCCACGCCGCACAGCAAATCAAATCGGCTTCGTGTGCCACAAGCCGAGACAAGTTGTCCAGCAAGAAACTAACTACGCTATCTGCCATTAAGTCTGCGCGATCAACACAAGAACACTGAAACAAAATGAAGCAAAATTTGAAGCACAAGACGTTCAAGGATGTACAAGATAAGATAAGAAACGAATGGCGAGTGGGATCTGAAAGTGACAAAACAAGCGTGTTGGTCCACCAAGTGTTAGCTATGAAGTTTCGGAGAAGACTTTGAGAGAAGACTTATTAAAGCTGTATCTTCCCTCCGATGGCATTCTTCTCCCTCTAACATCTTTTCTCTAGTCTCATTCTTGGGAAATTCGTTGTAACATTCTTGCTCTATAACTTCATCGAATATTTATTATTTAATGGCTTTCTAAAAATACCCTCTTTGTTTAAATTGCATTTTCTTGTTTTGAATCTTTCATTAAGTTGATTGTTTGTGAATTTATTGACGTTCAATATCCATTAGAAGTTTACGATACTCTTTATTAATGCTATTCTCTTAATTAAAACCGCAACCATTAGAATGAAAAAAAAAAATCTTATTCTGAGTCCTTACATTTTCTCCTTATACATGTGTTATGCAAAGAGAGTGCTATTTATTTAACGGTAGGAGTTAGTTCTTAACCTGTTGAGCGAACAACACTTAAGTTTGATAAAGGCAAGGAGTGAGAAGTGTGGGCCTGTGAGGTATGATCTCAAAGACTTTGTGGTCTAGACCTTTTAACTGTCTCTCGCTACATTGACTTTAATTTGGGTGAACATTTAAATTTAAGCTTTTTAATAAAAAGACAAAAGGATATTAAAGCAACCAAAACTTACAATTTAGCAATAGTTACAATGAGCTCAAGAAATTATAAAATACATTTTTAGGAATGACCCTAATACTAGCAACAGAAAAAATAAATAGTATAGTCAAAATTTACTGCCAAGTGATAGATGTTAATGTTTAATGTAGAAGCTGGAGGAGGCTTGAGAATTTAAGTTTGAAATAAAAACAAAGCCAATTTTCATAACTGTGTCATCACTTTCATTTCGCCTAGCTAGCTAAGACCCTGGGATGAAGAATGTTTTTTTTTTTTTTTGCCAGAAAAAAAATTCATGAGTTTTACATGTTCTATAAGCTTTGTCACTGTGCCAACATTTTAATTCAATAAGTTGGGTTGTAGAGTGTGCTAAATGCTAACTGTTAAAATACTAGCTACTCATGTTTCTTAATATAAGAGCCAGTTCAATTTTTTGAAGGAATTAAAGAAGCTAAATAAGTTATATTAAAGTATTTATTTTTATCGTTTTTCTCTAAACTAATTTGCTCAACTTATAAACTGATATATAGTCTAATGATGCACAACATATGCTATGATTAAATAATTTAGTTAGCTTTCTTAATCTCTTCAAATGAGTCAATTGGCTTCTATATTAAGCACAAGCTAGTACATTTCTCTGCCTAATTTTCTTTAGCCATGTAGGAGTTTTTTATTTTTGAAACAAACGGAGTTTCACATATACTTATGAAATAGTAGTCCCGTAATCATTGAAACTTATCATGACATGACATCTTTTAGATCATCCAAATGGAGTAGACACTTATACCGACTTTAATAAAAAGGGATGAAGCTCGCAGCACTTTGGAGGTTAGAATTTTCTTAATCTTTTTTTTAGTACCTTTTATAGTTGAATTTGTTTTGAATTATTTATAATGATGTTGTTTTACACAGGAAAAGCCTCAAAGCAAATGGGATGTGTAGTTCTATTACAAGCTTTCCTTTGTGGGTTATCTGGGTAACTATCAAATGCCCAGCTCGAATACATTATTTGAGTTCCATATGTACCAAACTCACAGCTACATATAATATGAAACCCTGTTCCTGTAGTTATATAATATGGCTGTCTCATAAATGTAAGTCCAATTTAAATCCCTCCTTTCTTCTTGGATCTCTTAAAATAAAATTTACTTTACCTAAAGTTTAGAGAAAGAGGTCTGGAGAATTGCTGAGTTGGATCCCACGTAATAAATAACTATAATCTCAATGAACTTTATCCTCCTCTTTTTATTAAAAGACTCTACACTGTTTGATCATACTATACTCTGGTAGTATATTTAATTACTTTCTTTGTACATCTCCAATCCACCACAAATGATTTTCTACTCTTTCATCTTCAATATACGAAGACACTCCAACTGATCGTTATGTGTATTCATTACGAATCTTATATTTTCTTCCCCATGCATTACTTTAGAATATTGTTCCTTAACAAGATACATTTTTGGCTTTGGCAAGTACCTATTTACCAGCCTTTCAGTATTCCCAAGATTGTAATCGACAAATGATTGAACCATAATTTTATATGATTTTTCATGGTTAATTTGGGATTTTTAATGTATTTCTAGAACATTATTGTATGATTAAGCACAAATTTTAATTAGGGACATTTGTTTTGAATTAATGGTAATTAAGGGTAAAATGGTCAAAATTTATTAATTATTATTTATTTTCAATTGTCTCTTGAACTTTTGATATTACCTTATGCTTAATTTTGCTTTGTAGATATTAAAAAAGGAAATTAAGGATTTGGGATGTTCAATTTATTGGGCCAAGAAGAAAGAAAGAAAAGAAAAAAAGAAAGAAAGAACAGGCCCAATATATAAAAAAATTCGGAAGCAACGTGGGCCGCAAGACAAGGCAAGAGGAAAAGTAAGGAATGGAAAGCACATCCCAAGGACCCAATGGACGCACACCTGAAAAAAAAAACAAGAAGTGAAAGCTGAGATCAGGTCTTCAAAGAAATGGAGAAGAGAGCAAGTACACAGGCCCAAAGAGCTGGAATTGAATGCTTCAGCCCAAAACAGAAGCAGAGAGCAGCTGGAGGTTTTGAGACAGAAAAGACCAGGCAAACCCGAGGGGGGAGCTGAGAATATATTCAGAGCAGCAGCGCCGCAGAAGAGGAGGGTGGGACCTGAATATTCTTCCTCCTTCCTTCATCCACCTCGCCGGCGGCTTCCTCTCCCACTATGGTCGCCGGCGAGTGACCTTTTGCTAACAACCACTGTCCTTCCTTTACCCTTTTACCACACTGCGTTGGGTTAAACAGAAACGGAATACAGAGTGAAAATGAGCTGAGGGCGAGAGTGAGAGAGGGGTTGGGGCACAAGCATCAGACCACCACCGTGGCCGTAGGGCTCCTTCCAGCCACTACCGAACCACCAACACATTCCTATTCTTCCTCCTCCTCCTCTGTTTTTCCTCCACCGTTGAACACCATTGTCACCATCAGTCCGTAGCCTCTGTTTATTCATCACCACAGCCTCCCAAGTCGCTCACAACGTCAATCTCTTTTAACCCAAAGCACCACCGTGAAACACTATTGGTCATCCTCTGTTCACCATCGTCCTAACGCCATCATAGACTTGTTTTCCACCATTGGCTCGACCTCCGTCTGCTTCTCAATCCACTAACTCAAGCATTCAATTTGATTTGTCATTCTTCATTCTTCAATATTAACAGCAACCAGATTCTCCATTTCTAGATTCGGATTTGTCATTTCTTTGTCTCATGGATTGCTATTATTTTGAAGAAGCTTTGGTAGAGTTTAGTAGAATGAGAAGCTAATTTTTCAGTGAGTCTTGGTAGCAAAAGAAGTGGCTAGAGCTTCAAAGTTTTATAAGGGGAGTTTATTATTTTCCATTTGCTCAATTTATACACTATGTCTTTGTGGATTAATTTTGTATTGGGATATGTATGTTTTGAAACTTAGATGAGTAATTATTTATCTATGTTGGTTAATATCTTATGTTGAATTTGGTATTGGTGCATTTGAATTTTATTGAACTTATTTTCCTATTGGATTAATGAAATTATACATTTTATGTGATATCTAGATTGTGTGATGGATTTAATTTAATTTGAATGTCGTGATAGTGCTTTCATTTAAGAGGAACCAAGTGCATTAATCCATTTTTCAATACATATCGAGTGGGTTTTTAACAATTTGCCTAAGAGGTGATTAAGAATACGATCGTAGGACTAGTCATTTATTAGGTAGATTAGACCAAATACGATTGTTTAGGATTTTTAATTAGATTTGATACAAAAGTAACTCCCAAATTATGTTAAGGAGCTAGGAAAGTCACCAAATTTGTCACCAAGATTCATTTTATCATTCATATTTCCAATTCCAATTCCTTTTCATTCACTCCTTCATCATTTTTATAGAGAAGATAAAAAAATAGTAGTTTAGGGATTTTAATTAACATTTGCATTAATTCTTTTAGTTATTAATTTAAAAAAAAATCAAAAAATCATTTTCCCCTTGTTTTAATTGTATTTACATGACATATAGATTACTTATGAATCAATAAAAAGCTCCTCAAGTGAGACGACCTGAATATTGCATTGTACTGTAATTCTTGGATTAAAATATTTTGCATTTAACCCCAAGGCATAAAGACACGGTCAAATCACCAAACCATAATTTTCATTATATTCCTTGAAGTCTTCTCTCCACACTGATATATAATTGCCCAATCAAAATGAGTTGCATTTTACAAACACAAGAACCCATTTTTCTTGCTACGTAGTATATCAATAACAATATTATTCCCATTGTGTTCATCTGTTTCCATGGTAAATGTCACATTGTACTCTTATGACAGCGATTCTGTTGTCAAAACCGTGGCATAGAAATGATCTCGTAAAACGATCTGCATATACTGCAGTTCCCACCGGATTTTTGTTCGGCCCAACTATTAGCTGATCTCGACTGACCTTTGGGTTTTGTAGTTTTCTTTCTTTTGGTTTTTTATTCGGTTCTTGTACTTTTTGGCCGCTGTGGCCCCAAGAGGTTTTCCCCTCTTGTCACTGTAAACCTAAAAAAAAAAAAGAAATGATCTCGTCTGATATATATAAATTAAAGGCACAAAAACAAGGGGTGGCAGTCTGAGAGTGACTAAACAAGCGT
This sequence comes from Inga leiocalycina, assembly GCA_963242795.1. NCBI lineage: Eukaryota > Viridiplantae > Streptophyta > Magnoliopsida > Fabales > Fabaceae > Inga > Inga leiocalycina. The sequence goes on from OY725321.1 coordinate 74,070,175, forward strand.
GTGGGTCCACGAAGTGCTGGCTATGAAATTTTGAAGACGACTGAGAGAGAAGACTTAAAGCTATGAAGTTTGGTTGTAATATTCCTGCTCTATAATTTCATGGAATATTTAATGGCTGTCTAAGTAATACCCTTACTTTTGTTAAATTGCATTTTCTTGTGAAAAAATTCCACTGATTTCCTTTCTATTTACCCTGTTTCTTTGTGAATTTATTGACGTCCAAAATCCATTAGAAGTTTATCATATTCTTTAGTAATGTTATTCTCTTCGTTTAAACCGCAACTCTTACATTTCAAAAAATACAAATTATTAGTCGGTGTACTTGTATTTTCTCGTTATACATATGTTATATTTATTTAACGGTTGGAGTTGGCTCTTCACTTTATTGTTTGATAAAGACAAGGAGTGGCGTGTGGGGTATGACCTCAAAGACTTTGTGGTCTTGACCTTGTAATTGTTTTTTGGTACATTGACTTTGGGTCAACATTTAAATTTATACTGAAATAAAATAAAGCCAATCTTTTTTAACTGTGTCATCAGTTTCATTTCCCCTAGCTCAGACCCTAGGATGAAGAATTTATCAGAATATTTTTACCAGAAAAGAATTTACGAGTTTTACTTTTTCTATAAGCTCTGTGACAGTGTCAACATTTTAATTCGGTATGAAAGGTAAGGACCAAAAGCCTTGTAGCCCCATGGTATGGATGCTACGTACCCTATAAGTGGGAGGTTGAGGGTTCAATCTTGCCTTTAATTCAGACCGTTATTGGCTGCCCTTATAACTCAAAAATATGGAAGTTAAGAAAATAGTGTGGTTTTGTGCTGTAGAGCATGCTAATTATTAAATAATATATAGACAAGCAATCTTATTTTATGCAATAATCTTTTAAGTTCAACAAATGTACAATTCTCAGCCCAATTTTCTCTAGCCATGTATGATTTTTTTCTTTAAAAAAACGAAAAAAGAGTTTCACATGTACTTATGAAAAAGTAGTCCAGTAAACATTATATTGAAATTTATCACAACATCTCTAATATCATCCAATGGAGTAGACGCTAGATGGGAGGGGTTACTCGTTTGATTTGACTATATTATTAATTTTCTCAAATCATTTTTTTAAAATTTTGAGTACTTTTTTATGGTTGATTTTGTTTTGAACTGTTCCGAGCTTTCCATTGTGGGTTATTTGGGTAGCTATCATCAAATGCCTGCCTTGAATACATTATTTGAGTTCCATACCAAATTCAAATCTATAAGCAACCATGTTCCTGCAGTGACCTACACTACTACCATGGCTGTCTCATTAAGGTAAGTCCCACTTAAATCCCTCCTTTCTTCTTGAATCTCTTAAAAAGTTAGTAGAGAAATAGAGAGTTTCTAAGTTGGATCATATATATTCCACATAACAAATGACTAGAAATGGGATTCATCCTTTTCTATCTATATCTCTTTCTATTCGATTGAGAGAAGTGTGCATGATAGTAAAAGTCAAAAAATGGCCCAGCCCATTAAGTAGGCCCAGTGCACCCAATGGCTAATAGTCGGATTAGTTGTAACTGTGTTTAGTTAATATCAGTTGTGTTAGTTGTGAGTAACCGCTTTCTGTTATGTAAAACTAGGCCATGTCCACCGTATATTACAGATAGATGCTCTTGTACTGATATGTCGATAAATACAATCACAATGACTCAGCATCGTTAAGCCGAGTGCGTTCATTTTCTCTGCACATTATCTTTCTCCAAGCTTTCCTTTTGTGCACTTCAAGAAATTCAAATGCTCGTACATATTTAATTATGTTCAATGAATGAAATCACCAAAGTTGATATTAATTAAGAATCATGTGATTCAAAAATTGAGATTATATATTTATAAGATTAGAGCAATAGTAAAAGTTACTGTCATACAACTAAGAGGTCATGGCTTCAAATCCTGAAAACAACCTCTCTACTTATTACAGGATAAGACTGCATACACCTGACCCTTTCCCAACCCCACCATGAGCGTTGGGCCACCCTTTATATGTTTTTTTTTTTTGGCATCACACCCTTTATATGTTTATGAGATTGAGAATTAAAACTTCGTGCTAAGTAGGGTCCATAATGAGCCCGTTTCAAGGTGTCATATTTGCATCATGCATTGAGAGCTGGAACTAATGAAGGCTTCTCACTGCAGATTTCACAGTAATGTCCTTCCTGCAGCGTCTCTCTTTTTCTCCCTTTCATATTCGGTTGACTCACACTTCTTCAATTCTCCAATTCGTTCCATGTGCTGTCAACTTTTCTCTATGTTCTCCAGCGCCTTCAATGCAGCTGTCTCCCTCTCTTCATTCCCTTGGTCAACTTTTCTCCAGCGCCGCTTGCTCTCTATTCCCTCTCCTCAATTTCGGTCACCTCCTCCTTTTTTATTTCTGCAACCTCCCCTCCTTCATCAGCCCCCAAACCCTTTTATTTCATTTGGTGCTTGGTCTCTATTCACGTGGTCCCCTCCTTTTCCTTTGGCCTTTTAATTCGGTCCACCTCCTCTTCACATTAGCTTGCTTCTTTTCCTTCAATTACTCCCATTGGTCCAGCTCATTTGCTTCTTTTCTCCTTCAACCAATTAGGCCCGGCTGTTTTAATTCAGTCCAGATGTCCTGCTCTTCCTCTTGTTTCGTCCTCTTCTCACTCAATTCAATTTGGTCCACCCTCTTATTCGTTGGTCAGCACCTCCTCTTCTTTTGTTCATTTTGGTGCTTCCTCGTCCTATTAGTTAGCAGCTGCCTCCTTTTCATTAGCCGCTTAGCCCTCCTTCTTTTCACGCGGTCCCCCCTTTCTTTTCCAATCTCTACTTAATAACAATTAATCGGTCCAGCTTCTTTTCTTTCAATCCATCCCCAGTCGGTCCAGTAGCCTCCCTCCTTTAATATTCAATTCGGTCAACTCCCTCCAATTTCTTATTCAACAATTTTGGCTCATCTCTTCTTTAACTCTCCCTTTTATTTCGGTCCAATAGCTGCTTGTCCTTTCTTTATTATTCAATTCTGCATTTTGTCCATTTCGGTCCAGCAATTCTCAATTCTTGTCGTCCAATTACACTTTCATTTCAGCAGCCACTTACCTTCTCATTTCATATGGTCCCCTCCTTCCAATTCCTTCAATTGTCTTTAGGTTAAAATGAGTTGTGCCTTGTTATCACCTATAAAATTTGATTCATAAAGATAATATCTTTTTCTCACAATTAAACAATAATGGGAATAACAAGTATTAATTAAAAATATAACAATTTAACCACTTTAATTCCCAAATTATTCTTTCACTAAAATCTTACATTAACACTTGATTATGTCCAAAATATTCAATTAAGTCTCGCAAAAACCTAAGATTAATTAATAAAAATATATAAATATTGAGCTCTATCAGGGACGACGTGGTTAGTTCTTGAGATACATAATGGTTAGTGAGTAAAACCCATCATTTAATAGAAGTCCAAGATAATAAATAATGATGGTAATTAGTAACCTTCATTTTTGTCTCAGAAGAATAATGGTTGTTAAGCAAGAACCATCATGAAACAACAAACGCCATAATGGTTCAAAAAATTTCCTCTTCCCCACATTGATGATAATACTCTGACCCGGCCTTCATCTCCCTCCTCTAATGATGAGGATGAGGATGAGGATGAGGAAGAGGAGGATGAACAGGAAGATGAAGACGGCAGTGGTGCACTTAACAGTAGACGCCAATAAATTAAAAAAATGTCAAATACATAATAGTTATTAAGAATTAACTATCGTTATTTATAAAATATTATCTTTAATATTAATTGATATAATGGCTCGATAATCCACGAAACCCTCTATATAAATGTCCAAAAAATGAACTCCACTTCTCTACTTCCATTTCAATTTCTCAAACCCAACTTGTAATTCAATAAAATATCATGGACAGATACAAGAGAACTTCTAATTCATTATTTGGCAGAAAACCAAAAGATGAACTCCTCCTCCAAAAAGCATCAAAGGTCTCATCCAAGCAACCTACGAGCTCTATCATATGGTCCAGGTTTACTTGCTAGAGCAAGGACGCATAGACCAGTGCATGAATGAACTTACCTCTCTTTTTCACTCTTTGAATGGGAAGATAGATAAGTTATTGGAGAATGAAGAATCTAATTATGCATTATATTCATAAAACATCTCCATAACTTAGTATTTTTAGCATTACTCCATTGAATTGAAACTCAAGGATTCCATTTTTATAAAATTTTGGGCCACCTTGCTTTTGTCGTGTTTTCTGGAACTTATTACCAGGCATCTGAACAACCAACAAATCCGGATCGAGGCTTTGAGACTACAATGCCTCTTCCCAGGGGTCTTTTTGAATAAGGTGGGATTCAAAATCACTTCACCCTCTTTGCAATCTTGTTAGTCCACCACTAGACCAAGCACTCTTGGGTGGAACTTAAGGATTCTAATACATGGTATATATTCACGAATCAACCAATTTATTTGATAGGACTTCATAGGGCAATTTTGTCAGTTCAGTCATGTCATTGAATATGACAAACAAAAGATCTTATTTACGAGGGCCTTAAGTTATTTTTTTCCATGTAATCTTATCATTTAAAAGAGTCATTTTGTATTTTTATTGGTAAGATTTGATATGGCTTTTAGATATTTTGAATTATCCTAACACTACTACAAAAAAGATAAAAGGTGGCGCACATTTTGTGGCACTTTTTTAAACAAGTGTCACAGCTTCCCTTTTTTTATTTTTAGCTTGTATATTTTTTTTTTTAGGTACCAGCTGTGGCACCTAATAGATTAGGTGCCACAATTGGGTATACCTAATGTGGCGCCTATCTACACAGGCGCCACATTTGGCGCCACACAAGCAGCTGTGGCGCCTGACCCATCAGGCGCCACAGCTGCATCATATATCATGTGTGGCGCCTGGGAATTAGGCGCCACACATGATATATTATATATCATGTGTGGCGCCTAATTCCCAGGCGCCACACATGATATATATATCAACTGTGGCGCCTAATTGCTTAGGCGCCACAGCTGATAGGCAATGTGTGGCGCCTAATTAATTAGGCGCCACCCTTGCCTATTTAAAAAAAAAGGGGGGGAATTTTAAATGGATAGATCTCTTAATTATTTCATTTCCCGCGTAGTAGTTCCGTGTCCGTCTCCCATTCCTTCTCTTTTTGACTACTACTCCACTTTAATTATTCAACTACTCTCTCATCCATTAAATTACTTGTCCTTTCTCATCTTCTTAGTAGATCCGTCGGCCCCCTCCCTCCATTTCCTATCATCTTCACACTAAAAAACACACCCAAACGCTCACTCGTCACTCAAGCTAGCGTCACCAACGTGGTCTCCCACTCCCTGCGCTGGTCAATTAATAGATTTGTAAGAAGAAGACTATTTCATTCTAGCTTGCTTTGTTTCGTTTGTCTTTTTGCTTTGTTTAATTTTTTTTGCCGACAAGTTTGCGTTTTTTAGTAATCTTTTAATTTACTTAATTAGTTGTTGATGTACTGTGTTCACATATCAAGTTCTTGTATTGTGATATTTTTTGTTAGCTTTGGAGAGTATTAATATAAGAACATTATTCTTGGGGAACTTGAATTTTAAATGTGAAAATTATATATATATATATATATAATAGGTTGAAATATAAAATAGAAAGATTGACAATTTGTGGAGATGATAAATACAAAAGCCACTCATTTTATATAAAGCTTCACAATCAGGAAGCATAAAAAAGGGCCACAGGAAAAAAAAAGAAGAAGAAGAAGAAGAAAGAAAAAAAAAGAAAAAAAAGGACCCTCCTGTGGCGCTTGTTTGAGGAAGTGCCACAGGAGGGGGTCTCCTGTGGCGCTTGCTTCAGCAAGCGCCACAATAGGACCCCCTCTTATGGCGCTTGCGTCAGGCCCCCCTCCTGTGGCACTTCCTCAAACAAGCGCCACAGGAGGGTATTTTTAAAAAAAAAAAAATTTAAATGAAGCGCCACAGCTTTTTTTAGTGGCGTCCAGATATGTGGCACTTCTCTAGCGCCACAGTTAATGTAATTATAAGCGCCACAGCTTTACCTTTTTGTAGTAGTGTAATAACTGTAATGTATATACCTTTTTTTTTTTGTAAAATGGTGGTTGCATAATCAACCACAAAAATTTAAAAACAAACAAAAAGAAATATACATTATGGTTATTAAGTAACAATCATCACTTATTATAATACCATACAAATACATAACATTTTTACTTTGTAACCATCATAAATAGTCTCAAGAGAATGATGGTTATTACGATAACACCGTCATGAAACATTAGATGAACAAACAAACAATTTGTCTTCCAACTTCATATCAAAAAAATAGCATAACTATTTTTCTTAAATAACCATCAACTAAACAGTCCAAACATTTCCCCTTCCCCACGCTTATGATGAGAATACTCTATGTTTCTTCGTTCTTCAATTATCTGCATGAGAACCAAGTACCATTTCATTACCTACCATGGTGCGCAACTGCTCTTCTACAACTCCCAATGTGTGCAATGATGGTTTGAACTGTCACTTCCAATCTATATAAATTCGCAATCTCCTTATGTTTATCATCCTTCTTTATTCTTTCAATCACCAAGATGAAATGACATGCTAAAGACTTGCTAGAAAATCCACAGCATCATCTTCCTCCTCCACCTCCTTCCCCTCCTCCACAACCTCCACCACCCCCTTCTTCCCCTTCTCCTCCTCTAGAACCAATGATGCAGCATGTAGAATGCATTAACCATGCAGTGAGGAGGCTGACCGGATAGTTGTCGAGTATGAACAGGAAGGCCAATCTCATTCTTGATGAGCATGGGATTGGCCACCATGACCTAACATACCCCCAGGTGATTCAGGCCACTCCTCTGGTGACAAGTAGCATGATGATGTGTGGTTTATTGTGAATTTATGAAACTTTTGATTCATTCAAATTGAACGAATTGAAACAAAAGTTCCTATATTCACAGCAAGCCTCAGATGATCTATTAGGAAATAGTCACCAGAGGGTGATATTTTTCCATTTTATTTTTATAAAATATAAAAATGTAATTATATACGCACTATCTACTCAAAAAATTTAAAAAAATATAACATACCTCATGGTTATTAGTTAATAACCGTGATATATGTAAATGTTAAAACAATAACATAACTCATAGTTATTAACAAAGAACCACAATAAATATAAACAAATAAATAACAGTTTTATTGATACAATCGTTATGTAAAGTCTTCGGTATGACAACCTAAAAAACCCTACCTTTCCTCTTCTATTTAAGCGTCTGAAACAAAACGCACTTGACACTTAGTCTATTCGAACGAAACCTCCAACATCGTAACCCTAGTACTCCTATTGTCTTTTCTGGCTATTGAGAGTCATTGTCAGTTGAGCCCTACCATAAAAAGCCTTCATCTTACTTCTCAGCGACAGCCGTGCTAGTCAATACCTTCACACTTGTCTCAGCCACTAACGAATGAGTTGCTTTCCTTGCCCTAACTCGCATTTTTGTCATTTGTGAGCCCTAGCTAGTTGGCATTCCTTTGATGCTTTATTCTCCTAATTCGACTGAGGTGCCTTTGTGAAGTCGCATTATGATAAAGCATTCAAGGTGACATTATTGCTCTAATCAAAGGCTCTTTTATGAAGTTATATCTTTTTGGAAAACCTATTATTGCTCTAATCGAAGGTTCTTATCCTATTACAGGAAGTTGTCAAGCTATTGCTTTGACTAAAGATTTATACTTTATTGATCTTTTTTGAAATAACTTCTAGACATATGATCCCTAAAGAAAATACATTTCCTTTTTTGGAAGTACCCATATCTCTGGAAGTTATTCAACAAGTTCAATTGATGTGATGAATCAACTAGTTCATGTGTACCGTTGAGAGTCATACATGAACAAGCTCTGTGAATAAACTAGCCAAATGTACCAAGAGTCATACAAGAACAAGCTCTGTGAATAAACTAGTTAAGATGACATATTGAATTTATTGTTGTGAAGTTATATTTTTTTTTTGGAAATCCCATATTGCTCTACGTAGTATCCCAAATTTTGGGACTAAAGGCTAGAGAATAAGCCTGATAAGGTGGAATAATAAGCCCAGTTCGGGAAGAGTCCTAAGAATAATGGGCGATAGAAAGACTCTTAGGGAAAATGTGATTTGGCCTTACCGAGCAAAGGGCTTGGTGTTTGTGGTAGTATGATTAAAGTGTCGGTGCAGATGTGCATAGGACACATATACAATGCCATTTGGTTGGTAGAAAGATACCACCCAACTATGTCATGAGGTATGGGACAAGTTAACCGAGTAAAGTATGCCGGTTATTGAGTGCACAAGGAATTTACAGGGTAGACATGAATACCCTGCCATGTGGGGCCAACACACATATACACTGATCTGGCATCGTTTGGCAAGCCTCGGTATACGTGAAGCATTTCCAAGTAAGTCCTGAGTAAAAACCTAGTAGACACCAATAAAATAAATTTATTAAAGTAGCTTTAATAAAGTAAGCAATCATGACACCTCTTTATGGTTGCCACCATAGGAATGTGACATGTGTCCATAATGATTACACTCACTATTTCTACTTTTGGGTTAGCACTACAAGAAGGTGTTACTTGTCCCTTCATCATGAGAGTCATAAAGTGACTTTTGTATTGGCACTCTCTGGAGGTGACACCTAACACAATAGTCAGGGGAATCCACTGGTGCCTGGCCTGGTTGCGTACTTGACTTTTCGAACACTAAACTCGGGAGTCCGGGGAAATTGTCAGGCCCCTTCTTCCCTTGACCAATCAGGGACGCCTAAGAGGAGAGAGAAGGAGGTGGGACCCACTTTATTAAAGTAAGTGACACATGTCATCAAATTACTGGATCACCGGACAAATGGCAACATAAGGTTTCAACATATGGCAGACACTTTCCAAGACCATTAAGGGCCCAATAATTTAGAGGTTTTTGGTGTTGTCTCGCTTACCGGAGTACTATCGAATTTCCGATCAAGTTGCGGAAATGCGTAGAGGTAAGCGTAGGCTTCATTTTGAACTGATTGGATTATTGTTTGGATGAGTATTTTTAACGGTGGGTACTGCTCATATTTCATCCAAAGGGTGTTTTTAAGGTTTAAACATGGTTTAATTATGTGTTTATGGTTAAATGATGATTTATGATGACTTTGGAAGTTTATGTTTAAAGCTGCCTGAATTTTGTTTCTGAAGGCAGTCTAGTTGTGGTGCATTTTTGAATAGTTAAACTTTATCCATTGACCTTGAGATTGTCCAGATTTAAAGTACACATACAGACCTTTAATTTGATAGGTAATGGGTAGAAATTGAATAAGTATACAAAAAGTTATGAGTGTTTGAAGTTAGGCCATTAAAGCTGAACAGATTTTCTGGCACCAAGGGAAAACGTGAAAACTGGGAATTTTACGTGGATAGAAGACTGTGGGAAGCATTTTTTCCTTTAAATATACTTAATAAGAGTTGCATATAATTTTGAACCATCCCAATCAGAATTTTTTAGAATTAGTTATGATTTTTCAAATTTCAGTGAAAAATCTACCAGATTTACATTTTATGCGAAATTGAAAAAGTAATGTCAGTTAGTGATAAAGTTAATTTCCAAAGGTCAAGTCAAGCAGTTGGAATTAGTGTGGGCCTATTAGCTACACGTTGGGCCTAATGCAGATACCCTAATGATATGATTATCCATCTAGGGCCATGAGGTGTCAAAGAAGAAGCATCTTCAATGGTTGAAAAAGAAAAAGAAAAGACCAAAGGTAGGGAACTTACCTTATTTGCTTGTGTTTGATATCTCTGCTTGTGTAGTGATGTATATGATTTCTTTACTTAATTGTGTAGAGCATATTTGAATAAATGAAGCTCTGTTTTTGTTTATATTGTAGCTATTGTTATGTTGCATGAAACATTGACCAAGTAGAAATGTCATTATAGAGGATGCATTTAATTAAAGCTAACATATCAAGCACATAGCATCTATCATGCATGCATTATGGTAAATGCTTCCTATTGAGATTCTCTCGAATCTCACCCTCCTCTACCAACAATTTAGATAGGTGAAAACAGGATGTAAGTTGAGAATAAAGAAGAGAACCGTAAGAGAGGAATGTAGTGGTGGAACAAAGATGGGAAAGTGTCTGCATTTCACTGGAACTAGTTTAGACACTCTAGTAGCCCTGTGCGGCTACATCATTTGTAATTATTATGTACAATCCCTATTGGGAATTTCTATATTACAATCAAGTACAGTGTATCAAGTACACTGGATGGTACTGTTGTTCTATATATATACAGAGGAGGTCAACTAGCTCAAAAACTCTCACTTGAAGAGTCTTATATCCATACATCACAGTTATTATATAAAAACCATCATGTATTATAAATGTTAATGGTTCTTTTTTATAAACTGCTATTTATGTACTTATTTCATAACGGTTGTCTAAGTGAGACGGTTATTAAGTTTATTAAAAGTCATGGTTCTTATATACAAAATGTTATGTATGTTACTAAATAAATAACGGTTGTAAAATAAGACCGTTACGCATCATGCAAGCATTACCATATATTATAACAGTTGTTAATGTGCACTTGTTAATTATTATCATAACAATGGGCACATCATGGCCTCACCAAATCTCAATGCACAACAGGTGTTATATTATAACAATCATAGTATGTCCTAAATAAATAATGATTTGGAACCGTAATGTATCTGCTTTGAGGTTTTATAGCGCCCGCATATATGTCAGTTTGGAACCGTGCTGTATGACAGTTAATAACCGTCATATATCACGATTTCTGTAATAGTGATGAGATGACTCAGAAACATCAAGGACTAAGTTGAAAACTAGTCCAAAGTTCAAGGACTGAGTTATAAATGAGTTAAAACTTTAAAGGCAAAAAGATTAATTTTTCCCATTGTAATAGATGAAAGTTAGTTAGGTTTAACGGTTTTGGCCCAATTTTGAAAGTTTATGGTTACTTTTGCTTCAAAAAATAGTGTATGGTTATAGTTGCACTTTTGATAAAAGTTGAAAGTTATTTTAGCATCTTAACCTTTGATTTTGTTTTATGTTTACTTTCTCATGTTTAATATTTTATCCTGGCACTTATATCTGTAGGAAAGCCAAGAATTCTAGGTATTTCCCTATTTTCTCTGTGTGTGAATTTTCTTCCTTTTTCTCTTCCAATATGGTAACGAAAGAGCAAAATTGATCTTTATGGGATTGTTGCGTATGAGAGGAATCAAGGAAGAAAACCTCACTTAAAATACCATAAAAACTTGAGAGATTTTAGTGATTTTTGTAATGCATGGGTACAAGTCAAGAAGCAATATATTTCTTTTCTTTTTTGGTGAAACAGCTTCATTTTTCACAGGAGAAAACTGTCATGTGTGATATGAGAAGAGGGAAGCTGTTGAGTCAAACTTTGAAACTGCATGCTAGAGAATCCAACCTTGAATCATTTCAAAATGTATGAATAAATGGTCCCCATAAAATTTAGAGCATTAAGCAGTCTTCATTCAGTAGTAAAAATGAGACTATTTTAAGTGGGATCATGGCATGCAAAACGGCAAAGAAAGTTTGGGAGAAGTTGAAGTAAGAATTTCAAGGAAATGAAAAGACAAAGTAGACACTGATCTTGAATTTGAGGAAGGAGTTTGAACTGCTACAGATATTGAGAATGTTAATTAAGTACATCTAATGGTTTCGAGTAAGCCTTCTTATATTGAAATCCACATCCCAATTTTACTTTATTTGTAAAGACTTGCACACAACAACTCAAACACTCTTAAGACATGGGCATGGAAGATTACATAAGCATTGTAAATGAAATTTTTGGTAAACGAGGACAGAAATATATAGAATGCAAGACGTGCATGGCCCTACATAGCTTCCACGAGAAGTCAATTGAAGATTGTTAGAGAGTTTAAGCAGTCGTACAACATTTCAACTCACTGATTCTCTCTCTCTATATATATATTACCTTCTCTGTCTTTTGCTCCCAAAAGCCTCAAGAGACAATGAGATTGCATCCATCTCTCATGGGTTGACTTTGAAGTTGCATCTTCAGTGATTCAGAGGGCAATACTACTTGTACCTCTCGTAAGGAATTCAGGGACCAGAGTTTGTCAGGGAGAGCAGTCATCCTCTTGCATTCTTGAATGATCAAACGTCTAAGACATGGCATTACATCTTGACCTAATTCCCAGCCATCGAGCTTCTCCATATACTTTAATTGAAATACCTCTAGATGGGGGAACCCATTAATGGAACCAAATCGCAACACAGACTGTGAGGGTTCTGTAAAACCACAAAGTCGTAGTTTTAAAATTATGAGGTTGGAAAGACTCCCTAAAGTGCTCATCACATCGTCATTTAACTTGATCTCTGAGATAGTTAACTTATCAAGGTTGGAAGGAAAGCCGTTGACAGATGTTGGAATGTTAGGGAAGCCATCAATCTTCAACTCTTTCAGATGATTTAGTTTCAGAAGAATTTCCCACACTTGATCGGCCCCTTGTTTATGCTTGCCATCCTTCATCTTAGAGCAACACAACCCCAAAGTCTTAAGCTTTTGGAATACACCGTTTTCAATTAGAGACACAATGACTGATTTTTTTTTTATGGCAACACAAGATAGGGTCTCTAGATTCCACATAGTTTTACTTTCAACATTTGAAGACAACTTAGGCAAAATCATAGGTTGAGCTGTATAAAGATGCTTGAGTCTCTTAAGTTTCCAAATTCCACTAGAAAAGGGTATGTAAATTGAACTATAAGAACATCTCAAGTCAAAAGTTTCTAGATTCTGAAGATTGCATAGGAATTCAGGAATCACTTTGTGGAATCCTCCAATAAAGTAGCTTTCTAGATCTAATCTTAAGTACCTTAGATGCACTAACATGTTTAAATTTGTGGGAATCTTATGCTTGGTGGAAATTGGAAGGATTAGATCCAACACTTGAACAAACTGAATCCGTCCCACAAGCCTTTTTGACGTGCTTGAATCAAGGTTGTAGCAGGACTGGTTGTCAAAGCAAAGCATAGAACGAGTGGCTGAAAGGTCTTTGTTGTTTTCTTTAAAAAAATCACACATCTTACCTTGAATGGAGAGCTTGTACGGTTTAGTTTGCCCCGAGTTTGCATCTCTACAAACTTCAAAAACCTCCTACTTCTTGCCCTCATATTTGCACAATTCTCTTAGAAGATCATGAATATGACATGTCTTGATTCCCCCATCACTCCTCCTTCTCCCTACTTGGATTAAGCTATGATTAATAAGCTCATCCAAATAGTCCTTTGCAACATCTTCTGCAGTTCTAGAATCATTATCATGATCAATGAATCCTTCAGCCACCCATAGGTGGATCAAGCGTTTGACAGGAATCTTGTAGTCTTCAGGAAACATTCCAAAATACAAAAAGCATGGCTTCAATATTGGACGCAAGCTATCATAACTGCGTTTAAGTACGATATCATGTACTTCAGTTTTTGGTTGAGTGAGATGTGAGTACACATGGTCCATGATCTCAGACCATTCTCGATATGACTTCTCCTTGTTTGCTAGAATTTTTGCAAGCACCACAATGGATATTGGCAAGCCCCTACAACTTTTTACTATGTGCTCACCCGGTTGCTTTAGATCAGATGGCACGCCTTCTCCTCGAAACACCTTCTTTGAGAAAAGCTCCCAACTTTGATTTTCATTAAGAAGGGGGAGATAGTAAGGAGGAGATGGACTAGCATGAGAAGCCACCTCCCTCAAACGGCTAGTAATTAGGATCCTGCTGCTTTTATTCTCATATGGAAAAGCATTTTGTAGGTCAACCCAATGTTGAGGATTCCACATGTCATCCAGCACTATAAAATACCTCTTCCCTTTTAAAGACTCTTTCACCTTGTCTTTCAATTCCTCCTCACTCAAACTAGAAAAATCACCAGAGATTGACCTCATGTATTTAAGAAGGGCGTGCAAAAGCTCTCTAGGTCTATAGTCCTTAGACACAGAAACCCAAGCACGACACGGAAAGTAATTCTTGACGTCATCACTATTATAGATCTTGTGAGCAAGAGTAGTTTTACCTAATCCGCCCATGCCTATGATGGACACCACACCACGACTAGAACCCCCTTGCTTGAGGCGGTTGATTACTTCAGTTGTGTCATGCTCAAAACCAACCACGTCATCTTCCTCCATGTCCCTTCTTCGCTTGTGCTCCTGATCTGTTGAAGACCCTCCTGCTTCCTCGGTGTTGTATCTGATTTTGTTAACAATAAGTTTTTTGAGTCTGGCGTTAATGGTGTCTATTTCCTTTGCAACATCATGTCGCTGCTTTGTGTGGCTGGCACCATGGAGGATCTTGGGCAACTGATTTCTTCTCTGGTATTTGGCAGCGTTGGCAACAAAAGTGTCGATGACAACCTCAGCGTCACGTGCGATGCGTTGGATCTGACGTTCAATCTCTTGGTCAATTTTCGACTTCTGCTGCTTCTGTTGGCACTTCTCAAGGTATAATTTTATAATTGCGAGCTCACTCTTAAGGGACTCCACGTTTTCCTTCACACCACTTAGCAATTTGGCTTCGCGTGCCACAAGCTGAAACAAGTTGCCCAGCAAGACATCTGCCACGCTCACTGCCATCAAGTCTCTGCACTATCAACACAAGAACACAGAAACAAATGAAGGAGAATTTGAAGCACAAGACATCCCAATGATTTAAATACTAGCTAGTGTATGAGTATGCCATTTCTACGATCTAGGTTGTCTCAAAAACTAGAGGTCAATACTTGATTTTTTCTTACTGTCATCCCCTTGGTTCGTTTTGACCTTTTCAAAAATAATGGCGTGTGGGGTCTGAGCGTGAGAAAAAGTATATGGGTCCGCCAAACGTTTTATACCGGGTGATTATAACCTTTAAATTTTTATTTTAAAAAAAAATATAATTTTATATATATTCAATCTATAATCTCAACAAATGTATTCACTGTTTGGGCATATGCTTGTTTCTATTTTGGTTTATTGTTAAAATATTTATAAATTAGGATGAAATTAGTGGATGTAAGTATGGTTACACTATACTTGTTTTCTGTTTCCTTTAAAAAATACTTGGGGATTATAGCGGTGAAGGTAAAGAATTCGAAGACAATGGATCGGAAATGATAATAATCTAACATTTGATGATCTCTTAAATTTATAATTATTTCTTTAATTTAATTATATTTAGTGACTTCATTATGAACTTCATAGAAAATTCTATATATTTTGAGTATAATAAACCAGGAGTGCTGATTGATTTAATTTTAATGATTTGGATTTATAATAGGGAGAATCAGGGAGAATGACCAAAGAGACAAAATATTTATTAATAAGGATCTTAAAAATTATAATTATCTTCAAGGACCAAAAATTAAAATATAAATTTTTAATTATGAAATTAACCTTCCTTGACAGTTAGTTATCAAATTTAATGATATCACCGTATATAGTTTGATTAAGAAAACATCTATAGGCAATTAAACAATTTTATGATATTCTCTCTTGTATACGTTATCTTAAAAGTTACCCAAATAAAATAGCTTCTACAATCCATAAACAATTAGAAATCTACCTCTTTCTAGATTTTGATTATTTTTAAAAATATAAAAAATCACAAAAAAAAAATATTATAATATATTTCTTTGAAACATATTTGATTTTACAGGGAAAAAAGTTTAAACAGACGAAAAAAGAATGTCATAAAAATGAAAAATATCAAAAATTAAAATTTTTAAATAATATATTCCTAAATAAACTATCAATATAACAGGAATCTCAATATATAAATAAAAGTTAATTCAATTTAAGGACTCACTTGAGGAGGGAACATATAACTAACCATCAAACAAATAGTTGAGATCGGGTTAGAGAAAATGTAGGAAATTTGTTCAGGGTTAATTTCATAATTAAATATTTATATTTTGATTTTTGGTGCTTTAATTTAATTACTATATTTAAGGTCATTATTAATAAATATTTCTTTTCCTTGGTCATTCTCCCTAATTTTCCCTTTATAATATATTTAAATAAAATTGTTGTCATTTTTTGTATTTTATTATATATTTTAATAACTATTTATTGATAGATATAAACTCTTAGTTTACTATCTGAGTTTTCCTCCTTATCACAAATTTGCTTAAACTTGTGGGCTTTAGGATAAACATAAGCTAGTTTGGAAAAAAAATGATAAAATAGATTGAGATCTTCTATTAATTAATTTGGACCAACTCGAACCTTCCAACTAACTCTTATATGACATACCACTGATTTGCTTTCTATTTGAATCTTTCATTACATTGTTTAATTGTGTATTTATTGACGTCCAAGATCCATTGAAGTTTTCCATATTCTTTAGTAATGTTATTCTCTTCATTTAAACAGTAACTTTTACATTCCAAAAAATTACTGTTATTGTTATATTTATGTAAAGGTGGGAATTGGTTCGCTGGTTAAGGGAACAACACTTCATTGTTTGATTTTTTCTTTAAATTTAAGTTTAAAATAAAATAAAGCCAAGCTTTTATATCTGTTAAGCACATATATCCTTTTATTGGAGGCAATCCTATTCGAGACACTGTCAAATACTAAATGTGAGCACCTCTCCTAGTCGGAATTCAAACCTCGGTTCGCCACATTGTAAGAGACTAGCTCCTTCAACCAAACCCAACGTTTATATGTTGGTAAATAAAGCCAATATTTATACTTGTGTATTTGTGTCATTACTTTCATTTGGCCTTCAAGAATTTATTAGTCTTTTTCTTTTATTTCTGTAAAGAATTTCTGAGTTTTACTTTGTCTGAACTTTGTGACTGTGTCAACATTTTAATTAATTCAGTATGAAAGATAAGAAAATAGCATGGTTTGGGATGTAGAGTGTGCTAACTGTTCAATAATTCTTTCTCCAATCCCTAATATAAAATCCAGTTGATTAATTTAGGGAGATTAAGAAAGCTAAATAATTATATAATTATAGTATATATTACATGATCTTTCTGAAATACTTATATGTATATGTATCTTTAGCTTATATATCAATTTATAACTCCAAAAAATTAGTTTGGAGAAAATGATAAATATAAATACTTTCAAATAATTTATTTAGCTTTTTTAATCTCCCTAAATTAGTCAACCATGATTTATATTAAAGACTGGATTAGTATATATACAAGCAATCTTCTTTTATGCAATAACCTTTTAAGCTCAACAAATGCACGATTCTTAACCCAATTTTCTTTAGCCATGTATTTTTTATTTTTAAAAAAAGAGTTTCACATATACTTATGAAATAGTAGTCCACAGTGAACATTGAAATTTATCACGACATCTCTAATATCATACAATGGGATTGACATATTGAGTACATTCATATATGACTTAAAGATGACAATTTTCTCAATCCTTATTTTTTTGCGAGTACTTTTTATAGTTGATTTTGTTTTGTTTTACACAGGAAAGTCCTCAAAGCAAATGGGATATATAGTTCTATTACAAGCTTTCCTCTGTGGGTTATTTGGGTTAACATCAAACACCTGGCTTGAGTACATTATTTGAGTTCAATACCAAATTCACAGCTGTATATAATATGAAACCCTGTTCCTGTAGTTGTCTATACCAGGGCTGCCTCATTAAGGTAAATCCCATTTGAATCCCTCCTTTCTTCTTGATTGAATCTCTCAAAACAAAATATACTTTACCTAAAGTGTAGAGAAAGAGATATAGAGAATTGTTGATCAGTTGGATTTAGGGGCTTAAGCAGGCTAGGTTAGGTGAGGCTTTATCCTTAACAGGCTAGAATTGTTTTGTAACAAGTTGGCCAGAGCTTGGCCTGTGGCATGTAGGCTTTTTTTCAAGCCTGAGCTTGGCCTATATGAAGGCTTGACGAAGACCTGACCTGACCTGAAGACTATTAAAAAGCCTGCGTTTTTATTTTTTTAATATTTATTTTTTTCATTACATTTGTTTTTCAATTTTCAATCTTTTTCCTATGCCTTTTCTTTTTATTTTGCAACCCATTTTCTTTTAATTTTTTATGTTTTCCCTTTTTATTATAATTTTTTTATTTTTTTTATTTTTTATGCTAATCTCTTTTTAACAATTTCTTCTACTCTAATAAATCATATTTTGGGAAAATTCTTGTTACCCCCTAATCGCATCATAAAATCTATTTATCCTGAAATACTTATTTCTTAATGATACTTAAATCATAAAAATAAAAATTAGGATGCTACATTCCATACTTATTTTTTATACAATTTTTATAACATCATATATCTATGACAGCCAGCCTGACAAGCCAAACAGGCTTCTCAACAGGCCTGGGCCTGACCTCTTAAGGGAAACAGGACTTCTAACCGGTCTGGGCATGCTATTATTCTCAAACAATGCAAGCCAGGCCATAGGCCTCTTAATAGGCCACCCGGCCTATTTCCACTCCTAGCTAGCTAAGACCCTGGAGGAGGCTTGAGAATTTAAGTTTGAAATAAAAACAAAGCCAATTTTCATAACTGTGTCATCACTTTCATTTCGCCTAGCTAGCTAAGACCCTGGGATGAAGAATGTTTTTTTTTTTTTGCTAGAAAAAAAATTCATGAGTTTTACATGTTCTATAAGCTTTGTCACTGTGCCAACATTTTAATTCAATAAGTTGGGTTGTAGAGTGTGCTAAATGCTAACTGTTAAAATACTAGCTACCCATGTTTCTTAATATAAGAGCCAATTAAATTTTTTGAAGGAATTAAAGAAGCTAAATAAGTTACATTAAAGTATTTATATTTATCGTTTTTCTCTAAACTAATTTGCTCAACTTATAAACTGATATATAATCTAATGATGCACAACATATGTTATGATTAAATAATTTAGTTAGTTTTCTTAATCTCTTCAAATGAGTCAATTGGCTTCTATATTAAGCACAAGCTAATGCAATAGTAATATTTAAGCTCAACAAATGTACAATTCTCTGCCTAATTTTTTTTTTTTTTTTTTTGAATGATAACTGGAATTCATTAAGTTACAACTAAGAACTTAATACAAAGCAAAAGGGTAAATCCCCCCAAATTAATCATCAACGACCGCTTCCTCCAACGAAGGTGGTGGTTGATCAAAGAAGACAAAAACCTCCGCATTAGTATGCGCTAATCTAGCAAGATGATCAGCATTCCTATTCTGTTCTCTAGGAATAGTTTTTTATTTTTAAAACAAACGGAGTTTCACATATACTTATGAAATAGTAGTCCGGTAATCATTGAAACTTATCATGACATGACATCTTTTAGATCATCCAAATGGAGTAGACCCTTATACCGACTTTAATAAAAAGGGATGAAGCTCGCAGCACTTTGGAGGTTAGAATTTTCTTAATCTTTTTTTTAGTACCTTTTATAGTTGAATTTGTTTTGAATTATTTATAATGATGTTGTTTTACACAGGAAAAGCCTCAAAGCAAATGGGATGTGTAGTTCTATTACAAGCTTTCCTTTGTGGGTTATCTGGGTAATTATCAAATGCCCGGCTTGAATACATTATTTGAGTTCCATATATACCAAACTCACAGCTACATATAATATGAAACCCTGTTCCTGTAGTTATATAATATGGCTGTCTCATTAATGTAAGTCCAATTTAAATCCCTCCTTTCTTCTTGGATCTCTTAAAATAAAATTTACTTTACCTAAAGTTTAGAGAAAGAGGTCTGGAGAATTGCTGAGTTGGATCCCACGTAATAAATAACTAGAATCTCAATGAACTTTATCCTCCTCTTTTTATTAAAAGACTCTACACTGTTTGATCATACTATACTCTGGTAGTATATTTAATTACTTTCTTTGTACATGTCCAATCCACCACAAATGATTTTCTATTCTTTCAACTTCAATATATGAAGACACTCCAACTCTTCCTTATGTGTATTCATTACGAATCTTATATTTTCTTCCCCATGCATTACTTTAGAATATTGTTCCTTAACAAGATACATTTTTGGCTTTGGCAAGTACCTATTTACCAGCCTTTCAGTATTCCCAAGATTGTAATCGCCAAATGATTGAACCATAATTTTATATGATTTTTCATGGTTAATTTGGGATTTTTAATGTATTTCTAGGACATTATTGCATGATTAAGCACAAATTTTAATTAGGGACATTTGTTTTGAATTAATGGTAATTAAGGGCAAAATGGTCAAAATTTATTAATTATTATTTATTTTCAATTGTCTTTTGAACATTTGATATTACCTTGTGCTTAATTTTGCATTGTAGATATTAAAGAAGGAAATTAAGGATTTTGGATGTTCAATTTATTGGGCCAAGAAGAAAGAAAGAACAGGCCCAATATTTAAAAAAATTCAGAAGCAAGGTGGGCCGCAAGACAAGGCCAGAGGAAAAGAAAGGAATAGAAAGCACATCCCATGGACCCAATGGACGCAGACCTGAAAAAAAAACAAGAAGTTAAAGCTGAGATAAGGTCTTGAAAGAAATGGAGAAGAGAGCAAGTACACAGGCCCAAAGGGCTGGAATTGAATGCTTCAGCCCAAAACAGAAGCAGAGAGCAGCTGGAGGTTTTGAGACAGAAAAGACCAGGCAAACCCGAGGGGGGAGCTGAGAATATATTCAGAGCAGCAGCGCCGCAGAAGAGGAGGGTGGGACCTGAATATTCTTCCTCCTTCCTTCATCCACCTCGCCGGCGGCTTACTCTCCCACTATGGTCGCCAGCGAGTGACCTTTTGCTAACAACCATCGTCCTTCCTTTACCCTTTTACCACACTGCGTTGGGTTAAACAGAAACGGAATACAGAGTGGAAATGAGCTGAGGGCGAGAGAGAGAGAGGGGTTGGGGCACAAGCATCAGACCACCACCGTGGCCGGAGGGCTCCTTCCAGCCACTACCGAACCACCAACACATTCCTATTCTTCTTCCTCCTCCTCTGTTTTTCCTCCACCGTTGAACACCATTGTCACCATCAGTCCGTAGCCTCTGTTTATTCATCACCACAGCCTCCCAAGTCGCTCACAACGTCAATCTCTTTTAACCCAAAGCACCACCGTGAAACACTATTGGTCATCCTCTGTTCATCATCATCCTAACGCCATCATAGACTTGTTTTCCACCATTGGCTCGACCTCCGTCTGCTTCTCATTCCGCTAACTCAAGCATTCAATTGGATTTGTCATTGCTCATTCTTCAATATTAACAGCAACCAGATTCTCCATTTCTAGATTCGGATTTGTCATTTCTTTGTCTCATGGATTGCTATTATTTTGAAGAAGCTTTGGTAGAGTTTAGTAGAATGAGAAGCTAATTTTCCAGTGAGTCTTGATAGCAAGAGAACTGGCTAGAGCTTCAAAGTTTTACAATGGGAGTTTATTATTTTCCATTTGCTCAATTTATATACTATGTCTTTGTGGATTAATTTTACATTGGGGTATGTATGTTTTGAGATTTAGATGAGTGATTATTTGTCTATGTTGGTTAATATCTTATGTTGAATTTGGTATTGGCGCATTTGAATTTTATTGAACTTATTTTCCTATTGGATTAATGAAGTTATACATTCTATGTGATATCTAGATTGTGTGATGGATTTAATTTAATTTGAATGTCGCGATATTGCTTTCAATTAAGAGGAACCAAGTGCATTAATCCATTTTCAATACCCATCGAGTGGGTTTTTAACAATTTGTCAAAGAGGTGACTAAGAATGCAATTGTAGGACTAGTCATTTATTAGGTAGATTAGACCAAATACGATTGTTTAGGATTTTTAATTAGATTTGATGCAAAAATAACTCCCAAATTATGTTAAGGAGCTAGGAAAGTCACCAAATTTGTCACCAAGATTCATTTTATCATTCATATTTCCAATTCCAATTCCTTTTCATTCACTCCTTCATCATTTTTATAGAGAAGATAAAAAAATAGTAGTTTAGGGATTTTAATTAACATTTGCATTAATTCTTTTAGTTATTAATTTAAAAAAATAAAAAAATCATTTTCCCCTTGTTTTAATTGCATTTGCATGGCATATAGATTACTTAGGAATCAATAAAAAGCTCTTCAAGTGAGACAACCTGAGTGTTGCATTGTATTGCAATTCTTGGATTAAAATATTTTGCATTTCACCCCAAGGCGTAAAGACACGGTCAAATCACCAAACCATAATTTTCATTATATTCCTTGAAGTCTTCTCTCCACACTGATATATAATTGCCCAATCAAAATGAGTGGCATTTTACAAACACAAGAACCCATTTTTCTTGCTACGTAATATATTAATAACAATATTATTCCCATTGTGTTCATCTGTTTCCATGGTAAATGTCACATTGTACTCTTATGACAGCGATTTTGTTGTCAAAACCGTGGCATAGAAATGATCTCGTATTCTTATCTGATATATATAAATTAAAGGCACAAAAACAAGGGGTGGCAGTCTGAGAGTGACTAATCACGCGTGTGGGTCAACGAAGTGCTGGCTATGAAATTTTGAAGACGACTGAGAGAGAAGACTTAAAGCTATGAAGTTTCGTTGTAATATTCCTGCTCTATAATTTCATCGAATATTTAATGGCTGTCTAAGTAATACCCTTACTTTTGTTAAATTGCATTTTCTTGTGAAAAAATTCCACCGATTTCCTTTCTATTTACCCTGTTTCTTTGTGAATTTATTGACGTCCAAAATCCATTAGAAGTTTATCATATTCTTTAGTAATGTTATTCTCTTCGTTTAAACCGCAACTCTTACATTTCAAAAAATACAAATTATTAGTCGGTGTACTTGTATTTTCTCGTTATACATATGTTATATTTATTTAACGGTTGGAGTTGGCTCTTCACTTTATTGTTTGATAAAGACAAGGAGTGGCGTGTGGGGTATGACCTCAAAGACTTTGTGGTCTTGACCTTGTAATTGTTTTTTGGTACATTGACTTTGGGTCAACATTTAAATTTAATCTGAAATAAAATAAAGCCAATCTTTTTTAACTGTGTCATCAGTTTCATTTCCCCTAGCTCAGACCCTAGGATGAAGAATTTATCAGAATATTTTTACCAGAAAAGAATTTACGAGTTTTACTTTTTCTATAAGCTCTGTGACAGTGTCAACATTTTAATTCGGTATGAAAGGTAAGGACCAAAAGCCTTGTAGCCCCATGGTATGGATGCTACGTACCCTATAAGTGGGAGGTTGAGGGTTCAATCTTGCCTTTAATTCAGACCGTTATTGGCTGCCCTTATAACTCAAAAATATGGAAGTTAAGAAAATAGTGTGGTTTTGTGCTGTAGAACATGCTAATTATTAAATAATATATAGACAAGCAATCTTATTTTATGCAATAATCTTTTAAGTTCAACAAATGTACAATTCTCAGCCCAATTTTCTCTAGCCATGTATGATTTTTTCTTTAAAAAAACGAAAAAAGAGTTTCACATGTACTTATGAAAAAGTAGTCCAGTAAACATTATATTGAAATTTATCACAACATCTCTAATATCATCCAATGGAGTAGACGCTAGATGGGAGGGGTTACTCATTTGATTTGACTATATTATTAATTTTCTCAAATTATTTTTTTAAAATTTTGAGTACTTTTTTATGGTTGATTTTGTTTTGAACTGTTCCGAGCTTTCCATTGTGGGTTATTTGGGTAGCTATCATCAAATGCCTGCCTTGAATACATTATTTGAGTTCCATACCAAATTCAAATCTATAAGCAACCATGTTCCTGCAGTGACCTACACTACTACCATGGCTGTCTCATTAAGGTAACTCCCACTTAAATCCCTCCTTTCTTCTTGAATCTCTTAAAAAGTTAGTAGAGAAAGAAACATAGAGAGAGTTTCTAAGTTGGATCATATATATTCCACATAACAAATAACTAGAAATGGGATTCATCCTTTTCTATCTATATCTCTTTCTATTCGATTGAGAGAAGTGTGCATGATAGTATAAATCATAAAATGGTCCAGCCCATTAAGCAGGCCCAGTGCACCAATGGCTAATAGTCAGATTAGTTGTAACTGTGTTTAGTTAATATCAGTTGTGTTAGTTGTGAGTAACCGCTTTCTGTTATGTAAAACTAGGGCATGTCCACCGTATATTACAGATAGATGCTCTTGTACTGATATGTCGATAAATACAATCACAATGACTCAGCATCGTTAAGCCGAGTGCGTTCATTTTCTCTGCACATTATCTTTCTCCAAGCTTTCCTTTTGTGCACTTCAAGAAATTCAAATGCTCGTACATATTTAATTATGTTCTATGAATGAAATCACCAAAGTTGATATTAATTAAGAATTATGTGATTCAAAAATTGAGATTATATATTTATAAGATTAGAGCAATAGTAAAAGTTGTTGTTATACAACTAAGAGGTCATGGCTTCAAATCCTGAAAACAACCTCTCCACTTATTTTAGGGTAAGACTGCGTACACCTGACCCTTTCCCAACCCCACCATGAGCATTGGGCCACCCTTTATGAGTTTATGAGATTGAGAATTAAAACTTCGTGCTAAGTAGGGTCCATAATGAGCCCGTTTCAAGGTGTCATATTTGCACCATGCATTGAGGCTGGAACTAATGGAGGCTTCTCACTGCTGATTTCACAGTAATGTCCTTCCTTCTATTGACATGGAGACTTGATCATACACAAGCATGAGTTGAGTTTGGATTCAAATCAAAAAATGTAACCTTTTAATTTTACTATCAGCTTTATCTAATTAAAGTCAGTCCTTCCCACTCTACCTCTTACCCTTTGAACAAACTGTCAATTGTAACAATGCATGCATTCATTAAGTATTCAAAGAGTCCAACGTTGAACAAGATGTTCAAGGATATTAAGAAAGCTAGGCACGCGGATTCAAGGATGTTCAACTGAGTGTTGCTTAATCACCTAGGCACCCGGATACAGAAACACAACCTTATCTCATAAGATGTTCAAGGATATACTACCCTCAATCATTTATATAAAAGTTAGTTGGATTTTATTTTGAAAATATTAAGAAAGCTAAATAAGTTATATTAAAGTATTTGTATTTATCATTTTTCTCCAAATTAATTTGCTTGACTTATAAACTGAAATACTACACAACATAAATTATGATTAAGTAACTTATTTAGTCTCTTTAATATTTCTAAAAAAAAAAAATCTACTGACTCTTATATATTAAGAACTGGAGGTAGTATTAGTTAAGATAGAAACGAATGGGGAGTGGGATCTAAAAGTGACAACACAAAGGTGTGGGTCCACCAAGTGTTAGCTATGAAGTTTCCGGGAAGACATTGAGAGAAGACTTAAAGTTGTGTCTTCGCTCAGAGAGAAGGACTTAGATGCGCTGATTATCTGACTAGCCTGTATGGCTCAATGAATTAACCCGGACTATGATATGTATTTTGGGCTTTTTATAATGGAATGTGAACACATGCCACATGACCTCAGTAGTGTTGTCTAGCTATTCGACTCCTTGTAAATTGTAATTCACAAACTTTGCTTGCCTTTGTATTCCAAATAAAAAATAAAAAATAGTTGTGTCTTCTCTCCGACGGGATTCTTCTCCCTCTGATATCCTCTCTCTAGTCTCTTCGGGAATTTCGTTACGTTGTAATATTCTTTATCGATAATTTCATCGAATATTTAATGGCTTTCTAAAAATACAATTCTGTGTTTGAATTATATTGCATTAATTTCTTGTGGAAAAAAATTACATTCATTTGCTTTCTATTTGAATCTTCCATTGCATTGTTTCTTTGTGAATTTATTGACGTCCAAGATCCATTAGAAATTTACCATATTCTTTGGTATTGTTATTCTCTTCATTTAGACCGCAACTTTAATTTTACATTCCAAAAAATTATTACTCTGTATACTTAATTACCTTTTTTCCTTATACATAAGTGTTATATTTATTTATCGGTGGGAGTTGGTTCTTCACTGGTTGAGTAAACAAGACTTCATCGTCTGATAAAGACAAGGAGTAACATGTGGGGTATGATCTCAAAGATTTTGTGGTCTAGACCTTTCAATTGTTTCTCGCTACATTGACTTTGGGTCAACATTTAAATTTAAGTTTGAAATAAAATAAATCCAACTTTTATAATTAACTGCGTCACTACTTTCATTTCGCCTAGCTCAGGCCCTAAGATGAAGAATTCATTAATTATTCTATGCCTGAAAAGACTTTGAGTTTTACTTTTCTATGACCTTTGTGACTATGTCAATATTTAATTCAATACGAAAGATAATTAAATAGCATGGTCTGGGCTTTGGAGTGTGTTAACTGTTAAATAATATGTGTTAGATATGATTAGTTTTTATGATGTCAAATATATATGCCAAATATTAAGAGCAAGAAGTTTGCATAATATACTTATCTCCTACATTGACTAACTACTATATTTAATGTGAAATATCTTGTAGATTAGTCAAGTAAAGAAAGAGGATGATTGAAGATAGTGAAGAAAGAGATTGAAGAAAGAAGAACTTGCAAGATCTAAAAGAAATATCAAGATTCAAGCTCTTAGATGTGATATTGGAGGCTTCCATGATCAAATGGAGGTTGGAATATATAGGTCAATTCGAAGCTAAGATAACTTATATGAAAGTTATGGAACTTCTAGAAGGTGATCACTTGAGTAAAGGCTCTCTACCATGTTTTGGAAGGCGTCACTCGAGTGATCACTTTAGTGATGAGCACTCTGTTGTGCTCTGTTTTCGTTCAGCATGACAAATATTCGGTATTTTAGACATATTTCTCAAACCACACATTTGATTGAGCTGAAACTTATCTCATATGAAACTAGACTTCCAATATGTCACATAGACACCAAGATCAAGCTCAAAGGAGTTCATATGAAAGAGATATGAGTTTTGGAAGATGAAACACAAATCATCACTATATTCCAAAATAGGTTCGGTATTTTGGACATAACTCTCAAACTACATGTCCAATTGAGTTGAAACCTATAGCATATAAAACCAGACTTAAAGAGCTTTCTATAAATAGGTCATATGTCATATTTGAAGTTATATTCGAAGTGATATGCCTTCTAGAAGTTGATGCTCGTGAATTTAGACACTGTCTAGTGCAGTAGTCACTATTTAGATCATAACTTTCAGAATACAATGAATTTGGAGATGATTCTTTTTGCATTGGAATGTAGACAACAAGTGCTTTCCAATGATAGGTCATTTGTCATATTTGGATTTAAAATAGGCAGATTACTTGAGTGACCACTAGAGTGACGACTTGAGATCACTCGATTGATGCTTCCCAGAAAATTGAGTACGCTTCGTAAATCATTGGAATGATTGTGTAACTCATTCTTCTTGCTTCTAATCACTCTAACACTTCATTGTATTAGTGTTTAAAGGATTTGTCCAGGAAAACAATGAGAAGATCATACGAAGAGAAGAAAAATTATTTTACGGGAGTGAAGCATCCACCGAACGTAACGGCTAGTTTTTCAAATACGAAGAGCGGTCAAACATAGCAACAAAACTCTAACAAACGAATGCTTACAATGGTCATCTACTACAATTCAACTCTAAATATGGAAGCACTCAAAGAAGAGAAAACACACAACAACAACGCCAACATGCTAATATCATGAGCTATCCACCTCAACTCAAACACTCTCTGTTATTCTCTAGCTTCTATATCATTTACCTTTGAGAGAGTGATTATTTGTATTGCACTTCAGTATTCATCATATTCACTTCTGAGAGAGAAGATTGATTATAATCTTTTATTATCAAAGTTGTATCCTTACGGTGCATAAGGGGGAGTAACACAATTGTATCCTTATGGTGTGTAAGGGGGAGTAATTCCGTGAGAGATTTGTATAAGGCTTTACAAGTGTCTGGCTAAACTTGTGGGATTGTAGTAGTTCTCAAGTACCAAGTTAAACTTGAAGGACATAGTGTATTGAAATCTCATGAGGAGCCTGGGGACTAGACGTAGGTCATCATGGATTGGACCAAATCAGGATAAATCACAGTTTGCATCTTCTCTTCCCTAAGCTCTTATATTTCCAACATATATGATTTAAATAATTGCTTATGGTTTTATTCTTTCATACTTATTACTTTCATAAGATGTTAACAGATTTTCAAAGCTTTTAAGTTCTTATCGTACACCCAATTCACCCACCCCTCTTAGGTGTCAGCTAGTTCTAACAATATGTATATAAGCGATCTTATTTTATGCAATAATTAATCTTTTAAGCTCAACAAATGTACAATTCTCAGCCCAATTTTCTTTAGCCATGTGTCATTTTTTTTTTTGAAAAAACGAGTTTCACATATAATAGTAGTCCAGTGAACTTATACTGAAATTTATCATGACATCTCTAATATCATCCAATAGATGGAGTGACACAACTGGATGGCAGGGGGTCCTCATTTAATTTGAGTTCATTATTATATGACTTGGAGATGAGAATTTTCTCAGTCCTTTTTTTAAATTTGTTTTAGTATTTTTTATATATAGTTGATTTTGTTTTGAATTATTTATAAATTATAATGCTATTGTTTTACACAGGTAAAGCCTCAAAGCAAATGGGATATATATAGTTCCATTCCAAGCTTTCCTTTGTGGGTTATTTAGGTAATTAACCATCAAATGCCTGGCTTGAATTCAGTATTTGAGTTCCATGCCAAAATCACTGCTATATATCTAATAATCCCTGTTCTTGTAGTTAACTACCTACACCATTGGCTGTCTCATTAAGGTAAGTCCCTCTTAAATCCGTCCTTTCTTCTCCATTGAATCTTTTAAAATACTTCTCTGATCCTTAATATAAGACATATTTATCTAATTTGATTAAATTAAGGAAGTTGATTAAGTTAGTTTATCTAACATGTATTGTTTTTTTGGACTTTGGGTCTAAGCCCACCCTTGATGGGTTGGAGTATTCAATTAGAATACAAGTAGCCTAATTAAATAAGAAATAAATTAGCATTAATTATGAATTGGGAAGTAAGTTAATATTAATTATGATATTGTTAATTGAGAAACAAGTCATCATAATTCAGGAAATTAATTGAGAATTAATTTTCCTCATCACTAACTTGGAAGGCAGGAATGAGTGCACTTAATTTTCTAATTAGTGGTCACCCTAAACTACGATAAATATGAGGTGCCTCCCTTAGTTACAATCTATCCCTGCCATTGAGCTATCTGGCAATCTCTCTTCTCTCCTACTATCTTTCTTATTCTGGTTATCTAATGTGCCAATTCTAATTAGGCTCTAGTAGTTTAATAATTGCATGAGCATTATTATGTTCGAGTTGTGGAGCATTAGAGCTTTGACCTGGATACGAACATGGATTTGCCCCGGTATGCAAATCTATTCTCTATCAATATTTTCTTACATTTCTAAAACACTCTAGTCACTTTCCTTAATTCCCTCCTACGCTCTCATTGATTATTGATTATTCTAAGGACTATAAGTTTCAATAACTTTGTAACCATCATATTTTATAATGATCTTACATGTATCCAACAAATAATTAACCTTCACAAGGGATTCTCAAAACCTGAAATAAAGATTCTGAAATCGATACGTAAACCATCAAAGCAAAAACCATAGATTGTAGCAGAATTGATTATCAGTAATATCTAGGGTTTAGATATAGGTAGAGATTATCCTGTAAGAACACAATTGTGAAAAATTATTAACACAGAATAGTCACAAACCAAATTCTTCAGAGGCTGAGGCCCTGAGGATAACAATGTTGGTTTAGGTGAACTTTGACAAATAACCCGTTTGGACTACACCTTGGCCACAATGGTGTCCAATTTGTCTGGTGTCATTCAAAATACTAGAAGCCAGTGGATGACATAACTTTGAATAGTATTTCATACCACCAAAAAAATCTATAGGGATCTCGCTTTAAATTTTAAGCTTCATAAAATGTTGGAACCAGTTTTAGTGCTCATCACAGTGATGAGCACTAAGAGCTAATCACCAATGTAAACTGTTCAGATCTCATTTGAATGGGTCAGATTGATTTTTTTTTTTTTACTTTAACATTTTTTCAAAAAAAAAAAATTTTAATGTGTACAGGATTTAATATAAAGATAATCTTTTAACTATCATCTTTTTAAAAAAATGACTATTTTATTTAAAACTTATTATTTGAAAATATTAAAGCTAGATCATTAAAATTCTGTTTGAACTGTGTAGATATCACCATATTGATTAGCTCTTGGTGCTTGTCATTGTGATGGGGTCTCAAAGTGGTTCTATAAACTTCTATAGAATGCCAATAAATTTATATCCTTTATATGACATTTGAAAATTGTCATAATAAACATGAGAATACTAGATATCTTATTGTACTATGATATCTACAACAACAGAGAACACAAATGCCTACTCAATAGGAACAACAATGGATAAAAAAACCCGAAATTTAAGAGAATCAATATACTGATCAGCAATGTACGTAAATAAAAGCAAAATGATGGTGAATCAGATTTCTAAAACCTGAATAAGTCATATGTGTGTGTGTGGAATTTGAAAAAGATAAGGAGTGGCCAAAAAAGACTGTCTTTACTAGACAAGCAGTATTATATAGGACTTGCAAACATCCCCAAGAGTATTATTAAGGAAATTATGAATTATGCCTCATTTCATGCACTCAATCTTTACAGAGTACAACAACAATTAAAAGAAAGTAAAGCAACATATAGAATTGCACTAAGAATGTGCAATAAAATCAAGCAACTTGACACCATTGAAGCATATGATAGCAATAAGTCAAGACTAAAGAACACTATCAAAACAACTAAATATTCATTTGGGATAAAGAAAGAAAATTAAATATGTATAACTAAAAATGGCACAAGCTATAGTTACTATGATACAAGCACTGAATTCTTACAGTATGAAGCCGAGAGAAAACACTCTCGATCTGCTACAGATTTACCCACTATACAGCAACCATCATCTTCTTCACACGCACATCTAGTTTTGTTTTATTTGGTTTTGTGTTTTGTAAAGATGTAACAAGATTGGTGGGCTTCAGTTGGTTTTGTGTTTTGTATAGGGAATAATGACATCTGGGGAATAATCACAAAAGACAGTCTTGTGTTTGCCTTGTTTTTGCAACTCCAACTTCTTTCAGAGTATTTCAATCAATCCTAAAAGTTAGTCCTTCTCACTCTACCTCTTACCCTCTAGACAAAGTGTCAGTTGTAACAATGCCTACATTCATTAAGTATTCAAGAATCCAACGTTGAACACACAGAGTGTTGGTTAATGATCACCTGGGCAGCCCATGTATAAATAAGACAAGAACAAAGCCTTATCCTGCTAAGTAGGATTGTTATATGAATCTACAATATTATTGTACTCTATTAATAATCAAATCTTTAGATAAATTGTTTATCAAAGAAGACCTACTTAATAATTCCGTTGAATATTCCCTTTTGTCTTCCTCTACCCCTTTTTAAATAACTTTATACAGCTTGATCATATCCTACCTTATCGGCACATCCAATAGCTTTCTTTGTACATATTCAAACCATCTCAAACGATTTTCTAACATTTCCTCTTCAATAGAAGTTATTAAAACTCTTCCTTTTATATGTTCATTTACAACTATGATTCTTTCTTATATAACCACGTATCCATCTCACCCCATGCATGTAATACTTTACAATGTTGTTCCTTCACAAAATACTTGTTTCCCAGTCTTTCAGTATTCCCAAGATTGTAATCACCAAACCGTAATTTCCATTCCTTGAACTCTCCTCTAGTTCTCTCCACAACGGTATGTATATAAGTGCACGATTCCAACAAACATTGTTCAATTGCCTGGCCAATGAAAATAAGTGACATTTACACACACGTGAAGCCAATTTTCTTAATACGTGATACGATATTAAAAACAATTTCTTTTTTGAGTTCATCTGTTGCAATAGTAAATGTCAAATTCTACTCTTATGACAGCAATTTTGTTGTCAAAACCGTGGCATAGAGAAATGATCTCATATTCATATCTGATATATAAATTAAAAGCACAAAAACAAGGGGTGCAAATCTGATTTAAACTTGAAATATTAATATAATTAATCACACTTCACATATTCATATACATTCATCACTATGGTCAAATACTTTCTAGAATTTTAAAGAGCAATGTGCTTTATTGATATGTCAAAAGCATTGCTTGTGAATATAGAAAACCACTTCAACTCTGTCAATAATAAACTGTCAATAAATTATTAACAACTAACAAATTAAAACCCGGTTTCAACATTCAATGAGGTAAGCTTTTCTTTTTGGATATATAATTGGCTCATCTTAAACTCTTAAAGTACAAAGGGTATAAGTCATCTTTTAATTATTTTATTAGAGAAAATTGAAGGGAAAATCCCATATAAAGCTACCTGAAATAGGGAAATTCTAAATAAGGTTGGTAAATTCAGTAGATCCCTAATTACTTAATTAGGGATTTGTTGAGTTTAACAACCTAATTTAGAATTTTCCTATTTGAGGTAACTTTATATGGGATTTTCCCTTTAATAAATCAGCTGGTTTTGTTGCTTTTGTAGGGAATATTTTCATCAGGGGTGGCATTTTTCATAGTAGCATGGTGTGTGATGAACAACGGACCTGTGTTTGTGTCTATTTTTAATCCTCTCATGCTTGCCCTAACCATCCTTGCAGGCTCTATGCTACTTGGTGAAACTGTCTATATTGGAAGGTGAGTTTAATTAATAGTGTCATTTCTCCATTTTGTTGCTTTCTTTGAAGATATACTGTCATATTCTCAATATATCAAATTAATTACGATTAATTATTGTTAATTAATGTGTATCTATATGATATATTGTGGTGGTTACGTTGTGCATGCAGTGTAATAGGGATGGTGTTGATTGTGAGTGGATTGTATATTGTGTTATGGGGTAAAAAAAAGGAAGCATCAGAAGAGCATTCAAGAGCCTCTTTTCCATCTGAATCCAACCAAATTACATGTCAAACAAACTCATCACAAACGAGTAGTCCTACAGAATAAAATTATTCTTCTTCCAACATTCTATTATATTATTCCTTCTTTTTAATTTGTCTCTCTATCCTTTGGGAATAATACACATTATATTATATTATATTCATATTTAAAAAATTAATTATTACTCCCTTCCTCCGTTCCCTTTTATAAGAAACAACCGCCATACATATACTCCGTTCCTATTTATAAGAAGCATTTAGAGAATGTCTTAATTTTTATTTGTTATATTCCCATTTTGCCCCTGTTTAATTACCCATATTTCTCACTCTCTATCACACATTCTCTTTCTTATACAATCATATTTATTACTCCTATAAAATTAATTTTTTTATTCTCTCTCTTTTACAATGATCTTTATTATAATACATCTCTCTAGTTCTTTTTATAAGTAACTTTCTCTCTCTTTGAGCTTGTCCCTTTTATAAGCAACTTTCTCTTGTGTCTCAAAATTTAAACTACTTTTATCTTTTGTACCCCTATTAAATACATATCTTTATTTTAATTATCCCCTACTCATCACTAATTCTCTTTCATTTAATTATTTATTACACATTCTCTCTCATATTTTATACTCATAATCTCTCATATTTGTTAGTCATTCTCTCTCCCATGCTCATTTCATAAATAGGGGTATATTTAGAAGAAACATGACATTTTTGACACATTTATTGTTTTTAACTAATCTTAATTGCCAGTTTGTTTTATGCAATAAGGATAAGAGTTGATTATAAAAAAAAATGGAGAGAGTAATTTCCTTATTATCTCTCTTATTCCCTATCTCTTCATAAATAATGATATTTTTGTCAAAATGGTTACAATTTTTTACATATTTTATATCCTTAACCACCACTTTAATATACCTGATTTGGTTAAGTATTCCTTAGA
The DNA here is from genome assembly GCA_963242795.1 of Inga leiocalycina. Lineage (NCBI taxonomy): Eukaryota > Viridiplantae > Streptophyta > Magnoliopsida > Fabales > Fabaceae > Inga > Inga leiocalycina. The sequence continues at coordinate 74,104,181 of OY725321.1, forward strand.
AAAAGGAACGGAGGGAGGGATCGAGTAGTTTTCAATATAGAAGAAGATTATATTTAAGCATTCCCGAGTTCAATTAGCTAGTTCTCTTAATTTTTTTTTTGGAAAAAAACAAGAAAATACCACTTGAACTTGAAAATCATAAATCAGGGATTTCCTACTAAAATGAGTAGTTAATTTTATACTATTGTAGTCAATACCAATACTCTTATAGGCAATAAGACAGATTTAGGATTTTGAAGTTCAAATGGTATTTTCTTGCCTTTTTCCCTATTTTTTTCCATCCACATTGTTCAACCACTTGACCTTGTTGAATAGAGGAATCAAGATCTTTTATACTCGACCTAGTAATTATTAATTAGTTGAATTTGATCTTTCAGGGTATAATAGTTGCTTTTTTAAAACAAACAAACTTTGTATCTATTTTGTTCAGATTATAAAGACCACAACATTATCTCCCTCATCAAAACCTATTGTGACTTATGTTGAAACGAAAAATGGACAAAATTGAACCGATTTTGAAATATTATATAATATATTATTCCTCCTCGTTTCTTTTTATTAGGTACATATATAGCTCCTTAGAGAATAATTACTAGTGCAAAATTGTTCTTTAACTTAATTTAACCATATGTATTGATCAATTCACCGTTGTTGATTCATCAAAAAATAATTAAAAGTCTTGATATAATTGTCAAAAAAAAAAAAAAAATTGTTCGGTTAAGAAGAATATGACACATGCATAACTTCCATGGTAGATCATGAGTTTAAATCTCGCTCTCAATATGAGAACTTTGTTGATGGGACATCTATAAACACCTTTGTAAGTGCTCTTTGTGACAAAGGTGTAATATCCCAAAATACATTCAAAGGGTTAAATGTAATAGATAGTGAAATAAAAGGGTTTAATGGCACTCTAATTAATTTTGCCATGATCAAGAGTTAATTGCTACTTGATCTTGAGGATATATTTGGGAAACAAATGAAGGGCCAAGATTGCTCTTATAAAGTAGAAGTGATGAGGAAGATAATTAAAGTAATTTCCTTATCTTTTCCTCTTATGTGGACACAAGACAAATGTAACCAATTTCCTCTTCTTTTTCCTCAATATCTCGTCCAAGACAAGAGCAAGAAGGAGAGAGGATTTAATCAATACAACGTCCTCACTTTAGAGAAAAAAATTGACGTCCAAGCAAAAAGAAAAGCAAGAGAACAGAGTTTGGTCAAAGTCCACATACTTTTACAAGAAAAGCATGCCATACATCCACATGTAATCTGCAAAGATATAATTCAAAACCAATTTCCACCTTTCCATCCATGAATAAAGTCCAAGGCATCAAGAGAGAGAAGAGAGTATAATTAATTGCTATCTTAACCTTTTACTCAAAGAAAAATGGTCAAAGGCATACCAAAAGGAAGAAGAGGATAAGTCAAACAAACCCCTCCCTCTTTGTCAACATTCACGGCTAAGAAGGAGCAAGAAGAGTGAATGAATTAAAGCAATGTATTCTTCATCAATTGTCTAAGGAAAAGTCGGCCAAGTGAGGAAGAGGCAGGAAAGAGAAAAGTTGACCAAATTGGATTAGTTATACATAAGAAATTTTAGCAAGAAAGAACAAATATGGATCACATATTTGCCTCTCCTTTTTGTCCAACTTTTCGGCCAGATTTTTAAGTGATAAGGGAAGGGAAAGACTGATTATTATTCACTCTCTCTCTCTCTCTCATTCTCCAAGTCGGTTCTGCAGCTGCAACACGAGAGTGCAAGAAGAAGCAAGTGAAGGTGAAACTTTGATCTTAATTTTCACCTCCTTAACCTCATCTATGGCTCAAGTGTCCTTCATAAACATTGTTCTTCTTGATGAGAACTTCATTTCTATGGTTTTAAAATTTCGAGAGGAGGTGTTTTGAGCCACCATCCAAGAACAAAAGCTGAAGAATCAAAGAAAGAACTTAAGGAGGAGCAATAGGTGAGTATTAGCATCAATTTGAGATATTGGTTGTGTTGGTTGAATGAGTATTTTGGCATGTGTAAATCTACCCTGATTTTGGCCAAACAAGGGTTTGGGTAATTCATGATGTTTTGGTTATGTTATTGGTGGTTTATGATGATTAGAAACCATTTGACATAAGTTTGATGCTGAAATTGAAAGTTGGTAATTGTTGGAATTTATTTTGAATTTTTTGCCAAAATAGGACATGGAGAATGAGTGGGAATTTGTACATTTTGATGTTACCATTGTGTTCTACATGAAAATTTGTGTGGGAATAGCCCTAGGTTGTGAATTTTGGGTCACTGAAACTCAAAATGTAAAACTGGATTTTTTTCTGCCTCAACAGAATTCCAGCGAGGTACTATACTTATGTGGTGTTTTTGGATAACCAAATGATCTCTAAAAATTATGAAAATTATCAGTCTAATATTTCACATGTCAAGCTTCAAAATGGTCATAAAATGGATGTCATTTAGATTTGTGTGATGGGAGTTATGATTTTCCAAAGTTTGGGGTTGAAACTGGAAGCAATTCTGGAGCAGTATAGGATTCCTGTAATTATGTATTTTTGTGGTTATAGACAGCATTGATACATATTTTTCTTGTATAGAGGACTTCAATAGCTTTACATAGGACTTGAGATCACCTCATTTCGATTTTTGTAGAATTAGTTATGATTTTTCAAAATCTGGAGAAAATTCTGGCAGATTTGGTTCAAGTGTGCGAAAATTCAAAGGTAATGGCACATGGTAATATTGTTGAACTCTGAGGTTAGGAATTGGTCTTTTAGGTTAATTGACCACTTTATCTTCTTAGTTGACTTGATTAAATGTCCCTAATGATAACCAACTTAAGTGTTGAAATTAAAGAAGAATTGGATTAAGTAATAACTTGTTGCCCGTAATTCTAATTATAGGATTTGACATTTGCCCTGCACATGATAAACTAGTGTCGGAGCACGAGCGGAAAGAACAAGGTAGTGACCCTTTCTCTTATATTGTGTATGACACATTGTATGTATGGCTTATCATTGAGTTGTGAGACTTGCCGTGTGAAACATGCCATTGTGAAACCTACCGTTGAGAAATATGCCGGTGTGGATATGCCGTTGTGGAACATGCCGTTGCGAACACAACGAAAGCTGTCACAGAAATGCCGTTGATATGTTGTTGCTTGTGATTTGCTTACATGCTTTGTGATTGTACATGGTGATTGTACATGTTGTAAGTGAACTGTTACTACTGAGATTCTTTTGGATCTCATTCTTTCTATTGACTAACCTACAGCCAGGGCAAACAGTTCAAAGGAAAAGTAAGTGACGAAGGGCAGTTAGAACTCTTAGTTAAGAGTTTTAATTTTGGGTAGCTAGTTATCATATTTTGTTAGGGAGTAGTTGTACATATTGTATATAATGAATGGTGTAGTGTAATCCCCTGTGTGGGAAACTGTAAATAGGCAATGTGCCCTATAAACCCTTTATTAAGTAAACGAAACCCGAGCGTTGTAGGTAATTTTGGTTGCACTCTGTTAAAAATGAATGAAACCAAACTGTACCGGCCAATTATATTCGAAATGTGAACGTGAGATCACATTAAACAGGTTTTGGAAAAGTTTTAAATTAACCGCTGGTCTCTATTTCAACTTAATGACGCATTCTCGAACTATAATTATGGCTTTTAAGGTAGGAGGTTACAAAATGCACACCTTAAGCCCTAATGAGCCCCCTAGACTCAATTTACCTAAAATTTTATTGTGAAAATATTATTATATAATTGAATTAAAAATTTTATAATATATTTTTCTATAACAATCTTACCCTACATTTCTATGGGATTAAATTCTACTTGAAATATGATAAGCGATATATTACCCGATAAGCCATTTCCTTTTTTTGATGGTTCGATAAGCCATTTCTTGGCACAAAATATATCCAAGAAAATTAAACATAATATAAAATAATTATAATTGCTATATGAACCTTGTTTTTTAATCTTATCGAGCTATATATAATATAAAATTAAAATGCTTTGTTAATTATAATGAGATTATATATTGTAACCTATAATTTTTTGTATTACGGTTCATGTACTTCAAAATGGTAAATGTCATATTGTCCACTTATGACAGGAATATTCTCGTCAAAGCCTAAAATATTTCTCTTTGGCATGTAAAGCACCAGGGGGATCTTAGTCAAACTTTTCAATATCAGTATATTGAATCACACATCACATATTCATCTATGTCTCTAATATACTCCTCCGGTCCTTAATATAAGGCATATTTACCTATTTTGATTAGATTAAAAAAGTTAAATTAGTTAATATGACATCTATTTTCTAAAACATACTAGTCATCTTCCTTAATTCCCTCCTTCCTTCTCCTCTTTGATTATTGTTAAAGGAGCATCAATAGGGGGTAAATTAGAAAAAGGATAACAAATATGAAAAATATGTCTTATATTTAGAACCAAGATCAACTCCCTAAATATGTCTTTATATTAAGGATTGAAGGAGTACTATTCTTCTACGTATAGTAGTTTATTATTAGAAAATTTTCATAAGATATCCTATATATATCTAGGTAACTAAAATTGAAATCCACCTCTTTTATTTATCAATCAATCCCCGATCCTAGAAACTAAACTTTGATTCATGTCAAATTGCAATGCGCCTTGAAAATTAAATAAAATTAATAAAATTAAAAAATAGAGATAATGAAAGAAAGGAATATAATATTATATAAAGACAAAGCAAGCTTATAATAACTCCAAAAGTTTAATCACGGGTTTAGATCCTCTCAGAATCCTTTTTCTCCTTTTCTTCTCAAAATATCATCTCCACCATCAGATTTAAAAAATACATGGGTCAGATTTAATATTTTATAAAAATATTATTTTGAATCTAAATAAATAAACTTAAACTTTTAAAATATGATCTACACAATTCATAACAGCAATATAAACAAAATTAATTTATAAAACACTATAATCATAGTTTTAGAAAATATTAAATCGGAACCATTTAATTTTACATTTAATGGTGGAGATGAGATTCTAAGAAGAAAAGGAGAAAAAGGATTTTAAGGATATCTACTGTGTCGCCTTATCTGCCAGGTGTGCCTGCCTTCCTGATAAACCAAAAAGACCCCTAATCAATATTTTGTTTAATTTTCTTCAAAAATTATATATTCACCGTAATTTCTATATACTACAAATAAAAAATATCTTTTTCTTAATGGTTGAAATAAATTTAAGGATACACGTATACGTATAAATCAGAAGTCAGAGGTTGAAGAAACATCATGGACATCTGACGAGCGGCTTCTCTAATATTACTGAGTCCCATCTATATATTCATTTCCTCCTTCTTGATCTTCTTCTTTTTCTTCTTGGATCATCTCAAATATGGATAGGTTATTCAGCAATAGTATTAATGGTGATAGTTCAGATTGTGTATGCAGTGGCGAATATATTGTTAAAAATGGCAGCAAATGATGGAATGAGCTTGACTGTTCTTGTTGCCAATAGATTCATCTTCTCAACCTCCTTGCTCTCTCCTCTTGCCCTCTTCTTTGAAAGGTCTTCTACATACTTTTCATAATTCACAAACTCTTGAATTCTAATAGGGTCAAGGTGAAAATTTACCCCGAAAGTTTTTGCTTAGGAACAATGTTGCCCCGGGGAGTTTTTTTGGGTTCAATGTCGCTTCATAAATTTCAAAATGTAACAATGTTGCCCCCACTCCATTAAAAACCTAACGTTGATCGTTAATGTTTTTAACGGTAAAGGGCATGCAACATTGACCCACTTTAACACTTGTGAGGAAATCTTGAACCTAAAAAAAATTTCCGGGGCAACATTTGCTCCTAAGTGAAAATTTCTGGGGACTAATTTCCACATTAACCCATTCTAATATTGTTGCTATTTTTCTTGACAGGGACAGCTTCCAAAATGTTGATGGCATAGTTCTATTCCAAGCTTTTCTTTGTGGCTTATTTGGGTATCTTGCTAAGCTTCTATATATTGTCGTTAACTCTTTTACTTCTTATTAATTCATATTCCATGAAACATATCGCTCTGATCCTAGATGTATGAGCTAGATAACTAATTTTTAAATTAGTTATTTGTTAAACAAAAAAGAGTTGTTTCCTTAGGGTGTGTTTGGTTCAACGGAAGTTAGGTTAGGTGAGGTTTATTTAAGTTAGATTAGGGGAGGTTATAAGTTTGTTTGGTTCAAGAAGAGGGGAGGGGAGGTTTGGTATCTTGTTTGGTTCAGAAGGGGAGGTGAGGGGAGTTAATTATAAGTGGACAAAAATACCCTTATTCATATTTTCCTTTTTCTTTTACAATATATTTATTAATAATTATCATTTGCCAAATTATCAACACACAGAATATGAGCGAATTGGGCCAAGAAAACACGTTATTGTGCAAGTATAATTAATAAAAAGTATTAAAAAGTTAATTGCTTACTGTGCTTGCAAGAATCAGATATAGCCCCACAAAACATCAAAAGGATCTATGCACAATCACAAATAAAAAATATTATTAAGCTCAATTGTTGGACAGAACGGTTGAACTGCTGAACTGAGAAGATAAAGAGGAAAGAAGGCTTTTACTAGAAGGGTAAGTATGGAATATCAAATAATTGATAAGGGCAGTTTGGTTAAGATGAGATAAAAAATTTCTCTCCCCTAGAAAAAACCCCAAATTTGGGGGTTGAGAGAGGAGGGGAGGGGAGCACTAGAAGACAAATTATTTTTTCACCCCTAACCTCCCCTCCTTCCAACCAAACACACTTTTTTCTTCCACAAACCTCACCTCCCCCAACCTCACCTACAAAAACCTTGAACCAAACAAAGCCTTAAAGTACCCCTTCTACTCATTTGCAAGGGAAAGTACTCCCTCTCAATGACAAACTCTTAATGCCAATATATATCATCAATAGAGAGAGTTGAGTAAATAAATTATAAATTTAGGAGAAAAAGTGGATTGATGTCTTACATTAAAAACCAAAACAAACTCATCCACTGGCATTTACATTTAGGACAGAGAATGAGTGTATATTGTAGTTATATAAAGTACTCCCTCCGGTCTTTAATATAAGACATATTTGGGGAGTTGATCTTGATCTTAAATATAAGACAAAGTTTTTATACTTGTCAATTTTTATAATTTACCCCTATTTATGCTTCCTCCACAATAATCAAGGAGAAGAGAGGATGAGGGAATTAAGGAAGGTGACTAGAGTGCTTTATAAAATACATGAAATGTTAACTAACTTAACCAACATAATCAAATTTGATAAACATGTCTTAAATTAAGGGCTGGAGGAATACTTAAAAAATAAAATTACCACACTTAATGGTTCAATTTCTAAACAAAATTATCATTTTCAGGGGATCTTTATTACATAATCTCTATGCCCATTCCTTGGCCTTGGTATCCGTAACATATGTCACAGCTATATTTAACCTTGTTCCAGCCAATTGATTGAACCTTATTTTTAAATGAATTTTCCATGATTAATTTGGGATTTTAATGTATTTTCTGGAACATTATTACATTATTAAGCATTAATTTTGGTTAGGGACAATTATTTTGAATTAATGGGAATTAGGGGGCAAAATGATCAAAATTCATTAATTATTATTTTTTTATATATTGTCCCTTGAATTTTTGATATTACCTTGTGCTTAATATTGCATTTCAGGGTTTTAGAAGAAAAGTGTAGACTTTGGAGGTCAAATTAATATTTTGAAGATTGGGGAAAATCACAGAAAGGGGCCCTAGATTTTGGGAAAATTACAGAAATCATGAAGAAAAGGGCAGGGTAGAAATACAGATAAATACCCAAACGTTTCAGAAATTTTAGTCCTGCCTCACAAGTATTTCAAAATATTGCACTTTGGTCCTTCCTTCAGAAGTTTTCAAGTTTGAAAATAGGTCCCTGGTCAAAACTGGCGTTTTGACCAGGTGCCTGGGTTACTGTAGAGCACCTTCTTCGGCAGAGAACAGATTCGAGCTGGGAGATATAAATGCTTGGGCCGCAGCTGGGAGTGAGGACCCAAGATGCTGAAACAGGGCCTTACATTGAAGAATTGGCCATGGGGAGCTGAAAGTCGGGTATACAGACCCGAAACCCGACTAAGACACAGACGCCAGCGAGCTGAGATAAAAATAGAGCATAGCGCCGCACGGGGGAGGGATTGGACCTGGTACATGATCCCATCACCTTCATCTTCCTCTCTCGCCGGTGGCACCATCAACCACTACAGCCGCCGGCGAGCTCCACCATCCATCATTATTGCAGAGCTGGGAGAATCAGTTGGGAGCGCCGTGGAGCTTCTGTACAGCAGAGGAAGCTTGAGAGAAGAGGGAAGGAGACGGATCAACCACCACCGTCGAAGACCTTCTGCCGTCGACCGAACCACAGCTCACCAGTGACAGCTCCGTTTCTCACCATCGGAACCACCAGACCACCATTGTCACTGCTCCTCTGTTTCTCCTTTACATTCCACTTTCACCGTCACTGTCCTTCTTCCAGCCAGGTTCACCACCGTCGCCCAACCACCTGAGTCCTTCAACATCTTCTGTTCTCATATTGCAGCCACCCACTTTACTCACCACAGCCATATCTCCACCGCTTAACACCACTCTCTTCTTTCCCATTGAGCCGATATTGATATTAGCTTCATTGGATATTTTGGTTGGGAAACTTATATGAATTGTGGCAGTGGCTATGTGTGACTAATTTTCCTTTGCTTATTGGTGATGAAGACATGTGCTTGAGCTTCAAGAGCTACATAGGGGAGTTCTTGTGCTATCATTCCATTAGTCTAGAATTACATATTTGGATTGCCTAGTTTTAGGAATTTTTATATATGTGATTTTGGAACTGAGATTTATGTTAATTGTCTTTGTTGGTTTGATATTTGTAGTTGAGATTGGATTTTGCAGTGTGAAAATTATATATGTTTGAATTTTTTTGTGGTTGCAATGAGATTATGGTAATTAGCGTGTTATTGTCTGATTAATGTGATTGATTTGTGCCCTTGAGGGACTGTTTAGCACTCAATTTCAAGAAGACTCATGTTGCATTATTCCAATTTTAATTGCACTCTAAGTGGTTCTTAATAGTGCCTTAAGGGATAGTTACTAGCTGCTTTCGCAGGAGTAATTAGTAATTAAGAACACTAGATTCGAGCGATTGTTTGGGGTTTTACTTTCAAGACTTAGAGAAAATTAAATCCCATAATCTTTTTGAGTAAGGATTGTCACTTATTCATTACCAAGAGCATTCATCATTCATATTTCTAATTCCAAATTCCTTTCCATTCACTCTTTCATCATTTTTATAGAAAAGATTAAAAAAAATAGTAGTTTAGGGATTTTAATTAAATTGCATCTTTCTTTTAGTTATTAATTTGAAAAAAAAAACTCCAAAAATCTATTTCCTCTTTGTTTTATTGCATTTGCGTGATAATTAGATTACTTAGGTAGTTTAATGAAGGCTCCTCAAGAGAACGACCCAAGTGTTGCATTATACTGCAATTCTTGGATTAAAAATAGTTTGTATTTGACCCCAAGGCGTAAAGACACGGTCAAATCAATGGCGCCATTGCCGGGGGGCTAAGTAATTGGCTCCCTAGGTAATCTAATTGTCAAATTCACTTTTGACAAGGGGTTTCTTGAGTGAAGCTTGTTAGTTTTGCCTGTTTTGTTATTTCTTTGCATATAGTTTAGGAATTTTGCATTTAAGTAGCTTGCATAGCATTCATTGCATTGTTTTGACTTGGTAACTTCTGTGTGATGTTGTTGGATTAAATTTGATATGATTTTGAGCTCATTTGTTTGAATTTACCATGTCTCCAAGTTAATTCAAAGCATATTGCATCTTTGTCATTTTGAAATTCTTTTTCCCCTTTTCCATTTGCATTTGTCTTCTCTTAGATTCTTTTTCTTAGTTTTCATAGTTTATAGTTAGATAGTCATCTTGTGATTCATTGGGATTTATTGCATTGAATTCTCATGGCTTGGTTTAATGGTAATCAAAGTTTACCTTTTCAATCTCACTATTCTGTAGGAAATTCAACTGAAAGAAAAGAGACCATCTCTGAAAGCATCCATTACATTCAACAATCATTGCAACTTCTTCAAGCTAAGTTGGGATGTCAAGATAGTCCAATTGGTCAAGAATGCCAAGGTCCATTCCACCCTTCATACCATGAACCCTACCAACAACCTTCATTCCAACCTCATTATCCACCCCACCCACCCTATAGAGCGTACCATGAACCTTCTCCGCCACCATACAACCCATATCATGAGCCTCACTCTAATCCTCCACTATATAACTGCATGTCATTTCATGAACCTCGTCCTTCATTCCATCCCACTTCCCACTCATATTATCCACCTCATGAGTCTCTCTACCAATCATTTCAACCATCTTATGGACCTCATTCTCGACCATGTGTGCCACTCCAAGAACCTGCTATTGGTAAAGTCATTGGAGAATTCCAAAGTCCAATGACTCAGACTATAAATGAGAAGCGGTCACATAAGGACACCTTTGCCAATTGCATGGCCTCTATAATGAGATCAATGGACCTAGGAGATAAAGAGCGTGCAAGATTGGCCCAGGACTTTGAGCATCTCATTCAGCCATCACAAGCAGTGGAGCAATGGAAGAAAGACATTGAGCAATTTTGAGAAAAATATGGAGTGCCTTTCACAACAGACTTCTAAGTGCAACACTCCACAAGAGACCCTTTCTCCATTGCCTCCATGCAATCCACCTGTTCAAGCCAATAAAGTCAAGAAGGTGCGATTCCAACTTCTAGAGGAGTCTTCCTCTCCTATGGAGGAGGAACAAGGAGTCAAAGCTCAAGAGCCACATGCCACTTCACAAGTGGAAGATTCCAATCCTCCAGAGCCTATTCCTATACAAGCACAAGAAGTAAAGCAAGTTCACATGAGCATTGAAGAGTTTTCTCTCCTATTTGGTAATGATCCTATCCTTATCGAAATTGACTCTCCTACTACTTTAACTAGTGAAGCAATTCATGATTTGAGTGATGATGAGGTGGATGAGGAAATAATTGTTGAATCCTCTCAAATGTTTGGAAATGTAATTGCTCAACCCATTAGTTCAAGTAGTGGTGATTTGATTGTACTTGTTGATGACTGTGCTTCTACTTCTTTGTGTGATGCTTCTATTGTTGAAAATGCTTCTCTTCATAGTACTAGGGATGATTGTGCTCAATTGGATGATATATCTTCATGTTCTTGTGCGGAAGATCATATTTGTGTAGATTGTTATCATGAAAAATACCACTTGCTTGTTGAGTTTCGAAATAAAGCATTTAGTGAAGTGGTTGATTTTACCATTGATCTTACTACACCTCCTTGTACTATTGATGATTGTAAGCATGATAGTTGTGAACATGTTGACTCTTATGTGGATGCCAATATGGTTGATATGAGTGATACAAACCAAAGCCAAGAAAAAGATATTTCTCTTGTTTCCAATGAATTACATGTAAGTTTAATAAGGGAAGATTCTAATGTTTTGATTGATGATATTGAAAATGAAAATGAATCTTTCCATATGATTCTTTCTTGTAATTTGCCACCCGATATAGAAAAGAAAAATGATTCTTTTGAAGATTCAAAAGTTTTAGGTGGCAATTATTTGAAAAATTCTCTTCTTTCTTCCACTCTCTTACCTTCCATCTCTTGTGATTGCAATGATGATGTGGTGTACCCCAACACTAAGTTGGATTCCACACCTTCCATTTTGCAAACACAAGAGAATTTAACTGTTTGTTTGACTCCTACTGATGGGAGTGTCATTGATTTCCTTGGATGTGATAGTTACTTGGAGAGTTTGGATCTTTACTTGCCTTTACTTCACTTGAAATCTCTCCATGTTTCTATTCTTGGATGGGATACTGTTGTTGGCTTGTCTTCTTTGTAGACGCATTCTTGGAAAGGACAACGGAGGAACCGACATCCACCGTACATCCTTGAAGCTCTTCCGATTGATCTTGAGCCACCTCCACTAAGGAAATCCAATGCGGGAGAAGTTATTTTTAAAGACAAATGCATGATTCTCATCAGGGATGAGAACTTCTCCTTCAAGCGACTCAAGATACTGTAACACAGGTTGTCTCTTTCCTTACTTGTTTTCTTCCTGATTCCTATGTTTCTTTGGCCTTAATTGTTGTGTGAGGAAGATAAGTGTGGGGGAGGGACACAAAGTAGTAGAAAAAGGTAGAAGTCACTTAGTTTAATAGGTATAATAAGAACCCCCTTTGTATGCTTTGCATTTGTGGCCACTACCCTACTTAATTACCATTGTGCCTTGGATTTCAACTTGCTAGGCATTCTCTTTAGAGTGTTTTTCAACATTGAGTACAATGTGTTGATTAAGTGTGGGGGAGGGAAATACATTTTAAATCCCATGAATTGGTTGTTTTTAAATGAGAAAATGCCTTAAACTAGAAAATTTTTCAAAAATTTTTCAAGAATGACTTTCTTTGATACATGTTCTAAGTGGTAAAGGGTCGCATTTGCCACTTTGAAATGTGATTTGTGGGCAATTCTTTGAGCTTTCATGAGATCTAGTGTTTTGGCAACTCTTTTTTAAAACCATGTTTTGTTCTTTTCAAGTGAATGGTGAGAGAAATGAACCCGCAATTAGATTTTTAGCTTACTCTTTATTTTTGATAAATCAAAAGTTTCTATATCATTAGTGCTTTTAAGAGTTGAGCATTCTTATAATTGATTGCAATATTTTGATTGATTATGTTTATAAGGTTAGAATTAGGAATAGTGAAGTAAATGCATTATGGTTAGCTTCTTGTGCAATTGATTGTGTTGGAGTAAGCATTAGGGAGAAGCCTTGTTGGAAGGTTATTTGGGCTTTGAATTCTTTCTATGTGTGCATGTTCACTTAGTCTTTCACCTTCTAGAACTTGTTTCAAATCTTCTTTGAAACGGCATCTGCATTAGTGTGATGGAAATGAAAGAGGCATTCATTTTAAACCTTTTTAACCTAAACACAAACCCTCCTTCATAACCATTTGCTTACCCTTTTGAGCCATTTTTATGTTGTATGCATGTCATGTCATTTAATCATAGTGTTCATGGCATTTTAAAATCAAAGTGGTTTGCCAAATAAAAAGTTGAACAATGTATATAATGAAATGCCATGTATATAGAAAAGAGAAGTAGAAGAGAATTGAAAAAGAAGAAAAAAAAAGAAAGGGTATTGAAAAAAGAAAAGAGTGAGTGTGGTTTTGAAAAAAAAAAGAATTGAATAGAAAAAAATGGTATTGCAAAAGAAAAAAAAAGAAAGAAGAAAAGTATTGAAAAAAAGAAGAAGAAGAAAAATTGAATAGAAAAAAAAAAGAGAAAGAGAAAAGCAAAAGAAATATCAAGAAGGCATTTGTTCATGAATTTAGAAAAGAATTGGTAAGAGTTTTCAAGTTATTTAGATGCTATGAGTTTATTCATTAACTTAGACTTGCATATCAACAATTCCTTTTTCTGTTTAATTCATTTCATCTAGCTTTCATCCATCATTACAAGCCTTTAAAGCCCCCTTGATTCGTTGCATTAAGTGCTATTAGTTGTGGAGATATTAGAGTTGTTACAAGCCTATGGTAAGGTGTTGATTAAGTGAATTAGAGTGAAATGACCACAATGAGATGAGATGAGGTAAACACTATTTTCTTGAGAGCTCTCTTGTGCTTCGTTCTAATATTTTGGATTATCTGGTTAGCTAATTTCTTTGCATCTCTTGACTATGATTAGTGTTGACTTGAGGAATTTGATTAATTGATACATTGCTTTCCAATTATGAAATCGCTCATCTTTCAAATGCATTAGTGATTTAAATTTAGAAAATTGTGCTTAATTGCCTTTGTTCAGGAGTACAAAGGTCTAAGTGTGGGGAATTGATTGAACCTTCTTTTTAAATGAATTTTCCATGATTAATTTGGGATTTTAATGTATTTTCTGGGACATTATTGCATTATTAAGCATTAATTTTGGTTAGGGACAATTATTTTGAATTAATGGGAATTAGGGGCAAAATGGTCAAAATTCATTAATTATTATTTTTTATATATTGTCCCTTGAACTTTTAATATTACCTTGTGCTTAATATTGCATTTCAGGGTTTTGGAAGAAAATTGTAGACTTTGGAGGTCAAATTAATATTTTGAAGATTGGGGAAAATCATAGAAAGGGGCCCTAGATTTTGGGAAAATTACAAAAATCATGAAGAAAAGGGCAGGATAGAAATACAAATAAATACCCAAAAGTTTCACAAATTTTAGTCCTGCCTAACAAGTATTTCAAAATATTGCACTTTGGTCCTTCCACTACTGGAAAAAACCCTTTTTAGACCGCCACATTTAGACCAATTTTGGCGGATAAGGTCTTAAAAATTTGTGCGGTGGCAGTTTTGTAATTATAGTGAACTTCTTAGACCGATTTTTAAAAAAACCGGTCTTAAAAAATTTATTTAGACCGGTTATAAAAAAAATTGGTCTTAAAGTCTTAAAATTTTACGCATTTAAAATTTTTTAATATTTAAGACCGATTTAAATATAAACCGGTCTTAAATGTTAAATATTTAAGACCGGTTATGTATTAAAACTGGTCTAAAATTTTTAACATTTAAGACCGGTTTATATGTAAACCGATCTTAAATGTTAAAAATTTTAAATTCAAAATGCGATAACTTTTTAAGGCTGGTTGTGGGAAAACCCGGTCTTAAATGTGTTACAGTTAAGACCGGTTTGTCCCACAACCGGTCTTAAATGTATTACATTTAAGACCGGTTTTTGTACAAACCGGTCTTAAATGTGAATTTGTCCTCTTTTAAGACCGGTTTTTAATAAAAACCGGTCTTAAAGGTAAGATTTTTCACACTTATTTTTCCTCCCGCGCCCAGATCGCGCGCTCTGTGAACCCTTTCTTCTCTCTTTGCCATTTCTCTGTGACCTCTGTCCGTGCTTGTTCAGAACTCGTCCATGGCGTCCCGTCCCTCATTTGCTCAAGTCTCCTCCGTCATTACCGCTTCCGTTGCTATGTTCGTCATCGCTATTCTTTGATTATCGTCAGTCTTCTCCGCAGCGTAGTGACCATTCTCCTCTAATTTGACTTCCCTTTGTCAGTGCCGTGAATTTGAGGACTTCATTTTAACCTCAGTTGATGCCACCGTGACTTTGGGTTGAAGCTCACTCCTTGCACTACTACAGAACATACCTACAACTACCCTAAAGGACGTCCCTTTTTAAAAAAGGGACGTCCAAAATATGGTCAGGTTCAAATTATAAAGATTGGCGCGTCTGAAGACCTTTAAACATCATAAAAAAAGAAAAAGAAAGCCTTTAGATGTCCCCAGCTCAGCTGGGGACGTTGAAACTCACTCACATGCACCAGAATTGACATGACCGGTGCATGTGAGCATGTCAGACCCCTTCCTACTCCCCTGCTGCATCTATCTCTCCTCCTCCCACTTTACTCAATCACTCTCGTACTGCATCTCCGTCCCCATTGGGTCTCATCTCCACTTCTTTTTTTCCTTCTTTCTCCGTCCCCATTCACTCCCTTACTGGATCTCCTCCCAAATTCATCACTCGGCCCCTATTAATCGGTCTCCTCTCCCTTTCTTGGTTTTTTCTTTCTCCAAAGCTTCACCACTTCCGTCACCAGGCCACCTTATTTGCTATGGGTTTGCAGATTTTTTCCCCATTCGATCTCCTCTCCACCGTCGGCCTCCTCTAAAGTTTTAGGTTAGCATTTTCTCTCTGATTATTCTTTGCTTTTTCGCTGATATTTCTTTCATTTACACCTTTTGCTTTTCTGCATTCTCTTATATTTGACAGAATTGATTCATTTTTGCACTTGTTTTGGTTATACAATTGTGGATTCTCTATAACAGTGAGCTAATCCTTTGAAAATAATACAGAGATAGATTGCATTTTAGTACATTTACATATGGTTCCTAAGTGATTATCTCACAAACTGTCTGAATCAAAGTGACGGAAAGGAAAAGAAAAGAATTTGGCACATGATAATGCTTTTTAATTAGTAGAGAAAGGAAAAGAAAGGAGAAAAGAATAAAGAATAAAGAGAAACTAAAAAAATAAAAAAAAAAATCTTGCAGACACACATTAATTTTTTTTTGCCATAAGACACACACATTAATATATATATTTAGTGCTAGAATTAGGCAATCTTGTTGTAACTTAGTGTACGTAGACATTAACATAAGAAATTCTCGTACTTGCATTTTTTTTTACAATTTTTCATTAAATACATTTTAAATAGATTGAATAGAAAATAAAAATTTAACACGACATGTGCTGTTCCAAAATGAATAGGACTGCAATAAAAGAAGAAACATCTATAATCTTAGTGTAACTTAGTGCTAGAATTTGGTAGAAATTAATCTAGACATTAATATATATACTTAGTGTAGACACACACATAAATAATCATGTTGTAACTTAGTGCTAGAATTTGCTTGCTATCATTGCCTCCTGGAGTGTGAATTAACTGTTCGAGTTCCACTTTAATTTGTTGTCATAAACCTATTCCATTTGTGACTTAGGATTTTTGGAACTTCATTGGTGTGATCAATCTTGGAACACTTCTGAATCAAAAAATTGTCGTGTGGAAGAAAAATATAATATTGTTGTTGAGATTTGCCATTCGTTAATTGAACTTGGGAAGAATTTTTTGATGTCACATATCTCACTCATGGTACATATCTGATTTAATAATTTGGTTGCTAAAATATAAGTGTATTATGTTTGTGCTTGGTGCTAGAAGCTAAAGTTTTGTTTCATTTAAATTAAGCTGAGATGGTTTGTTATTTTGATTTTGGGATGTCTCACTTTTAAGAGGAAATGCTGTCAGAATTTTGAAAAACAAAATAGTAAATGGCATTCCTATTGTTGACAATTATTCTTAACTTGAGTGTAAATGGGAATGACGTAGGTGGTAATAAAATGGATCATAGTTGGATGAATGCTTTGAGAACAAGTGAAGAATATGAGAATGGGGTTAAAGAGTTTATTGAATATGCTAGAAGGAATGCTCTAGCTAGAAATGGCATGTATTTTTGTCCTTGTGTCAATTGTTTAAATGAGAGAAGACGGGATGTTGAAATTATAAGGGATCTCCTACTTTGTGATGGAATAAATCTTCGATATACAAGGTGGATATGGCATGGTGAGGAAGTAACTGATTGTCCGTCGCACAAGAAGGAAGCTGTGGATGTCATAGATGAAGATACAATAGAGAGAATGATTCATGATGTTGAGGTAGAATCCTTTGCGCAGTCGCATGAATATGACAGCCTGCGGAGTGATGCAGAGACACCGTTGTACCAACGGAGTAAATACACACGGCTGACAGGAACATTACATTTGGTGAACTTAAAAGCAACTTGTGGGTGGACCAATAGTAGTTTCACATTACTGCTTGAACTGTTGTGTGATATGTTTCCAGACGATAATGTGCTTCCAAATCGTATGTATGAGGCAAAAAAAATCCTATCTACGATGGGTATGGAGTATAAAAAGCTTCACGCTTGCCCTAATGACTGTGTACTGTACATAAATGAGTATGAAGGTCTGAGTGAGTGCCCTAAGTATCAAACTTCATGATACAAAGTGAGGAAAAATGGTGGTTGTGGCGATACGACAACTAGAAGGCAACTTGTAAAGGTTCTGTGGTATCTTCCAATAATACCGTGCTTTAAGCGTTTGTTTGGGATTGCAAAAAAAGCGAAGAAGTTGAGATGGCATTCGGATGATTAAATATCCGACGGAAAATATCTTCCGCACCCGGCTGACTCTCCACAGTGGAAGAAAATAGATGAAATGTTCCCTGAATTTGGCAGCTAGCCGAGAAACCTTCGGCTTGGGCTTTGTATAGATGGCATCAATCCGTATGGAACTCTTAATAGCACACACAGTGTGTGGCCAGTACTCCTTGTAATATACAACTTGCCTCCCTGGCTTTGTATGAAACGCAAGTATGTGATGCTTTCTATGATGATTTCTGGACCAAAACAGCCAGGAAACAATATCGATGTCTACTTGGGGCCTTTGATTGAGGACTTGAAGAAGTTGTGGGTGGAAGGTATAGATGTGTTTGATGCATATAAGAATGAGTCCTTCAAGCTATGTGCAATGATTTTCACCACGATAAATGACTTCCCTGTGTATGGAAACCTCTCAGGGTACAGTGTGGAGGGGCATAAAGCATGTCCGATCTGTGAAGCAGACACTCACTTCCACCAACTTAAACATGGAAGAGAAACGGTCTACCTTGGTCACAGGAGGTTCCTTCCTAGGTTCTACCCGTATCGTAGGTTAAGAAAGCGTTTTAACTGCTTGCCAGAGCATGGAATGGCTCCAAAGACATTAACCGGAGAGGAAGTTTACAGTCGGGTTGAACGTATCAATGTCTTACTCGATAAGAATCAGAAGACTTCGGGTGAGAAGAACATATGGAAGAAGAGATCAATTTTCTTTGATCTTCCATATTGGCGTAGTCTTGACGTGAGACACAGTATTGATGTAATGCACGTAGAGAAAAACGTTTGTGATAGCCTTGTCAGTACGCTTTTGCACATTCCAGGGAAGACCAAGGATGGGATTAATGTGAGACTAGACCTTGTTGATATGTGAATAAGAGAACGATTACATCCACAGCTAACAGATGATGGTAGGAGGGCATACATAGAGCCAGCAGTGCATACACTATCAAAAGCGGAGAAAAGAAGTTTGTGTGGGTGTTTGCATGAAATTAAGGTAGCACAAGGATATTCTTCAAATGTGAGAAGGTGTGTGTCAATGGACGATTTGAAGTTAGTGGGAATGAAGTCCCATGATTATCATGTGTTGATGCAACAACTGTTACCAGTAGCTATTAGAGGCATTATGAAAGATAAAGTTCGAAGCACTGTGACAAGATTGTGTGTTTTCTTTAATGCAATCTGTAACAAAGTGATTGATGTTGAAAAGCTGGATGAACTGGAAGCTGAGGGTTATATCATATTTTCCCAATTAGAGATGCACTTTCCTCCTTCATTTTTTAATATAATGGTGCATTTGATAGTTCATTTAGTAAGGGAGGTAAGGCTCTACCATCCAGTTTACCTGAGGTGGATGTACCCTTTCGAGCAATACATGAAGATCTTAAAAGGGTACTCTAAAAATCCCTATCGACCAGAAGCCTCAATAGTTGAAAGGTATGTTGTTGAAGAGGCTATGGACTTCTGCAGCGATTATCTATCAGGGAAGAAGGAGCAATCTCGGCATGAAGAGGGGAGGAGCAAGGGAACACGAGGACTGAAAGTGAAGACTATGCCTCGTGAAGAGGTGTTGCAAGAACACCTTTATATCCTGAATAACATGGCAAAAGTTCAACCGTACATAGATGAACACAGAAAGAGATTGAAGAACATGAATCTGAGGAAGAATGACATGAAAATTACTATTGAGCAAAACAAGACATTCATTCAGTGGTTTGAGGAAAAGGTTTTGCATGAGACCGGTGTGTCTAAGACAATAGAATGGCTAGCCTAGGGGCCTTCGTTTCAGATCATTACTTGGAGCGGTTATGATATAAAGGGGTATCCTTTCTACACAAAAGACCAAGATGACAGAAGTACCATGCAAAATAGTGGGGTGATGGTAGAAGCTGAAGCCATGCACTTTTCCAGTTGGAAAGACAAAAGCCCCATATTAGCATATATGGCCTATTATAGAGTGATAGAAGAAATATGGGAAATCACTTACAACAAGTTTAAAGTTGCTTTATTCAAATGTAAGTGGGTTAGCAATAATGTTATGGTAATAGATCAACAATTTGGATTTGTCTCAGTTGATCTTGAAAGAGTAGGTTATAGGGATGAGCCCTTCATTCTAGCAAGCCAGGCGAAACAAGTGTTTTATGTCACAGATCCCGCAAATAAAAAAATTTCCATTGTACTTCAAAGTAAAAAACAGAAGCATGGTAATCTGACCTTCAACCTTGACGACACACCACCTTTCACAATTAATCCACCTATAACAAGTGAAGTAAAATTGGTAGATGATGAAGAATATGCTGTGAGAAATTATCATGGTGAAGGAATATGGGAAACAATCTAGAGTAAGAGCTTAACTTAAAAAATAGTAATGTGTGATGTTTGTTTTATAACTAGTTAGTTTATTCATTTACTTACAATTTATTCACCTATCTGACAATGATTTTTGTGCTTACAGGAATATGGACAATTCTGGTGACTCACAAAGTGATGGGGACAATGAAATGAATAGGCCTGAACTTGATGCGAGACCTAAACTGGTTGCGAGAAGAAGGGTTAGAGGCAGTACAAAAATGCCTGTATTGGTAGCACGTCATCACCATCAACAGGAGAGGTTGCATATTGACTTTGATGAAAATATGAAACCAATTGGTCCGAAGGAAGACCATTTCATTAGCTACGTAGGTTTTTTGGCTCGAAGCAAAGTTCGCATTACCTATGATAATTAGAAGTTGGTTCCACCAAAAACCAAAGACTTGATTTGGCAACAACTTTTGGTATATAAGTTTCAATACATCTGCATTATATCTTTATTCCTATTGCTTCAAATATAATTAACTTATGTTTTTACCTTGCAGCAAGCCTATGATGTCCCTGACACCGCGGAGATGTATAAGGAGTGGATGACGGAGGTTCGTCTATGATGGAAAGATTTCAAGAACAGGCTCACACGAGATTACATTCGACGGGACCTGAGGGGTCAGGATCCATGTCATGAGTATACGTTTTTGTCTCCAGAGGACTGGAGGTTGTTTATTGCATCACGAGAAGATCCAAACTTTTTGGTAAGATTTCTGTCATCATAGTGTTTTATTTGAATATAGTTGATATTATTGATTCGGTGTTCGTTGTTTTCCTTTCAAAGGCATTAAGTACAGCAAATGTAGAGAGGCAAGCAGCTAATAACTATCAACATTGCATGTCTCGTGGTGGTTATCGGAAGCTTGAGCGAAAGATGATGTCAGAAGAGTTGGAGAAATTGAAGGAAGCAGCCACATCAGATCCTACCGTTGTGGTCCAGCCTCCACCACCTCCACCACATCACAAAAAATGGAAAACAGGGAGGCTTAAGGGTGGGAAGTACCTAAATCTGACTGTTGCTGAGGTTGTCGCAAGAATTGTAAGTAGTTAAAGCATAAGTACAAACTTATTTTTTCATATTGGGAGTGCTTACGATAACTTTTATGCTGCAGGATAAACTGGAAGATCATAGTAGCCAAGGTTCATTCACTCCAAGTGGACGGATGGACATCTTGTCAATGGCGATTGGGAAGACATATCACCCTGGTCATGTTCGAGGGGACACAGTAGGAGTTCGTGTCATGAAGTATTTTGGCCGAGCCTTACATCCTTATTCGTCACAAGCTGAACCCAGTAGGGAGCTTGTGGCCAAGATTCGTCAGGAAGTCTCACAAGAGCTCGAGGCCAACCTTCACGACAAGCTCCGACAAGAGCTGTTGCCAGAGCTACGTCTTGAGCTGATGCCTGAGCTACGAGCTGAAATGATGAAGATGTTTGAATCGCAGATGGCAACTACCGAGCGTAGAACCCATTCATCCCTGGCCTTCTACAGCACCAAAGGAAGTTACAACCCGGCGGAGGAACCACTTGGCGACCCTTCTCCCACTCCAGCACAGGGAGAACCTACCATCCTCTATTTGGATGCCCTAGTGCTGCGTGTAGTTGCAGATGCTCTCGTTCACACAAAAGCTACTACCCACCATAATCAGCAAATTCCACAGCATTTGCGTAGGGTGACTGTGACGTGTGTTCGAGAGGGGGAAGAAGGTATAGCCATCCCTATTCCTAATGATGAGGTTGCCATGATAGCTCAGGTGAGAGGATCTTTCATCCTTTGGCTTGTACATCTTATTGGCTTGTTACCACCAATATCTCCAATGGTATGGAACTACCTCACTTTTACTTGAGATGTGTTGACATCCTACTAACAATATGTGTTTTTATGTTCTAAAAGAACGAGCAGGAAGCAGAGAAATGGCCCTTCTTAGCACGACTGCAGCATATCTATAAAGGCATTCGCCAGATTGATTTGCATATGCCTACAGGGATTGTGGGCCAGGCTTCACAATTGATAAACAAGATCTTAAACAGTTCATTAAGTTCGAGGAGCTAGATGTTGGATGGGGCAAATTTGCAATCCTGTAAGTTTTTTATTTCCCATTTTTTCCTTCATTTAGTTAAGTTGATTTTAACTAGCTAATACATTCATCATTTTAATTCTATTATAGCTCCTTCCGTTGTATATGTATTAACTCTCAAAGAGTTGATTTATATGGATTCTTGTCTCCTGCACATACGACAAGGATTGGGAATACATTGAAAAGAAGGACGAACTATGTGGGCTTCACATTGGCAGAGGACGACTATCGTTGTTATCTAGCACCGATTGTTCAAGGGTACCCATTTTAATTTTGTGTATTTGAGATTTTTAATAAATAATTGCCTTGCCATCTAACTTCTTTTTAATCTATATATGTTGTGATAGTTATCACTGGAGTTTGTGTGTTCTCTGTCTTCGTCCCATGTTGTTTACTGGTTTGATTCCTTACGTAGAAGACCAAACAAAGAAACTAAAAGCATCTTCAACACGTAAGTTATTTTTTTGTATTTCATTGCTTATTGATTCTTGACTTAATGAATTATTCTAATTTATGTTGATTTCCATTTTAATGATAAGGCATGCACGACATATCGAGTGCTTGGCGGGCCACGCAAACGTAGAGGTGGCAAAGATCTGAGATGGTTGTTTCCAAAGGTACGTAGTTTCAAATCAAGTTCTTTTGATTGACGGTCATTTTAGATATGCCTTTATTGATTTTAACCATTTGCTTTTGATTTATAGTGCCCTCAACAACCTGGCAGCTGGGAATGTGGATATTATGTCTTACTTTATATGTTTAACATCATTCAGAGTGGCATTACGATAGATTTTGAACAAGCAATCGCTTCTTCATTCTTAAAGGATAATATTCTTGGTGTTGTAATTCAATGGCAATTCATTCACTTGATTCATTATTTCATCTAAGCTTATTTTCTAATTTACATTTTTTTGACAATGAAGATGCCTACTCATATGAAGACCTAAATATAATCAGAAACTTTTTGGTTGGACATCTTCTTCAACGTATACCAGAGTAAAGTCTTTAGTAGTTTGTGTAGGACATACTTTTGTGGTAGTTCTATATATTGTATATATAATTAGCGTTATTGTTGTTGGATACAAATTGGATTTAGTCTTGGTTATTGTACAAACTGGGGACTTGGATATAGTCTTTTTAGTGCACTAACAAACTTGGATATAGATTGTTGTGTAGTTCGTGTGGTTTGTTAGTTAATTAGTTTGCTACTCCTTAAAATTATTGCATGTAGTAGAGCCTTAGGTTGATCACTATGTTTCAAGTTGTTGTTTCCATTCTGCTGAACTGCTGTTGTTTTATTCTGTTGTTGGAATCTTATTTCTGTAGTTTACATTTTCCAGACAGTGCAATATATAAAAGGCCATTTTAAAAAAAAAATTCAACGTCCTTAAATAAAAAGGGACGTGGTAGAGTGAGAGGCGATACTTTAGACGTCCCCAGTTAAAACTGGGGACGTCTAAAGGTCCCCTTAGACGTCCCCAGTTGGAACTGGGGACGTCTAAAGGCCCCATTTGGGGACGTCTAAAGTCCCACTTTAGACGTCCCCAGGTGAAACTGGGGACGTCTAAAGTCTGGCTTTAGTCGTCCCCCATTTACGGACGTTATTGATGTTTTTTTCCACGACCCTCAGATAGACGTCCCTCATTTTTCAAACGTTAAAAGGCCAAAAAAAGGGACGTTAAAACCATTTTTTCTAGTAGTGTTGGTCTTCATTCAGGTTAATATTCGATCAATCTGTTATTTAGTTGTACGTTGTTTTATAATTAATAATGTTCAATGAAAAGTTCTTGTTGTTGCTTTAATTTACGCACTTAAACGTAATCTAGAAAAAATTAAAGTTCTTGTTGTTGCTTTAATTTGAGCACTTCTCGTTGTTTTATAATTAATATGCTCTGACTTTTAATTATATCGCTGTGATATTTGGCTTGAATTAATACCACTTTATGTTCTGTTTTAGTTTAGTGTGGTTGTTTGATTATTGTCAGTGTTATTGGTTTGTTAAAACAATACTATTTTCAAATGGTGCTTGTTAATTTCGTTGAAATATCTAAAACTCTATTGTTGTTGTTTTTTTGTCTATCCTTTTGTTGTTGGATATAGGGTGCTAGAAGTGTTGAGATTTATATGGATCATAGTTGGATAAATGCTAAATGGACGAGTGTTGAATATGATAATGGGGTGAGGGGTTTTTTAGACTTCGCTAGTAGACATGCCGATGATGGTAGTAGAAAGTTTTATTGCCCTTGTGTAGTATGTTTGAATGAGAAGCGACTAAATACTACAGATATATATACACATTTAATTTGTAGAGGATTCTGTAAGAGTTATATAGTGTGTGTATGGCATGGTAAAGAATTAGAAATGCCAAGTTCATCTCAACAGGGGGGATGAAATTTGATGATAATGACACGGATACGGATGATCGAATAGAGGATATTATTCGTGATGTAGGAGAAGAGAGTTTTGAGCAATTACATGCATATGGTAATATGTGTAGTGATGTTGAGACGCCGTTGTACCCGGGGTTTAAAAAGTACCAATTGTTGAAAGCAGTATTGAATTTGGTAAGCTTGAAAGCACGAAATGGATGGAGCGACAAGAGTTTTTCAGAAACGCTTGAGGCTTTTAAGTACATGCTTCCAGATGATAATGTGTTGCCATCTCGATACTATGATGCTAAGAAAATATTGTGTCCACTAGGGATGAAATATAAAAAGATCCATGCATGCCCTAATGATTGTATATTGTATAGAAAAGAGCATGAAGAGGAACAATAGTGTCCAATATGTGAAACCCCGAGGTACAAATCAAATAACGCTCCTGAAAAAGTATTGTGGTACCTTCCAATCATACCAAGGTTCAAGCGCTTGTTTGCTAATGAAAATGATGCAAGAAATTTGAGATGGCATGTGGATGAGAGGATATCTGATGGAAAGCTTCAACATCCGGCTGATTCTTCTCAATGGAAGAAAATCGATCAATTATTTCCTACCTTCAGTGAAGAGCCTAGGAACCTTAGGCTTGGGCTTAGCACGGATGGCATGAATCCTTTTGGTAGCCTGAGTAGTATACATAGTTCATGGCCTGTTCTGTTAGTAATTTACAACTTATCTCCTCTATTATGCATGAAACGAAAGTGCATCATGTTATCTGTGTTGATTTCGGGACCAAAACAACCCGGAAATGATATAGATGTTTCCCTGGAGCCTTTGATCGAAGACTTGAAAGAGTTGTGGGATGAAGGTGTTGATGTTTTTTACGCGAACAAGAAGGAGGTTTTTAAAATGCGAGCCATGATCTTTAGTACTATAAATGACTTCCCTGCATATGGAAACTTGTCAGGCTATAGTGTTAAAGGCCATAAAGCATGTCCGATTTGTGAAGAAGGAATATGCTACCATCAACTTCAACATGGAAGAAAGACAGTTTATCTTGGCCATAGGAGATTTCTTAGACGAGGCCACTCGTATCGCAGATTAAAGAAAGCTTTTTTTGGTGGACAAGAGTTTGAAGATACTCCAAAGGCATTGACTAGGGAGCAAGTTTATGAAAAGGTGAAAAATATGAATGTTATCTTTGGCAAGACTACAAAGAAAAGTAAATGGAAAAAGAGGTCTGTCTTCTTCAATCTTCCATAGTGGTCGAAGCTTGATGTAAGACATTGTATTGATTTCATGCATGTGGAGAAAAATGTTTGTGATAGTATTGTTGGGACACTGCTTAACATACAAGGTAGTTCTAAGGATAGTGTGAAGGCAAGATTAGATTTGCAAGAAATGGGGATATGAGAAGACTTGCATTCAAAGCCATATAGTAAGAGAACTTGTTGTCCTCTAGCTGCTCATACTTTGTCTAAGGATGAGAAAAGAAGCTTTTGTCAGTGTTTACATGGCATCAAAGTTCCTTCAGGGTATTCTTCAAATGTTAGGAAGCTTGTGTCGATGAAAGACTTGAAGTTAGTGGGGTTAAAGTCTTATGATTGTCACGCTTAATGCAACAACTGCTCCCAGTAGCTATTCGAGGCATTGCCGAATATGATCTTCAACATATTTTGACTTGACTTTGTTTCTTCTTCAATGCTATTTGTAGTAAAGTCATTGAGACAGAAAAATTGGATGAACTAGAAAATAAAGGATATCTGATCTTATGCCAGCTTGAGAAGCTTTTTCTTCCTTCTTTTTTTGACATCATGGTACATCTAATTGTTCATCTAGTCAGGGAGATCAAGTTGTGTAGCCCTATCTATTTACAATGGATGTACCCAATTGAAAGAACTATGAAAATCCTAAAAGGGTATGTGAAGAACCCTAACCAGCCTGAAGCATCTATTGTTCAGAAATATGTTTCTGAAGAAGCCATATAGTTTTGTCAAGATTACTTGTCAAATGTAGGACACATTGGACTTCCTGAACATCATGACGAAGAAGGCAGTAGACGCGGGGCTTCAGTAAAGAGCATGGATCCTGATGAATTGCAACAAGTCCACTTGTACATCTTGAATAATGTTGACAAAGTTCAAGATTACATTAATGCTCATAAAGAAATTGTATGGAAAGGAAATAGTTGAATTACTGAACAAAGGTTAATTAGGGAGCATAACAAAACTTTTGCACATTGGTTCAAACAAAAGGTTGATGGCGAAGAATGTGTTTCTGATACAATTAAATGGTTAGCACGTGGTCCTGAGCCTGATGTCATAAGTTGGACTTCATTTGTGATCAATGGTTATACATTTTACACAAAGTCCCTTGATGATAGGAGCACCGTTCAGAACAGTGGGATTATGTAGTGGCTGAATCTATGCACTTCTCTAGTTCAAAAGATAAGAATCCTAGATTGGCAGCAATACCTTATTATGGGGTGATTGAAGAGATTTGGGTGGTTGATTATGTTAAAGTTAAACTTCCCATTTTCAAATGCAACTGGGTTGATGTCAACAATGGTGTGATGATTGATCAGTTGGGATTTACATTAGTTGATTTGAATAGTATAAGTTTTAGAGATAAACCTTTTATTATGGCATATCAAGCGAAACAAGTGTTCTATGTTACTGATCAGGCAAACAAAATATGGTCTATAGCTCTCCAAGGAAAAAGGGTCGTTGATATTAATCAGGAAAGTCATTCAATGAATGATCTGCTTGAGACTCCTTCTTTTTCTAGAGGGTTACCAGAATTGAATGAAGAAGATGAAGCAGATAATGAACACGGCACAAGAAACGATCATCATGAAGGGATATGGGAGGATATCCCTTTATAAAACTACGTTGAATGTTAGTTAGCTAAAATAATTATCATGAACTATATTTGAATTATGTATATTGTTATTGGTGTATATATATAACTACTTTTTTTGTTGTCGTCATAGGAAAATGAAGGATATGAGGTGTACGTCTTAATGTAGATTCTCCGAAGCAAGGCCAGCTAATGATATCAGCCTGAGAAGAGTGTGTATGTATAAAGTATTTTGGCCCTAATAAATAACAGAATTGTCATTAATGTAATTTAATCTTTGATGTATGTATGTAAGTGAAAAGATAAGGAACTTGGTCAAAACAGCATTGTCATGGTTGTATGATTTCCTTGCATTATGATTCTGTCTATAGTTGTGAGTTTATTATTCATGGTTGTTTTCCTTTGCTTCTGTTTCGGCCAGCACTGTTTAAGCACAAGGGAGTTAAGTTTTAATATGTTCCAATGAGTTTTAAGTCTCTCACATGTCATTAAGATGTTAGTTATATAATTTGTAAGAGAAGATTTATTTATTTCAATGTTGTTGAACTGGCTGCTGCTTGCTGAGCGATATGTTTTAACAGGGGAAATGACTTGTTGGGTATAACTTTTAAACGGAAACTTTTTTTAAAAAAATTCAACTTGTAAGACCGGTTATATCCAAAACCGGTCTGAAAAGTAAATTTAAGATCGGTTTTGGATAAAACCGGTCTGAAAATTTGACTTTTTAGACCGGTTTATAAAGAACCGGTCTAAAATGTGATACTTTTTAGACCGGTTCTTTATAAAACCGGTCTAAAAAGTCAAATTTTCAGACCGATTCTTCATAAAAACTTGTCTAAAATTTTATTAATTTAGACCGGTTCCTATTATAACCGGTCTAAAAATATTTATTTTTAGACTGGTTTTATAATAACCGGTCTTAAAAAGTTTTTTTAAGACCGGTTCCATAACCGGTCTAAAAAGTAGAAGACTTTATAGACCGGCTGTATCAAGACCAGATCGAGAACCAATCTAAAATGTCTTTTTTAACCGGTCTTAAAAGTGATTTTTCCAGTAGCGTTCCTTCAGAAGTTTTCAAGTTTGCAAATAGGTCCCTGGTCAAAACTTGCATTTTGACCAGGTGCCGGGTTACTGTAGAGCACCTTCTTCGACAGAGAACAGATTCGAGCTGGGAGATATAGATGCTTGGGCCACAGCTGGGAGTGAGGACCCAAGATGCTGAAACAGGGCCTTACATTGCAGAATTGGGCATGGGGAGCTGAAAGTCGGGTATACAGACCCGAGACTCGACTAAGACATAGACGCCAGGGAGTTGAGATAAAAACAGAGCATAGCGACGCATAGGGGAGGGGTTGGACCTGGTACACGATCCCATCACCTTCATCTTCCTCTCTCGCCGGTGGCACCATCAACCACTACAGCCGCCGGCGAGCTCCACCATCCATCATTGTTGCAGAGCTGGGAGAATCAGTTGGGAGCGCCATGGAGCTTCTGTATAACAGAGGAAGCTTGAGAGAAGAGGGAACGAGACGGATCAACCACCACCGTTGAAGACCTTCCGCCGTCGACCGAAGCACAGCTCACTAGTGACAGCTCTATTTCTCACCATCGGAACCACCAGACCATCATTGTCACTACTCCTTTATTTCTCCTTTACATTCCACTTTCACCGTCACTATCCTTCTTCCAGCTAGGTTCACCACCGTCGCCTAACCACCTGAGTCCTTCAACATCTTCTGTTCTCATATTGCAGCCACCCACTTTACTCACCACAGCCATATCTCCACCGCTTAACACCACTCTCTTCTTTCCCATTAAGCCAATATTGATATTAGCTTCATTGGATATTTTGGTTGGGAAACTTATATGAATTGTGGCAGTGGCTATGTGTGACTAATTTTCCTTTGCTTATTGGTGATGAAGACATGTGCTTGAGCTTCAAGAGCTACATAGGGGAGTTCTTTTGCTATCATTCCATTAGTCTAGAATTACATATTTGGATTGCCTAGTTTTAGGAATTTTTATATATGTGATTTTGGAACTGAGATTTATGTTAATTGTCTCTGTTGGTTTGATATTTGTAGTTGAGATTGGATTTTGTAGTGTGAAAATTATATATGTTTGAATTTCTTTGTGGTTGCAATGAGATTATGTTAATTAGCGTGTTATTGTCTGATTAATGTGATTGATTTATGCCCTTGAGGGACTGTTTAGCACTCAATTTCAAGAAGACTCATATTGCATTATTCCAATTTTAATTGCACTCTAAGTGGTTCTTAATAGTGCCTTAAGAGATAGTTACTAGCTGCGTTCGCAGAAGTAATTATTAATTAAGAACACTAGACCCGAGCGATCATTTGGGGTTTTACTTTCAAGACTTAGAGAAAATTAAATCCCATAATCTTTTTGAGTAAGGATTGTCACTTCTTCATTATCAAGAGCATTCATCATTCATATTTCTAATTCCAAATTCCTTTCCATTCACTCTTTCATCATTTTTATAGAAAAGATAAAAAAAATAGTAGTTTAGGGATTTTAATTAAATTGCATCTTTCTTTTAGTTATTAATTTGAAAAAAAAAACTCCAAAAATCTTTTTCCCCTTTTTTTTATTGCATTTGCGTGATAATTAGATTACTTAGGTAATTCAATAAAGGCTCCTCAAGAGAACGACCCTAGTGTTGCATTATACTGTAATTCTTGGATTAAAAATAGTTTGTATTTTTGACCCCAAGATGTAAAGACACGGTCAAATCAAGCCACCACCTACATCTTGGCTGTCTTTTTTAGGTGACTCCCTTTTAACCCTAATCTATATATATATAGACACACACCTACTCCCTCTAGTCCATAATATAGGTCGCTTCTAGAAGAATGACTTAGTCTATAATATATGTCACTTGGAAAGCAATCAATGCTTATTTGTCAGTGTTGTCCCCATAATTAATGTTTAAATATGGCTCATATTATTTTTCTCTCTCTGTCAACACCTCATTTAACATGGATAAAGTTGAAATTTTCATTCAATTTAAGATGAATTTAATGAGTTAACTACTATTTCTTGATTCCAACAAATTAGATAAAGTGACTTATATTATAGACCACAAGAAGTATCATTAATTAATCAAATTAAGTTGATATTGAAAATCATGTACATCATATATATATATATATATATCTTGAATGTCAGGTTCAAGAGGATGAGTTTTAGGACAGCAAGAGGGAAGGCTAAGGTGTTAGGGACATTGACAAGAATCGGTGGAGCGCAGCCATGATCCTTACTTTCTACAAAGGCAGAAGAATCCAAATCTGGATGGCTCATATTGACCTTCGGCGCCACGTGACATTATCACATGCCTCCACTGCTTCTTCTTGCTTGTGGGGCTGCCTTCTTGCTCTTGCTACGTGCCTCAGTTACTCCTTGTGGCTGATCATCCAGGTGACATGCATGCATGCATTTATGTACATATGTACGTATGTAACCTCGTACCTTAATTTCTTCTGTTTCTTGTTTCTTCTTCTTCATCGTACAACATACTCTTAATATATATATAAGAGCGGGTTGACTGTTTTTAGAAAAACTGCGGAAGTTAAAAGCTACTTAATTATAGTATATGTTGCGTATTCTTATATTATATATCAGTTTATAAGTTAGACAAATTAGTTTAGAGAAAAATAATCAATATAAATACTTTAATGTAACTTATTTAGCTTCCCTACAACTTACTCTTATATTAAAGATGAGAGTTGAGGTACTACATGTTATTGATCTCTGAAAGTGCAAAGCAAACAGGGGAAGATGACACAGAGATTTCAATGGCAGCACTCAAGCACAGCTTTAACGTGCCGATGAGCTCATTCCAATCTGTTGTGGCTGCACTTTGCATTGAGAGAGGTTGGAATCAATGGAAGCTTGGCTGGAACATCAGGCTCCTCACTGTAGCTTTTACAGTAATGTCTTTAATCTTTCTTATTCTTGTTGGCTACTCCCTCCGGATCTCAATATTGTAGGAGCTAGTTAGAAGATTTACTTTAGTCTTAAATATAAGACTCTCAATGATCCACTTTGTCTGTCAAATTTATAATTCTTTTATTCAAATTATTCCTGGTGATTTTACATATTAATTAGGGAGGTTTAGTAGCTCCAATGCAAATTATTTAAGAGGGTATTTTAGAAAATCAACACATATTTCTTACAAATAACTGATTTAATTAATTTTTTTAATATGTGTTAGTTAGTTATCTAGCTCATATATTAAGAGAAGGAAAAAGTATTATAAAACTACGAACAAGTCCCACATATGAAAGAATTGGGGGAAAATATTAATCAAACATGTGTTGAGTTGATGAGAGAGATTAGGCCTTATATATACTCCCTCTAGTCTTTATTATAATATATATTTATCTAATTTGATTAGATTAAGGAAATTGGTTAAGTTAATTAATATAATATGTATTTTCTAATAATCATCATCCTTAACTCCTTCCCTCATCTCCTTGATTTTAGTTGTGGAAACGTCAATAGGAGTAAATTAAGAAAGTACTGACAAATATAAAAATCAAGTCTTATATTTAGAACCAAGATCAACTCTTCAAATATATCTTATATTAAAGACCGGAGAAGTACATATTGAGTGCACCAAATATATCCTACAATTAAAACTTTATCTACTCTACCAATAGGGTTATGTTTATCTGAAGGGGCTACTGCTTCATAATATAGCGAATTAAAGTTCGAATTCTCATTGAGAAAAGTACCCACACTTAGTGTCAGATCATGCCTCGAATAGAGTTTATTCTAATAAAAGTGTACATGTGCTTATTTAAAAAAAAAAAAAAACTTTATCTACTTTTCTTCTATCAGGCGTGCCAAAAGAGGCCTTAAATTATGTATTTTGCAGGGGATATTGACTTCAGGGGTGTCGTATACCCTAATAGTATGGTGTTAGATGAAGAAGGGACCATTGTTTGTGGCCATTTTCAATCCTCTAATGCTTGTGCTCGTCACCCTTGGAGGTTCTTTCATACTTGATGAGCCTCTCTATGTTGGAAGGTGAATTTATTTTTTATTTAATCATATAGGTTATATTGATGAAGTTAGGGGGTCAAATCAATCATAAACAAAAAGATGCATGTTAAAGGGTTAGGATGTAACCATATTATCATATTTTCTCTAGGAGACTCAATATCATAAACTAATTTGTGATCCATCTAACAACTTTAAAAAAAAATTTCAGTAGTACTCGATATCTTAAAATATTTGTAGTGCAATTTTGCCCTTAAAATATTTTTCCCAATAGCAATGAGCACTCTAATCTTAAGATACTAACTTGTTACAAGAAAAATACTTTAGGATGTTGGATACCCAAAAAATACTAAGAAATATTTTAAGGTACTAAATGCTACTGGAAAAAAATACTTTAAGCCAAGTGCTAAGTGGACCACAAATTAGTTTAGGATACTTAGTAGTACATGAAAAATATTTCAGGTAATCGATGCAACTTAACACCATATTAAAACAGGTTTTACATATTTCATAATTCAATTCATTTAAATTTCTAGAACTTTTTTGGGGCAAATGATGTTAACTTCAGGGTTTGTTTGGTATGAGGGGTTTGGAGGAGAGGGGAAATTTTTGTGAGTAGGTTTTTTTTTTTTTTTTTAAATGGAGGAGTAGGGTTACAAAATTTTAATAGAGAGAAGACATAAGATAAAAGAATAAGAAAATTTAATTAAAAACTTTTAACTCCACTTCTTTAATTATTTTAAATCCAAATCAAAAAACTTTTTTCTACTCTCCTCTCATACCAAACAAGCCCCTAATTTAAGCTGGAAGATGTGACATAAATGAACCATTCTCTTAAACAACCCTAGCTATAAGAATTGCGGTGTCATTAATAATTTTTCAGTAAAATCTTGTCAAGGACATTTTTCAGTATAACCAATCAAATATTAGATTTATGGTGTCACACACACACACACACAATTAAATCATTGAGAAAACTAATTTACATGGTTTTATACTTTTTCTCAATTTTTAAATTTGGTACCTATATATACTTCTTTTCTTTCTATATTAAATCCTTTAATTTTGCTTTCTTAGCACTATTAGCTCTTTAAGGCCTGTTTGAATTAGCGTTCAAGAAGCTTATTCACGTAATTTGAGATAAAACTCATCTCACAAACTTACCTCGTATACCATAAATCATGTTAGAAAAGCAGCTTCTATCGTTAATTCAGACAAGCAGTTAGATTGGGGTTAATAGTGCTAATAGAGTAAAGTTACATAGGCTAACAATACTAACAAATCTAAATTAAAAGATTTAATAAAAATTAAAAGTTGAGAGAAATTAATATGGTTACACATGTAGAATGGTCTTCCCTAATTAATATATATGTACATAATTAATTGTGGTAATTAATTTTGCAGCGTAATAGGGATAGTGTTAGTGGTGTTTGGATTGTACATGGTGTTGTAGGGGAAGAGTAAGGAAACAAAGAAAGAGGCATCATCAGAGCAATCAATAGCCTCTCTTCCAAGCGATGATGATCAGTCCATCCAAATTTGTGAGTCATATCAAATTCCAGAATGATCCCACAAAGAAAACCATCCACCTAGCTAGGTGATTGTTATATAATGCCTTTGTAATTAAATATAGTAAGTATTATATGGAGTATGTATATGATACGCTGGTGTATATAGTGGTCTTCGTTAGGGATGAACTTTTTGTATTTCTATTTTAAAAAAATAATTGATTAATTTTTCAATTTAATCTTCCAATATATAATCTTTCATTATCAAAATTAGAACTTTTGTTTTGCTCTCTCCCATGATATATAGACTAGTATTAGTTTTCGTTTTGATATCTAATTTAATATTCTTAAAAAAAATTATCTCTCTTAACTAACACAAATGTTTGTGTGGAATTTTTTTTTTCAAGCCAAAAATAATAATTGTAACATACAAGCCTTAAGGAAATGAAATATAATTTCAATAGGCAAATTTACCATCCAAGGCTGGGTGGTGTAGTTGGTTATCATGTTAGTCTCCAAGGTAATCAAACTCGGACTGGTCACTGAACTAGTCAGGGTATTAGGTCAAGGGTTGGTGGGTCAGACCGGAGTCAAACCGAAGCTAACCTGGGGCTAAACCGGTAAGAAATTGAAGATTTTAGGATTATTAATATGAAATTATAAAGAAAAAAAAATTGATTTCTTTTATAAAAATTAAAAAATCAGAGCGGACCAATTTACTAGCCGGTTTGACAGTTTCTAATCCAAACCAGCCAATCCGATCCGGGTTTAATTACCCTGCTAGTCTCACACACTAGAGGTTCTCGATTCGAACCGAGCTCATACATTTTTTTAATTATAAGCCCAGCCCAAGTTGTGAGAGCACTTTTATTTTCTTGACAAGCCCAAGTTGTGAGAGCACATGCCAAAGATGTGGGAGCACCGTAGGAGAACCCAGGGAGAGGAGTAGGGAATCGTAGGCTATAAGAAGGTTCAACGTTAGTTGAAGGCTGTAGCGTCGTCAAAGTCAGACTCTGACACGCTTAAAGGCCGGCAGGTCCCACGCCTGCAAAGCAAACAAGCCTAACCATGTAGTGTCAGTTTGTGGCATGGCATTGGCATGCCCGTGGTGTGGGTGTTACACTATCACCTTTATTTCATGGCCTCTCTCCTTCATGTTGGTCGCCTTTTTTTTTTTTTGAAGTGATATTTTAGTCTAAAACATTATATTAATGTCCATTGTAAAAAAAAAAAGAAAAAGAAAATAATCATAAATATCAATTATTGTAAATAGCATGTTACTGGACCGGTTTAAGAAACAATCCAAATAGTGATGGGAAGATCAATGGTTTGAATTGGAGTTGATTTGGTGTCAAACTAAGTCATAAGTAAAATATCAACAAGTAAATGGATATAAACTATACACATAATCTAACAAAATAATTCATTTAAAATGCTTTACCAAACCAATTAAGAAATTTCACATAGAAAGTACGTGGAAGTTTTTTTAATTTAATGTCATTGTGAAAATGTTAAAATATGAGCAATGTCAATGGGAGATCAATAATGATCATACATCAACGTGAACTAGTCTTGTAGTGCCAACACCTGCAAGATCGTCAAGCAACAATTGTTGAACACCATCAGGAGAAATGTCTAGAAGATGGTGTGCTCTGATCTAGTCAAGCTTGGAGCATATGTGGCCAAGAAATTGGCACATCGATTACCTTCACGATATACGTGTACCAACTCAATCTACCATTCCAGATTTAACATGTGATGGATACCTCTTATCAGAGCTGTGTGTCTAGTCTCCTAACTTCTATCCATCCTGAAAAGGTTTAACGCCAGCAAGCAATCAACCTTGGCCAAAACCTTCCTATATCCCAGGTTTTGAAACTTGGACTAGCCGGGAAACCAATTCGGTCCTGGCATTGACCCGGTTCTCTATTTTTCTATTTTCTTTAAAATGTTATGTTAATAATCCTGAAATCTTCAATTTCTTATTGGTTTTGTCTCGGGTTAGTTTCGATCTGACCCACTAACTCTTAACCCAATATCCTGAGTGGTTCAGTACCCAGTCATGATTTCAGATTCTTGCCCGTATGCCCAGCCCCATGCTAGTTCGAGACCATCTAATAGAGCCCACACTCAATCTATAATGTCAAGCATGTACCTATATTATGACAGCATCCCTCAAGCCATAAAACCGTTATGATTTCGAAGCACACAACCTGCTCCTGCAACGCCGGAGTCTCCCTTTCTTGCTCTGTCACAGTTAAGAGCCGCAAAGCCTTCGGGTGGCCTGCTCCATGTGATAATTTCAGCCTCCTTTGCCATTTTTAACCCTGCACGTGTAGGATCTTCTGCGTTGCCTCGTAACTAAACTCTGTGAGAGCCTTTAACTCATGAAGTAGACACAACGCTTGTGTTGTTTCATTCCTGAAGATTTTTTTGTTTCAAGCTTCCCACAACTTCTAACATGTTAGCCCAAAAAGCATACTCCATGAACGTTGACCGAAAGAACTGCTATCATGCCTTAAAAGGTTACAAAACAACTATATTGTTTTTTAGTGGTGGAGGGTCTTGTTGACCCTATATCATATACTTACGTCTAACTCTAGCTTTCTCAGTATATACCGAGAAAGCTAAAGATAGACACAAATATTATGATACAGGGCAACGACATCCTCCACCACCGAAAATCAAAATTATTGCATTCACCCATGAATTTATATGGTTTGTCTTTTTTTCTTCTTTTCAATTTCATAGCCGGAGTATATCATATGATTTGTTAAAATTGTGGATTTACTGATCTCTCCCTAAAATTTTGTAGTCACCCCCTAACTTTTTTTATTTATTTGTCACTATACTTCGACGTTTTGAAACCTCTGACTTATTTTTTAAAATTCTTATTTGTTCATATTGATGATAAAAATAGAATTTATAAAATAAATAAATAAAGAAAATATGCATTAAATTAAAGAATTTTTTCCCGTAAAATTTCTTCTACGAGCCTGCACGGAGAACACTCTTGGGTGGACCCCTTCATTGTTTTTTTATTCATTCCTCTTTTGAGAAAATTATAATGGCAGCTCTAGAGGGGTCAGACGTCTGAGGGACGAGTCTGTTGAGCAACTACGGTCAGATTTGGAGCGGACACAGGCTGCAGTGGCTCAACAGCAGTATCAGATGTTGCAGCTGCATCTACAGTAGCAGGCCGATCTCATCTACGCTTAGCAGACGCAATGGCGTTATATCACGAACAACATGCTCGAGCAGTTGTAGAGTCGTCTGTTCCTGGATGAGAAGTATCCACTGGTTCCCCTTGTCCCTCGGTATGTCGTCCAAACTACTACTACTCCTCCTTCTTCTTCTACTGCTAGTGATGATGGCGCGGTTAACTCTGCCCAGCGCCCCGTTCCAGCAGCACTTGAGGGAGCACCAGATACTACTTAGTTTAGGACATTTATTTTTTCTTGTTGAAACATTTGTAAATAAATATATATAATTTTTTATTTCAAAACTTAGATTCTTATTGCATTTACAATAATTATATTTATATTCTTAGACTACATTATTGAATTTGTAAATTAATTGCAACAGTATTATTTATATTTTTAAATAAAATTAAATATATATAT
This sequence comes from Inga leiocalycina, assembly GCA_963242795.1. Lineage (NCBI taxonomy): Eukaryota > Viridiplantae > Streptophyta > Magnoliopsida > Fabales > Fabaceae > Inga > Inga leiocalycina. The sequence continues at coordinate 74,141,846 of OY725321.1, forward strand.
TTGTAGCGGTTATATTATAAAACCGCTACAAATATAATAAAATTATATTTGTAGCGGTTAATATAAAAAATCGCAACAAATATATATATTAGTAGCGGTTAACACAAGAACTGCTACAAATGTAATTTTGTTATATTTATAGCGGTTTAATAATATAACCGCTACAAATATATATATATATATATTTTGTAATATATTTCCATATTTGTAGCGGTTAATGCAAAAACTACTACAAATGCAAAGATATGTGCGCGGCAAAATTCAAAATTGAATTGCTAACTATTTGTAGCGGTTATATAAATAACCACTATAAATAATCAACTTTTCAATTTTGAATTTCCCCCCGCTTTTTACAAATTTGTAGCGGTTACTTATATATAATCGCTACAAATGTATATTAATAGCGGTTTTTTTATAACTGCTACAAGTTTAAAATTAATTCTTCAATTTAATTTCCAACGACTTAAAAATTAGTAGCGGTTACTGTAGCAGTTTTTAACTGCTACAAAATATTAAATGTTGGAAATTCAGAATATAAGGTTTCAAGCACTCGTCATTCTCTATTCACTCATTTTCTTCACTATATTTTCTTCTCTCTCACTAGTAGCTATGGATAAGTCATGGATCAGGTTCCCAAGCAATTCTCTAGAATATTTGTACAGGTTAAACAATTTCTTGGATTTCACATTCACTCATACTAGCTGTAACAGCAAGATCGTCTATCTATGTCGGAGATGCAAGTTCAAGAAGTGGCATGCATGAAATGTTGTTAAGGAATATTTGCTTTAGAAGCCTTTCCTGGAGGACTATATGTTCTGGGCAGTTTATGGTTAGAAGGTCGGCATTAGATATGATGATGCTCTTCCTCGAAGTTCGCAAGTAGGAGTTCAACTAAATGAAGATAATCCTGTGAATGATGCTGTGCATGATGCATTTGGATTTCAAGGCTACAACTTCAACAAAGACATGCACGGTTCTAAGCCAGTGTTCATGAGGAATGAACCAGCTCGGGATTTTTTTCAGCTTGATGGATGAAGCAGATTGTCCTTTATATTAAGGTTGTCGAAAATATTCTAAATTATCTTTCTTGATCAAATTGTATCATATCAAGTGCTTGTGTGGAATCACAGATAAGGGAATGTCGATGTTGCTCGAATTATTACAAGATGCATTCCCCGATGCTAAGATTCCCACAACATTCTACGAGGCCAAGAAGTTATCAACAGGTTGGGGTTGAACTATCAAAAGATTGATGCAAGCCCCAACGATTGTATGTTGTATTGGGGAAACGATTCCAACAGGGAGACTTGTAAGAGATGCCACACATCGAGGTATAAAACAATTCAGAAGGGGAAAAAGCAGAAGAAGAAACCTGTAAAGATTTTTAGGTATTTCCCTTTGAAATCTTTCCTACAAAGATTATTTATGTCATCTAAAACTACAAAGCACATGAGGTAGCATGCCATTGATAAGAATGAAGACGGTAAATTAAGACATCCTCGGGATGCAGATGCTTGGAAAATGTTTGACAACGACTTTCCAGATTTTTTGACTAACCCCAAAAATGTTCGGCTTGCATTGTCGACCAACGGTTTCAATCCTTTTGGGAATCTTAGCACAAGTTACAGTATTTGGCTGGTAGTCTTAGTTCCCTACAACTTACCCCCTGGATGTGTATGAAACAAAGCTACTTCATTATGTCTAAGATCATTCCAGGAAAAAAGGCAACGGGCAATGACATCGATGTGTATCTCTAACCGCTTATTGCAGAATTGCTTGACCTGTAGAATGTCAGCATAGAGATGTACATGCTTATGGGAAGACTTTGTTCAACTTGCGTGCAGCCTTGATATGGACAATTAGTGACTTTCCTGGCCTTGGCACATTATCTGGTTGGAATATGCATGCTAGGTTGGCGTGTCCAACTTGCAATTTTGACTCTGACGCAGTGCGCCTTCCCCACAGCCGAAAGTGGTGCTTTATGGGATATCGGAGGTTTCTCGATGGAAGGCATAAGTTCAGATTGCAACGGAATCGCTTCAATGGGAAACCAAAAAAAAGAGAACCACCTCAGACTTTGTCCGATACAGATATCTTACAGCAGCTTGAGCATGTTGACTTCAAGTTTGGAAAAAGTGACGATTCAGCACAAACTCACCAAAAGACGTGTAGGACTTCGGCGCCTCAGCAGTGGAAGAAGATAAGTATTTTATTCACTCTTCCATATTGGAGATCTAATTTACTTAGCCACAGTCTTGATGTCATGCACATTGAAAAGAATGTTTGTGATAATGTGCTATATACACTGCTTAACAAACCCGACAAGACAAAAGATCACCTTCAGGCAAGGAAAGATTTATGTGCCATAAGAGTTCATGAATACGCTTGACTAGATGAGCATGACAAATTTCCACCGGCAAAATTTACCCTCACAAAACCGAACAAGGAAGTATTCCTCACGACGTTGAAGAAATAAAAAATTCCTGATGGGTATTCAAGCAATATTTCTCAATTGTTGACTTGCAGGCTCAAAAGGTTGCTGGCCTAAAGAGTCATAACTCACATGTTCTTATGCAACAGTTACTCTCTCTTGCTATAAAGAATACACTTCCTCTCGATGTTTCCATCATTTTGGTTGAACTTTGTTCCTTCTTTCGGAAGTTGTGTTCTAAGGTTTTGATTGTTGAGGAGCTCGATCAGCTGCAGTCCAAAATCATTCTTACGCTTTGTCATTTGGAGATGAACTTTCCTCCATCCTTTTTACTGTGATTGTTCACCTTATAGTCCACCTCATTCATGAAACAAAGCTCGCTGACCTAGTACAATATCGTTGGATGTATCTGATTGAGAGATACTCATTTTTAATATGTGCTTCATTGTTAGTTCTTATGTTTGCTAGTTGTCCTTTTCAGCATTTAGTATCAATTTCTCTTCTTTACTTCGTAACTTCCTTGGGAAATTAAAATCTTACGTAAGGAATAAGGCGTGGCCAGAAGGTTCTATAGCTAAAGGCTATATAGGGGATAAGGTGTTGTATTTTTGTTCAAGGTACTTTGATGACCTTGAGATGGCTTTCAACCGCCCACCTCGTGTTGACGATTGTCCTGAACCTACGCTAATACCAGGAGAATTTATCCCTCGTGTTGGTAAACCAGTTGGAGGAACTAACACTACAAAAAAAATGGTATTCTGTAGCGGTGGTATTGTAGCGGTTATATCAAACCGCTACAAATTATAGTATTTGTAGCGGTTTTAACCTAAACCGCTACAAAATTATAGCGGCAAGCTACGCGACAGATTAGCTGCGTTTTTTGTAGCAGTTAGGTAGACAAAACCACTAGAAATTTGGTGCGAAAATCCTGCCAAAACTTGTAGCGGTTCAGTTGTAGCGGTTAATAAACAAAAACCGCTACAATATTCCCGCCACTTGGCGCGACCAAGACCCGCCAACAGTGTAGCGCTTGTAGCAACAAAACCGCTACAAAATACCAAACGTCAGGTATTTGTAGGGGTTATAGGGATATAACCGCTACAGAATTTCAGGAATCTCCAAGTTTGTAGTGGTTCTGGGCCATAACCGCTACAGAATTTCAAAGGTTCTTGTAATTTGTAGCGGTTATTATAAAACCGCTACAAATTTAAGGCGCCTTGGGTGCTTTGTAGCGGTTATTGGAATAACCGCTACAAATGTCTGGCCTATTTAAGGAGGCGTCTCCCTCATTTTTCCGTTTGCTCATTTTGTTTTCTGGGGTTTCTCTGAGTGGTTTCTTCTAGATTTGAGCGTTCAGACGTCTGTGTAAGAGTTTTTGCTACAGTATTTCTCAATATTTGCACTTAAGGTACGTATATAACACGTATTTTATTTGTATTTGTTTTTTTATTAGATTTTTGCATAATAATGTGACTATTTTTTTTTGGATTTTTACAGTTGATATGGCTTCAAGAGAGGATAAGGGGAAGGCCCCTGAGGTCCCCAGACCGATTTTGTAGGGTGGCAGCAGCAGAGCAGGGGGCAGAGGGAGGGGACAGCGCGGAGGCAAGGCGACCGCAGCATTTCAGCCCATCCCCCCACAGGAGTCGGCCTTACCACAGGCACCGTAGATGATCCCACAGGAGACGATCGCACCAGAGGTGCCTGAGTTTATGGGGCAGATATCAATGTCGAGGACTACGACTAGGAGGACTTCAAGATCCTGATTGGGATCAGGGAGATGGAGCATTTGCTCGATGAGGAGGAGGCTCGGGAGCAGAACAACCCATGAGGGTCATCTTCGCGGTCCACTGGGTTTGAGGTGCAGGTCCAAGGTAAATAAATTTTTTAATTTAATAAATTATTTATTTAAATTTGAAATGTTAACTTTGAATTACAATTTATCTAACGTGCGGTAAACTGTGCAGAGGAGCAGGGGAACGTTTCGACGAGGAGGCTAGACGTGGCCAGTGTGAACAGCTTGGATCGGACCCTGCGAGTTATAGTGCCCTGGAATGAGGGCACTGACTAGCCCATCGACAATGGGGGTCACCTGTTCAACCGCTTCCTGAACGACCTGGCGCGAATTGGATGCGGTTCCCCTTTCACTTCAGGACGTGGAGGCACGTTCCGAAGGGGCCGAAGGACCAGGCTTGGGAGGAGGTGGCTCAGGTAATTAATAGTATTTAATTAATATTTTTTGTAATTAATTCTATTTAATTAATATTTTTTAATAGGATTTTTGTAATCAATGATATTTAAATGATTTTTTTGCAGCTGCGGTTTGCCGTCCGGACCAACTAGAAGAGGTACACCCTAGTGAAGATGGGTGACGACTGGAGGAACAGGAGGAACCGTCTCTTCCGCAGGGTGGATAAGGATGGGACGATGCCTCTGGAGCAGCTGATCGAGAGCGTTCCGGACGGGGTTCCATCGAACGACTAGGCGGGTTTCGTCCAGTTCAGGAGGAGCGCTGAGGGGCAGGTAATGTATTTATTAGATTATTTATATACTTTTTTCAATTATTAATTATTAAATTATAATTTCAATTTAATTATTTTTAATTTGAACTTTATTAATTTTAAATGTTTTTATTTTTTTAATATATTTAATATTGCTTTTTTTTTCCAGGAGCTTTCTCAGAGGAACACTAGGATCCGTGCGTAGCAGACGATCCACCATACAGCAGGATCGAAGACCTTTGCTGTCACCTACAGCGAGCTGGTAACATTTCAAAATATCACTGACTTTTAGTTGGTTATTTCATAATACTGATTAATTGAATTTTGTAATTGTTTTAGGAGAAGAAGGCACAGCAGGAGAACCGTCAGACGGACTATAGGGAGTTGTACGCCATCACACATAGACACCGTGATGGGACTGCGACCTCTCAGCAGGTAGAGGCGGCCATTGTAAGTAATTTTATTATTATAATTTTTATAAAACCAACTTAATAATGAAAAATGCTAATTAGTAATTGTTTCATAAAATGGCAGGAGCGGATGCAGCAGTCGCAGGTTAAGCTGCGACAGACCTAGGCCGAGGAGTCACAGGGGTCATAGACCCGACGGCTCCTTTGAAGGTGGGTCTGGCTCAGGATGAGTACCCCGGACATGTGCGGGGGATGGGGATAGGCGCTAGACCTAGCATAGTTTACGGCAGGAGCGCCGCCTCTGAGGCTGGCAGCTCTAGAGGGGTCAGACATCCGAGGGACGAGTCTATTAACCAGTTGTGGTCAGATTTGGAGTAGCAGATGGCACAGCAGCAGCAGCAACAGCAACAGCAGATGCACCAACTGCATCTGCAGTAGATGCAGCTGCAGGCTGATATGATCTACGTTCAGCAGACGTAGTGGTGTGATATCGCGAACAACATGCTCAAGCAGTCATGGAGTCGCCTGTTCCCAGACGAGCCGCATCCACAGGTTCCCCCTATCCCTCGGTACGTTGTCGTGACTACTACTACTCCTCCTCCTGCTCCTGCTCCTGCTCCTAATGATGATGATGGTGCAGTTCACTCTGCGCAGCGGCCCGATCCAGCAACACCTGAGGGAGCCCCACCTGAGGGAGCACCAGATGATCAGCCCCCAGCTACTTAGTTTAGGACATCTTTTTTTTATTTTTTGTTGAAACATTTGTAAATATATATATATGAGTTTGTATTTCAGAACTTAAATTCTTATTATGTTTAATATAGTTATATTTATATTATTAGACCGCGTTGTTGAATTTATGAATTAATTGCAACAATATTATTTATATTTCTAAATTAAAAAAAAATAAAGCATATATATATTTGTAGCGGTTTTAAATAAAAACCGCTACAAATATATATAGTTGTAGCGGTTCTACAAGAAAAACCGCTACAATGATATATATTTTTGTAGCGGTTCTACAATAGAAACCGCTATAGTAGTATATATTTTTATAGCGGTTCTACAATAGAAACCTCTACAAATATATATATATATATATGGTTATAGCGGTTTTACAATAAAAACCGCTACAAATACTCATCATTTGAATTTTGAAATTTGCCGCCTTTATGCACATTTGTAGCGGTTATGTTATGTATAACTGCTACAAATTAAAAATAATTTTTAAATTTGCTATCCAATGGCTTTAATATTAGTAGCGGTTGTATACATATAACCGCTACAAATACTCAACGTGTATATTTTGAATTTCCCACCAATGTGTAACGGCTTGAAAATTAGTAGCAGTTTTATATATATAACCGCCACTAATATTTTAGAACTGTAGCGGTTAGTGTAGCGGTTTAAGAACCGCTACAAAATTGTAAACGTTGGAATTTCAGAATATAAGGTTCTTGGCATTCGTCATTCTCTTTTCACTCATCTTCTTCTCTATACTTTCTTCTCTCTCACTAGTAGCTATGGATAAATCATGGATCAGGTTGCCGCGCAATTTTCCTGAATATTTGTACGGATTAAACAGTTTCTTGGATTTCGTATTCACTCACGCCAGCTGTAACGGCAAGATCGTCTGTCCGTGTCGGAGATGCAAGTTCAAGAAGTGGCATACACGAAATGTTGTAAAGAAATATTTGCTTGTGAAGCCTTTCCCTGAGGACTATACATTTTGGCAATTCATGGTGAGAAGGCCGGCATTAGATATGACGATGCTCTTCCTCGAAGTTCTCAAGTAGGTGTTCAAGTAGATGAAGATGATCCTGTGAATGATGCTGTGCGTGATGCGTTTGGATTTCAAGGCGACAACTTTAACGAAGAAGTGCACGGTTCTGAGCCATTTTTTATGAGGAATGAAGCAGCTTGGGATTTTTTCATATTGATGAATGAAGCAGATCGTCCTTTATATCAAGGTTGTCACAAATATTCTAAATTATCTTTCTTGATCAAATTGTATCATATCAAGTGCTTGTGTGGGATCACAGATAAGCGAATGTCGATGTTACTCGACTTATTACAAGATGCATTCCCCGACGCTGAGATTCCCACAACGTTTTATGAGGCTAAGAAGATTATCAACAGGTTGGGGTTGAATTATCAAAAGATTAATGCATGCCCAAATGATTGTGTGCTATATTGGAGAGACGATTTCAGCAGGGAGACTTGTAAGAGATGTCACACATCAAGGTACAAGACAATTCGGAAGGGGAAAAAGCAGAAGAAGAAACCTGCAAAGATTCTCAGGTACTTCCCTTTGAAACCTCGTCTACAAGGATTATTTATGTCGTCTAAAACTGCGGAGCACATGAGATGGCATGCTGTTGATAACAACAAAGACGGTAAATTAAGACATCCCTGGGATACTGCTGCATAGAAAATGTTTGACAACAACTTTCCAGATTTTGTGACCGACCCCAGAAATGTTCGGCTTGCGTTGGTGACCGACGGTTTCAATCCTTTCGGGAATCTTAGCACAAGTTACAGTATTTGGCCGGTAGTCTTAGTTCCCTACAACTTACCCCCTGGATGTGTATGAAACAAAGTTCTTTCATTATGTCTATGATCATTCCAAGCAAAAAGGCACCGGGCAATGACATCGATGTGTATCTCCAACCGCTTATTGTGGAATTGCTTGACCTGTGGAATGTCGGCTTGGAGACGTATGACGCTTACGACAAGACTTTGTTCAACTTGCGTGCAGCCTTGATGTGGACGATTAGTGACTTTCCTGGCCTTGGCACATTATCTGGTTGGAATGTGCATACTGGGTCGGCGTGTCTAGCTTACAATTTTGACTCTGAGGCAGTGCGCCTTCCCCACAGCCGAAAGTGGTGCTTTATGGGGCATCGGAGGTTTCTCGATGGAAGGCATAAGTTCAGATTGCAACGGAATCGCTTCAATGGGAAACCAGAAAAAAGAGGACCTCTTCAGACTTTGTCCAGTACAAATATCTTACAGGAGCTTGAGCATGTTGACTTCAAGTTTGGAAAAAGCAACGATTCAGCACAAACTCACCAAAAGAAGAGCAGGACTTCGGCGCCTCAGCAGTGGAAGAAGATAAGTATTTTATTCATTCTTCCATATTGGAGATCTAATTTACTTCGCCACAGTTTTGATGTAATGCACTTTGAAAAGAATGTTTGCGACAATGTGCTGTATACGCTGCTTAATGAACCCGGCAAGACAAAAGATCACCTTCAAGCGAGGAAGGATTTACGTGACATGGGAGTTCGTGAAGACGCTTGGCTAGATGAGCATGACAGATTTCAACTGGCAAAGTTTACCCTCACAAAACCGAACAAGGAAGTCTTCCTCGCGACGTTGAAGAAATTAAAAGTTACTTATGGGTATTCAAGTAACATTTCTCGATTTGTTGACTTACAGGATCGAAAGGTTGCTGGCCTGAAGAGTCATGACTCACATGTTCTTATGCACTAGTTGCTCCCTCTGGCTATAAAGAATACACTTCCTCCTGATGTTTCCATCGTTTTGGTGGAACTTTGTTCTTTCTTTCGAAAGTTGTGTTTTAAGGTTTTGATCGTTGAGGAGCTTGATCAGCTGCAGTCCAAAATTATTCTTACACTTTATCATTTGGAGTTGATCTTTCCTCCGTCCTTTTTTACTGTGATGGTTCACCTTACAGTCCACCTCGTTCATGAAACAAAGCTCGCTGGACCAGTACAATATCGTTGGATATATCCGATTGAGAGGTACTCATTTTAAATATGTGCTTTATTCTCCGTATTTATTGTTTGCTAGTCATCCTTTTCAGCATTTTATATCAATTTTATCATCTGTACTTCGTAGGTTCCTTGGGAAATTAAAATCTTACGTAAGGAATAAGGAGTGGCCAGAAGGTTCTATAGCTGAAGGCTATATAGGGGATGAGGTGCTATATTTTTGCTCAAGGTACTTTGATGATCTTGAGATGGCTTTCAACCGCCTACCTCATGTTGACGATTGTCCTGATCCTGCGCTGACATCAGGAGAATTTATCCCTCGTGTTGGTAAACTAGTTGGAGCAATTGAGAACTTCAAACTAACGGCAACTGAGAAGTTGCAAGCACATAGACATATCTTGATTAATTGCACTCAAGTTGAACCTTTCATATGGTAAGAATTGTACACTCACATGCAGTTCGAAAGTTGATAGGAGGGTCTACAGAGAATTCCCGAGCTAGTTTGCTCGCAGAATACTAAATGACCACAACCCATACTTACCAGAATACTCAATGGTTTTAAGTTTTGCACGGTTTCACGGGATCAAGGATTGCAAACTCAGAATTCCGGTGTTTATGGCACATTTGGGACAAGGAGTTATGCAAGCAGCAGTGACACCAACATGCAGTTCGGAGCCGTCCCTTACTATGGCAAGCTTCTTGATGTGGTTGAACTTAATTATCAAGGCCGTTTCACCGTGACACTGTTCAAGTGTTTGTAGGCAAATACCACTACTTCTTGGGGACTGACAACTGACGACTTAGGGATCACATCAGTCAATTTCTCACGGACGATTTATACTGGTATTTCTTAAGATGATGAGCCGTATATTCTAGCTTCAGAGGCATATCAGGTTTATTATGTTGAGGACGAGAGGCACAGGGATTGGCACATGGTCGTTCATCTAAAGCCACGAGACCTTTACGACATGGGTGAAGGCGATAACATCGCCTACGAGAGTGAGCCATTTCAACCAGCCGATTTTGAAAACTATTTCCCTGAAGGCGTTGAAAATTTACCTTTACATTGGTGAATTTTTTTAAGCCCACGTCATTTAAATTATATTTTTTAAATTTAATAAAACATCCATAACAATAATTTTTCTACATAATTTCTGTAGGGATAGCGACGATGAGTGATCAAATTCAAATTATGCTTTTCTCTTTAAAAAAAACTGGAAAAAAAATTTTAAAATAAAATTCAAAAAACAAAATTTTTCTTAAAAAAATAAAATAATATTTGTAGCGGTTATTAAACCGCTACAAAAGTAACAATAACCGCTACTAAATAAAAATCGCTACAAAATCGACACATTAATTGCTACAAATAGTACGTGGATCCCTATAAATACCCTTACCACAACTCATTTCAAACACTCTCTAATTTCTTTTCACCTTACCTTTCTTTCATTTTCTCTCATTTACAACTTCTTTTGTATGAGTAGAGGAGCTGAATAATATGATCACATATGGTAACAAGTTTTTTTTATTTTTTTTACAATACTTCTTTCCTTTATATAAAATTTATTTTCACCATTTTTTTTCATATATATTAGAACTGTATCTAATTTTCATCTATTTTTCATATACAATTACATTATATTAGACAACATAATAATTCCTTATTACTTAAGTATCTTTAATAATATTATTAATATAATTTTTATACTAATCCAATTAAATTAAATTTATCCTTTTAATTTATTAATAAGCTAATTAAATTAGATAAACTAATAAAAAAAACTAATTAATTTAATATTAAAAGAACAGAAACAAATTATTGTATATTTTAAAAAAAAAAATTTAATATTTGTAGCGGTTATTAAACCGCTACTAACAAACGCGCCTTTTTAAACTCAAATTAAATTTTTTGGTGCTAAATTTGAATTTCATGAAATTAGTAGCATTTTATAACCGCTACAAATTTCATAAAAATTTAAAATTAGTAGCGGTTTCTTAACCGCTACGAAATTGAAAAAATGTCATTTTTCTTTTCATGCCTTCAAAATTTTAATTTTTTATATTTGTAGCGGTTTTATAACTTCTACAAATATCCCTGAACAAAAATTTCGTTCATGGGGATGATGTAGCGGTTTTTTGTAATCGCTACAAAGTATGTAGCAGTTATGTTCCTTGAGTAACGGTTTTGTATAACCGCTACAAAACCGCTTGCAACATACGATTTAGTAGCGGTTTACCTCACCACTACTAATGTTGTTTGTAGCGGTTAAAACCGCTACTAATACCCATTTTTAACCACTACTAAATCACATTGTTTTGTAGTGTAAGAAGTTCAAACTAACGGCAACTGTGAAGTTGCAAGCACATAGACATGTCTTGATTAATTGCACTCAAGTTGAACCTTTCATACAGTAAGAATTGTACACTCACATGTTATTCTATATCTTTCGTAACATTTTTCACTTTCATTTCACTATCGCCTTTCCATTATTAATTGCAGGGAATTTAGAAGTCATGTTAAGCATCAACTCAGGATCCGTACACAAACATCCTCAGAAGTTGACAAAAAGGTCTACAGAGAATTCTCGAGCTGATTTGCGTGTAGAATACTAAATGACGACAACCCACACTCACCAGATTTCAGAGCTCTCGCAATCGGCCCTTTTGATCATGCAAAAAGGTTTATAGCATACAATGTCAAAGGTTTCAAGTTTTGCACGGTTTCATGGGATCAAGGAATGCAAACTCAAAATTTGGGTGTTTATGGCACATTTGGGACAAGGAGTTATGTGAGTAGCAGTGATGCTAACATGCAGTTCGGAGGCATCCTTTACTATGGAAAGCTTCTTGATGTGGTCGAACTTAATTATCAAGGCCGTTTCACTGTGACACTGTTCAAGCGTTTGTGGGCAAATACCACTACTTCTTGGGCACTGACAACTGATGACTTAGGGATCACATCAATCAATTTCTCACGGCCGATTCATACTGGTATTTCTCAAGATGATGAGCCATATATTCTTGCTTCAGAGGCACATCAGGTTTATTATGTCGAGAACGAGAGGCACAAGGATTGGCACATAGTCGTTCATTTAAAGCCACAAGACCTTTAATACATGGGTGAAGGTGATAATATCACCTATGAGAGTGAGCCATTTCAGCCAGCCAATTTTGAAAACTACTTTCTTGAAAGTGATGATAATTTACCTCTATTGCGGTGCATTTTTTTAAGTCCACATCATTTAAATTAAATTTTTTAAATTTAATAATACATAACTAACAATAATTTTTCTACATAATTTTTGTAGGGATGGTGAGGATGAGTGATCAAATTGAAATTATGTTTTTGTCTTTAAAAAAAATGGAAAAGAATATTTAAAAATAAAATAAAATAATATTTGTAGCGGTTTTTTAACCGCTACAAAAATAAAAATAACCACTACTAATTAAAAACAGCTACAAAATGGATACATTAACCGCTAGAAATACTATGCGGATCTCTATAAATACCCTTACCACAACTCATTTCAAACACTCCCCCTTTTATTTTCACCTTACTCTTGTTTCATTTTCTCTAATTTACAAATTTTTTTGTATGAGTTGAGGAGCTTAACAATACGATCAAATATGGTAACAAGTTTTTAAATTTTTTATTTCAATCACTACTACAAAAAGGGGCTTTAACCTCCCAAATTTGGCACCTTTAACGTCCCAAAACGGGGGGACGTATATACTGGGGGCGTAGTAAGTTGAAACAAAAGACGTTCCAAATGATAGGGACGCCCAAAGTCTGACTTTAGGCGTCCCAAATTGTAATTTGGGAAGCCTAAAGTCCCACGCTGGGGGACTTTAGGCGTCCCAAACTTTAATTTTGGACGCCTAAAGTCCCACGCTGGGGGACTTTAGGCGTCCCAAACTTTAATTTTGGACGCCTAAAGTCCCCTAGGGTGGGACTTTAGACCTCCCAAATGTCATTTGGGACGTCTAAAGTCCCACCCTGGGGGACTTTAGACCTCCCAATTCTTAATTTGGGACGTCTAAAAGTTAGGTTTTTTTTATACCATAATTTACATTCTGTATTACCCAACGAATTCAAATTGCAGAAACAGAATAAAAGATGGATTCATAAACCACACTGTCCGTTACAAACTGGTAAGGACATCCAGCACTACAATATTTACTATATATACATACAATAACCTTTCATACAACCTACTACTATATATATCAACAAAAAACAACCAGAAAGTGTCAAAACGCTGTCATCACACAACTACAAACTGATATAAAATAAAAAGTTTACTGCTCTATATGTTGAAGAAGATGTCCAGCCAAAAGATCTCTGATCAAATCAAGGTCTTCACGTAGGTAGGCATCTTCATTATCAAAAATCTGAAAATTAGAAAGTAAGCTTTGATGAAATGAATCTCAAGCAAATGAATTAATTAGCATTTCGATTAGAACACCAAAAATATTATCATTTGAGAATGAAGAAGCGATTACCTTTTCAAAATCGCTAGCAATTCCACTTTGAGTTATGTTATACATATAAAGTATAACATAATATCCGCATTCAGTGTTGCCAGGTTGTCGAGGGCACTTTAAATCAAAGGGATGCAATTGGTTGTTAAAATCAATAAAGGTATGTCTAAAAGGACCGTCAATAAAACAATTAGGTAGGATTGAATGTACTTACTATGGGATAAAACCACTTTGGCTTTTTAACAACTGTACCCTCGCGTGACCCACTTAGGACTCTATATGTTTGACAAGCACTATCATGAAAAGCAAAATGAACAGAAATTAGAACCATTCATTTATTTTTGTTGTCAATGAAATACAAACAGAATAACTTACGTGTCGAAGACGGATTTTGTATCTCTGTCTGGCTTTTTACTCAAGGGATCAAACCAATAGACTACGTTGCGGCGGGGACATATAACACACAAACTCCAGTGGTAACTTTAACAACATGTACACATTAAAATGAAGTTAGATGAGTGAGAAGACAATTATTTATTAAACTTCTTAAATTGACAAAATGTAAATACGAACCGTTGGACAATGGGTGCTAGATAACAACGAAGTTTAGTTTGCGCCATTGCGTAGCCGACATAGTGAGTCCTATGCGCCACAGTACAAGTATCCCCTGTCGTATTCGCAGGACATAAGAATCCATACCAATCACGTCTTTCCATGTTTGTGCAGAGATCGTGGAAGGTGCTATAATAGAATTAAAATAAGGAATCAATTATTGAATGTATGAAAACAAAAAACCACTAAATGAATTCTATGGGGAAATTGAAAAAAAACTTACCGGACTGCAAATTTCACCCAGCCTGCATCTATCTCCTCCAACCTGATAAACTGCTTGAGATCTGTATTGTCAATCGTGTAGGGATACTCCACTTGGCCCACAATCCCTGGAGGCATCTTCAAGTCAATCTGTTTAATGCCCTTGTAGATCTGTTGCAGCCGTGCTAAGTAGGGCCATTTGCTCGCAGCTTCGTCATCCTTTTAGAACATCAAAAAACAAATTGTTATTAGGATGCCAACAGATTTTCAGTAACAGTAAGGTAATTCCTACCATTGGAGGTGTTGCGTCTGAACCAATAAGATTGCGAGGCCAAAGGATGAAAGATCCTATCGCTTGACCTAACGTGCCAACCTCTGGATCAGGAACAGGGATGGCTGTACCTTCTTCCCCCTTTCTAACACTCGTCACATTCACCCTACAAAAATCCTCCTGAATTTGCTGATTATGGTGGGTGGTAGCACGAGTGTGAATGAGAGCATCAGCAACAACACACAACAGTGGATCATCCAAATAGAGGGTGCAAGGGTCTCCTGAGACTAGAGTGGGAGAAGGGTCGCCAAGTGGTTGCTCCAGAGGGTTGTAACTTCCTCTGGTGCTATTAAAGGCCGGGGATTCCTGAGTTCTATTCTCGTCCCTTGCCCTTTGTGCTTCAAACATCTTTGCCATTTCAAGTTGAAGCTCTGGCAACAGCTCTTGTCGGAGCTTGTCGCGAAGGTTGGCCTCAATCTCTCGTTCGAGCTCCTCTCGAATCTTGGCCACAACGTCCTTACTAGGTCCAGCTTGTGACGAATAACGTGGGTCTCGTCCAAAATACCTCGCGGCACTAACTCCCCGTGTCTCTCCTCGAACACAACCAAGGTCATCTGCCTTCCCAATAGCCGTTGACAAGATGTCCATCCGTTTACTTGGATTGAATGACCCCTTGTCTACTCTGCTCGTCCAGTTCATCCTGTAGCATACAGTTTATCGTAAATGTATCGAAACCACTCGCGATATGTAAAAAATTAGCTACGTATGGTATAACTACTTACAATCCTCGTAGCAACCTCAACAACAGTCGGATTTATGTACTTCCCAGCCTTAATCCTCCCTGCTTTCCATTTTTTGTGACGTGGAGGAGGTGCCGGTGGCTGGATAACAACGCTAGGATCAGATTCCGCTGCTTCCTTCATTTTCTCTAACTCTTCTGCCATCATTTGCCGCTCAAGCTTCTGATATCCACCGCGAGACATGAAATGTTGATATTTATTTTCTGCTTGCCTCTGGGCATTTGCTGCACTTAATTTCTATGAATGAAAAACAACAAAAAATAAATCAACAATATAAAGTATATGAAAATTACAAGTTATATATCATGATGATAGAAATCTTACCAAAAACTCAGGATCTGCTCGTGATGCCGCAAACAACCTCCAGTCCTTTGGAGACAAATACGTATACTGTGCACATGGATCCTTACCCCTAAGGGCCCCTCGAATGTACCGTGCTGTTAGCATGTTCTTGAAACCTTTCCAGCGTACACGAACCTCATCCATCCAGTGCCTATACATCTCCGTGGTGTCTGGGACATCGTATGTTTGCTGCAAAGTAAAACATAAGATTATTATATTTCAAACAATAAGAACAAAGCTACAATGCATCAAAACTTACATACCAAAAGTTGCTGCCAAATCATGTTTTTAGTTTTTGGGGGAACCAATCTCCAATTATCGTAGGTAATGCGCACTTTGCTTCGAGCCAAAAGTCCTACGTAGCTAATGAAGTGGTCTTCCTCAGGACCAACTGGATTCAGATTGTCATCGAAGTCTATATGCAGCCTCTCCTGTTGATGTTCATGACGTGCAACCAATGCTCCCATCTTTGTACAGCCTCTAACCCTCCTTCTTACAGGGGGTTCAACTCTAGGCCTTTCGTCATTGCTAGAGCTTTCGTCATCTCTACGCCTCTCGTCATCACTAGAGTTGTCCATATTCCTGTGAACACAAAAAGTGACATCAGAAACGTAAATAAATTGCAATGAAAACGAAATATACTAAGTGGGAAGTAAAACAGAAAAAACACAGTTCTCGTTTATAAATTAAGGTCTTACTCTATATTGTTTCCCATAGTCCTTCACCATGGTCATTTCTTACAGCATATTCGTCATCATCTACCAATTCTACTTCATTTATTCAAGGTGTAGTTGTTGTGAAAGGTGGTGTGTCATCAAGGTTGAAGGTCGGATCACCATACTTCTGTTTTTTACTTTTAAGGACAATGGACATGTTTTTGCTGGCAGGATCGATGACATAAAACACTTGTTTCGCCTGGCTTGCTAAAATGAAGGGCTCGTCTCTATAGCCAACTCTTCGAAGATCGAATGAGACAAATCCAAATTGTTTATCTATTACCACGGCATTATTGCTAACTCACTTACATTTAAATAAAGCAACTTTGAACTTGTTGTATGTCATCTCCCATATTTCTTCTGTAACTCCATAATAGGCCATAGACGCTAATATGGGGTTTTTGTCTCTCGAACTGGAAAAGTGCATAGATTCAGCTTCTACCATGACCCCACTATTTTGCATAGTACTTCTGTCATCTTGCTTTTTGGTATAGAAAGAATAGCCATTTATATCATAACCGGTCCAAGTAATGACCTGAAACGAAGGCCCCCAAGCTAGCCACTCGATTGTCTCAGACACACCGATCTCGTGCAAAACCTTTTCCTCGAACCACTGCATGAATGTCTTGTTTTGCTCAATAGCAATCTGCATGTCATTCTTCCTTGGATTCTTGTTCTTCAAAGTGTTTCTGTGTTCATTTATGTAAGGTTGAACTTCTTCTATATTATTCAGGATATACAAGTGGGCTTGCAACACCTCTTCACGAGGAACATTCTTCACTTTCAATCCTCGTGTTCCCTTGCTTCTCCCTTCTTCATGCCGAGATTGTTCCTTCTTCCCTGACATATAATCTTTGCAAAACTCCATAGCCTCCTCAACTACATATCTTTCTACTATTGAGGCTTCTGGTCGATAAGGATTTTTAGAATACCCTTTTAAGATCTTCATGTATCGCTCGAAAGGGTACATCCACCTCAGGTAAACTGGACCGCATAGCCTTACCTCCCTCACCAAATGAACTACCAAATGCACCATTATATCAAAAAATGAAGGAGGAAAGTGCATCTCTAGTTGTGACAAAATAATGTAACCCTCATTTTCTAGTTCATCCAACTTTTCAGTGTCAATGACTTTGTTACAGATAGCATTGAAGAAAACTCACAATCTTGTCACTGTGGTTCGTACTTCATCTTTCATTATGCCTCTAATAGCTACTGGTAATAGTTGTTGCATCAACACATGATAATCATGGGACTTCATTCCCACTAACTTCAAATCATCCATTGAGACACATCTTCTCACATTCGAGGAATACCCTTGCGGCACCTTCATTTCATGCAAACACCCACACAAACTTCTTTTCTCTACTTTTTATAGTGTATGCGCTGCTGGCTCCATGTATGCCCTCCTACCATCATCTCTTAGTTATGGATGTAACGGTTCTCTTATTCCCATATCGACAAGGTCTAATCTCGCATTAATCCCATCCTTAGTCTTCGCTGGTATGTGCAAAAGCGTACTGATAAGGCTATCACAAACATTCTTCTCCACATGCATCACATCAATACTGTGTCTCACTTCAAGCGAACGCCAATATGGAAGATCAAAGAAAATGGATCTCTTCTTCCATATGTTCTTCTCACCTGTAACCCTCTGATTCTTACCAAAAGTGACATGGATACATTCCACTTGACTGTAGACTTCCTCTCCGGTTAGTGACTTTGGAGCCATTCCATGCTTCGGTAAGCTGTTAAACCGCTTTCTTAGCCTACGTTACGGGTGGAACCGATGAAGAAACCTCCTGTGGCCAAGGTAGACAGTTTTTCTTCCATGCTTTAGTTGTTGGAAGTGTGTGTCTGCTTCACATATTGGGCATGCTTTGTGACCCTTCACGCTGTACCCTGACAAGTTTCCGTACGCAGGGAAGTCGTTTATCATTGTGAAAATCATTGCACGTAGCTTGAAAGACTCCTTATAAGCATCACACACATCTACGCCTTCCTCCCACAACTTCTTCAAGTCCTCAATCAAAGGCGCCAAATAGACATCAATATCGTTCCTTGGCTGTTTTGGTCTAGAAATCATCATAGATAGCATCATATACTTACGTTTCATACATAGCCAGGGAGACAAGTTGTATATTACAAGGAGAACCGGCCACGCACTATGTGTGCTAGTAAGAGTTCTATACGGATTGATGCCGTCTGTACAAAGCCCAAGCCGTAGGTTTCTCGGCTCGCTGCCAAATTGAAGGAACATTTCATCTATTTTTTGCCATTGTGGAGAGTCAGCTGGGTGCTGAAGATATTTCCCATTAGATATTCTCTCATCAGAGTGCCATCTCAACTTCTTCGCTTTTGTTGCACTTGCAAACAAACGTTTAAAACGTGGTATTATTGGAAGATACCACATAACCTTTAAAGGTTGCCTTTTACTTGTCACATCACCACAACCACCATCTTTTTTCACTTTGTATCGTGCAGTTTTACACTTAGGACACTTACTAAGACCTCCGTACTCATTTTTGTACAGTACGCAGTCATTAGGGCAAGCATGTATCTTTTTATACTCCATACCCATTGTAGACAGGATTTTCTTGGCCTCATACATACGATTTGGAAGTACATTATCCTCCGGAAACATATCACTCAATAGTTCAAGTAGCAATGTGAAACTACTATCGGTCCACCCACAAGTTGCCTTTAAGTTAACCAAATGTAATGTTCCTGTCAGCCGCGTGTACTTACTACCACTGTACAATGGTGTCTCTGCATCACTCCGCAGGCTGTCATACTCCTGTGATTGCGCAAAGGATTTTGCCTCAACATCGTTAATCATTCTCTCCATTCTATCTTCATCTATGACATCCATAGCTTCCTTCATGTGTGACGGACAATCAGTTACTTCCTCACCATGCCATATCCACCTTGTGTATCGCAGATTTATTCCATCACAAAGTAGGTGATCCTTTATGACATCAACATCCCGTCTACTCTCATTCAAACAATTGACACAAGGACAAAAATACTTCCCATTTCTTGCAGGAGCATTCTTTTTAGCGAATTCAATAAATTCGTCCACCCCTTTATCATATTCTTCACTAGTTCTCAAAGCATTCATCCAACTATGATCCATTTTGTTACCACCTAAGGCATTACCAATAACATTCACACGTTTAGTACAATTCTCAACGACATATGATGGGATTGCCTAATTAAGTTATCAACCCAATTTAGGATTTTAAAATATGGGCTTAATAACTTTATTGCCCCCTCCTAGCCTCATCTCTCCTCTTAAAAGGGTTTCAGTGCTATGTAACTTATTTTTTTAATAAGTATATGTATATAAAATTAATGTATAATAAAATAAATACAATAAGATTAAATTAAAGAATTTTTTTGAGGTTTGGAAGAATTAAAAACAAAACGAGTTTCATATTAACAAAACAATTTTAAGTTGAGTTCTTCCAAAAATAAAATTGTTTTATTGAAAATATTTAGATAAAAATCATTTAATGAATATTGGGGTTATGGTTTTCTTTTTAAGTTTTGGCTTGAATTATTCTTCATAATTCGTTTGGAATTAATACAAGAATTTCTTTAATTTAAATAAATCATATTTTATTTTATTATATATACTAATTAATGGTGCAAGAACAAGACCAATGAAATGGGGTGGTGCCACTACGTGTGTATGGATAAATCTCCATTGGCTTATAAAAGCTAGATTTCCCTAAAACTGAACAACATGGATTTCTATTATACACAAGTAAATTTATATTTAAACAAGAAAATAAACCATTCCCGAATAAATGCAATTTAAGCAATATAACCACACCAAACACATCAGGCTAATCTCAACTATCTCAATATAAGCAATATATAATAAGCACAATCTCAACCATTTCAAGTAAATTTATATTTCAAACACAAAATATACCATTCTGTTACAAAAAAAATGAAGAAAATAAACCAACCTGATCAGGGCGCCCACTAGCTAGTATGTTGGAGAGGTAGAGAAGACGTTGGAGATCCACGGTGGTGTGCACAACAATGGAAGGACGAAGGTGGAGGAGAGAGCAAAAATCTACCCACTGTGGAGGAGGTGAAGTTGCAGCAGGGTCGGTTGCAGCTGTTGAAGAAACAAAGAAACAAAGAGGAAGAAGAAGAAGGGAGGACGGAGGAGTTCAACAAGGGCCGACGGTGGAGGAGAGAGCTTGAACAAGGGAAGAGGGAGGAGTTGAAGAAAAAACAGAGGAGGGCTGACGGTGGGTGGGGAGAGGAGGAAGAAGAGTAAAGTTGTTGTTGAGAGGATGTGAGGAGAGGTGTGATAGATGAGAAGACGCATGTTAGACAAGTGTCTGACATGCGGGTAGGGGACGCCTTTAGGCGTCCCAAATGGCATTTGGGACGCCTAAAGGTGACTTTAGGCGTCCCAAATGAATTTGGGACGCCTAAACCCAGCTCCAGGCGCTAAAAAAAATTTATGAAATTTATATTTCGCGCCAGGAAGCACTTTAGACGTTCCAAATTTAAATTTGGGACGCCTAAAGGTTCCCCTACATATATATAATTACGAAAATGCCACCGACTCCCTTTTTAACCACCCAATTTTCAATTTGGGACGTCTTTGGGGGTGGTTATATCTCAATTCTGTAGTAGTGAATACTTCTTTCCTTCACATAAAATTTATTCTCACCATTTTTTTCAGATATTTCAGAGCTTTATCTCATTTTCATTTATTTTTCATACACAATTACATTGTAGTAGACAACATAATAGTTCCTTATTACCTACATATCCTTAATAATATTATCAATAAACTTTTTATACTTATCCAACTAAATTAAATTATTCCTTTTAATTTATAAATGAGCTAAACTATT
The DNA here is from genome assembly GCA_963242795.1 of Inga leiocalycina. Taxonomy (NCBI): domain Eukaryota; kingdom Viridiplantae; phylum Streptophyta; class Magnoliopsida; order Fabales; family Fabaceae; genus Inga; species Inga leiocalycina. Next base: position 74,163,235 of record OY725321.1, read on the forward strand.
GAATAATAAGCTAGTTAAATTAGCTAAACCACTAAAAAATAAACTATTTAATTTAATATAAAAAAACTAAAACAAATGATTGTATTTTCTAAAAAAAAAATTCTTAATTTTTGTAGTGGTTACTAAATCGCTACTAATTAACAGGCCTTTTTCAAACTGAAATTAATTTTTTGGCGTGAATTTTGAATTTGGATGAAATTAGTAGCCGTTCTATAACCGCTACTAATTATAGGAAATTGATATTAGTAGCAGTTCATAAACTGCTAAAAAAGAGCAAAAAAAAATTCATTTTTTCTTTTCCCACCTTGAAAATTTTCTTTTTGATATTTGTAGCGGTTATATAACCGCTGCAAATATCCCAGAAAAAATATGGCAATGTCGTAGCGGTGGGATTGAACCGTTACAAATAAAGTAGCGGTTATTTTGCTTGAGTAGCGGTTTTATATAACCGCTACAAATACGCTTGCAACATACGATTTAGTAGCCGTTTTCAAAACCGCTACTAATATTTCTTGTAACGGTTAAAACCGCTACTAATATTTCTTGTAACGGTTAAAACCGCTACTAATAACCATTTTTAACCATTACTAAATCACGTTTTTTCTGTAGTGCCTATTCCTGATGAAGAGGATGCCACGATAGGTCAGATGATAGGATCTTTCATCCTTTGACCTCAAAATCTTATTGGCTTAGCGATAACACCTCCAATGGTAGGAACTACCTCACTTTTACTTGAGATATATTGGCATCCTTCTAACAATATATTTTTTTTATGTTATAAAAGGATGAGCAAGTGCAGGAAAATGGCCCTTCTTAGCACGACTGCATTAGCTCTATAAAGGCATTCGCCAGATTGACTTACACATGCCTCTAGGGATTGTGGGCCTGACATTGGAGTATCCCTTTACGATTGATAGGAAAGACCTCAAAGAGTTCATTAAGTTGGAGTAGATAGATGTAGGATGGGTTAAATTTGCAATCCTGTAAGTTTTTTATTTCCCATTTTTTCCTTCAATTAATGCAGTGGTTTTTTGGTTTCATACGTTTACTAATTCATTTATCATTTTAATTCTATTATAGCTCCTTCTGTTGCATATGCATTGACATGCAAAGGCATAATTTATATGGATTCTTGTGTCCTGCAAATACGACAAGGGATCTAATACTTTAGAAGCAAGGACTCACTATGCGAACTACACAATGGGACAGACCAAAATTTGTTGTTATCTAGCACCAATTGTTTAAGGGTATGTATTTTAATTTTATCTATTTAAGATGTTTAATAAATAATTTCCTTGTCATCTAACGAACTTCATTTTAATCTGTATATGTTGTTATAGTTACCATTGGAGTTTGTGTGTTTTCTGTCCTCAGCTCAACATAATTTACTGGTTTGATTCCTTGCGTAAAAGGCAAGACAGAAAAAAATCCGTCTTCAACATATAATTTACTTTGTTTGTATTTCATTGATTCTTGACTTAAATGAATTGTTCTAATTTATGTTGATTTTCACTTTAATTATAGTGCAACCCAGACATATAAACCCCTTGACGGGTCACACGAGGGTAAAGTTGTTAGAGAGCCGAAATGATTTTATCCAAAGGTAAGTAGTTTCAAATCAAGTTCTTTTATTGACGGTCATTTTAGTTATGCCTTTATTGATTTTAACCATTTACTTTTGATTTATAGTGCCCTCGACAACTTGTCAATACTGAATATGGATATTATGTCTTACTTTATATGTATAACATCATTCAGAGTGGAATTACAAATGATTTTGAACAGACAATCACTTCTTCATTCTGAAATGATAATATTTTTGGTGTTGTAATTGAATTGCAAATTAATTCATTCACTTCATTCATTTCATCTAAGCTTATTTTTTAATTTGCAAATTTTTGACAATGAAAAAGCCTACTTATATGAAGACATTAATTTGATCAAAGACCTTTTGGTTGGACATCTTCTTCAACGTATAGATTAGTAAAGTTTTTATTTATATTAGTTAATTAGTAGTTATGTAAGACACAACTTCCTAACATTTTGTGGTGGTTATATTGTACATAGAATTAGGTAGTAGGAGTTGTTGTTGTACATAGTATTTAGATTGTTGGAGTTAACATTTTTATTAGATAGTGTTGATGTTTCCTTACCATGTAAGGGATATTGTGGTTTATGAAATAATTCTTTGATCCTATTTCTGCAGCTTTAATTTGCTGGATAGTGAAGAATATAAATGGTCATTTTTTTAAAAAAAGAAACTTTTAACCTCCGTAAATAAAAAAGGGACGCCTAATTAATAGACACACTGATATTTTAGAGGTCCTCATTTTAAAATGGGGACGTCTAAAGTGTGAGTGTCACACTTTAGACGTCCCTACTTTAAAATAGGGATGTCTAAAGTGCAGACTTTAGATGTCCTCTATTTTACGGATGTTATTGTCATTTTTTACTATGTCGCTCACATACACGTCCCCCTGTTTTCATACGTTAAAAGGCTTAAAAGAGAGACATTAAAAGCGTTTTTTGTAGTAGTGAAGATCAGTTTCTTCACATAAAAAACTATAAACACTAGAGAGATTTTAGATTTCTTTGTAATAATGGCTACAAACAGCAATATTTCTACTCACCTTCTTCACTTTTCACAGGAGACAATTAAACTATCATGCATGTGATGTGGTCTGTGAAGAGGGAATCTGTTGAGTCAGACTTTGAAATTGCATTGCTCAGTGAATCCAACCTTGAATCAGCTCCAAATGTATATATGAAGAAACACTCTCCAAAAATTTAAACAACTAAGTAGTCTTCATTCATTAGTCAAAAGTAGGATCCTGGCATGCAACACAGCAAAAAAGTAAAAAAGAAAAAGTTTGGAAGAAGTTGAAGTCAAAATTTCAAGGAAACGAGAAGACAACATAGAAAATACAGATCTTTAATATAATGAAGCTAGAGAAAAAAAGCGCGCGAACATCCACATCCCATTTATTTACTCACAACATCATTCTCGCATACAATACATCATTTCCACTGACTTATTCCCTCTATATATATATATATATATATATTACACCCTGTCTCACCTGATCCCAAAAATCTCAAGAGATAATGAGATTGCATCCATCTCTCATGGGTTGATTTTGGAGTTGCTTCTTCAGTGAATTAAAGGGCCCTACTACATTTACCTCTCATAAGGAAGTTAGGGACCAGAGCTCATCAGGGAGAGCAATCAACTCATCAAAATTTACAATGACAAAATGTCTGAGACATATCATTACATCTTTACCTAATTCCCAGTAAAAGAAACTTCGCATATCCTTAATTTGAAATACCTCTAGTTGGGGGAACCCATTGATGGGACAAAGCCGCATCACGGGCGAGGGTTTTGTAAAACCACAAACACATAGTTTTAAAATTTTGAGATTGGTATGACTCCCCAAAGAGCTCATCGCATCGTCATTTAACTCGGCACCTGAGATTGTTAGTTTGGTAAGGTTGAAAGGAAAGGCGTTTGGCAGATGTTGGAATGTCAGGGGTGCCAAAAATCTTCAGTGCATTCAGATAATTTAGGTATGGAAGGTATTCCCACAGTTGACCGCCAACCTCTTTTTTATGGTTGGCATCATGCTCATATAAATACAACCCTAAAGTCCTAACTTTGGGAATACACCTTTCCCAATTAGAGACACAACTGCTGGGTTTTTGTTTATGACAATACGAGATATATGAACATTAGAACTAGAATGTCCTAATTCTACATCTAAACACAACTCAGGCAAAATCATTGGTTTATCAATATAAAGATGGCTCAGTCTCTTAAGTTTCCAAATTCCACTACAGAATGATATATGAACATTAGGACTAGAATGTCCTAATTCTAAAGTTTCTAGATTCTAAAGATTGCATATGAAGTTAGTAATCACTATTTGGAATTTGTCAAGAAAGTAGCTACCAAGATATCTTAAGTACCTTAGATGCACTAACATGTTAAAATTGGTGGGGATCTTACGCTTGGAGGAAATTGGAAACCTTATATCCAACACTCGAACAAACTAAATCTGTCTCACAAACCTTTTTGTTATGCTGAAATCAAGGTCATAGCTAGGCTTGGAGGCAAAGCAGAGCATAGAACGAGTGGTTGAAAGGTCTCCATTGTTGGAAACAAAGAAATCAAACATCTAACATTGAATGGAGAGCGTATGATTTCTGGTTTGTTCCAAATTAATGTCTACATCCCTACAAACTTCAAAAACCTTCCCTTCCTTGCCTTCAAATATGCAAAATTTTCTCAGAAGATCATGGATATGACATGTCTTGATTCCCCCATCCCTTCTTCTTCTCCCCACTTAGATTAAGCTACGATCAATGAGCTTATCCAAATAGTCCTCTACAGCATCTTCTATAATTCTAGAATCACTATAAAGAATAAATCCTTCAGCAACCCATAGGTGGATCAAGCGTCTGATAGGAATTTCGTGGTCTTCAAGAAACATACCAAAATAGAGAAAGCAAGGCTTCAATCTTTGAGGCAACCTATCATAACTGAGTTTCAATACTGTATGGTGTACTGGTGTTTCTGGTCAAGTAAGATACTAGTTAACATGACCCATGATCTTGGACCATACTCTGTATAACTTCTCCTTGTTTGCTAGAATTCTTGCAAGCACCACGATAGATATTAACAAGCCACCACACCTTTTTACCATGCACTTACCTACTAACTCAAGCTCAAAAGGCATGCCTTCTCCTCGAAACACCCTCTTTGAGAAAAGCTCACAACTCTCTTCTTCACTAAGAAAAGGAAGATTGTAGGGAGGAGACGAACTAGCACAAGAATTCACCTCTCCCAAATGGCTAGTAATCAAGATCCTGCTACTTATATTGTCATCTGGGAAAGCAGATTGTATGTCATCCCAATGTTGAGGTTTCCATATATCATCCAACACTATAAGATACCTCTTCCCTTTTAAACATTCTCGTACCTTATCTTTCAGCTCCTCCTCGCTCAAGCTATAAAAACCATCAGATTCAGCTTTGCCTTTGCCCTTTGATTTCTTCTTATGCTTGCTACTGCTATTGTTATTATAATAGCTTGTATTTGCAGACGTTGACATCAAGAATTTAAGAAGGTGCAAAAGCCCTCTGGGTCTTTAGTCATTAGACCCAGAAACCCAAGCATGACACTCAAAGTAACCCTGACATGATGACTATTATAAATCTTACGAGCAAGACTAGTTTTACCTAATCCGCCCATGCCAATGATGGACACCACATTACGATGATATTAAATTAAAGGAGTTTTTTCATAACATTTCTTCTACGAGGCTGCAGGTAGAACACTATTAGGTGGCCCCTCTTTGTTTTTTTTTAAAGAGAAAATTATGTACAATGAGGTTCCAAATAATTGATTTGGTTGCTAAAAAACCCCAATAATAAATAAGTAGTATAAACCTGTATCAGACTTTTGGTTGATTAAATCCCATTGTTTCCTTATTGTAACTCTCCCTTTTTTGGTTCTTTCGTATAAACACAAGGAATGACATGGGGAGTACCGAATGAGAAGTGATAAGGAAATGGCACCGTTTGGGTAAAAAATATGTATACAAAGCAACCTTATTATTGTTTGTCTAAGGTTAGTTTTTGACATGACTATCTAGCCCATTAAAGTCTCTACTTTATTATTGTTACATCCATCTCTCTTCAAGTATGTATAGATTATCCTGTCAAAAACATTACAAAAGCATTTGGCTAATTGATTTTGTGATTTGTGAGCATTGTCGTTTAAAATATGAAACAGGTTGTAATGATCAAAACTCAAAGAGAATACCCAAGCCACTGTCTTTTGTTTCGTATTCTTCATATCATTTGATTCGTGATTATTACTCTTTTTCTGATTTAAAGGGGCAGGCAATAACTAACTAAGGTTATATACGAGATTGAACATGTGATCGTTAAGAGTTTTCATGCTACTAAACTACAGGACAATTGACAGGTCGTTATTATTACTAATTTATTATATGCAGGGAAAAGTGGCGTTGTGAGTGGTGAAGTAGCAATAGTGAAAGCAGGGACTCTCCTTTTTTCCTTTCTCTTCTAAGAATCTCATATATACTCTTAGATTAAATATACATGATTCAAATTTCTTATTTTATAAAACTGTTATTATAATAATTTATAAGTTTTTTTCTTTCCTGTACCACACTTATGAGCTCTATGAGTCAAAATTTAACAATTTAAATTTAAATGCATTTATTTATGTTGATAATGATAATTTTATAAAATATTAAATATGAACAATCTATTTTTTGATCTAAGGGTAGAGATGAAATTTTGAGAGAAAATGAGAAAGAGGAAAAGAAAATAAGAATAAAATGGATGATTATGGTTTGTTGAACCATGCACACAGTCTGGTTGGAGCAGTGTGATAGTGTTGCGGTTGAGGCCTAATGTCAAGATTCAACATTGCCATTCAATCAATGATCATATAACATGACCGTCACTACAAAAAAAAAACACTAAATTTCTGACGTAGTTCTAAAAACATTGAATTTCCGACGTAATTCTGATTCCGTAGGAAACTTATTTTTTATTTTTTCATTCCAAAATGCCACATGGCCTGAAAATGCATCTCCTCCTGGAGGACTGTTGGTTCGAACCAAGGACCTCGCTTGTACACGGCCGATGCCTTATGAGTTGGGCTAGAATACTTTGGCGTTTTATTATTGTACAATTATATATATATATATATATAATCTTATTATATATAATCAATTATTTATAATTATTTATTTATTTCTTATACATAAATATATATTATTATCGAAAACTAAATATAAATCTAATAATAATATAAAAATTTTTTATATATTATTATAATTTTTAATATAAATTAGGGAGAATTCACTACAAAAAAAATGTGATTTAGTAGCGGTTAAAAATGGGTATTAGTAACGGTTTTAACCGCTACAAACAACATTAGTAGCAGTTAGGAAAACTGCTCCTAAAACGTATGTTGCAAGCGGTTTTGTAGTGGTTATATGAAACTTCTACTCACGGAAAATAACCTCTACATCCTTTGTAGCGGTTACAAAAAACCGCTACAACATCCTCATGAACGAAATTGTTTTTAGAGATATTTGTAGCGGTTATATAACCGCTACAAATATAAAAAATTGAAAATTTGAAGGCAGGAAAAGAAAAATGACATTTTTTTATTTTGTAGCGGTTAATAAACCGCTACTAATTTCATGAAATTCAAATTTAGCGCCAAAAAATTTAATTTGAGTTTAAAAAGGCGCGTTTGTTAGTAGCGGTTTAATAACCGCTATAAATATTTAAAATTTTTTTAAAAAATATACGATCATTTGTTTCTGTTCTTTTAGTATTAAATTAAATAGTTTATTTTTTTATTAGTTTATCTAATTTAATTAGCTTATTATTCAATATTTTAACTTATTAATAAATTAAAAGAAAAAATTTAATTTAATTGGATTAGTATAAAAATTATATTAATAATATTATTAAGGATACGTAGGTAATAAGAAATTATTATGTTGTCTAATATAATGTAATTGTGTATGAAAAGGAGATGAAAATGAGATACAGCTCTAAAATATCTGGAAAAAAAATGGTGAGAATAAATTTTAAATAAAGGAAAGAAGTATTGTAAAAAAAAATAAAAAAACTTTTTACCATATTTGATCGTATTATTCAGCTCCTCTACTCATACAAAAGAGGTTGTAAATGAGAGAAAATGAAAGAAAGGTAAGGTGAAAAGCAATTGGGGAGTGTTTGAAATGAGTTGTGGTTAGGGTATTTATAGGGATCCACGTACTATTTGTAGCGGTTAATGTATCCATTTTGTAGCGGTTTTTAGTTAGTAGCGGTTATTTTTAATTTTGTAGCGGTTTAATAACCGCTACAAATATTTTTTTTCTAATTTTATTTTAAAATTTTTTTCCATTTTTTTTAAAGACAAAAGCATAATTTGAATTTGATCACTCATCGTCGCCATCCCTATAGAAATTATGTAGAAAAAGTATTGTTAGGGATTTATTATTAAATTTAAAAAATTTAATTTAAATGACGTGGACTTAAAAAAATTCACCGCAGTAGAGGTAAATTGTCATTGCCTTCAGGGAAGTAGTTTTCAAAATCGGCTGGCTAAAATGGTTCACTCTCGTAGGCGATGTTATCGCCTTCACCCATGTCGTAAAGGTCTCATGGCTTTAAATGAACGACCATGTGCCAATCCCTGTGCCTCTCATCCTCGACATAATAAACCTGATGTGCCTCTGAAGCTAGAATATACGGCTCATCATCTTGAGAAATACCAGTATGAATCGGCCATGAGAAATTAACTGATGTGATCCCTAAGTCATCAGTTGTCAGTGCCCGAGAAGTAGTGGTATTTCCCCACAAACACTTGAACAGCGTCACGGTGAAACGGCCTTGATAATTAAGTTCGACCATATCAAGAAGCTTGTCATAGTAAGGGACACCTCCGAACTACATGTTGGCATCACTACTGCTCGCATAACTCCTTGTCCCAAATGTGCCATAAACACCCAAATTCTGAGTTTGCAATCCTTGATCCCGTGAAACCGTGCAAAATTTAAAACCATTGACATTGTATGCTATAAACCTTTTTGCATGATCAAGAGGGCCGATTGCGAGAGCTCTGAAATCTAGTGAGTGTGAGTTGTGGTCATTTAGTATTCTGCGAGCAAACCAGCTCGGGAATTCTCTGTGGACCCTCCTATCAACTTCCGAGGATGTCTGTGTACGGATCCTGAGTTGACGCTTAACATGACTTCTGAATTCCCTGAAATTAATAATGGAAAGGCGATAGTGAAATGAAAGTGAGAAATGTTACGAAAGATATAGATCGAACAACATGTGAGTGTACAATTCTTACCGTATGAAAGGTTCAACTTGAGTGCAATTAATCAAGATATGTCTATGTGCTTGCAACTTCTCAGTTGCTGTTAGTTTGAATTTCTTAGTTGCTCCAACTGGTTTACCAACACGAGGGATAAATTCTCCTGATGTCGGCGTAGGTTCAGGACAATCGTCAACACGAGGTGGGCAGTTGAAAGCCGTCTCAAGATCATCAAAGTACCTTGAGCAAAAATATAGCACTTCATCCCCTATATAGCCTTCAGCTATAGAACCTTCTGGCCATGCCTTATTCCTTAGGTAAGAATTTAATTTTCCAAGGAACCTACGAAGTACAGAAGAGAAAATTGATATAAAATGCTGAAAAGGATGACTAGCAAACATTAAATACGGAGAATAAAGCACATATTTAAAATGAGTACCTCTCAATCAGATACATCCAATGATATTGTACTGGTCCAACGAGCTTTGTTTCATGAATGAGGTGGACTGTAAGGTGAACTATCACATTAAAAAAGGACGGAGGAAAGATCATCTCCAAATGACAAAGTGTAAGAATGATTTTGGACTGCAGCTGATCGAGCTCCTCAACGATTAAAACCTTAGAACACAACTTCCGAAAGAAAGGACAAAGTTCCACCAAAACGATGGAAACATCGGGAGGAAGTGCATTCTTTATAGTCAGAGGGAGAAACTGCTGCATAAGAACATGTGAGTCATGACTCTTCAAGCCAGCAACCTTTCGAGCCTGCAAGTCAAGACATCAAGAAATGTTGCTTGAATACCCACAGGAACTTTTAATTTCTTCAACATCGCAAGGAAGACTTCCTTGTTTAGTTTTGTGAGGGTAAACTTTGCCAGCTGAAATTTGTCATGCTCATCTGGCCAAGCGTCTTCACGAACTCCTATGTCGCATAAATCTTTCCTTATTTGAAGGTGATCTTTTGTCTTGCCAGGTTCGTTAAGCAACGTATACAGCACATTGTCACAAACATTCTTTTCAATGTGCATCACATCAAGACTATGGTGAAGTAAATTAGATCTCCAATATGGAAAAGTGAATAAAATACTTATCTTCTTCCACTGCTGAGGCACCGAAGTCCTGCGCGTCTTTTGGTGAGTTTGTGCTGAATTGTCACTTTTTCCAAACTCAAAGTCAACATGCTCAAGCTGCTGTAAGATATCTGTACCGGACAAAGTTTGAGGTGGTCCTCTTTCTTCTGGTTTCCTATTAAAGCAATTCCCTTGCAATCTAAACTTATGCCTTCCATCGAGAGACCTCCGATGCCCTATAAAGCACTACTTTTGGCTGTGGGGAAGGCACACTGCGTCAGAGTCAAAATTGCAAGCTGGACACGTCGACCCAATATGCACATTCCAACCAGATAATGGGCCAAGGCCAGGAAAGTCACTAATCGTCAACATCAAGGCTGCATGCAAGTTGAACAAAGTCTTACCGTAAGCGCCGTACGTCTCCAAGCCGACATTCCATAGGTCAAGCAATTCAGCAATAAGCGGTTGGAGATACACATCGATGTCATTGCCCGGTGCCTTTTTGCCTGGAATGATCATAGACATAATGAAAGAGCTTTGTTTCATACACATCCAGGGGATAAGTTGTAGGGAATTAAGACTACCGGCCAAATACTGTAACTTGTGCTAAGATTCCCGAAAGGATTGAAACCGTCGGTCACCAACGCAAGCCGAACATTTCTGGGGTCAGTCGTGAAATCTAAAAAGTCGTTGTCAAACATTTTCCAAGCATCTGCATCTCGCGGATGTCTTAATTTACCGTCTTCATTCTTATCAAAGACATGCCACCTCATGTGCTCCGTTGTTTTAGATGACATAAATAATCTTTGTAGGTGAGGTTTCAAAGGGAAGTACCTGAGAATCTTTATAGGTTTCTTCTTCTGCTTTTTCCCCTTCCGAATTGTTTTGTACCTTGATGTGTGACATCTCTTATAAGTCTCTCTGCTGGAATCGTCTCCCCAATACATCATACAATCGTTTGGGCATGCATCAATCTTTTGATAGTTCAACCCCAACCTGTTGATAATCTTCTTGGCCTTGTAGAACGTTGCGGGTATCTCAGCGTCGAGGAATGCATCTTGTAATAATTCGAGCAACATCAATATTCCCTTATCTATGATTCCACACAAGCACTTGATATGATACAATTTGATCAAGAAAGATAATTTAGAATATTTGTGACAACCTTGATATAAAGGACGATCTGCTTCATCCATCAAGCTGAAAAAATCCTGAGCTGCTTCATTCCTCATAAAAACCGGCTCAGAACTGTGCACTTCTTCATTGAAGTTGTCGCCTTGAAATCCAAACGCATCACGCACAGCATCATTCACAGGATCATCTTCATCTACTAGAACACCTACTTGAGAACTTCAAGGAAAAGCATCATCATATCTAATGCCGGCCTTCTCACCATGAACTGCCTAGAACGTATAGTCCTTAGGAAAAGGCTTTAGAAGTAAATGTTCCTTCACAACATTTTGTGCATGCCACTTCTTGAATTTGCATCTCCGACACGGACAGACGATCTTGCCGTTATAGCTGGCATGAGTGAATGTGAAATCTAAGAAATTGTTTAATCTGTACAAATATTCTGGAGAATTGCGTGGCAACCTGATCTATGATTTATCCATAGCTACTAGTGAGAGAGAAGAAAGTATAGAGAAGAAGATGAGTGAATAGATAATGACGAATGCCAAGAACCTTATATTCTGAAATTCCAACGTTTAAACTTTTGTTGCGGTTCACAAACCGCTACACTAACCGCTACAATTCTAAAAAATTAGTAGCGGTTATATGTATAAAACCGCTACTAATTTTCAAGCCGTTGGAATTTTGCACACAGTGGTGGGAAATTCAAAATTTAAAAGTTGAGTATTAGTAGTAGTTCTATATATACAACCGCTACTAATATCAAAGCCGTTGGACATCAAATAGAAAAATTATTTTTAATTTGTAGCGGTTATACATAAAATAACCGCTACAAATGTGCACAAAGGCGACAAATTATAAAATTCATATGTTGAGTATTTGTAGCGGTTTGTATTATTAAACCGCTACAAATATTTTGTATATTTGCAACGGTTCTTATTGTAGAACCATTACAAATATTATGTATATTTGTAGCGGTTTTTATTATAGAACCGCTACAACTGTATATGTTTATAGCGGTTTTTATTGTAAAACAACTACAACCATATATGTTTGTAGCGGTTTTTATTATAAAACTGCTATAAATACATATATGCTTTATTTTTTTTATTTTAGAAATATAAATAATATTATTGCAATAATTCACAAATTCAACAACGCGATCTAATAATATAAATATAATATGGAATAAGAATTTAAGTTTTGAAATACAAAATTATATATATTTATTTACAAATGTTTCAACAACAAATAAAAAAAAAAGATATCCTAAACTAAGTAGCTGGGGGCTGATCATCTGGTGCTGCTAGATCAGGCCGCTGGGCAGAGTGAACCGCACCATCATCAGCAGCAGGAGCAGGAGGAGTAGGCTGGACGACGTACCGAGAGACAGGGGGAACCTGTGGATGCTGCTCGTCAGGGAACAGGCGACTCCATGACCGCACGAGCATGTTGTTCACAATATCACGCCACTGCATTTGCTGAGCGTAGATCAAATCAGCCTGCAGCTGAATCTGCTACAGATGCAGCTGGTGCATCTGCTGCTATTGCTGTGCCATCTGTTGCTCTAAATCTAACCGTAGCTGGTCAATAGACTCATCCCTCGGACGTCTGACCCCTCTAGAGCTGCCAGCCTTAGAGGCGACGCTCCTGCCGTATACCATGCTAGGTCTGGGGCCTATCCCCATCCCCCGCACGGGTCTTAGGTGTTCAGTTTGACCTAGACTCACCTTCAAAGGAGCCGTTGGGTCCACTGACCCCTGTGACTCCTCGGCCTGGGTCTGTCACAACTGCTGCATCTACTCCTGCTGTTTTATGAAACAATTACTAATTAGTATTTTTCATTATTAAGTTGGTTTTATAAAAATTATAATAACAAAATTACTTACAATGGCCGCCTCTGCCTGCTGAGAGGTCGCAATCCCGTCACGGTGTCTGTGTGTGATGGCGTACAACTCCCCATAGTCCATCTAACGGTTCTCTTGCTGTGCCATCTTCTCCTAAAACAATTACAAAATTCAATTAGTATTATGAAATAACCAGCTAAAAGTCAGTGATATTTTGAAAAGTTACCAGCTCGCTGTAGGTGGCATCAAAGGTCTTCGATTCTGCTATGTGGTGGATCGTCTGCTGCGCACGGATCCTGGTGTTCCTCTGAGAAAGCTCCTAGAAAAAAACAATATTAAATTATTAAAACAATAAAAAAACATTTAAAATTAATAAATTTCAAATTTAAAATAATTAAACTGAAATTATAATTTAATAATTAACAATTACAAAATTATATATAAAGAATCTAATAAATACATTACCTGCCCCTCAGGGCCCTTCCTAAACTGGACAAAAATCGCCCAGTCGTTTAGCGGCACGCCGTCCGGGACGCTCTCAATCAGCTGCTCCAGAGGCATCGTCCCATCCTTATCCACCCTGTGGAAGAGACGGTTCCTCCTGTTCCTCCAGCCGTCACCCATCTTTACGAGGGTGTACCTCTTCCAGGTGGCCCGGACGGCGAACCGCAGCTGCAAAAAAATTATTTAAATATCAATAATTACAAAAATTCTATTAAAAAATATTAATTAAATAGAATTAATTACAAAAATATTAATTAAATACTATTAATTACCTGAACCACCTCCTCCCAAGCTTAGTCCTTCGGCCCCTTCGGAACGTGCCTTCACGTCTTGAAGTGAAGGGGGAACCGCATCCAATTCACGCCCAGGTCATTCAGGAAGCGGTTGAACAGGTGACCCCCATTATCGATGGGCTGGTCAGTGCCCTTATTCCACGGCACTATAACTCACAGGGTCCGGTCCATGCTGTTCAGACCAGCCACGTCCAGCCTCCTCATCGATATGTTCCCCTGCTCATCTGCACAGATTACCGCACATTAGATAAATTGTAATTCAAATTTAACATTTTGAATTTAAATAAATAATTTATTAAATTAAAAAATTTATTTACCTTGGACCTGCACCTCAAACCCAATGGATTGTGAAGATGACCCTCGTGGGTTGTTCTACTCCCGAGCCTCCTCCTCATCGAGGAACTGCTCCATCTCCCTGAGCCCAATCAGGATCTCAAAGTCCTCCTCGTCGTAGTCCTCGATGCTGATATCTACCCCCCAAACTCAGGCACCTCTGGTGCGGTCGTCTCCTGTAGGATCGTTTGCGGTGCCTGTGGTAGGGCTGACTCCTGTGGGGGGATGGGCTGAAATGCCTCGATCGCCCTGCCTCCGCGTTGCCCCCTCCCTCTGCCCCCTGCTCGGCTGCTGCCACCCCGCAAAATCGGTCTAGGGATGTCAGGGGCCTTCACCCTATCCTTCTTGAAGCCATATCAACTGTTAAAATTCAAAAAAAAAATATTTTAGTCACATTATTATGCAAAAATCTGATAAAAATACAAATACAAATAAAATACGTCTTATCTACGCACCTCACATGCAAATACTGAGAAATACTGCAGCAAAAACTCCTTCACAGACATCTGAATACTCCAATCTAAAAGAAAACACTCAGAGAAACTTCAGGAAACAAAATGAACAAACGGAAAAATGGAGGGAGGCGGGCCTTAAATAGGCCAGCAATTTGTAGAGGTTATCCTAATAACCACTAGAAATCACCAATAGCGACTTAAATTTGTAGCTGTTTTCTAATAACCACTACAAAGTACAAGAACCTTTGAAATTCTGTAGCGGTTATGGTCCAAAACCGCTATAAACTTAGAGACTCCTAAAATTCTGTAGCCGTTATATCCCTATAACCGCTACAAATACCTGACGTTTGGGATTTTGTAGCGGTTTTGTTGCTATAACCGCTACACTGTTGGCGGGCCTTGGTCGCGCCAAGTGGCGGGAATATTGTAGCGGTTTTTCTTTATTAACCGCTACAATTGAACCGCTACAAGGTTTAGCGGGAATTTTGCGCTAAATTTGTAGCGGTTGTTTCTACCTAACAGCTACAAAAAACGCTGCTGCTTGCCGCTACAAATTTATAGTGATTTAGATTAAAACCGCTACAAATACTATAATTTGTAGCGGTTTGATATAACCGTTACAATGCCACCGCTACAGAATACCATTTTTTTTGTAGTGATTACACTCAGGTCCCAAGGAAGAAGAGAAATGAAGAAATGGTCCCTGTAGATTGCAGAATGAAAAAATAGTCCAATGGAGTTGTCAATACAGGCTCTTGGAGTTGTTAACGAGTTGTCAATACAGGCTCCTGGAGTTGTTAATGGGACCATTTTTTTATTTTGCAATCTACAGGGACCATTTTTTCATTTATTTTCTTCCTTGGGACCTAAGTGTAATTCTTCCTATAAATTAATTTCAAATTAAAAAATTCTACATCTTAAATAAATTTTCATCTGCCTATATTTTTGTCCAATTTCTGAATTTGAATTTTACTTTTAATTAACATTAATTAATATCTAATATATATATATATTTATATAATTCAAATATAATAATTTTTAATAATTAAATTTATCTAAATAATAATAATTTTTTAATGTTTCTTATTGAATTAGCCACAGAATAATTTGCCATGGAATATTTTTCTATAGCTAATTTTATGGTATTTTTTTTCCACGGAATGAACTCCATTAGAAATTTTGTTGGAAATATTTTTGACAGAATTTCCGACGGATTTCCAACAGAATTTACTAAGAAAAAGAAAATTTTGCGGCAAATTCCATTGGAAATTCTGTTGTAGTGTGTATTGAAGCTACAAAATAGTTTGTAAACGGAATCAAGACACTACTACAAAAAAAACGGTATAATGGCGCTTATTTTAAAACATATTTTGGCGTTTAAGAAACGCCAAAGCTTTTGACGCCATTAAAAATACCTATGGCGCTTTTCAATCTATAAAAACGCCATACATTACTTTATCAAATTAAATTAATTAATTAATTACTTATGGCGTTTTATTTGACAAATGCCAAAGGAGGAGGTACCCTCCTTTAGCATTTATAAAATAAACGCCAAAGGAGGGTTGACACCTCCTTTGGCGTTTGCAATACAAATGCCAAAGGAGGCAATGCCTCCTTTGGCATTTATAATAGAAACGCCAAAGGAAGCAATGCCTATTTTGGAGATTTAATTTTTTTTAAAATATTTTTTTAAAATATTTTTTTTACACTGTAATGTAAAAATAAATGCCTGATAATCATATATAATTTTTTAGCAAGTAAATGACTATATATTTTATCTAGTAGGTAAATTACAATATAAAATGATGATGATCATTTTTTTAATTATTTTATTTTCTTGATAAAACAAACAAATCACAATACAATGGTAAAAAATACAAAACATTAACTACAATGATTTGTATTACTACACTATTATTAATTTGTAAGTTTAAAAATTAAAAAAATAACAATATATAGGAAGTTTAAGTTGACAAAGTTGAAACTTCAAATCAATACTTAAAAAATAAAAAATATGAGCAAACATATAAGAGTCATGGCAAATTTTAACCAAAAAGAAAAAAAAAAGAAAACATGGATCAAATGTTTAAAAAACAATGCTTACAAGTTAGAGATCTCCTACTTCTACTTGCTGCCATCAAAGAGAGGAAGGAGTGGGGATAACGAATAAGAAAAGCTAGTAGACCAATAAAGTGAGAGAGTAATAGATCGAAGTTATGGGAAGTGACAAGCGGGAGAGTGATAATGGCGGGATGTCAATGGCGGGGTTTTTAAATTTTGTAAACAGGGGAAGCTTTGGCGCTTCATAAAAGAATGTCATTACTTCCCATTTTCAAAATAAAATTAAAAAAAAAATTGGAAGCTTTGGCGCTTCTTTAGGAAGCGCCAAAGATTCTATTGTGTTTTTTATTTTTTATTTTTTCAATATGAAGTTTTGGCACTGTGGTTATGTAATTGGTTAGTTTAACTATATTTTATGTGTTGATTCTTTTTCTAACAATGGTCAAGTATATACTACTTTTACGCTTCATTATAAAAAAATTTGATGAACATCATGGAGCTCACTCAGTTTTACGCTTCATTATAAGTGTAAGTTAATACTAGTGACAACAATATATCAAGCAGATAATTTGGATCTATAAAAAGAAAGAGCAAAAATTATGACAAACATATCATATAATTTTACGTTGATTGTAACTATTAAACCTTTAACAATGATAAATGTATAATAATATAATGACCTAAGTGAAAAAAAATACTTAATTTAAATTTAATTTATAGCTAGACACACACACAATCGAAGAAGCTGACTGAACCTTTTTTTTAAAAAAAAAATACATAGGAAGCTTTGGCGCTTCTTTAAGAAGGGCCAAAGCTTCCTATAAGAAGCTTTGGCGTTTCCTTAGGAAGCGCCAAAGCTTCCTATTATAATATTTCTTTTTTTATTTTAGTTTTTTTTTGTATGTGGCCTTTTAAAAAAAAATTAAAAATATATAAGAAGCTTTGGCGCTTCCTTAGAAAACGCCAAAGCTTCCTATTATAATATTTTTTTTTTTAGTTTTTTCTTTTGGGATGTGGCCTTTTTACAAAAGAAATTGATGAACTTCATGAAGCTCACTCAGTTTTACGCTTCATTATAAGTGCAAGTTAATACTAGTGACAATAATATATTTAAACATATAATATTGGATCTATAAAAAGAAAGAACAAAAAGTATGGCAAAGATATCATATAGTATTACATTGACGGTAACTATTAAACCTTTACCAATAATAAATGTTATGACCCAAATTAAAAAAAATTGATTTAATTTGTTTTTAAAAAATGCATAATACAAATACAATAGGCATATTACAATAGTAAAAAAGAAATTAAACTTCTTTTGTCAAACATATGTGTAAGGCCGTAGGAAGATTAAATAGAAAGAAGAAATAATATATTAAATTTCATATTATATGTATATATATTTTTAAAAATATAGGATGCTTTGGCGCTTTTTAAGGAAGCGCCAAAGCTTCCTATTATATTTTCCTTTTTTTTTAAAAAAAAAATATAAGAAGCTTTGGCGCTTCCACATAAAACGCCAAAGCTTCTTATTGTTTTTTTTTTTAAATATTGATGATAATGTTTGGCGCTTATTCAGGAAAGCGTCATATAAAGTTAACGTCTATTATGACGCTTATAATTGTAATCGCCAAAGCTTTAAAATAACCTTTATTTTAAAAAATAAATAATTATCTTTGGCGCTTTTTGAAAAAACTGCCATAAGAATTACGCCATTAAATCCCTTTTTTGTAGTAGTGAGAGCACCATGTTTAATTTCTTTCACCGTCTAAGATATATACTTTTTGTCATTCTAATATATTATAGTTAATTACCCATTTTTGCCTTTGAAATAATGATCTCATATCTAGTACTGATAATTAATTCGAATTCATGTAATGTTTAGGTGTTAGATGTCAAATAAAATGCAGTTTCTTTTGCCTTTCTCTTCTTTTGTCATCTAAAAGCAGATATTTTCAGCTAGTCGTTTGAATAATTAATGTTTAGAAATTTTTGAATCTCCATTGATAGAATGAAGACAATCATCCCACAGAGATTTCATTGCTTTCTTTTAAATCCTTCAACATCAACTTTTTACTTTCCTCAATCCTCAAGCCATTAAATCTCCTAGACTCTTACTATGATTCTAAACAAAACACCCGAACTCTAAACAATAACCGATCACAAGATAAGAATAATGGTGGTTGTAGCTGTGGCTTTATTGGCTTTGACGGTTTTTGGCGAGTGGATATATATATATATATATATAGCTATGGCCAATCACTTTTGAGTTAATTAACTTACTTGCTCTTTTGTGGATTGGGGCTGTTTGAATGAATTATTTGGTCTATTTTGCTGTATGAGACTCATTAGGTTCTCAAATTTCTTCAAAAGCAGATTGAATAATAGGCGTTGTTGGCTTTATGCCTTGGTAACCTTCTTCAAAATTAAACCAAGAATTACAATATAAGGTGTAATCACATATCGTCTCTCGAAGAGCTTTTTATTAATTACCTAGAAACTAAGTGTGATGATTGGCATAAAATAAGTTAAAAATGATTTTTTAACGTTTTATCTAACCACTAAATTGTAATTAAACTAAAATGCTTTAAAACTAATATTTTTGGATTTTTGGAATAAAAGTGGAATGAAATGAAGATTGGTTTTGAAATGTATGATAAAACCTCCTAGAACAATGAATTTCATCAATCATTGCTTCTAAAGATAATGGAAGTATGCAAGCTTGACAAAAATGCTTAAAAGACCCCTTGAGCTAGATTGAGTTAGGTGAAATAATTCCTCCACGCCGGGTAGAAATTAATCCCTCTAACCGAAATCCAATTTAAATACTAGCAATTTCAATTAATGAAATACAATGACATAAGTAATCAAGAACCCTTGCATTATAATCACTATTAAATTTTCATAACAACCTCAAGCAAAAGCTATACTAAGTCAATTACATGAAATTATTATTAATGAAATCCAAAGTGTCAAATGCACACAATTAAATCCAAATACACATTTAATATCACAAAATTGCATGGAACACCAATGCAAAATCTCAGTTCAACAATTAATTAAACTCTAAACTTAGAATTTAACTAATACAAAGGATTAAAGATAGAAATTAAATGGTATAACACTCCCCTTTAAAGTTCCAAGCTCAAGACTCAGTTCCTTACTCTAGCAGATAATAAGTTCAGCCACAGAAATTTGTCATCACAAAATCCCCAAATATATTCACAGTTTCAGCCATATAACACATAGAATTAAATCTGAAATCTCCTCAGAAGCACATAATCAGAGTAAGCCACGGTTAGAGATATTAGGAAACCAGAGAAACAAAATGAAGGCTGCTTGATATTGAATTGACTAGAGATGGTGACGGGATTCGGTAATGTGGTGGTTCTTCCTTCAGCTCCCTTTGGCAGCTCCAAACTCGTGGCACTCTGTTTCGCTGCTATCCCTTCGCTGTAGCTCAAACTTGGCAGTGGAATGATGCAGCTCGCGACGGTGGTGGACGATGGTGAGGTGATGGTGGGCGTCTACCTCCAACGGTGGAGGGATGCATACATAGTGCTTGTTAATTATGGATTTTGGAATGTGAAAGGCTCAAATGGGGTTAACAATGGATTAGTATATAGGAATAGGGTTTGTGTTTGGGATAAAGGGTGAAGAAATGAATGCCCCTATCATATTCATTAATCTAAATGTAAATGTGATTTTGAAAAAGAATTTAAACAAGTTCTAGAGGTACACTAGAATAGATGGCAAACATACATTAATGAATGATAATTAGGCTCAAAATCCTTCCAACAAAGGTTTTCTTCTCAAATGCATATTCACAAAGATTAATTGGACATTAGCCTAATCAAAATGTATTAACTCAACTAATCCAAATGCTAACTCTAAGAGTAATAACAAATCAATTCATTAAAAATCAACCAAGTGCATAAGCAATTCCCATAAGTATTTAGACAAATTTCCAAATCAAGGAGTGTCAAAAATTTAAGAGTGTGATTTGAACCAAGAATTCGTTTTTTTTTTTTTTGAAAATGACATATTTTTGCAACTAGGCACAATAAAGCACACAAGACTCAAATCCTAATCCCTCTCCCACACTTAAATTTTGCATTGTCCTCAATGCGAAACCTAAGGGCAAGGAATGACAAGGGCTCAAAGCCTAAGGGGTTGGAGAACAAAAGAAATTCTACCTTTTATTACAGGATTATGTCTCTCCCCCACACTTATTCTCTTCACATAACAATTAAGCTCAATGAATTATAAAATTAGGAAGAAAACAAGTGAGGAAAGAGACAACCTTTGTTAGAATCTTTTAAGGCATTTGAAAGAGAAGTTCTCATCCAATATGAGAAACATTATTATCTTTATAGTGCACACTTCTCTTCGCTTGATTTTCTCAAGTCGAGGCGGTTCAAGATCAATTGGAAGAGATCTGAGAATGCAGGGTGGAGGTTGGTACCACAAAGGACCCTTCCAAGTGTATGCCTGCAAAGAAGACAAGCCAAAAGCAGTATCGAATCCAAAGATATAAACATGGAGATTCAAAATTCTCTTGAGCTTGCAACGGGAAAAATGCGGAATCCAACTTAGTGTTGGAGTGCATTACATCATTTTTGTAATCACAAGAGTTGTGAGGTAAAAGAGTGGAAGAAGAAAGAGAATTAATCAAGCTATTACCACCGAAAATTTCAAAACAAATATTTTCATTTTCTATATCAGGTAGCAAATCGCAAAAAAGAACTAAATGGAAAGATTAATTTTCATTTACAATTTTATCATTCAAAATTCTTGAATCTGTCCTTCTTGAACTACCTAGAACATGTGATTCAAAGGGATCCAAAGGTGCACAATTTCAAGACTTGTAGCAAGTGTAGCATGCACTTTGATGTTATCAATTGAATTAGATGAAGAATTAAGGTCATGTAAAGAAGAAAGTCAATTATCAATCTCCGCACAAATAGCACATGACATTTCACCCTCACATGAACAAACAAAAGTAAAATGTAGGGAAGAGGGAAAAATAAATTCTTCATCTTGTTCAATAGCATTAAAAAATTCCAAATCATACTTGCCAACACTTAAAACAGAAAAAGAATAATGTAAGCAATTATCATTTTGACAATTATTTGAGCTATCATCAGGTTTAAACTTTACCACAATTTGAGCATCCAAGCATAATGCATCAATTTCCATAATATCATGCTGCATGTGTTCATCACACATAGAAGTATTGACAGTGCAAGCAATATCATCAATTACACAACTACTATTAGAAATATCATAGTGAGCATTTTCAACATCAAGCATATGAGGGGATATGACCACAATTTCTTCATCCACCTCATCATCACTCACAACATCAAGAATAGTAGTAAGAGGAGGGTCAACCTCTTCAAGAAGAGAAGGAATAGTATCATTGTTTGGAAGTGTCTCCTCTAGTAGTTGAAAATGCACTTACTTCGTCTTGACATCGTTTGTGGGAGTAGGCACTAGAGGTATGAAATTTTCCACTTCTGAAGTGGCATTTGGCTCTTGAGCTTGGACTCCTTGTGCCTCTTCTTATAGGTATGGGGCCAAGGGGTTCCATCTTTACCTCTTGTCTTTACCCATAGCATATGAGCATAGTATGCTTTAAAAAACTCATCAATATCTTTTAATTGCTCTTCTATCTCCCCAAAGCTTCCAATTGTGCCTTGATGTAAGAGTAACTGAAGGTATGGCTCTTGGAGTGCTTCACACTTCCTTGTCAATGTACTTGTTAGGGAATCCATGTTGTAGAATGAGAAGAGGACATCCAATCCACTAGGTTAAGGGGTAGAAGATTGTGGTGGAGGTTCATAGAATGATGAAGAAGGTGGTTCATAGGGAGTTCTACATTTGATGGAAGTGGGGAGAAATGGGGGAAGATGAAATGGATATGATGGTTCTTGATAGAGTGGAGTGGGTGATTCTTGATGAAATGGGTAAGGTGAAGAAGTATGGTTGAAGTAGGATTGAGATGGTTGAAAGGTAGATTCATGCTCAAAATAGGAGGTTTGTGGACAAGATTGTTCCAAATGTGTATGGAGATATTGAGGATGTTGAGATTTAGAGGCTCCTCTTCGATTTATATCTGCATGGAGGGAATCCAATTCTTGTTGAAGCAAATCAAGCTTTTGAGAATATGTAGGATCAGAAAATGATTCATGTCTCCGAATACCATAAGATTCATCCATGAATTGAGAGCTTAAGGTTATATCACTCCTTAAACAATAATGCATAGGATGATTAGTGTAAACCTAAAACTTATTATCCTCATTAAACCAAGCCATTCAAATTGCAACCAATTAAATCCCAATGAATCCTAAGTCCTAAAAATGCAAATGCAAAAATGAAAGAAAATCAAGATATTTATTGGTATTTTTGAAAAATTTCTATGTAAAGATGCAATATGCTATGAAAAACATGCAAAACAATCTAAACTAACTAAAATGCAACATAAAGGCTCAAGGTACCAATCAATCAAAAATTGACACCTAGCTACTAGGGAACAAATTATTTGACTCCCCAGCAACTGCGCCACTTGAAGAATAGACGTTGTCGACATTGTGCCTTGGTAACCTTCTTCAAAATTAAACCAAGAATTGCAATATAAGGTGCAATCCTAGATCGTCTCTCGAAGAGCCTTTTATTAATTACCTAAAAACTAAGTGTGATGATTGGCATAAAACAAGTTAAAAATGATTTTTTAGCTTTTTATCTAACCACTAAATTGAAATTAAACTAAAATGCTTTAAAACTAATATTTTTGGATTTTTGGAATAAAAGTAGAATGAAATGAAGATTGGTTTTGAAATGTATGATAAAATCTCATAGAACAATGAATTTCATCAATCATTGCTTCTAAAGATAATGGAAGTGTACTAACTTGACAAAAATGCTTAAAAGACCCTTTGAACTAGCTTGAGTTAGGTGAAATAATTCCTCTACACCAGATAGAAATTAATCCCTCTAACCGAACCCAATTTAAATTCTAGTAATTTGAATTAATGAAATACAATGACATAAGTAACCAAGAACCCTTGCTTTACAATCACAATTAAATGTTTATAACAACCTCAAGCAAAAGCTATACTAAATCAATTACATAAAATTGTTACTAATGAAATCCAAAGTGTCAAATACACATAATTAAATCCAAATACACATTTAATATCACAAAATTACATGAAACCCCAATGCAAAAACTGAGTTCAACAATTAATTAAACTCTGAACCTATAATTCAACTAATACAAAGGATTAAAGATAGAAATTAAATGGTATAACACACCCTCTGAAGTTCCAAACTCAAAACTCAATTCCTTACTCTAAGAGATAATAAGTTCAGTCACAGAAATTTGTCATCACAAAATCCCCAAATATATTCGCAGTTTCAGCCATATATAACACATAGAATTAAATCTGAAATCTCCTCAGAATCACATAATCAGAGTAAGCCACGGTTAGAGATATTAGGAAACCAGAGAAACAAAATGAAGGCTGCTTGATATTGAATTGACTAGAGATGGTGACGGGATTCGGTAATGTGGTGGTTCTTCCTTCAGCTCCCTTTGACAGCTCCAAACTCGTGGCACTCTGTTTCTCTGCTATCCCTTCGCTGTAGCTCGAACTTGGCAGTGGAATGATGCAGCTCGCGACGGTGGTGGACGGTGATGAGGAGATGGTGGGCGTCTACCTCCAACGTTGGAGGAATGATGGTAGCAAGAGATTGAAGCTCAGTCCCCCCCCCCCTCTGGTTCGACTCTGCAATCCAACTCTCCTCTCTGCTTGAAATTACTGATCTGGAATGATGCTCGCCGGCGGCCTGTGGTGGTGGATGAGCCGCCGGCGAGAGAGAGGAAGAAGAAGGCGGAAGTTGAAGATGAAGATGCGATGTGTGTGTCTGCGGCTGTGTCTCCTTCGTGAATGCTCTCTGCAACCTGATATATCCTGAAACTCATTCACAATCTGACCTAAGTTGCTGCAAAACGCTGTGTTTTGTCAATGGACCAAACTGGCATTTTGTAAATTTATAATACCAAAGTGTCATTTTCTAAATTCAAGTCCCAAACTGTCATTTCCAATTTTAACCCAAAATTCCAAAGACTTTCAATTGAAAACAATTAAACCAAGGTTAAATCCTCCAAAAAAATCAATGATTAAGAGTAATTGTGATTATTTTACAATTTTACTTTGTTCAGTCCTAATTTAAAAATATAACTATTTAGGCTTAATAATTATATCAAAATCCCCAATTAAAATATAAAAATATATCATAAAAATAAGAATTTATCACAGATGCAAGCACCAGTAGAAAAATGACTTTTTAGACCGGTTAAAAATAACTTTTTAGACTGGTTCTGTATTAGGTCTTGATACAGCAGGTCTAAAAAGTCTGTTATTTTTTAGACCGGTTGTTATAACCGGTCTTAAAAGTCACACTTTTAAGACCGGTCGTACCCACAACCGGTCTTAAATGTCTAACATTTAAGACCGGTTGTGGGTACGACCGGTCTTAAAAGTCACTTAATAAAAGGAGCGTTTTAAAAAAAAAGAAGTTTTAAGACCGGTGGTACCCACAACCGGTCTTAAATGTCCAACATTTAAAACCGCTTGTGGGTACGACCGGTCTTAAAAGTCACTTAATAAAAGGAGCGTTTTAAAAAAAAGAAGTTTTAAGACCGGTTGTAGGCACAACCGGTCTTAAAAAGTACTTTAAGACCGGTTGTGGGAACAACCGGTCTTAAATGTGAGACTTTTAAGACCGGTTGTGGGGCACAACCGGTCTTAAAGTACTTTTTAAGACCGGTTGTGACTACAACCGGTCTTAAAACTGCTTTTTTTTAAAAAAAAAAATGCCCCTTTTATTATATGTACACGCACAGAATGCTCCAATTTTAAACAGCAGTACATAATAACAATCACTTTTGAATTTCAAAATTCAAAAGCACCAGTCTATAGCAACAACAAATTAATGTTCATACAAGCGGCCAGTAAAGTCAGTTATTGATGATTCATTTGCAATTAGACAGTAAGAATGACCAAATGACAGGAGTAAAACAAAAGCAATGAACATATATGCAAAAGCTGCTTCATCTGCCAAGCCCTTCTTCTTTCCCTTTGACGAATATGAAGAATCCATAATCCCTGCATATATCACCAATTCACTCACTTCATTCATTACGCATCAAAATTAGAACATGTTAATTTCTCCCTGCTAGGAAAGAAGAGTTTTCTATTTCTATAATTTCTTTTACTTTCTTTTTTGATGAAATGGACAAAATGCAATAAAGAAGAAAATACTAGATATGGCCTTTACATTTTCTTTTTTGATAAATAAGGCAACTTTAAATAAAACTAACAAGAAAAAGTGTTCAAATTTCTAATGATGATTCTGATGTCCTCTTGCATCCCTTGGTATGGCCGAGTTGATTGTCTCTGTTGAGTTATAAACTTATAGAAGAAGCAAAGAAGAGCAACAGTATGTGGGAGCTTCACTCTTCACTTTCACTTTGCACCAATTACTCTAAATCCTCACATACTATTCCATTTCGCCAAATACTCATGGGATAAAACTCACTTGAAGTTGGCCCCATAACATATTTCTTAGTTCAGCTACAGCTCTTCACAGATTCACCACTACTTTTTCTCCATCGCCCACAATTCAATGAAAGAATAATCAAAAGTTTCCAATCACAAAGTGAAAATAGAAGATAGTCTGTATTATGAGCTCATAGTCTACGGTGAAGTGATTTACAAGTTTATTGGCATCCAGTTTCAACCATAAGACAAATAAAATTACAACTTTAGGTGCATATCTAACCTCTCTAATATCTGCATCAGAGTAAAAATGAATGCTAAGATCCAGTAGCAGCATCAAACCTGTTGTTCCATTTAGATAACAAATGACAAACGCAAAAAGCTTTAATTTGTCATGTAAAGTGGCCAACAGAAACCAAAGGAGCTGTATAACAGCAACTAAACGATGCGTTCATCCATGAGAAACACAAAAGCAATAGCTCACATAGTTCGCTCTCTTGTGCTGTGTATTAATTCTATTGCTCCATTAGATTAAAAAAAATGAGAAAGCAAGGAGACTTGGATGAAACCAAGCAATCACAAAAATAAAATAAAACATACAAATCAGAGCCAAATACATGCAGAATGAAATAAAATAATGTACAATGTAACATTGGATTCAAAAACTCACTATTTTTGTAATAGCTCATGGATGAATTCAGCACAACATGTGCGAATGAAATTAATATCTTCTTCAGGAAAGGGATCGGCAAGATCAAACATCTGTAACACCAAAACCAGACGAAACATTGACTTAGTAACTTAAAAACAATAAAGTAAAACAAAAGTTCTGAAATATAAATTTACCTCTTGAGTAAAGTTAGTCGTGCCTAGAGTGATAATATTGTAAATGTGTCTTAAAACATAAAAACCACATAAGTTGGACCCCTTTGGTTGCCGACGGCTCTGAGAAAAAACATGATATCATTAAAACAAATATAAAGGCATGTCTTATTACATTCTTTAGACAAATGTTAATCCATATGTACTAACCTCTGGCATGATCCATGTAGGGTCCTTTAAATCACGAACATGCTTACCACAAGCACTGTGTAGGAATGTCCGCATAGACCTATGATCATCACAATGACAAAGGTTATTGGTTTTACACAAATTCCATAAACTTTGCATACAAAAGGTAAGAATGCAAGAAAACTAACGAATTCATGGTCTTTTTCAAATCATTCCCTGGTTTGAAGTGGAGGGAACATAAGAGGATGACAGTGTAACTACTCTTGCATAGAAGAAGCAACTGCCAATGATCACTGAAAAAAACAGAAGAATGTTAAGCAAACATAAAACATTATATAAATTATAAAATATCAATTTTTTTCTTACCTATGCACATATGGAGCCAAGAAACACTCGGTTCCAGTTTCACTAAGCCTCTGTGACAAGTATGTATGTCTAGTAGCAGCAGTGGTCCCTTTCTCTTGGATGTGATGGGGGCATAAGAATCCAAATTTTTCGCTTTTGCCAAAGGAGACCAACCTACAATGCATGTACCTACAATAACGCAAGCACATAAATAAAAGGTAAATGGTGAAACTTTTAAAATATTTACTTTGAATTGCAGAAGCTACTTACATTAAGAACAGTTGGACAATCCCAATCGTAAGATTTTGTCCAGGAGCTACCAGGGACATCAAATCATCCCTCTCAAGATAGCATGTCACTCCTGACTGTCCAACAACTGAATCCGTAGGCCACTCTCTTGTTTTGAAGGATGTATCATATGCCATCAGAATCACTTGCTGCATGATATTCAATGGAGGCTGTGAAACTTCTTGCTAAGTGAAGGGAGCTGGACTTGGTGGGGCTTTGATCGGACTTGGTGGGGCTTTGATCGGACTATCCTCGGCTTGACCAGAAACAAGGTTCGTTGGCCACAAGATGAATGTGCCCAAGACATCGCTAACGATCTTGAATTCATCAGAAGGGATAGGGACAGGTGCATCCGCAATAATCACCTCGTCAACTGACACCCGGACTTGATCACTTTCCATTTGTCGGTGGTGGACAGTTGATCCTAGGTTATGCACACTACCCCGTGCAACTAACTGTCTCAGAGGATCCTCGACAAAAAGATCACAAAGCTCAGTAATTTGCTGGTTAAGACCCTCTGATGACTGCCCGTTGTTGCAACAACTACCTTTAGTGCTCTGCTTATTAGGATCAATCGATTGTGGCTGGGGAGCACTGGTATCTTGTCTTGAGCTCATAAACACTATCATTTTCTCTTTCATCTTGCTCAACCGGGTCTCTAATAGTGCATCAAAAGATGCTTCAGCCTCGGCCTTTGCTTCTACTCTTGCAATGGCCAACATAGTCTCCAATTCCTCCCTAGTCACGATGTTTGAGGAATGGCGTACGGGGGCTCCAAAGTAATCCCATATCCCTACCCCTCCTCCAACTCCCCTGACACGCCCTGGATGCTCGTGTTTACCAGTAGCAACTGTGAGGATGTCATTCCTGCCCTCCGACTTAAAAGAGCCCTCAGCTTGATGTTTTCTAAGTTCATCCTGTAACATAATACAAAATAACAAACATAAGTAATAATGTACGTTTCTTATGTAATTAATTACAATAACGATATATACTTACAATTCTTTCACCAACTATACGAGATTGTTTACTCGTATAAGTCCCACTCCTCTTTTGGTAGGCAAATTGCCATTTTTCTTCTCGACGAATCGGAGATGGCGGAGAAAGAAGAACAGAAGGATCGGATTGAGATGCTTCTTCCAATCTCTTCCGTTTGGCCGCTAACAAGTCTCTTTCAGCCTTTGTATAGCCCCCACGAGACATTGTATGAGGGCAATCATTCTTTCTACCACTCTCTTGTGCTTTTTGCCTTTTTGCCTGCGAATAACAAATGATAAAAAAGGAAAGTGTTATAATCAATTAAGATACTTGCTAAGTAAATAAAATGAAAAATAAGTCAACTAACCAAAGATTCAGGAGTAGTCCGAAGCCTAACAAATTCTTGCCAAGTCGCTTGATCAAGAAATGTATATGTGCTGCACGGATTAGGACGAGGCTGACCATCTTTCACCTCAATATGAATGTAATTGTTGGTTAGACTTGTCTTAAACTTGCTCCAGCGCTCATAACAATACGTCATCGTCTTGTTGTACAAGATCTCACTCTGAGGAACGTCGTAGGTGAGCTGAAATGCATGCATTGAAGGAGTCAGTGACAAATGAAGTGACATTTGATAATAATTAATTACATACAGAAGAGAATTGTATACCTGAATAGTGTCCCAAATATGCTGCTTCACCTTTGGATCGACATTTCTCCACTCCTCTATCAAGATGCTCGGCTTGTTACGTGCAAGGAGGCTGACGAAACTCCTATATCGTTGTGCATTAGGCCCGATTGGTTTCCAATGTCTATCAAACTCAATCGGTATCTTTTGGCCTGCACTCCGACTGAGGGAAACATCTGTCAACCGTGTCGCACGTCTACCCCTCCGTACAGACTGGCTACTGCGCTCACTATGACCCTGGCTCGGAGCATTGCTAGGCTCGCCCTGGTTAACACTAGCTGGCTGACTTAGAGGTGGAGGAGATGGCTGATCCTCTGCACTAGGACGTTGGGGATCCGTCATTTGCCTGTAACGACAACACAGAAAGATAAATCCTAAGCTATGACATGTGAAGACTATATCGATAAAATAACTAAACATATTCTTCGGATAATAATCATATTCATAATTACTTTAGTTAGTTAAGGTCAATGTAGTATCATAAAGAGATATCCTCCCATATTCCCTCGTGATGATCATTTCTTGTGCTGTGCGCATTATCTGCTTCATCTTCTTCGTTCAGTTCTGGTAGACCCCTGGAAAAAGAAGGAGTCTCAAGAAGATCATAATTTGAGTGACTTTTCTCGTCAATATCAACGACCCTTTTTCCTTGGAGAGCTACAGACCACATTTTATTTGCCTGATCAGTGATATAGAACACTTGTTGCGCCTGATCTGCCATAATGAAAGGTTCATCTCCAAAACTTCTACTATTCAGATCTACTAATGTAAATCCTAACCTATCAATCTTCACACCATTATTGACATCAACCCACTTGCATTTGAAAATGGGAAATCTAATTTAACATAGTCAACCACCCAAATCTCTTCAATCACCCCATAATAAGGTATGGCAGCCAATGTAGGGTTCTTATCTTTTGAACTAGAGAGTGCATAGATTCAGCCACTAATACAACACCACTGTTCTGGACGGTGCTCTTATCATCTAGGGACTTCGTGTAAAAGGTATAACCATTGATCACAAATGATGTCCAACTTATGACATAAACTTCAGGACCACGTGCTAACCAATTTATTGTATCAGAAACACATTCTTCTCCGTCAACCTTTTGTTTGAACCAATGTGCGAAAGTTCTGTTATGCTCCCTGATTAACCTTTGTTCGCTCATTCGACTATTTTGTTTCCATACAATTTCTTTATGGGCATTCATGTAATATTGAACTTCATCAACATTATTCAAGATGTACAGGTGGACTTGTTGCAATTCATCAGCATCTATGCTCTTTACTGTTGCCCCGCGTCTACCCCCTTCTTGATCATGACGTTTAGGAAGGCCAATATGCTTCACATTTGACAAATAATGTTGACAAAATTCCATAGCTTCTTCAGAAACATATTTTTGAACAATAGATGCTTCAGGCCGATTGGGGTTCTTCACATACCCTTTTAGTATTTTCATAGTTCTTTCGATCGGGTACATCCACCGGAAATAGATAGGGCCACACAACTTTATCTCCCTCACTAGATGAACAACCAAGTGTACCATGATATCAAAAAAGGACGGAAGAAAAAGCTTCTCAAGCTGACATAAGATCATGTATCCTTCATTTTCCAATTCCTCCAATCTTTCCGTGTCAATGACTTTACAACAAATGGCATTGAAGAAGAAACAAAGTCTAGTCAATATGTGTTGAAGATCATATTCGGCAATGCCTCAAATAGCTACTGGGAGTAGTTGTTGCATTAAGACATGACAATTATGAGACTTTAGCCCTATTAACTTCAAGTCTTCCGTCGATACAAGCTTTTTAAAATTTGAACAATACCCTGAGGGAACTTTATCGCCATGTAAATACTCACAAAAGCTTCTTTTCTCAACCTTAGACAAAGTATGAGCAGCTGGAGGACAAAAAGTTCTATTACCGTATGGCCTTGGATGTAAATCTTCTCGTATTCCCATTTTTTGCAAGTCTAATCTTGCCTTCACGCCATCCTTAGAACTTCCCTGTATGTTGAGCAGTGTCCCAACAATACTATCACATACGTTCTTCTCCACATGCATGAAATCAATACAGTGTCTGACGTCAAGATTGCGCCAATATGGAAGATCGAAGAAGACGGACCTTTTTTTCCATATATTTTTCTCATTTCTACTCTTTGATGACTTACCAAACATAGTATTGATATTTTTCACATTTTCATAAATTTTCTCCCCAGTCAATGCCTCTGGAGCATCTTCAAACTCTTGGCCACCGAAAAAAGCTTTTTTTAATCTACAATAAGAGTGGCTTCGTCTTAGAAATCGCCTATGCCCAAGGTAAACCATCTTTCTTCCATGTTGAAGTTGATGGTAGCATGTGCCTTCTTCACATATCGGACAAGCTTTGTGGCCTTTAACGCTATATCCTGACAAGTTCCCATATGCAGGGAAGTCATTTATAGTACAAAAGATCATTGCTCGCATATTAAAAGTTTCCTTCTTGTTCGCATAAAAAACATCGACACCTTTATCCCACAACTCTTTCAAGTCTTCGATCAAAGGTTCTAGGTAAACATCTATGTCATTTTCGGGTTGCTTTGGTCCCGAAATCAACATAGACAACATAATGTACTTTCGTTTCATACATAACAAAGGCGATAAGTTGTAAATTACCAACAGAACAGGCCATGAACTATGTATACTATTTAGGCTACCATAAGGATTCATACCATCTGTGCTAAGCCCAAGCCTGAGATTCCTAGGTTCTTCACCGAAGGTAGGAAATAATTGATCGATTTTTTTCCATTGAGAAGAATCAGCTGGATGTCGCAGCTTTCCATCAGAAATCCGCTCATCTGCATGCATCTCAAATTTTTGGCATCAATTTCATTAGCAAACAGGTGCTTGAACCTTGGAATGATTGGAAGATACCACAACACTTTTGCAGGGCCCTT
Organism: Inga leiocalycina; assembly: GCA_963242795.1. Classification (NCBI taxonomy): domain Eukaryota; kingdom Viridiplantae; phylum Streptophyta; class Magnoliopsida; order Fabales; family Fabaceae; genus Inga; species Inga leiocalycina. Next base: position 74,195,621 of record OY725321.1, read on the forward strand.
ATTTGATTTATACCTCGGAGTTTCACATATCGGACATTGCTCCTTCTCTTTATGATCTTTTCTATACAATATGCAATCATTAGGGCAAGCATGGATCTTTTTATACTTCATCCCTAGTGGACACAGTATTTTCTTAGCATCATAGTATCGACAAGGCAACACATTATCATCAGGAAGCATATCTTTAAAGGCCTCAAGCGTTTCTGAAAAACTCTTGTCGCTCCATCCATGCCATGCTTTCAAGCTTACCAATTTCAATACAGCATTCAGCAATTGGTATTTTTTACACCCCGGGTACAATGGCTTCTCAGCATCACTGCACATATTACCATATGCATGTGATTGTTGAAAAGCCTCTTCTCCTACATCACGAATAATGTCCTCTATCCGATCATCCATATCCGTGTCATTATCATCACAAGTCACTTCCCCCTGTTGAGATGCACTTGGCATTTCTAATTGTTCACCATGCCATACCCATACTACATACATCTTACAAAACCCTTCACAAATTAAATATGTATATATATCTGCAGCACTTAATCGCTTCTCATTCAAACATTTTACACAAGGGCAATAAAACATCCCACTATCATCATCGACATTTCTTTTTGCAAAGTCTAAAAAACCCTTGACCCCAACATCATATTCAACACTCGTCCGTTTAGCTTGTATCCAACTACGATCCATATATTCTAACACCTTTTTTTTTGTACTTTTTCCCTGGAAAAGGTAGGAGAATGATGAGAGCATGCAATCATTACACCCAAGTACATAGTGTAACTAGAAGTAAACAAAGAATATCGTGATTTAGAGTAGCGTGTGAGGAAAAAATGGAATGAGGGAAAGTGGAATGGAGAAGGAGTGAGGGAATGAGGATTTGGCGGAGAAGGAATTTGTTCGTATTTGAAAATAAGACCATCTTGAATAGTATGGTTATGTCTAGTGTGCAAGCCATGATTCGCAGTATCTGAGAAGCACATGATAAGCTTGTGGAAGGTGGAATGACCAATGTACTAAGTGGAGGAACTAGGTTTTCATGGGTCCCGCCAGAGCCGGGCTGGGTCAAACTAAATGTAGACGGAGCTTTCTCTCAGTACAACTATGTCGTAGCAGCGGGTGGTCTCATCCGTGATGAGTATGGCAACTTCATTCGAGGATTCATATTTAGTTGTGCTAAGGGTGATGCACTCTCTGTCGAGTTATGGGGATGCATTCATGGGTTGAGAATTGCATGGGACATGGGTTTTCGCAAGATCATCCTTGAATTTGATTCGACTGAAGCAATCTCGCTCATTCTAAATGAAACAGAGGTGGAGATGCATGCAGATTCTCTACTGATTCAAGAAGCCATTGGACTACTTCAGCGACAATGGGAAGTAAGTGTTAATTATGTTAGCCGATGGATTAATGTTGCTGCGGATCTTCTTGCCAAAGAGGGGCAATCGTCAATGTCTGGAGTTCATTTTGTTACTGAGGCGCCTGAAGCGCTTGCACGGATTATTGTGAAGGAGAAGGGTTAGATAATGTTGGGTTTCCTTTTATTATTATAAAAAAAATATGGCATGTAAAAGTAAAATAAGAAGCAAAGGTAACGTGTTTAAGGTATTTATTTAGTTACAAATTCTCTTTCAAACATTTTGACAAACACCTACTAGGCAACAAGATTTCTATATCGTTATCCAAACCACTTAACGCATCAACAGAACCTCACAGCTGACAAGACATTAATTCTTAAAGTCATTAATCAAAATAAAAGCCCTAATTTACTGGCTGAAATTAGCAACAAAAGAGAAGGAAAATCATACTTGAGAAATCAGATTATACTCTTCAAACTTCCTTTAACACAAACCAGATAAATTCTGCAGTGCTCACATAGTAAGAGGCTAATCAGAGCAGGGGAGATTACCAATTGCTTCTAAGCTGTGATGACAGTTGCTGGCGGTGCTGGAAATAGAGCCAGATCTGTGATGGTGGCTTCCCAGAACGAGATTGAGGGAGGTGTCGGTGATGGCTTAAGGGGGCGTCGGTGATGATGGGAGCTTGAGTTACGGTGGAATGGAAGGGAAAAGACGGTGGAGATAGAGTGGAAGACGGATTTGGGAGGTGAGAGACAGGTTGACGGTGGGGTTAATCTGTGATGGTGGCGGCCCAGAAAGAGATTGACGGAGGCGGAGGGATAGAGAAAGAGGGCGTCGGTGATGATGGGAGCTTGAGTTACGGTGGAATGGAAGGGAAAAGATGGTGGAGATGGAGTGGAAGACGGATTTGGTGTCGAGAGTGAGACTTGGAGTCGATTTCAGAAATGGATCCAATGGCGCGCAACGGAGCTCGGTTGAAATTTGGGGAAAGTTTTAAGACCGGTTAAGTAGATTAACCGGTCTAAAATGAAGTTTTTAAGACAGTCGCTTTTTAAGACCGGTTGTCTCACAACCGGTCTTAAAACTCAACTTTTAATACCGGTTGTGTGACAACCGGTCTTAAAAAGCTTTCATTTTAGACCTGTTCTCTAGCAACCGGTCTTAAAAAGATTAATTTTTAGACCGGTTATTATAATAACCGGTCTAAAAATTAATCTTTTAAGACCGGTTAGTGTACAACCGGTCTAAATTGTATTTTTTATAATAACCGGTCTCCCAAATTCTTTATAATTACATAAATGCCACCGCGCATTTCGTTTAGACCTCATTTACTACAACCGGTTTAAATGTGCCGGTCTAAATCACCTTTTTTGTATTAGTGAAGAATGATACAATTTTGTTGATAAACAACAATATCATATGTGTGTGTCTGTGGATGTGTGAGGCCTCTTTTCTTTTGCGTTTTCAATTTACATGTATAAGTAATGGATTTATATGGTTTGCCTTTTTTCTTTTTTTCTATTTCATAGCCGGAGTATATAATATGATTTGTTAAAATTGTGGTTTACGCTCGCCCTAAAATTTCGCAGTCACTCCCTAACGTTTTTTTTTTTTTGGGTCACTATACATCGATGTTTTGAAACCTCTGACTTATTTTTAAACGTGCTTATTTTTTCATATTGATCATAAAATAAAATTTATAAAATAAAAAATAATAAAAAAATATAATAAAGAATTTTTTGCATAAGATTTCTTCTACGAGACTGCTTGGAACACTATTGAGTAAAGCCTTCATTATTTCTTATTTTTATTTCCTGAGAGAATTATTATGAAGTTCCTAAGAATTGATTTAATTACTAAAAAGTCATAATAATAAGCGAGTACGTAGTATAAACCCATTCTCATTTCTTGATTTAAATTTATCCTTGTATGCTCCTAAATTATTATCGTACTTTTGGGTTAACAAATCCCATAGTTGGGACCTTATAATAATTCACCTTTTTTTTTCTTTTTATAACGACAAGGAATGATGTGTGGAGTATGACCGTTGAGAAGTGATAAGGAAATGGTGCCATGGGTAAATAATACTTCCCCCGTTGCTTTTTATAAGATACCATTCTTGATTATATCTTATTCCCTTTTATAAGATATTATTGGGGATATTTGAAAAGTTTCTTGTAAACTCCCTATTTACCCTCTCTTAAATACAAAAATTACTCATGTCAATATTGCATTTGTTATACCCCACATCGGCTGGAGAGGGGAATGAAAGACGGTTTATAAGGGTCTGGATACCTACATCTCTCGACATGTTTTAAAATTATGAGGAGTGATGGGACCCTAGAGCTGACAATATCGAAACTAGGCGCTGAAATGTTACAAATGGTAATAGTAAAGATATTACAACATTTAATTCTCATCAACAAATTTCATTTTATGCATATTTATTGCACCTAACTACTTTTAACTAACTCATTGAACAACTCATTTTGGAAATCGGTACATCTATATATGAGCAAGAATGCAATGCATTCTTGAGACAGCTGGGTACTTTTCTATTCTGTATGTGAATTTTCTTCTTCTTTAGTTTCTTTTCCAACAAGGGAATGAACAAAGCGAAACTGATATTTCTGGGATTGTGTGTGAGAGAAATCAAGGAAGAAAACCTCACATAAAAAACTATAATTACTTGAGAGATTTTATGAAATGGCTACAAGCAGCAATATTTCTGCTCGCATTCTCCACTTTTCCACAGGAGAAAATTAAACTATCTTGCAAGTGTGGTCTGTGAAAAGGGAAACTGTTGAGTCATACTTTGAAACTGCTAAAATCCATCCTTGAATCAGCTCTGAATGTACATATGAAGAAATAGCCATCAGAAAATTTAAACCAATTAAGTAAAATGTAGGACCATGGCATGCATGCAACACAGCTAAGAAAGTTTGGAAGAAGTTGAAGTAAAAAATTCAAGGAAACGAGAAGACGACATAACAAATACAGATCTTTAATTTGAGGAAGCTAGAGGGAAAAAAAAGCGCGCAAACTCATATATAATAATCCACATCCCATTTATTTACTCACAACATCATTCTCTCATAAAACACATCATTTCAACTCACTCAATATCTCTATCTATATTACATTCTCTCTCACCTGATCCCAAAAGCCTCAAGAGATAATGAGATTGCATCCATCTCATGGGTTGACTTTGAAGTTGCATCTTCAGCGATTCAGAGGGCAATACTACTTGTACCTCTCGTAAGGAAATCAGGGACCAGAGCTCATCAGGGAGAGCAGTCACCCTCTTGCATTCTTGAATGATCAAACATCTAAGACATGGCATTACATCTTTACCTAATTCCCAGCAATCAAGCTTCTCGATATATTTCAATTGAAATACCTCTAGATGGGGGAACCCATTAATGGAACATAGCCGCAACATAGGCAGTAAGGGATCAGTAAAACCACAAAGATGTAGTTTTAAAATTTTGAGGTTGGTAAGACTCCCCCAAAGTGCTCATCACATTGTCATTTAAGTTGGTCTCCGAGATTGTTAGCTCGGTAAGGTTGGCAGGAAAGGCGTTGACAGATGTTGGAATATCAGGGAAGCATTCAATCTTCAACGCATTCAGATAATTTAGGTTTCAAAGGTATTCCCACACTTGACCAACCCCTTGTTTATGCTTGTCATCCACCTCATAGAAATGCAACCCCAAAGTCCTAAGCTTTGGGAATACACCTTTAACAATTAGAGATACAACGGTTCATTTGTTGTTTATGGCAACACGATATAGGGTTAGTAGATTTCACATAGTTTTACTTTCTACATCTGAAAACAACTTAGGCAAAATCATAGGCTCTATTGTATAAAGATGCCTCAGTCTCTTGAGTTTCCAAATTCCACTAGAGAATGACATGTAAATTAAATTATAAGAACATCCCAATTCAAAAGTTTCTAGATTCCAAAGATTGTATAAGAATTTAGGAATCACTTTGTGGAATCCTAAAATAAAGTAGCTCTATCTAGATATAATCTTAAGTACCTTAGTTGCACTAACATGTTTAAATTGGTGGGGATCTTACAATGGGAGGAAATTGGAAGCCTCAGACCCAACACTCAAACAAGCTGAATCTATCTCACAAACCTTTTTGACATGCTTGAATCAAGGTTGTAGCAGGGCTCGCGGTCAAAGCAAAGCATAGAATGAGTGGATGAAAGGTCTTTGGTGTTTGAAAAAGAAAAATCAAACATCTTACATTGAACGGAGAGCCTACGAGGTGTGGTTTGCTCCAAATTAATGTCTTCATCCCTACAAACTTCAAAAACCTTCTCCTTGTTGCCCTCATATATGCAAAGTTCTCTCAGAAGATCACGGATATGACATGTCTTGATTCCCCCATCCCTTCTTCTTCTCCCCACATGGAGTAAGCTATGATCAATGAGCTCATCCAAATAGTCCTCTGCAACATCTTCTACAATTCTAGAATTGTTGTGAAGAATGAATCCTTCAGCAACCCATAGGTGGATCAAATGTTTGACAGAGATCTCATAGTTTCAAGAAACATGACAAAATAGAGAAAGCATGGCCTCAATCTTGGAGGCAAGCTATCATAACTGAGTTTAAGTACTATATTGTGTACTTGTGTTTTTGGTCGAGTATTATACTAGTTGAAATGGCTCATGATCTTGGACCATACTTGGTGTGACTTCTCTTTGTTTGCTAGAATTCCTGCAAGCACCACAATGGATATTGGCAAGCCCCCACAACTTTTTTCCATACGCTCACATAGTAGCTTTAGATCACATGGCATGCCTTCTCCTCGAAACACCTTCTTTGAGAAAAGCTCCCAACTTTGTTCTTCATTAAGAAGGGGTAGATAGTAAGGAGGAGATGAGCTAGCATGAGAAGCCACCTCCTCCAAACGACTAGTAATCAGGATCCTGCTACTTTTATTGTCATGTGGCTCCACATGCCATGTGATGCCTTATGGAATTTCCTAGATTTTTTTTCTTATAAATGGTGATCAGGTTGGTTAACCGAATCGGATGGGCGTTGACTAGTTTGGGTGTCCCGACCTGGTGTGTTGTGTTTCACTTAAATGTAGTGCCCTTTCACACTGAAACAATGCTGTTTTGGCCCTTTGGCCAAAACGATGCATAGAGGTCATCCCTGACCTCTACCGGGTAGGGTCTGACCTGGTTCAGACCCAACGGCAGACTCGCCAGCACCAGAAACTTCGAACGGCCATATCTTTCTCATCTGAGCTCCATTTGATACATTCTTGGGGTGGTTGGAATCGTTTGGAGAGCTCTACACGTTGATGCCATTTGTTCATGTAAAAGGCTCCATTATCGAAAACACAATTTTTAAGTTTATTTTCGGTCGTTGGTGTTTCGTCCAGAAACATGTTTAAATTCTCATATTTGAACCAGATCAAGTATAAAAAAATTCCAAAAGGCCATAAACATATATCAACATATATGATTAAACACTTTAACATAAATCATACAGTCATCCTTAAAACTAAATAACACGTGAACGGCGGAAAAATAAATTTGGTGAGACATGAACATAGTTAACCACATAGCCCATTACTATAGCCTCAAGAACATCACGGTTCTAATACCAATGTTGGAAAATTAAGAGGGTGAAAGTATAACATCCCGAAATTCAGTAAAAGGTTAAATTTTCAGTAAAGAAAATTTTACAAGGTGTTAAAATTAACTTTTGGAAGAAGGGAATGAATATTTAATTAACATTTTCCACGGTTAAGGCATAATGGAAAGAGAGAGAGAGCTTAAATAATTGAGTTCCTCATCTTTTATTCAAGAGGGGATGATTGAGACAAAGGAAGTGATACCTTATCAAACTCTCTCCACTCACTCTCAAACTTTTGGCCCTATATAATTTTATTAGGAGAAATGATGTTGAAGGCGTAGTGTTTCGCCAATATGAAGCTAGAAATCTCGTCGATGTAGATAATAATAGTGTGGATGAACAACCTTCCGCGACAAATTATAGTAGGCGATCTTCCTCTCAAATGAATCATATTCATGATTCAATTAGAGACCAAATTGTACAGAACATGTGATCTAATTAGTTATGTAATATTATTTCATCAGATTGTGCATTTTTTAATTGTCTAATTTCCCAACTTTAACTTTTATAAATTTTTTATAATTTATAATTTAATTTCTCTCTTACCATTATCATAAAAGTCCTTATGTTTAAACTGATCCAAACAAGTTTTACTTTTACAAAAGTCATTTTTACAATCGTCAATCCAAACATAAATCACATTACACAATCTAGTTTCTATCAAAAGTAATATTACCAAAAGTCAAATTAAAACAAATTCAATTGCCAATCGCTGTTCCAAACACACATTAATTTTGTACGTTTTTATAAATTATTGATTATTGTTATTCAAGTGAAAACTCACGTTACTTGTAAATTTAATTGTGTGTAATCCGAAGGCCAAAAAAAAAAATTGTGTGATCCAAATCTAATTTAATCAAGGAACAAAAAACCGGACCGGATAATGAACCGGTCATGGAACAGGTTCAAGGGTTAATGGGTCAACCGGGGTCTAACCGGTAATCGAACCGGTCATATTAAAATATTACAATTTATTAGTAATAATATATATATTAATATATTTTTAAACTTCTATAGATAAAATTAATTGATTATATTATATTTGATTACTTGAAGTAAAATTAAAATTGTTAAAAATTTAATATAAAAATAGATAATATTAAAAATGTTTAACTTTTCAAATATATATTGATATAAGAAACCTATTTATATTGGGAAAATATTTATAAAAACATTATTTAAACCGTGAGAGAGAGAAACTGACTTAATAGAACAATTCCTACTTCCTACGCTCTAGTTCTAGTGTCACTGTGTCAGCCTTCACTTGTCCCAAAACACGCTTTCCTATATGTCAGCCTTCACTTGTCCCAAAACACGCTTTCCAGAGATATCTCATTTTTTTTTTAAAAAAAAAAGCAAACCGGTTGAACCAGTAACCCACCGGTTTTGTACTGGTTCAACCGGTTCAACTCTTCCCCCCTCTCAAACAACGAACCGGACCGGACTAAGGACCGATTCACCGATTTTCCGGTCAGACCGGCCGGTCCGATCCGGTTTTTTGTTCCATGAATTTAATATAATATAAAAATAAAAGTCTAATAATGAATATAACACAACAAGACGTCAATTATCTTTGTTCAGTCACTTAATGTATTGCTGCAACATATAAATTCACGTTCTTCTCTCATAATATAGAAAGCACACCCCCCTTTTTTAGAAAATAGGAGTGTAATGGGATCTTGAAGTGAACAGTAAAAGTCATTATTTCAGTGATAGGAGAGATAAAGAATATAAAAGGAATGCCTATGCCAGAAAAGGGCTCCATGGGTGATATTTAACATATAATTAATTGTCCTCATATCTATAAAAGTATCTGAAAATAAAATTTAATGGACAGTTGATAATAGAATAATAGACGAGCCGACATGTGGCGCGCTATGCATTAATTCCAAAAGGCCATAAACATATATCAACATATATGATTAAACACTTTAACATAAATCATACAGTCATCCTTAAAACTAAATAACACGTGAACGGCGGAAAAATAAATTTGGTGAGACATGAACATAGTTAACCACATAGCCCATTACTATAGCCTCAAGAACATCACGGTTCTAATACCAATGTTGGAAAATTAAGAGGGTGAAAGTATAACATCCCGAAATTCAGTAAAAGGTTAAATTTTCAGTAAAGAAAATTTTACAAGGTGTTAAAATTAACTTTTGGAAGAAGGGAATGAATATTTAATTAACATTTTCCACGGTTAAGCATAATGGAAAGAGAGAGAGAGCTTAAATAATTGAGTTCCTCATCTTTTATTCAAGAGGGGATGATTGAGACAAAGGAAGTGATACCTTATCAAACTCTCTCCACTCACTCTCAAACTTTCGGTCCTATATAATTTTATTAGAAGAAATGATGTTGAAGACGTAGTGTTTCGCCAATATGAAGCTAGAAATCTCGTCGATGTAGATAATAATAGTGTAGATGAACAACCTTCCGCGACAAATTATAGTAGGCGATCTTCCTCTCAAATGAATCATATTCATGATTCAATTAGAGACTAAATTGTACAGAACATGTCATCTAATTAGTTATGTAATATTATTTCATCAGATTGTGCATTTTTTAATTGTCTAATTTCCCAACTTTAACTTTTATAAATTTTTTATAATTTATAATTTAATTTCTCTCTTACCATTATCATAAAAGTCCTTATGTTTAAACTGATCCAAACAAGTTTTACTTTTACAAAAGTCATTTTTACAATCGTCAATCCAAACATAAATCACATTACACAATCTAGTTTCTATCAAAAGTAATATTACCAAAAGTCAAATTAAAACAAATTCAATTGCCAATCGCTGTTCCAAACACACATTAATTTTGTACGTTTTTATAAATTATTGATTATTGTTATTCAAGTGAAAACTCACGTTACTTGTAAATTTAATTGTGTGTAATCCGAAGGCCAAAAAAAAAAATTGTGTGATCCATATCTAATTTAATCAAGGAACAAAAAACCGGACCGGATAATGAACCGGTCATGGAACAGGTTCAAGGGTTAATGGGTCAACCGGGGTCTAACTGGTAATCGAACCGGTCATATTAAAATATTACAATTTATTAGTAATAATATATATATTAATATATTTTTAAACTTCTATAGATAAAATTAATTGATTATATTATATTTGATTACTTGAAGTAAAATTAAAATTGTTAAAAATTTAATATAAAAATAGATAATATTAAAAATGTTTAACTTTTCAAATATATATTGATATAAGAAACCTATTTATATTGGGAAAATATTTATAAAAACATTATTTAAACCGTGAGAGAGAGAAACTGACTTAATAGAACAATTCCTACTTCCTACGCTCTAGTTCTAGTGTCACTGTGTCAGCCTTCACTTGTCCCAAAACACGCTTTCCTATATGTCAGCCTTCACTTGTCCCAAAACACGCTTTCCAGAGATATCTCATTTTTTTAAAAAAAAAAAGCAAACCGGTTGAACCAATAACCCACCGGTTTTGTACTGGTTCAACCGGTTTCCACCGGTTCAACTCTTCCCCCCTCTCAAACAACGAACCGGACCGGACTAAGGACCGATTCACCGATTTTCCGGTCAGACCGGCCGGTCCGATCCGGTTTTTTGTTCCATGAATTTAATATAATATAAAAATAAAAGTCTCATAATGAATATAACACAACAAGACGTCAATTATCTTTGTTCAGTCACTTAATGTAGTGCTGCAACATATAAATTCACGTTCTTCTCTCATAATATAGAAAGCACACCCCCCTTTTTTAGAAAATAGGAGTGTAATGGGATCTTGAAGTGAACAGTAAAAGTCATTATTTCAGTGACAGGAGAGATAAAGAATATAAAAGGAATGCCTATGCCAGAAAAGGGCTCCATGGGTGATATTTAACATATAATTAATTGTCCTCATATCTATAAAAGTATCTGAAAATAAAATTTAATGGACAGTTGATAATAGAATAATAGACGAGCCGACATGTGGCGCGCTATGCATTAAATCATGAATTCATGATTCCCTCAGGCGGGTACAGTTCAGGTCATCAAAAAAAAAAAAAATCAGTTGGGTACAGGTCCAAATACGAAGTTATCATGTGTTGATCATGTCACACCCTCAAAATTAATTGCGTGTTTGGATAAACTCTAAAATATGGTTTCAAATTTTTTTTTTTTTTTTTTTTTATAAATTGAGACAAAATTTCTCTCACATATTTATCTCATAAATCGTAATAAAAATTATTCTTTAAAAATTAATCCAAACACACAAATACTGACTGACTTGGAATGTGAAAGAGCCCACATCCCAAAAGCCTTGCACAAATGATGATTCCTCATATATAATTGTAGATATAATTCAGATACAAAATAACAAGTCTTTAATATATTTCGTGTACATTTAAGTTACAAGATATATATAGAAATTTCTGTAGGATCTCTCCTAAAAATAGCACACTCCAGAAGTTTAACATATTTAGCAACAATTTAACAATGAGCTCCGCTCCTTAGTAACAAATATACTATATATATATATATAATATGAATATGAGGACCCTAACTATAGTTTACGTGGAGCACCTAGATCAAGATTTTCAAAATAATACATAAATTTGAGCTTTACATCACAATGGAGATATACTGACAAGATGCTTCAAGTTCATTTCAGCTGTAAGACCCCTCAATGTTCAACAGGAGGTACAAGATCAGCTACACTGTCTAAGACCAAAAATATTTTTCTTGTGAATAACGTCCCAATTTAAGATTAATGAAATAATAATAAAACAGTTATAAATGAAACTTAAGTAGCTGTTCAAAATAGCCCAAGCATATACCTTATAAACCAAATAATTCCATGCAAATATTTAAATCAAACAACAACATGTATCAATGAATTAACAATTAAGTTCAAAGTGAGTTACAGTCTTGTAAAATAACAAGGCGATTATGAATCATTCAATAGATAAAATCAAGTTTATAATAAAATGCTTTGTTTGAAAGAATCAATTAGAAAATAATAAATCTCGAAACTCAAATTTTTTCATAGGCTTTCATCAGAACGAATAACAAGCGTAGACACACAGTCAACGGGGGTAACTAACCAAGCGTAGCACAAAGCCACGAATACAAGTGTAGACACACAGTCTACGAGGGTAAATGAACAAACGCATCTCAAAGCCACGAATACAAATGTAGGTATAAGACCCACGAATAACAAGCGTGAGCACTATGCCCACGAATGTCAAGCGAGCCCGAGTTAACCATGACACGCCAAGGACTAACAGTATTGTTGTTAGTAACCAGCATTCTAAATTCAATCCTCTCAAAACGTTTCAAGCATGCACGGCATTTACCATTAACAAACGGAAAGCTTCTTCTTCAACGATAAAAGCTTGCATAGAATATATCGTAAGAGAAGATCCCAGCATGAAAGTTTCAAAAATAATATCCCAAAATTATACCTTTCAAATTCCATACATAAAGATTCTTTATTCTTCAACATAATTTGTCATATTTTCCATTTGGAAAATATTTTCACCATAACCATACATAAAACACATTGATCAAATACTTCACTAACTAGGTTATAAATTCAAATATTATAACTAATATACAAGGAATATCAATAAATTCACCTTCCTTTCAAAAACGAAATAGAATAACTGAAATACTTCAAATGACACAATGATTAAGATTATAAGGAGAATTATATTAAAATATATGTGAATCTCTTTAAAATCGTATATTGAGATAAAGAAAAACTTATTCATAAATTAATTGGGACGCTATTCACTTACCTAACACATTCTTATGACGCCTATTCCTTAACACCCTTCATGACAACCTTCTCTGTGGAAGCATCCTAATATAAGAAAATGGGTTGCAATTAGTTCTCTAAAATTTTGATAAAGTGTGTACTACTTCACTTGATTAAGCATTATTATGGTATTTCTCCTTTTAATATTACTTCCAATATGCTGCTGATTCTTTCCGCATCATATTAACTTGTATGTAGTCACAAACCTCATAAAGCTTGAGAGGAGTATCTTTCACCATCCTTTTTAACTAACTTGAAAAGTAACTTTACAAATTCTATATCACCTTCCAACAACTTCATATACACCTTTAAGCAAAATCCTTGTTCCCCCTTCAAGATCCATAATATTTTTTATCAAATATAACCTTTATATTAAGGTTAGTCATTGAGCAATAACCCCACTTATCTGCCCCAATATAATCAATATGAAACTTTTAACTAAAGCCTTTCCCACGTTCTTAGTTACATTTCAATAGGAAATGAAATTCCAATCCATTCATAATCTAAACAAATAAAACTGTCACCAATTCACTTTCACTCCTCAATTTCATAAGAATTCCTTTCTTAAGCATTAAATCAAACACTTCATAGGCATCACAAATGCTACCACAAAATATAGCAACCCAATCTAATCAAATTCCTCTTTTACACATTTTCACAAACACCTTGTGTGCATCTATCTTCAAACCATTTATCAAACCTCCTAGTCCTCAAATCTCTTATCCAATAATTTCCAAATATCAATTTAAGAGTAGGATATCCCGCAAACTAAATTCTTTATCAAGAATCAATTTAACCCAAGAAGAAACTTGGCCAAAATTCCAGCTTCCTTTCACATATATCAACAAAATTTGAGTGACATTACCTATCCAAATAAGCTCCTTAGACTTTAATTCCAGCCTATTTCAACATCCCTTCTCTCCAATACACTCACGCACAAACTGCTGAAACAAATGGGAAGAATGCAATTTAACCCACCTACTTCACACACACACGCAACAAGAGGCAGGGAAGGAGAGATTGAATATACACACCAACACACAGGCAGTGAAAGAGAGGAAGATAGAGAGAGTGCTTCGAACATACCCCAAAAATTAAAACCAGAACAGAATGGCTCGAGACTCTGCACGCGCGCGCGCACGGATGGCGGCAACAAAAAACGCAGAGGTAGAAGAGAAGTGAAGCTCCAGCGAACACACCACAGCAACAAAAGGAGCAATTGAAAAAAAAAAAAAAACACAGAGCAAGGAGGAAAGAAACAGTCGAGAAGCTTCAAAAATTTTCCCGATTCTGCCATTGAAAGTGTCGACCAAAAGGAGGAAAGAAGAGAGCAAGGTTGAATAGAGAAGAACTGATCAGAGCTTCAAAGATTTCTTTCGTTTTTTTTTATTTTTCTGATGTGATCGCCGAAGAAAGGAAGCAAGAAAGGGAGGCGCTGGGATCAAGCTTCTGGTTTCCAAGCTTCTGGGATCAAGTCGGTGACAAAATGGAAGGGAGAAATCTGCTGTTTTTCCTTTTTTTGTAATCATAGAAGGGCACTTTGGTAATTCCATGGTGCTGAAACAAAAATAATATTCTCCATTTGAGAAAGTTTAAGACTTAACTCAGTATCCAAGATAAATAATAACTTTAAGCTAATTACCTAAATCTAAGGTTGCATATAAGTTGAGATAAAACTTCTTTCACATATTTATCTCTTAAATCATAAAAATTATTCTCAAAAGCTAATTCAAACATACACTAAGCTACAAGCTTATCTTTGTTAGAAAATTTCATCAAATGATTCAATTATTATTTAAGAATTCATTAATTATCTCATCATGTTTAGGATCATTACAGATCATGCATGATACGGACTCAAAGTCAAAACACACACGACAACTAGGATCAATTTTGTACGTTTTTTTATTGATTATTGATGGTCACGGAGACTTACAAGAAACTGTTATTATTCAAGTGAAAACTCACACTATTTAAAAATTTTCATTTAATATAAAAACAAAAGCCTGATGTGAAGATGAATATAACACATTAATTATAATATTATTAAGCATAGGATGTGACATTATGAAAGTAGCTTTTGGCAAAAAGGGGACGAATATATATAATGGAAATTTTTTCAGACAATTCTTTTTTTCGGTTTTAGTGCTTATAAGGTCACCAAATTCTGTATGTGAATTGTCTTTTCCATCATGGTAATTAACAGAGCGAAACTGATCTTTGTAGGATTGTGAACGAGAGAAATCAAGGAAAGAAAACCTCACATAAAAACCTATAAACACTAGAGAGATTTTAGAGATATTTGTAGCAATGGCTACAAGCAGCAATTTTTCTGCTCACCTTCTTCACTTTTCACAGGAGACAATTAAACTATCATGCATGTGATGTGGTCTGTGAAGAGGGAATTTGTTGAGTCAGACTTCGAAACTGCATTGCTCAGAGAATCCAACCTTGAGTCAGCTCCAAATGTATATACGAAGAAACATTCTCCAGAAAATTTAAACCACTGAGTAGTCTTCATTCATTAGTCAAAAGTAGGATCCTGGCATGCAACGCAGCAATAAAAGAAAAAAGAAAAAGTTTGGAAGAAGTTGAAGTCAAAATTTCAAGGAAACGACAAGACATGGATCTTTAATATGAGGAAGCTAGAGAAAAAATGCGCGCGAACATTCACATCCCATTTGTTTACTTACAACATCATTCTCTCATACAATACATCATTTCCACTCACTTATTCTCTCTCTCTCTCTCTCTCTCTCTCTATATATATATTACATTCTGTCTCACTTGAATCCCAAAAACCTCAAGAGATAATGAGATTGCATCCATCTCTCATGGGTTGACTTTGGAGTTGCTTCTTCAGTGAATTAGAGGGCCCTACTACTTTTACCTCTCGTAAGGAAGTCAGGGACCAGAGCTGGTTAGGGAGAGCAGTCAACTCATCACAATCTACAATGACCAAATGTCTGAGACATTTCATTACATCTTTACCTAATTCGTAGTAAAGGAAACTTCGCAAATCCTTCATTTGAAATACCTCTAGTTGGGGGAACCCATTGATGGAACAAAGCCGCATCACGGGCGAGGGTTTTGTATACCCACAAACACATAGTTTTAAAATTTTGAGATTGGTATGACTCCCCAAAGTGCTTATCACATCGTCATTTAACTCGGCACCTGAGATTGTTAGCTTGGTAAGGTTGGAAGGAAAGGTGTTGACAGATGTTGGAATGTTAGAGGAGCCAAACATATTCAATGCATTCAGAGAATTTAGGTTTGGAAGGTATTCCCACACTTGACTACCAACCTCTTGTTTATGCTTGGCATCATGCTCAGATAAATATAACCCCAAAGTCCTAAGCTTTGGGAATACACCTTTCCCAATTAAAGACACAATGGCTGATTTTTTGTTTATGACAACATGAGATAAGGTTTGTAGATTTCACATTTTACTTTCTAAATCTGAAAGCAACTCAGGCGAAATCATTGGTTTATCAGTACAAAGATGCCTCAGTCTCTTGAGTTTCCAAATTCCACTACAGAATGATATATGAACATTAGGACTAGAATGTCCCAATTCTAAAGTTTCTAGATTCCAAAGATTGCATATGAAGTTAGTAATCACTATTTGGAATTTGTCAAGAAAGTAGGTACCAAGATTTAATTTTAAGTACCTTAGATGCACTAACATGTTAAAATTGGTGGGGATCTTACGCTTGGAGGAAATTGGAAACCTTATATCCAACACTCGAACGAGCTGAATCTGTCTCACAGACATTTTTGCTATGCTAAAATCAAGGTCGTAGCTGGGCTTGCAAGCAAAGAAGTGCATAGAACGAGTGGCCGAAAGGTCTTTGTTGTTTGAAACAAAGAAATCAAACATCTCCCATTGAATAGAGAGCTTACGAGGTCTGGTTTGTTCCAAATTCACTACTACAAAAAGGGGCTTTAACCTCCCAAATTTAGCACTTTTAACGTCCCAAAACGGGGGGACGTATATGCTGGGGGCGTGGTAAGTTGAAACAAAAGACGTCCCAAATGATAGGGACGCCTAAAGTCTGACTTTAGGCGTCCCAAATTAAGAATTGGGACGCCTAAAGTCCCACCCTGTGGGAACTTTAGGCCTCCCAAATTGTAATTTGGGACGCCTAAAGTCCCACCCTGTGGGGACTTTAGGCCTCCCAAATTACAATTTGGGACGCCTAAAGTCCCACCCTGGGGGACTTTAGGCGTCCCAAATTACAATTTGGGAGGCCTAAAGTCCCCACAGGGTGGGACTTTAGGCGTCCCAATTCTTAATTTGGGACGCCTAAAGTCCCACCTGGGGGACTTTAGACCTCCCAATTCTTAATTTGGGACGTCTAAAAGTTTGGTTTTTTTTTATACCATAATTTACATTCTGTATTACCCAACGAATTGAAACTGCAGAAACAGAATAAAAGATGGATTCATAAACCACACTGTCCGTTACAAACTGGTAAGGACATCCAGCACTACAATCTTTACTATATATACATACAATAACCTTTCATGCAACCTACTACTATATATATCAACAAAAAACAACCAGAAAGTGTCAAAACGCTGTCATCACACAAGTACAAACTGATATAAAATAACAAGTTTACTGCTCTATATGTTGAAGAAGATGTCCAGCTAAAAGATCTCTGATCAAATCAAGGTCTTCACATAGGTAGGCATCTTGATTATCAAAAATCTGAAAATTAGAAAGTAATAAGCTTTGATGAAATGAATCTCAAGCAAATGAATTAATTAGCATTTCGATTAGAACACCAAAAATATTATCATTTGAGAATGAAGAAGCGATTACCTTTTCAAAATCGCTAGTAATTCCACTTTGAGTTATGTTATACATATAAAGTATAACATAATATCCGCATTCAGTGTTGCCAGGTTGCCAAAGGCACTTTTAATCAAAGGGATGCAATTGGTTGTTAAAATCAATAAAGGTATGTCTAAAAGGACCGTCAATGAAACAATTATGTAGGATCGAATGTACTTACTATGGGATAAAACCACTTTGGCTTTTTAACAACTGCACCCTCGCGTGACCCACCTAGGATTCTATATGTTTGACAAGCACTATCATGAAAAGCAAAATGAACAGAAATTAGAACCATTCAATTATTTTTGTTGTCAATGAAATACAAACAGGATAACTTACGTGTCGAAGACGGATTTTGTATCTCTGTCTGGCTTGTTACTCAAGGGATCAAACCAATAGACTACGTTGCGGCGAGGACATATAACACACAAAGTCCAGTGGTTTCTTTAACAACATGTACACATTAAAATGAAGTTAGATGAGTGAGAAGACATTTAGTAAACTTCTGAAATTGACAAAATGTAAATACGAACCGTTGGACAATGGGTGCTAGATAACAACGAAGTTTGTTTTGTGCCATTTGGTAGCCGACATAGTGAGTCCTATGCGCCACAGTACAAGTATCCCCTGTCGTATTCGCAGGACATAAGAATCCATACCAATTACTTCTTTCCATGTTTGTGCAGAGATCGTGGAAGGTGCTATAATAGAATTAAAATAAAGAATCAATTCTTGAATGTATGAAAACAAAAAACCACTAAATGAATTCTATGGGAAAATTGAAAAAAAAACTTACCGGACAGCAAATTTGACCCAGCCTGCATCTATCTCCTCCAACCTGATAAACTGCTTGAGATCTTTATTGTCAATCGTGTAGGGATACTCCACTTGGCCCACAATCCCTGGAGGCATCTTCAAGTCAATCTGTTTAATGCGCTTGTAGATCTGTTGCAGCCGTGCTAAGAAGGGCCATTTGCTCGCAGCTTCGTCATCCTTTTAGAACATCAAAAAACAAATTGTTATTAGGATGCCAACAGATTTTCAGTAACAGTAAGGTAATTCTTACCATTGGAGGTGTTGCGTCTGAACCAATAAGATTGCGAGGCCAAAGGATGAAAGATCCTATCGCTTGACCTAACGTGCCAACCTCTGGATCGGGAACAGGGATGGTTGTACCTTCTTCCCCCTTTCTAACACTCGTCCCATTCACCCTACGATAATCCTCTGGAATTTGCTGATTATGGTGGGTGGTAGCACATGTGTGAACGAGAGCATCAGCAACAACACGCAACAGTGGATCATCCAAATAGAGGGTGCAAGGGTCTCCCGACACTGGATTGGGAGAAGGGTCGCCAAGTGG
This sequence comes from Inga leiocalycina, assembly GCA_963242795.1. Taxonomy (NCBI): domain Eukaryota; kingdom Viridiplantae; phylum Streptophyta; class Magnoliopsida; order Fabales; family Fabaceae; genus Inga; species Inga leiocalycina. The sequence goes on from OY725321.1 coordinate 74,214,649, forward strand.
TCCCGACACTGGAGTGGGAGAAGGGTGGCCAAGTGGTTGCTCCAGAGGGTTGTAACTTCCTCTGGTGCTATTGAAGGCCGGGGATTCCTGAGTTCGAGCCTCGTCCCTTGCCCTTTGTGCTTCAAACATCTTTGCCATTTCAAGTTGAAGCTCTGGCAACAGCTCTTGTCGGATCTTGTCAGGAAGGTTGGCCTCGATCTCTCATTTGAGCTCCTCTCGAATCTTGGCCACAACGTCCTTACTAGGTCCAGCTTGTGACGAATAACATGGCTCTCGTCCAAAATACCTCGCGGCACTAACTCCCCGTGTCTCTCCTCGAACACGACCAAGGTCATCTGCCTTCCCAATAGCCGTTAACAAGATGTCCATCCGTCTACTTGGATTGAATGAACCTTGGCTACTCTGCTCGTCCAGGTCATCCTGTAGCATGCAGTTTATCGTAAATGTATCAAAACCACTCGCGACATGTAAAAAATTAGGTACTTATGGTATAACTACTTACAATCCTCGCAGCAACCTCAGCAACAGTCGGATTTATGTACTTCCCAGCCTTAATCCTCCCTGCTTTCCATTTTTTGTGACGTGGAGGAGGTGCTGGTGGCTGGATAACAATGCTAGGATCAGATTCCGCTGCTTCCTTCATTTTCTGTAACTCTTCTGCCATCATTTGCCGCTCAAGCTTCCGATATCCACCGCGAGACATGAAATGTTGATATTTATTTTCTGCTTGCCTCTGGGCATTTGCTGCACTTAATTTCTATGAATGAAAAACAACAAAAAATGAATCAAAGATATAAAGTATATGAAATCAACGATATAAGTAGTTCTATATCATGACAGAAATCTTACCAAAAACTCAGGATCTGCTCGTGATGCCGCAAACAACCTCCAGTCCTCTGGAGATAAATATGTATACTGTGCACATGGATCGTTACCCCTAAGGGCCCCTCGAATGTAATGCTTTGTTAGCTTGTTCTTGAAACCTTTCCATCGTACACGAACCTCATCCATCCAGTGCCTATGCATCTCTGTGGTGTCGGGGACATCGTATGTTTGCTGCAAGGTAAAACATAAGATTATTATATTTGAAACAATAAGAACAAAGCTACAATGCATCAAAACTTACATACCAAAAGTTGCTGCCAAATCATGTCTTTCGTTTTTGGGGGAACCAATCTCCAATTATCGTAGGTAATGCGCACTTTGCTTCGAGCCAAAAGCCCTATGTAGCTAATGAAGTGGTCTTCCTCAGGACCAATTGGATTCAGATTGTCATCGAAGTCTATATGCAGCCTCTCCTGTTGATGTTCATGACGTGCAACCAATGCTCCCATCTTTGTACAGCCTCTAACCCTCCTTCTTGCAGGGGGTTCAACTCTAGGAATTTCGTCATTGCTAGAGCTTTGGTCATCTCCACGCCTCTCGTCATCACTAACGTTGTCCATATTCCTGTTAACACAAAAAGCATCATCAGAAACGTAAGTAAATTGCAATGAAAACACATGTATATAGTAAGCGGGAAGTAAAACAGAAAAAACACAGTTCTCGTTTATAAATTAAGGTCTTACTCTAGATTGTTTCCCATAGTCCTTCACCATGGTCATTTCTTACAGCATATTAGTCATCATATACCAATTCTACTTCATTTGTTCGAGGTGTAGTTGTTGTGAAAGGTGGTGTGTCATCAAGGTTGAAGGTCAGATCACCATACTTCTGTTTTTTACTTTTAAGGACAATGGACATATTTTTTCTGGCAGGATCGGTGACATAAAACACTTGTTTCGCGTGGCTTGCTAAAATGAAGGGCTCGTCTCTATAGCCAACTCTTCGAAGATCGACTGAGACAAATCCAAATTGTTTATCTATTACCACGGCATTGTTGCTAACCCACTTACATTTAAATAAAGCAACTTTGAACTTGTTGTACGTCATCTCCCATATTTCTTCTATAACTCCATAATAGGCCATAGACGCTAATATGGGGTTTTTGTCTCTCGAACTGGAAAAGTGCATAGATTCAGCTTCTACCATGACCCCACTATTTTGCATGGTACTTTTGTCATCTTGCTCTTTGGTATAGAAGGAATAGCCATTTATATCATAACCGGTCCAAGTAATGACCTAAAACGAAGGCCCCCAAGCTAGCCACTCGATTGTCTCAGACACACCGATCTCGTGCAAAACCTTTTCCTCGAACCACTGCATGAATGTCTTGTTTTGCTCAATAGCAATCTGCATGTCATTCTTCCTTGGATTCTTGTTCTTCAAAGTGTTTTTGTGTTCATTTATGTAAGGTTGAACTTCTTCCATATTATTCAGGATATACAAGTGGGCTTGCAACACCTCTTCACGAGGAACATTCTTCACTTTCAGTCCTCGTGTTCCCTTGCTTCTCCCTTCTTCATGCCGAGATTGTTCCTTCTTCCCTGACATATAATCTTTGCAAAACTCCATAGCCTCCTCAACTACATATCTTTCTACTATTGAGGCTTCTGGTCGATAAGGATTTTTAGAATACCCTTTTAAGATCTTCATGTATCGCTCGAAAGGGTACATCCACCTCAGGTAAACTGGACCGCATAGCCTTACCTCCCTCACCAAATGAACTACCAAATGCACTATTATATCAAAAAATGAAGGCGGAGAGTGCATCTCTAGTTGTGACAAAATAATGTAACCCTTATTTTCTAGTTCATCCAATTTTTCAGTGTCAATGACTTTGTTACAGATAGCATTGAAGAAAACGCACAATCTTGTCACTGTGGTTCGTACTTCATCTTTCATTATGCCTCTAATAGCTACTGGTAATAGTTGTTGCATCAACACATGATAATCATGGGACTTCATTCCCACTAACTTCAAATCGTCCATTGAGACACATCTTCACACATTCGAGGAATACCCTTGCGGCACCTTCATTTCATTCAAACACTCACACAAACTTCTTTTCTCTGCTTTTGATAGTGTATGCGCTGCTGGCTCCATGTATGCCCTCCTACCATCATCTCTTAGTTGTGGATGTAACCGTTCTCTTATTCCCATATCGACAAGGTCTAATCTCGCATTAATCCCATCCTTAGTCTTCCCTGGTATGTGCAAAAGCGTACTGATAAGGCTATCACAAACATTCTTCTCCACATGCATCACATCAATACTGTGTCTCACGTCTAGCGAACGCCAATATGGAAGATCAAAGAAAATGGATCTCTTCTTCCATATGTTCTTCTCGGCTGCAACCCTCTGATTCTTACCAAAAGTGACATGGATACGTTCCACTCGACTGTAAACTTCCTCTCCGGTTAGTGACTTTGGAGCCATTCTATGCTCCGGTAAGCCGTTAAACTGCTTTCTTAGCCTACGATACGGGTGGAACCGATGAAGAAACCTCCTGTGGCCAAGGTAGACAGTTTTTCTTCCATGCTTTAGTTGTTGGAAGTGTGTGTCTGCTTCACATATTGGGCATGCTTTGTGACCCTTCACGCTGTACCCTGACAAGTTTCCGTACGCAGGGAAGTCGTTTATCGTTGTGAAAATCATTGCACGTAGCTTGAAAGACTCCTTCTTATAAGCATCAGACACATCTACGCCTTCCTCCCACAACTTCTTCAAGTCCTCAATCAAAGGCGCCAAATAGACATCAATATCGTTCCCTGGCTGTTTTGGTCCAGAAATCATCATAGATAGCATCATATACTTACATTTCATACATAGCCAGGGAGACAAGTTGTATATTACAAGGAGAACCGGCCACGCACTATGTGTGCTAGTAAGAGTTCTATACGGATTGATGCCGTCTGTACAAAGCCCAAGCCGTAGGTTTCTCGGCTCGCTGCCAAATTGAGGGAAGATTTCATCTATTTTTTTCCATTGTGGAGAGTCAGCTGGGTGCCGAAGATATTTCCCATCAGATATTCTCTCATCAGAGTGCCATCTCAACTTCTTCGCTTTTGTTGCACTCGCAAACAAACGTTTAAAACGTGGTATTATTGGAAGATACCACATAACCTTTAAAGGTTGCCTTTTACTTGTCACATCACCACAACCACCATCTTTTTTCACTTTGTATCGTGCAGTTTTACACTTAGGACACTCACTAAGACCTCCGTACTCATTTCTGTACAGTACGCAGTCATTAGGGCAAGCATGTATCTTCTTATACTCCATACCCATTGTAGACAGGATTTTCTTGGCCTCATACATACGATTTGGAAGTACATTATCCTCCGAAAACATATCACACAATAGTTCAAGCAGCAATGTGAAACTACTATCGATCCACCCACAAGTTGCCTTTAAGTTAACCAAATGTAATGTTCCTGTCAGCCGCGTGTACTTACTACCACTGTACAATGGTGTCTCTGCATCACTCCGCAGGCTATCATACTCCTGCGACTGCACAAAGGATTCTGCCTCAACATCGTTAATCATTCTCTCCATTCTATCTTCATCTATGACATCCACAGCTCCCTTCTTGTGTGACGGACAATCAGTTACTTCCTCACCATACCATATCCACCTTGTGTATCGTAGATTTATTCCATCACAAAGTAGGTGATCCTTTATGACATCAACATCCCGTCTACTCTCATTCAAACAATTGACACAAGGACAAAAATACTTCCCATTTCTTGCAGGAGCATTCTTTTTAGCGAATTCAATAAATTCGTCCACCCCTTTCTCATATTCTTCACTAGTTCTCAAAGCATTCATCCAACTATGATCCATTTTGTTACCACCTAAGGCATTACCAATAACATTCACCCGTTTAGTACAATTCTCAAGGACATATGATGGGATTGACTAATTAAGTTATCAACCCAATTTAGGATTTTAAAATATGGGCTTAATAACTTTATTCCCCCCTCCTAGCGTCATCTCTCCTATTAAAAGGGTTTCAGTGCTATGTAACTTATTTTTTTAATAAGTATATGTATATAAAATTAATGTATAATAAAATAAATACAATAAGATTAAATTAAAGAATTTTTTTGAGGTTTGGAAGAATTAAAAACAAAACGAGTTTCATATTAACAAAACAATTTTAAGTTGAGTTCTTCCAAAAATAAAATTCTTTTATTGAAAATATTTAGATAAAAATCATTTAATGAATATTGGGGTTATCGTTTTCTTTTTAAGTTTTGGCTTGAATTATTCTTCATAATTCAAGAATTTGGAATTAACAAAACAATTGTGTGTAATTAATACAAGAATTTCTTTAATTTAAATAAATCATATTTTATTTTATTATATATACTAATTAATGGTGCAGGAACAAGACTAATGAAATGGGGTGGTGCCACTACGTGTGAATGGATAAATCTCCATTGCCTTATAAAAGCTAGATTTCCCTAAAGAAATGGGGTGGTGCCACTACTTCTAATCGTTCTTATAAGTCACTTTTAACATGATCGCAATAGTGAAAGAAATCTTTAAATCTCATTAACTCTACCTTTAAATTTAAAACCTTTCTAACTACATCCCTATTTAATATAACATTTTATCTTATAAGAACAAAGTTTACTCAATAATTAACGAGAGGCAAATTGAAACAGGGAGTAACTTTTAAACTTTACTCATATTTAACACAATGGAACGGGTGAGAACTATAAGAATACTTGTTTCTATTATACACAAGTAAATTTATATTTAAACAAGAAAATAAACCATTCCCAAATAAATGCAATTTAAACAATATAACCACACCAAACACATCAGGCTAATCTCAACTATCTCAATATAAGCAATATATAATAAGCACAATCTCAACCATTTAATTTATTTTCCAAAAACAAAATAAACCATATTCTGTTACAGAAAAAAAATGAAGAAAATAAACCAACCTGATCAGGGCGCCCCCTAGCTACTATGTTTGAGAGGTAGAGAAGACGTTGGAGCTCCACCCACGCACAACAATGGAGGAGAGAGCAAAACCCACTGTGGAGGAGGTGAGGTTGAAGCAGACACGGTTGCAGCCGTTGAAGAAACAAAGAGGAAGAAGAAGAAGGGAGGAGTCCGAGTTCAACAAGCTAGGCCGACGGTGGAGGAGAGAGCTTGAACAAGGGAGGAGGGAGGAGTTGAAGAAAAAAAAAACACAGCAGGGCCGACGGTGTGGGTGGGGAGAGGAGGAAGAAGAGTAAAGTTGTTGAGAGGATGTGAGGTGAGGGTGTGATAGGTAGATGAGAAGACCGCATGTCAGACAAGTGTCTGACATGCATGAAGGCGTCCCAAATGGTATTTGGGACGCCTAAAGGTGACCTTAGGCATCCCAAATGCCTAACGTAGGTACCTTAAGCGTCCCAAATGGCATTTGGGACGCCTAAAGTCCCACTTTAGGCGTCCCAAATTAATTTGGGACGTCTAAACCCAGCTCCTGGCGCTAAAAAAAATTTATGAAATTTATATTTCGCGCCAGGAAGCACTTTAGGCGTCCCAAATTCAAATTTGGGACGCCTAAAGGTTCCCCTACACATAAATAATTACGAAAATGCCACCGCCTCCCTTTTTAACCACCCAATTTTCAATTTGGGACGTCTTTGGGGGTGGTTATATCTCAATTCTGTAGTAGTGGTAATTTATTAATACATATGCTGATGAGTATGTACTGGATTTGCTTAAATTTTCTCCCACGTGAAATGACAATGTTGGAGTTTGTTATTTGTCTTTTTTTAAAAAAAAAAGAAAAGATACAAATAATCGAATTACAGTTCAACGCAATAAATACGAAATTATCACATGATTTCTTGCAGAAGTACTAATAGCCAAGGATATGGACTTGAAACGCACAAGACAGTTGTGATTAATTTTGTATGTTTTTATATATTATTGATTATTGTTATTCAAGTGAAAACTCACTTTATTTGTAAATTTAATTGTGTGTGTCCATATCTAATTTAATATAATATAAAAATAAAAGTCTGATAATGAACATAACACAACAAGACATCAATTAATATCTTTATTCAGTCGCTTAATCTAATGCTGCAACTTACAAATTCACGTTCTTCTCTCATGATAGAAAGCACACCCCTTCTTTTTGAGAAAATAGTAGTGTAATGGGATTTTGAAGTGAACAGGAAAAGTCATTGTTTCAGTGACGTAGAGATAAAGAATATAAAAGGAATACCTACGCCAAAAAAAGGCTTCAGGGGCGATATTTAACATATAATTGTCCTCATTTCTATAACAGTATCTGAAAATAAAACAAAATCCTTATAGAAAATTTACTGGACCGTTGATAATTGGATAATAGGCCAGCCGACAGTTGGCGCGCTATGCATTAAATCATGAATTCATGATCCCATCAGGTGGGTACAATTCCAAATACGAAGTTATCACATGCCGATCATTCATGATACGGACTCAAAATACACAAGACAACTAGGATCAATTTTGTACGTTTTTTTATTGATTATTGATGATCACGGAGACTTACAATTCCAAATACGAAGTTATCACGTGCCGATCATTCATGATACGGACTCAAAATACACAAGACAACTAGGATCAATTTTGTACGTTTTTTTATTGATTATTGATGATCACGGAGACTTACAATTCCAAATACGAAGTTATCACATGCCGATCATTCATGATACGGACTCAAAATACACAAGACAACTAGGATCAATTTTGTACTTTTTTTTATTGATTATTGATGATCACGGAGACTTGCAAGAAACTGTTATTATTCAAGTGAAAACTCGCATTATTTAAAAATTTTCGTTTAATATAAAAACAAAAGTCTGATCTAAAGATGAATATAACATATTAATTATAATATTATTAAGCACAGGATGTGACATATTAATTATAATATTATTAAAGGAGCTTTTGGCAAAAGGGGGACGACTATATATAATGGAAATTTTTGTTGTTCGCAAAGAAAAAATAATGGAATATTTTGCAGACAACTTTTTCTTTTCTTTTTTTCGGTTTTAATGGTTATACGTCCACCAATTTCTGAAATGGGTACACATCTATGTGTAAGACAGCAAAGCATTATTGACGCAGCTGGCTACTTTCCTATTCTGTATGTGAATTTTCTTTTCCATCATGGTAATTAACAGCGAAACTGATCTTTGTAGGATTGTGTATGAGAGAAATCAAGGAAAGAAAACCTCACATAAAAAACTATAAACACTTGAGATATTTTGGAGATCTTTGTAATAATGTCTACAAGCAGCAATATTTCTGCTCACCTTCTTCACTTTTCACAGGAGACAATTAAACTATCATGCATGTGCTGTGGTCTGTGAAGAGGGAATCTGTTGAGTCAGGCTTTGAAACTGCATTGCTCAGAGAATCCAACCTTGAATCAGCTCCAAATGTGTATATATATAGATGTATGAAGAAACAGTCTCCAAAAAATTTAAACCACTAAGTAGTTTTCATTCACTAGTCAAAAGTAGGATCCTGGCATGCAACACAGCAAAAAAAGAAAAAAAAAAGTTTGGAAGAAGTTGAAGTCAAAATTTCAAGGAAACGAGAAGACGACATAGCAAATACAGATCTTTAATATGAGTAAGCTAGAGAAAAAAAACTTAAAAAACCGCGTGAACATCCACATCCCGTTTATTTACTCACAACATCATTCTCTCATACAATACATCATTTCCACACACTTAGTCTCTCTCTCTCTATATATATATTACATTCTGTCTGAGATAATGAGATTGCATCCATCTCTCATGGGTTGACTTTGGAGTTGCTTCTTCAATGAATCAGAGAGCCGTACTACTTTTACCTCTCGTAAGGAAGTCAGGGACCAAAGCTCGTCAGGGAAAGCAGTCAACTCACCACACTCTACAATGACCAAATGTCTGAGACATGACATTACATCTTTACCTAATTCCCAGCGACATAGGTCATACAAAGATTTCATTTGAAATACCTCTAGTTGGGGGAACCCATGGATGGAACAAAGCTGCATCACGGACCTGGGTTTTGTAAAACTACAAAGGTGTAGTTTTAAAATTCTGAGGTTGGTATGACTCCCCAAAGTGCTCATCACATCCTCATTTAACTTGGTATCTGAGACTGTTAGCTTGGTAAGGTTGGAAGGAAAAGCTTTGACAGATGTTGGAATGTCAGGAGAGCCAAAAATCTTCAATGCGTTTAGATAATTTAGGTTTGGAAGCTATTCCCACACTTGACCAACTTGTTTATGCTTGTGATCATTATACGCATAGAAATACAACCCCAAAGTCCTAAGCTTTTGGAATACACCTTTCCCAATTGAAGAGACAAAGGTTGATTTTTTGTTTATGTTTATGGCAACACAAGATAGGGTTTGTAGATTCCACATAGTTTTACTTTCTACACCTGAAAACAACTTAGTCAAAATTATAGGATCAATCGTACGAAGATGTCTCAGTCTCTTGAGTTTCCAAATTCCACTACAGAATGATATAAAACAATGAGGAGTCTGACTTTCAAATTCTAAAGTTTCTAGATTCCAAAGATTGCATATGAAGTTAACAGTCAGTATTTTGTGGGGACTAATAAAGAAGACATCTGTATTTAATCTTAAGTACCTTAGATGCACAAACATGTTCATATTGGTGGGGAACTTAGGCTTGGAGGAAATTGGAAGGATTGGATCCAACAGTCGAACAAGCTAAATCTGTCTCACAAGCCTTTTTGACAGGTTGTTGGAACTAGTGCTGCAATCAAAGCAGAGCATAGAACGAGTGGATGAAATGTCTTTGTTGTTTGAAAAAAAAAACATCAAACATCTTACATTGAATGGAGAGCCTGCGAGGTTTAGTTTGCTCCAAATTAATGCCTGCATCTCTACAAACTTTAAAAACATTCTCCTTCTTGCCCTCAAATATTCAAAGTTCTCTCAGAAGATCATGGATACGGCTTGTCTTGATTTCCCCATCCCTTCTTCTTCTCCCCTCTTGGATTAAGCTACGATCAATGAGCTCATCCAAATAGTCCTCTGCAACATCTTCTACAATTCTAGAATCACTATGAAGAATATATCCTTCTGCAACCCATAGGTGGATCAAGCGTCTGGCAGGAATCTCATAGTCTACAGGAAACATACCAAAATAGAGAAAGCATAGCTTCAATCTTTGAGGCAAGCTATCATAACTGAGTTTTAGTACTATATCATGTACTTGTGTTTTTGGTTGAGTGAGATACGAATTGACATGGCCCATGATCTTGGACCAAACTCTGTATTATTTCTCCTTGTTTGCTCGAAATTCCAGCAAGCACCACAATGGATATTGGTAAGCCCCCACAACTTTTTACCATACATTCGCCTAATAGCTTTAGATTAGATGGCACGCCTTCTCCTTGAAACACCCTCCTTGAGAAAAGCTCCCAACTCTCTTCTTCATTAAGAAAAGGAAGATAGTAGGGAGGAGATGAACTAGCACGAGAAGCCACCTCTCCCAAATGGCTAGTAATCAAGATCCTACTGCTTTTATTGTCATTTGGGAAAGCAGATTGTATGTCATTCCAATGTTGAGGTTCCTATATATCATCCAACACTATAAGATACCTCTTCCCTTTTAAACACTCTCGTACTTTATCTTTCAGTTCCTCCTCGCTCAAGCTATAAAAACCATCAGATTCAGCTTTGCCTTTACCCTTTGATTTCTTCTTATGCTTGCTACTGCTATTGTGATTGTAATAGCTTGAATTTGCAGACGTTGACATAAAGTATTTAAGAAGGGCGAACAAGAGCTCTCTAGGTCTATAGTCATTAGACACAGAAACCCAAGCACAACACTCAAAGTAATTCTTGACATCATCACTATTATAAATCTTGCGAGCAAGAGTAGTTTTACCTAATCCGCCCATGCCAATGATGGACACCACATTACGATGCAAACCCCCTTGCTTGAGCCAATTGATTACTTCAGCTGTGTCATGCTGAAAACCTACCACGTCGTCTTCCTTCACGTCCCTTCTTCGCTTGTGCACTAGTTGTAACTCCTGATCTGTTGAAGATCTTGCTGCATCCTAGGTGTTGTCATATTTTATTTTGTTCTCATGGAGGTAATTGAGTCTGGCGTTAATGTTGTCGATTTTCTTCATAACACGATGTCGCAGCTTTGCGTGGCTAACACCATGGAGGATCCTGGCCGGCCGACTTCTTCTTCAGTGGTTGGCAATGCTGACAACAAAAGTGTCGATGACTTCCTCAGCTTCATGTGCGATGTCTTTGATTTGACGTACAATCTCTTGTTCGATTGGCTTCTTCTGATGGTTTTCTTCGCAGCTCTCAAGGAAGACACTCATCATTCCAAGGTGACTCTCAAGGAACTTTTGTAGACTCTGAAAATGTATTTTATGAAAATCACACAAAGAATTGGAACTTTTTACCTTAAGTTCATCTTGAGCTCCGGAGAGTGATTTTTCATGTTCGTCCATGCTGAGCTCTTTTCGGGAATCCTCTTCGTCTTGTTTATCCATGTTGACTGTATGGAAGTGTTCTATGATTTCTTCATCTTCATCATCAACTTCCAATTGTTCATGCACATTAGATGCGTAGCGTGTAGTTTCACATGAACTGTCAACACTTTCAACTTCAACAAAATTGTTAGAAGCATAAATAGAATCAAGAGTGTCCCAGATATGTTTAGCATTAGAACAAAATCTAATTTTCTCAAAATCATTTTCGGTTAAAGTACTATACAGAATTTTCATTGCTCTAATATTCAACGAAAACATTTTCTTTTCACTTTCTGTCCAATCCTTTCTTGGTTTGAAATAAAAAACATTTGTAAAAACATTCCACAAATCAAAATCAAAAGCTTTTATAAAACTAGTCATTCTAGCTTTCCAAAACAAAAAATCAATATCTTTCAAAAGTAGTGGGATTGTATAATCAAAACCTTCTGAAAGTATAAAACACCCAAAGTCAGCCATTATAACTCTTGAGACGGTTAAGTCCTTTAAACAAGAGCCCAGGCTCTGATAACAAATGTTAGAACCAGCTATCACCTAAGAGGGGGGGTGAATTGGGTGTATAATAAAAACTTAAGAACTTTAGAAATCTTTTCGTATCTTAACGAAAGCAGTAATTATGAAGGTTTATAAATCAACATTTAGATTAAATAATATATGCTGGAAATATAATAGTTTAGGGAAGAGAATATGCAAACTATGATTTATCCTTGTTCGGTCCAATCTATGATGGCCTACGTCCAGTCCCCAGGCTCCTCCTGAGATTTTAAAATCCACTATCTTCTTGTTTAATCCGGGCACAAGAAAAGCCTTTACAATTCCACAAGTTTAACTGGGTACTTGTGAAACCTATTACAAATCTCTCACTGAAATACTCCCCCTTACAGCAAGTCTTACAAGCAGAGCAATCCCGAAGATCTTCCTCTCCTGCTTACTCATGCAAGTTTTACGAGCAGCAATGTTCTCTCCTGCTTACACCCCTATAAGTCTTATGAGCAGCAACGTTCGCTACTGCTTGTACCTTGTAAGTCTTACGAGCAGAATGTCTTACTGGCAATTCTCTCTACAGCTTCTCCCGTAAGGAAATCAACCTTCTCAAGGTCCCTCCACCTTGAGATCAACTCAGAAATATATTTGAAAGTGTTTACAGACTCTCTCACATAGTGGATATAATACTCACTAAAGTACAATATAAATAATCACTCTCTCAATGATAAGTAATATAGAAACTGGAAAACAGAGACTGTTTGGGTAGAAGTAGAGGATTCATATTTCTATCATTTTTCTCGTAGTTGTTCGCTGTCTCCATTTTCTCTGTTACCCATTGACATTGATTGCTCTCTCATTTATAGTTGATGAAGATGATGACCGTTGTGAGCATTCGTCCGTTGGAGTCATTTTGATCGTTGAGCATATTTGAAAAACGAGCTACCATGAGATTTCCGTTGCAAAGCAGAGCGTCACGTTGAGGAGCGGTATGTCTCATTATGAGCTGTACATCACGTTGTGGAGCGGGATGAATACGTTTGAGTTTCCAGACAATCTCTCATGGTGGGTCAAAATTTTGTCGTGGTAGGTAGCTGATACTCGGTGTGTAATGATGCCGCCCGCCACACTTGACTCTTTCATTTGAATATGTAAGCTCAACGTTAAATTTCCTGTTTCACATTGTAAAATGCTTAATCACTAATATGATGAAGTATTAGTCATGGGTATGTTGGATCATTGGTTAAAAGCTGAATTTCTGGCTTCTGGGACTCATCACGTTGAGTGAAAACTTTTTCTATACGTGACCTCCATTCTTGAAGATGCAATCCAAATATTTAATCTCGTTTGGATTGATGGCCATGAGAGTTTGAACTTCTACGTTGCTTCTATCAGGACCTCACTCGAGTGCATGTACAATTTCATGATCTAGCTTCCTCTCGGGCAAACACTTTCTGTCCAACACTCGCATATGCTCGAGTGAATTCTAGACATCACTCGAGGACAACAAGTCCTGCTCGAGTGCGCCTCTTGTTTTCACGTACATGCTTCTTCTTGGGTTAACACTCTCATGTCAAAACTTGCATGTGCTCGAGTAAGAAATAGTCTAATGCTCGAGTATGGATCCTAGTCTCGGGTATTGTAAATGTTTTCATGATTCAGCTACTTTTGGACATCACTCGCACAACATTTTTCAAGAGTTCGCTTTTGCACTCGCGAGTGATGTGAGGCCACTTTAGAAAAAAGTTATTTATTTGATTCTAATGATGTATCATAAGAAAGCTCTTGCCATATGCATTCCAATGGAAAAAGAATCACTCCAAACTCCTTGTATTCTGCAAGTTATGATCGAAAGAGTGTCTATCCCACTAGACTGTACAAGCATCAACTTCCAGAAGGCATAGCTCCTAGAAGATACGTTCAAATTAGTCAAATTACCTATCCATAGAAAGCGCTTTGAGTCTAGTTTCATTTGGCACTGGTCTCGTCTCAATCCGATATGTTGTTTGAGTTATGCTTAAAATACCGAACCTGTGTTGAAAAGTGATGGTGATTTCACTGTCAACTTCCACGGATTATATCTCCTTCATCTGAGTTTCTTTAAATATGATCTTGGTGTACAATTTACATGTTGTGAGTCTTCTTTCATATGCCACCATTTTCGGGTCGATCGGACGTGTGTTTTGAGAGATATGGCCAAAATACCGGACCTCTGTCAGGCTGAACGTAAAACAGAGTAGAACAGAGTGTTCACCCCGTGCTCGAGTGAGTTCATCCCGTGCTAGAGTGCAACACCTCTGGCACTCGAGCATTGAGCAACCCATTGTATTGGACAGATTTTCATTATTATAGAGAATTGTACTATTTGAATTACTCTTCTTCTATCTCTATCTCTCAACTCTCTTCTACCTGTTCATTATGTAGCAGTTAAACCAGGCACTTGGGTGTAATGATTGCATGCTCTCATCATACTCCTGCCTTTTCCAGGGGAAAAAGTAGAAAACAAAAAAAAGGTGTTGGAATATATGGATCGTATTTGGATATAAGCTAAATAGATAAGTGTTGAATATGGTGTTGGGGTGAGGGGTTTTTTAGACTTTGCAAAAAGAAATGCCGATGATGATAATGGGATGTTTTATTGTCCTTTTGTAAAATGTTTGAATGAGAAGCGACTAAGTGATGCAGATATATATACATATTTAATTTGTGAAGGATTTTGTAAGACGTATATAGTATGGGTATGGCATAGTGAACAATTAGAAATGCTAAGTGCATCTCAACACAGGGGAGTGACTTGTGATGATAATAACATGGGTTTGGATGATTGGATAGAGGATACTATTTGTGATGTAGAAGAAGAGGATTTTGAACAATCACATGTATATGGTAATATGTGCAGTGATGCTAAGAAGCCGCTGTACCCAAGGTGTAAAAAATACCAATTGCTAAAAGCTGTATTGAAATTGGTAAGCTTGAAAGCGCGGCATGGATGGAGCAACAAGATTTTTCAGAAACGTTTGAGGCCTTTAAAGACATGCTTCCTGATGATAATGTGTTACCTTGTCAATACTATGATGCTAAGAAAATATTGTGTCCATTAGGGATAAACTATAAAAAGATCCATGCATGGCTTAACGATTGCATACTGTATAGAAAAGAGCATGAAGAGAATGAGCAATGTCCAATATGTGAAACTTTAAGGTATAAATCAAACAAGGCCCCTGCAAAAGTGTTGTGGTATCTTCCAATTATACTAAGGTTTAAGCGCTTGTTTGCCAATGAAATTGATGCCAAAAATTTGAGATGACATGTGAATGAGAGGATTTATAATGGAAAGCTTCGACATCAAGCTTATTCTTCTCAATAGGCAGAAAATCAATCAATTATTTCCCAGCTTCGTTTGAAGAACGTAGGAATCTCAGGCTTGGGCTTAGCATAGATGGTGTAATATCCCAATTTTTGATTAAGGGATAATCATGATTATTATGGATAATTATGGATTTAATTGGGATTATTATGTATTTTATGACAATATTAATTTATGTCATAATTAGTGGAAATTGGAGATATTATTGCATATGTATGGTATTTAAGATCAAGGGTGGTGATTCCTTGACCGTGGGTCGGGATCCAGTGCACTTAGCTTGTGTGAGCTCATAGGGGAGGTGAAGGAGATGCTGACATGTGGCACTGTGGTGGCCATTGGATGAGATCATATGAGGACAAAAGTTTACTTTTCTCTCTCTCACTCCATCTCTCCACTTCTTCTCTCTCTCGTGCTCTCTCTCTTTTTTCTCTCTTTCTCCATTGTTGAAGGCAAGGGAAGGAAGAAAGCTTGATCTTTGGGTAAGTAAATGATCTCCATTGCTCAAGTTCCCTTCTTAAATGTTGATCCTTGAATCATGGGCTTCATTTTGGTGTGTGTAGTGTAGCCATTTGGTGTTGATTTGTGCCACACAAAAATCTGATTGTTGGTGAATCAAGAACTCTCTTTGGAGAAGTTGATAAGGTGAGTGAAACTAATCTATCTATCTAAGTTCCATACCATTTGAAGTAGTTTATAAATTCTGGAAATTTTGGCTTGAATCCGAAAATTGGATGCCACTGTTCATTTGGTATGTTTTTGGCATGAGAATGGTGTTTTGCAATGAGTTTAGGATAGATAGATTGATTGGTAATTGAAATGTGAAGTTTGGTTAAGATTGGTGTTTTGATGAAATTGTTGCCCAAAACCCAAAGCATGATAACGGAGTAGGATTTTGATGATTCTGAGTATTCCATTAAGTTTATTGGGTGTTTTTGTGTGGGAATGGCTTTGGGGTTAAGTTTTGTGTCCATAGGAATCAATTGGGCAAAGGTTAAGGAGAGTGCCTCTGTTTTCTGCGTTTCCTGCTATCTGAGGTATTCACTCGAGCAGACAGGGGTGTGCTCGAGTGAAGTATGAATATCACCTGAGCAGAAGGGGTCTGCTCGAGTGAGGGATGAGTTTCACCCGAGCAGGGATGAACTCTGCTCGAGTGCTGAGTGGTTTTTCCCTTTTGTGCTTCGAGTTTGTCTAGGGTTTTATGAGCAATGCTCGAGCACATCGCTTTGTGCTCGAGTGAGCGAAGAACATACTCGAGTGAGCATGGTCTGCTTGAGTGAGATTGTGCTTTAGGTGGGAGTTGTGCTCTCGGGTTGTCACTCGCGAGTAAGGTGCGCGAGTGTGCCTTCTCACTCGCGGGTGTGAGGTGTGTGCTCAGTGCATGTGGTTGTGCTCGAGTGATCATGGTCTTGGAGAGCGTTGTGTGCTCTCGGGTCCTCACTTCCTGGACTTCTCTCGTGGGTGCTCGAGTGAGGCATTTAGCCTTGTGCTCGAGTGAGCCAGTTCCTGGAAGTTTCTTTGTGATCTCGGGTGCTCACTCGCAGTCTCACTTTCTCTTGTGCTCGAGTGCTGTCCGTACCAATGCTCGAGTGAGAGCATTTGTGCTCGAGTAATGTCCGTACTTGTGCTCGAGTGAGAGCATCTGTGCTCGAGTGAGATGACCAAAATGAGTGTTTTGCCTTCGGGTAAGGGGTCTTTGGGATAGTTCTTCCTACCCTTTAGGAGTTGTGTTAGGAGTATTTAAGGACTCTAAAAGAGCAATAATGATAACCAATTAAGTATGATAAGTGGATTAAGTCTTGGAATAGAGAATAACTCTTCGTCCCTAATTGTGAAAATAGGATTTGATATTTGCCTTCCTCGGGAGAGACCGGCGCTAGGACACGCCCGGAAGAACTCAGGTAGTGACTTTTCACTCATATCTTGTATGATGTTTTGGTATGCATATCTTATCATTGAACTTGTGAATTGTGTGCCATGGTCCATTACGGCGTGAGCAGGTCAGCGTGAGCCGTATAGAGAGTGACAGTGGTCATCCGTAGGTCGGCCGTTGGACTGCCGTCGTAATCGACATGGATCTTTGTGAATCCGACCCGTGGGGGCGGCGTTTGTGAAATCAGCCATGGGCTGCGTGTGTGTATCTTGCCTATGTGGCTTGCGATTATGATATGCTTTATATGGATCCCAGCTGTGGTGAATTATACTGTGTTGATTGTTGTGATGCAATACAACGTGAGCAATTCAGCATGAGCAATCGTCAGGGATGACATGTGTCATACTAACCATTGCCATTGTAACTGCCGTTGTAGTTGCTTGTGTGGATAATGATTTGATTACATGCATTATTGTTGTACATTATATGATTGACTTGTTACTACGGGGATTCTTTAGAATCTCACTCTCCCAAAATTAACCATTTTAGACAGGGTTGAAGGATCGAGAGGCAAGCGGGCGATGAAGAGTAGTTAGAGCTCCTGTTTAGGAGTATATTCTGGATTTAATGGTTATCATTGTATATTTTGGAATTGTTTATAGTGGATTTTGTGTAATCCCCAAGTAAAAGGGTATGAATTGTAGGCTTTGTGCCTTGTGTAAATCCCTTTTTGTATATGAATGGAACCCGAGTGAGTCGGGAATTTACTCGCACTCTGATATAGTAACTTGTCAGGATATAGCGTTAAAGGCCACAAAGCATGTCCAATTTGTGAAGAAGGCACATGCTACCATCAACTTCAATATGGAAGAAAGACGGTTTACCTTAGCCAAAGGTGATTTCTTAGACGAAGCCACCCTTATCGTAGAATAAAAAAACCTTTTTTTGGTGGTCAAGAGTTTGAAGATGCCCTAGAGACATTGGCTGGGGAGAAAATTTATGAAAATGTGAAAAATATCAATACGATCTTTGGTAAGCCATCAAAGAGTAGAAATGAGAAAAATATATGAAAAAAATTTCCGTCTTCTTTGATCTTCCATATTGGTGCAATATTGATGTCAGACACTGTATTGATTTCATGCATGTGGAGAAAAACATATGTGATAGTATTGTTGGGACACTGGTCAACATACAAGGAAGTTCCAAGGATCGTGTGAAGGCAAGATTAGATTTGCAAGAAATAAGAATACAAGAAGATTTACATCCAAGGCTATATGGTAATAGAACTTTTTGTCCTCCAGCTGCTCATACTTTATCTAAGGATGAAAAAAGCAGTTTTTGTGAGTGTCTACATGGCACCAAAGTTCCCTCAGTGTATTCTTCAAATTTTAAAAACCTTGTATCAATGAAAAACTTGAAGTTAATAGGGATAAAGTCTCATGATTGTCATGTCTTAATGCAACAACTACTCCCAGTAGCTATTCGAGGCATTGTCGAATATGATCTTCAACACATATTAACTAGACATTGTTTCTTCTTCAATGCCATTTGTTGTAAAGTCATTGACAACGAAAGATTAGAGGAATTGGAAAATGAAGGATATATGATCTTGTGCCAGCTTGAAAAGCTTTTTCTTCCTTCTTTTTTTGACATCATGGTACACCTGATTGTTCATCTAGTGAGGGACATAAATTTGTGTGGCCCTATCTATTTTCGGTGGATGTACCCAATCAAAAGAACTATGAAAATCCTAAAAGGGTATGTGAAGAACCCCAACCGGCCTGAAGCATCTATTGTTCAGAAATATGTTTCTAAAGAAGCTATGGAATTTTGTCAACATTATTTGTCAAATATATGACATATTGGGCTTCCTATATGTCATGATCAAGAAGGGGGTAGACGTGGGGCAACAGTAAAGAGCATAGATGCTGATGAATTGCAAATAGTCCACTTGTACATCTTAAATAATGTTGATAAAGTTCAATATTACATGAATATCCATACAGAAATTGTACAGAAACAAAATAGTCAAATGAATGAATAAAGGTTAATTATGGAGTATAACAGAACTTTCACACATTGGTTCAAACAAAAGGTTGATGAAGAAGAATGAGTTTCTGATACAATAAATTGGTTAGCATGTGGTCCTAAAGTTGATATCATAAGTTGGACTTCATTTCAGATCAATGGTTATACCTTTTACATAAAGTCCCTAGATAATAAGAGCACCGTCTAGAACAGTGGTGTTGTATTAGTGGCTGAATCTATGCACTTCTCTAGTTTGAAAGATAAGAACCCTAAATTGGGTGACATACGTTATTATGGGGTTATTGAAGAAATATGGGTGGTTTACTATGTTAAAATTAGATTTCCCATTTTCAAATGCAAGTGGGTTAATGTCAATAATGGTGTAAAGGTCGATAGGTTAGGATTTACATTAGTAGATCTGAATAGTAGAAGTTTTGGGGATATACCTTTCATTATGGTAGATCAGGCACAACAAGTGTTCTATATATTGATCAAGCAAATAAAATATGGTCTGTAGCTCTCTAAGGAAAAAGCGTCGTTGATATTGATGAGAAAAGTTGCTCAAATTATAATCTTCTTGAGACTCCTTTTTCCAAGGGTATACCATAATTGAATGAAGAAGATGAAGCAGATAATAAGCATGGCACAAGAAATGATCATTATAAGGGAATATGGAAGATATCTCTTTATGATACTACTTTTATCTAAACTAATTATGATTATGAATTATATCTTTATATTTTACATAAATTTTCCATAGATATAGTCTTCTCATATTGTAGCTTAACGATTTATCTTTCTTTGTTGTCGTTACAGGAAAATGACAGATCCCCGGCATCCTAGTATAGAGGATCAGCCACTTACTGCACCTCCGAGTCAGCCACCTATTGCCCAGCAGAGTCAGCCAGCTAGTGATCCTCGAGTCAGCCACCTATTGCTCAGCAGAGTTAGCCATCTAGTATTAATTAGAGTGAGCCTAGCAATGCTCGTGGCCATGATCATAGTGAGCCTAGTAGCTAATTTATACAAAGGGGTAGACATGGCACACAGTTGATAGACATTTCCCTTAGTCGGAGTGCATGGAAAAAGACACCGATTGAGTTTGATGGATATTAGAAATCAATTGGGCCTAATGCAAGCCGATATAGGAGTTTTGTCGGCCTCCTTGACACAACAAGCTAAGCATCTTGATAGAGGAGTGGAGAAATGTCGATGAAAAGGTGTGACAACATATTTATAAAGGGGAGCGAGTGCCCAAGTGAAGAAACTTGTTGTGTACTGAGGTACCAAGAATCCACTGCATCTTGAAAGATACAGTGAAACTCTCAGAGAAGCTTTGAGGACTAGACGTAGGTCAAAGTGGTTGTGGCTGAACCAGTATAACTTTTGGTGTATACTTTGGTGATATTTCTCATAGCTCTTAACTACTTTAAATTTCTAGTTAATTTTTATATATGAAATGAATTTTCTGGTATCACCCAATTTACCCCCTCTTGGGTGAAATGAAATGCACTAACATTTGGTATCAGAGTGTAGGTCTTCTTGTTCAAGTATAACAACCTAAGAAGGATCTAATGGCAAGATAGGTGAAGGAATACTTCCCGACGGAGCTTCTATCACCAGACCACTAGGTTTCAGCGGTGAACACTTATCTTTTTGGAAAGCAAAGTTCAAAGTATTCGTAATGGCTATAGAATATGGACTATGGGAGGTGATTAAGAATGTAAACTATAAACCTATAAAGATTGTAGATTCACAGAAAGTTCTTAAAGATACCAGTCAAGTACGATGAGAATGACAAGAAACTCATCACTCTTAACAGCAAGGCAATTCTGATGATTCAAAGTTCCTTGAGTCAAAACGAGTACTTTAGAATTTGTACACTTCCAATAGTCAAGGAAATGTAGCAAGCTTTGTAAATAGCTCACGAAGAAACTTCAGTAATAAAAGAAAACTGGATCAACACTCTGGTTACTGAATTTGATTTACTTCGAAGGAAATCAGGTGAGTCAATAGCTAAATTTGAACTTAGATATACTTATCTTGTTAATCAACTTGTAGCGATTGGGAAAGTCTATGATCAGCATACCCAAATAAGAAAGTTTCTTAATATACTCTCTAAAGAGTAGGAGGCCAAAGTCACTGTGATTGAGGAAGCAAAAGGTGAATTAATGTGATCAGTTCCTTCTCTATTCGGAAGTCTCTCTGAATATGAAAGTAAATTGAAATGGAAATGAGAACTAGAAGATATTGGTGACAAGAAAAATAGAGGCCTTGTACTAAAAGTAAAAGAAGAAATTCAAGAAGATGATGAAGACTTTGACGATGATGAAATAGGCCTTATAGTAAAATGATTTAAGAAATTTTACAAGAAAGGCTAAGGATTCAAGAATTTTCAGAAGGGAGGAACAAGCAGTAAAGAACATATCATCTACTATGAATGTGCAAAACTAGGACATATCAAATATGAATGTCAAGAACTGGCTCATAAGAATAAAGAAAAGAGAGGCAAGTTCTAGAACAAGAAGAAAGCCTTTTTATCTGCTATATGGGTAGAGAGTTCATCTAATAAAGATAATGATGATGAGGATGTAGCCAATATCTGTTTGGTTGCTCAAAAAGAGTTAGAAGAAGAAGAGGTAACTGATTATGATCCTACATATGATGAATTACATTCTGAATTTATTTAAGTAGTTAAAGAATTAGTTGTTTTTACAAAGAAAAACAAAAATCTTGAAGCAAAACTCAAAGATGTTTTAAAAAAGGATTGTGAAAACAGTTTTTTGAAAAAGAAAAATACTGATCTCATGAGAACTCTTGAAAAATTCACCAAAGGGAGAGAAATGGTAAAGGTAATTTTAAAAGATCAATGATTTGTAAATGACCGATCTGGTATTGGATATGATCCAAAATCATATAAAAGGAAAGGAAGAAAGAAAGCAGGAGGTAAGACATACTTGAGTTATTTTTAGCATTCTGTACATATATCAAATCCTTTTGCATATTATAATTTCTGTAATAGAAAAGGTCACTATACTTCATTATGCTTACATTAAAAGAAAGGAAAAATAAGAGCCTACAAATGGGTTCCTAAAGGTACATATATTCAGAAAATAATTTGTACTAACCCAAAAGATATGGGTAAGTAAGACTTAATTCGTATTTGAGTATTGATATGTCTTAAAGCATCCATAAACAACAAGTAGTACATAAACAGTGGATGCTCTAGACATATGACTGGTGATTTGAAAAGTTTTATCTTGTTACAACTTAAAGAAGGTGGAAAGGTAAATTTAGAGGAAATCAATCTGGAAAGATAGCAGGAATTAGTGAAATAAAAAATGATAAAGTCATACTAGTCAAAGACGTATATTACGTTGAAGGCTTGTGTCATAATTTGTTGAGTGTAAGTCAAAGCACAGATAAAGACAACTGGGTAATGTTTGACACAGAGGAATGTCTAATTGTAAACAAGAAAGACTTACAATTAGATAAGAATAATATCAAAGCAAAAAGGGAAGGTAATTACTATACTCTTAATATCAGTAAAAATGATAGTGAAAACTATTTTCTAAGTAACATCGATGAAAGTTAGCTACGGCATAAGAGATTAGCTCATGTCAATATGCATCAACTAGGCAAGTTACTTAAAAAGGATTTAGTGATTGGATTACCTAAAGAAAACTTCAAAATGATTTGATCTGTGACGCATGTCAAAAGGGTAAACAAACTAAATTATCTTTCAAATCAAAAAATGAGATCACAACCAATAGACCACTTCTATTGCTATATATGGATTTAGTTGGACCAGCAAGAATTAAAAGTCTTGGTGGTAACTTATATTTATTAGTAATTGTTGATGATTTTTCTAGACTTACATGGACTATTTTCTTATCATTGAAGGATGAAACCTCTTGAGAATTTATTGTTTTTGCCAAGAAAGTACAAAATGAGAAAGCATGTCTATTATAAGTATTAGGACAGATCACGGTGGAGAATTTGAAAATCAAGCTTTTAGAGACTATTGTGATGCTAATAGAATTGATCACAACTTTTTTGCTCTAAGAATACCTCAACAAAATGGAGTCGTGGAACGAAAGAACAGAGTACTTACTGAAATAACTAGAGCAATACTGAATGAAAAGAATGTGTCTCAAGTTTCCTGGGGGGATGCAATAAGCTCAACATGCTATATTTCAAATAGAGCCTACATCAGAATAAAACTTGGAAGGACACCATATAAATTATACAAAGGAAGGAAGCCTAATCTTGTTTATTTGCTCATATTAGGCTGTAAGTGTTTCATTCACAATAACGGAAATGATAACCTAGGAAAATTTGATTCTAAATCATATAAAGGAATATTCCTGGGATATTTTAACCGAAGTAAGTTATATAGAGTTTTTAATAAACAAATATGTGTTGTTGAAGAATCAGTTCATGTTGTATTCGATGAATTTGAAACCTCTGAAAAAGTTATTAATGACGAGCAGGAAAGAGTCCTTAACCAAGAATTTATGCCTAAAGCAATCAATCCAGAAAATGGCCAAACCTAGGATGAGGAAAAGTCGCTAGGACAACCTAGAGCCTAGAAATATAATAAGAGTCATCCCCTAGAGCAAGTCATAGGAGATGTGAGTGAAGGAGTCAAAACTAGAAAAAAAAATTTCAATGAAGTTAGTTTTTCTGGCTTTATTTATGAGATTGAACCTTCTAACATTGACGAAGGCCTATCAGACGATGATTGGGTAATAGCAATGCAAGAAGAACTAAACCAATTTGAAAGAAATCAAGTTTGAGATTTAGTACCTCGACCTAAGGATCATCCGATCATTGGCACTAAATGGGTATTCAAGAACAAACTTGATGAATCCGCAACCATTGTCCGAAAAAAGGCAAGATAGGTAGCCAAAGGCTATAATCAGGAAGAAGGAATTAATTATGAGGAAACATATGCTCTAGTGGCTGAATTGGAAGCTATAGAAGTACTCTTAGCCTTTGCATGCATCAAAGGCTTCAAAATGTATCAAATGGATGTAAAAAGTGCATTTTTAAATGGTTATATTATGGAAGAAGTATATGTAGATCAACCTCTAGGTTTTGAAGATGTAACTAAGCCTGATCATGTTTTCAAATTAAGAAAAGCTTTATACGGTTTAAAATAAGCCCCTAGAGCATGGTATGAAAGACTTAGTAAATTTATCATCGATCAAGGTCTTATACGAGGAAAAATTGATACAACACTTTTTACGAAATGAAAATGAAATGATATTTTAATTATACAAATATACGTTAATGATATAGTTTTCGGCATTACTAATGAAACCTTATGCAAAGAATTTTCTGAGATAATATAGGGGGAGTTTGAGATGTCAATGATGGGAGAATTGAATTTCTTTATTGGTTTACAAATCAAACAAAGAAGGAATGAAATTTTCATATCTCAAACAAAGTATTTGAAAGAGTTATTGAAGAAATATGGAATAGATGAAGCAAATGGAATCGATATGCCTATGAGCTCAACTACATTGCTTGATGCTGATGTCAAATGAAAAGTTTACAACTTCAGAACTGACATCCAATTCAGTATTGGTATGTGTGTAAGATATCAATCAGCACCAAAGGAATCACATGCCCAAACTGTCCAACGTATCTTTTGATATCTTGCTGACACTACAAAATTGGGTCTCTAGTATCTTAAAGGAAGAAATGAGTACCTAGTTGCATACTCAAACTCTGATCGTGGAGGATATAAGACAGATATAAAGAGTACCAGTGGACAATGTCAGTTTCTTAAAGGTTCTCTTGTGTCTTGGTTCAGCAAGAAACAAAACACAATGTCCCTTTCATTAACCGAAGCTGAGTATATTGCTGCATCAAGTTGTTTGTGCACAAGTGGTATGGTTGAAGCAACAACTACAAGATCTTGGTATTTATTTGAAGGAGATACCTATATACTGTGACAACACTAGTACGATAAGCTTAGCAAAGAATCTAGTTTAATACTCCAGAACCAAGAATATTGATGTTAGATATCATTTTATCAGAGATCATGTCCAAAAGAAAGATGTGAAAGTGATATTCATTCCAACTTATCTTCAACTAGCCGATATCTTTACAAAACCCTAGCAAAAGACCAATTTCTATTTATAAGAAGAGAGTTGGGAATGGTAAATCCCAATGAATTGTAAGTTATCTAGTGTTTACAAAATGTTAGATGATGTTATTTAGTGATGTTTTGATGATTACTAACTTAAGCATTAGAGTTTCTAGTAATTTTTTTTGCAAGAATTTGAAACTCTACTTTGGGATATGAAAAGCAAAGGTTAACACAGTACCATATCACTCAAGTGACAACTTTAAGTAATTTAAATTACACAAGTGATAACGACAAGTAATGGTAAGCATTACTCGAATAAGAGTGATCACTTGTGTAGCTACTCGAGTGATGTCTTAGTGTCACTTGAGTAAGCCCTCTAGTGATCATGATTACATATCACAAATCAACCTTGTTTTAACTCAAATCTTTATTAAAGTATCATCAAATCACCAAAGGAATATATATGGGTAATTACAATATTACTTATGATAGGTACACGTTTAAATTGCATTAATTTAAATTTCTAGAAATGATTACTCGAGGAAGCCCTCGAGCAAAGGCCCAAGATCACTTGAGGGAGCCCTCGAGTAATGTCAGGCAACAGGGATACAATACTATGCATTATGTCATTTTCAAAAAATTACTTCAAGTGATTCTCTGAGTAACCTTCTAAAAATTTTTCACAAACATTTCTTCACTTCATTTCCATCAAAACCCACTAAAAATCCTTGTGAAAAACCTCTTCAAATCTCTTAAAATCGCCATCCCTAACCTCCGACTATAGCAAGAAATTTTCCAAAAAATATTTTCCTCTCAATCACTATGGTTAGAACGAAATCTCCTAATCCTCATACTCCATCTAAGTCTTCTGAACCACATCAACCCTCTGAGTCACCTTCATCACCTCCTACCAAGAAACAGAAGCTATCTCCTAAACCTAAAGCTAAACTGAAGCCTTAAGGCAAACCCAAAGTGAAAGGAGTCATGATCAAAGAATCTAGAATCACAAGGGCACAAACTCAGAAAAGCTCACATCTAGGGAGAGGCAAAGGAACCAAAGCTCCATCTCCTCCTCCTTCTTGTTCTGACTCAGACACACCTTCCTTTTCGAGGAAAAGCACATAAGGACCAAAGCTATGGCAAACATCTTGAAAGAGCCCTTCAATCTAAAGTCACAACAAAGGAAGGCCAATCTTCAAAGGTACCAAAAGAGAGGGAAGAAGAAATCACATTCCCTCCAAAGGGATTCAATTTGAAGAAGATTGAGGAGTCACAAAAATTCTTAGATCACTTTTCAAGGAGAAGAGTGTGCAAGATGCACTTCATTGATCTCAACCATCTTCAAAAGGTATTTAAATTTGACCTCTGTCCTTATCTAGAGTCCTATATGCCCTGGCTATCAGTTAAACTTTATTTTTGTACAAAGATAGTGTAACCCCCCTCCGTGATTATATCTGAAATACGTGATTAAAATGAATTAGAGACCAACGGATAAACAAAACTCATTTCATTCCCCATCCTTGAGATAGGGTTTTCACATATACGTTTCAAAATCTAATACAAATGGTCTCATATTCACATATCAAATACAATTACTTAGCATGGATAAATCACATTTAGTATATATTAGAGTGCACAACATAGATTTGGCAATCCCTAGTTTATACCTTTCACCAGTGAGTTTCAAAGGCACATTCACCCATATACAAGTTCTCATATGGGGATTACACAATATCCATTCGAACACATATCCAAATACACATTTCAATCCATACAACCATATATACATCCAAACATGTACAGTTATCCCAACTACAATGATAACCAACTACCAAAATTACAACCCGAGAAAGTCCCGCCGCCCTTAGTTGCTTACTCCATCCTCGATCCACCTACCCTGTCTAAAATGTTGGTAGGGGAGCGTAAGATTCGAGAGAATCTCAGTAATAAAATAGTACTAATATACATGCAAGATAAATGTTTAATGCATGACATTCTTGCTTTACACTAACTCATGCTCACACAATGACAAATCTGCAAACTCAACGTTTCGAATAACATACTTATGGTCATAGCATAAATTGAAACAGAGCTTCAATCATTCATATATGTTTCACATAATCAAGAGAAGCAATAACATACATCAATACACCAACACAAATATCAATTACATGCAGGAGAGGTAAGTTCCCTACCTTAATCGCCTTCCCTGATCCTCAAATAACACACCTCGATTTGTGTGCCAATCCCTCAGACTCTCAACTCAGTCCTACAATTCCAAATGTACCATTTAGACACTTCTATAGTGTTTCTGGGGGTTATATGAGCATATTATGAAAATTTACTAAAATGCCCCCAAGGACCTGGCCTAGCCCGACCGTACCCGGTCCGACTGTATTTTTCCCAAAATTTTGACATGGGCTATTCTAACATATTTTTGCCCAAGGAATCTATTTCTAGACTCAAAATTATCAAATTCATTGTCAAATTACAAAATTAACCTTGACGGCCCCA
Organism: Inga leiocalycina; assembly: GCA_963242795.1. Taxonomy (NCBI): domain Eukaryota; kingdom Viridiplantae; phylum Streptophyta; class Magnoliopsida; order Fabales; family Fabaceae; genus Inga; species Inga leiocalycina. Next base: position 74,242,438 of record OY725321.1, read on the forward strand.
CTTTAAGGGTTTTAGGGGCATTTTCGTAATTATGCTTTTTTGACCTTTTCTAAAAAAGTGACCAACTGTAAACCACCTAATTTTCCTTTGTGAATCTAATAGAATCATCAAATCATTGAAAATCCAACTCTAAGGCCCATTTACAGCCATGACCAAAATGTATGGGTTTTCTAGGGAAAATCGGGGTTTTGTGATTTCGACTCCATAAACGCGTTCCTTTCTACTTCTAACCACTTTATTGACTATTCCATTAGGTTACAACTACCATTTAGTATCAATTTGGGTAGCATAACCCTTAGGCCAACCTATTTCCAAAAATTAAAACCGATGACAATCCGGCAAAATTTCACCGATTAAATTGTCCACAACAGCCATAATAGTCAATATACAAGAGTTTAGAAGTTACCTCAAGCTCCCACTAGCTTTTCCTCAATATGGCTAAAAACCCTAAGCTCTTCCACACCAAAGTTGGCTTCAAAAGCCTTGAAATACATAAAAGAGAAGCTTAGGTGCGGAGTTATACACGTTAGATATGAATTCACCGAAGAAATCGACCTATCTTGTGAGTTTTCTCCCCTTTCTCTCTCTAGATACTCTCAAGCTCTCTCTCTCTCTCTCTCTTATTTCTCATGGTGCTGCACGATTTTGAGGAAGAGGATGAAGGGAAATAACTTTATGTAATATCCCCTTTTCCCTTTTTAATTATTTAACAAGCCAAAATTCTAAATTTTGACTTTTTGTGTATAAAGCCCATTTAACATGAAATTCTTATTTTCTCTCTCTGGTCATCCATGAATCACGTCCCAAGGGCCCAAGTTAGTGTCAAAATGGCCTGTTAACAATTTATCCCTTAATTACAAACTTGCCATCACATAATTTCCATCATTTTCGAATTTATCTCAATTATGGCATATTTTCTTCCCAAATTTTAAAAAATCATAACTAATTCTAAAAAAAATAGAATTAGAGTGATTTCAAAGGCTATAGAACCCATATTAAGTATAGTTTCAAGGAAAAATATAGCATTTTACTATTTGGAAGCACATCATTCCCAGAATTTTAATCTTTACATGTTGTCCTAGAAATTTCACAGTTTTTCTGTACTGACTTCAAAAATTTATAAATTTTTGTTTAGAGCTCTAATTGAGTCATATGCCTATCAAATTAAAGCTTATGATGTCTACTTCCATCCTGTAGAATTTCATAACTTTTGCTCATCATTTGGTCATACAAAATCACATGACAAGCTCACTACCTCAAAGACGATTTTACCAAAAACATAATTACTTTCTCCAAAATTCACCATTTTACTTTCTTTAATACCCCAAAGATATAAGAATCATTAGAGAATAAATTTGGGCTCCTGCTAAACTGGATCTTAGCAGTCCACTTTTTTCAGGCTTATTTTCTAGGCTTAAATCTCAAAATTCAGGTTATTACAGATAGTTAGGAACTTCTATTGTAATTTAGAACCTGTCAATGATCCTCTTAGAAATTCCCTGGAAGAAGAAATGGTCTCTAAGGTTAGGGGTAAGAAATCCTAATCTCATCCTCCAAAATCAACACCTGGTTAGGGATAGGGACTCCTTAAAGATAATTATCCTAATCTTGATTCAAACTAGCCTGGTGAGATTGTGGGACCCCTCAGTTTCAACCCAAGTGATATGTGTGATTTTCATCTAGTTTTATAGTATATCTTTTCAAGAGCCACAGTCAACAAATTCAATAATTACACTCATTTCATAGAGAGTGATTACAAAAAATTTGCCTCATTTCTTCTCAAGAATAAAAAAGACCTGGGTGAGTTCATTTTTGCTGAGAGTAAGAGATACAGATTTGAAGGAAAAATCTCCACTCCAATGTCTTATCCTCAGCTCATATCTTTATTCTTAAAAAAGAATAAGATTTGGTACTTGAAGAAGAATGAACCAATTAAGAGGCTAACTCCAGTGGTACGAGATCAGATTAGGAAATTGAATATTGAGATTCCCCTGAAGACACCTCTTGAATCTAGTCCCAAAAAGAAAAAGAAGACTGAGACTGTTGCTAGTCGGATGGATGATACACAGTCTTTTGCCCCCTGCCTTAACTGCTCCTCCTTCTTTCTTTGAATCTGCATTATAGACATTTTTGGAAAATATTCTTAAAGGCTTTGATGTAGATATTGCTAACACCAATACGGAGCTTGTCACTCACATGAATGAAAAGATGGAAGAGCTTATAGCAATTATGGATAAGAGGCAGGAGGAGATGTTAGCAGAACAATGGCCTAAAGTGAACTTCTGAGATCACTTTACACAAGACTTAATGCCATGTTAACTGGTTCATCCACTCCTGGTCCATCTATGTCTGTATCTGCACTAAAGTATGAACCATCTTTTATGCCTGGACCTTTTTCTATTCCTCTTCCTATCATACCTATCACTATTCCCAGAAACTTTCTTTTTACCATGCCTAACCCTAACCCAGAAACATCTAAGCCCATCCATATCATCATTAATGACCCTGTCCAGCCCCAGCCAATACCCATACCTATTGTTTAACTTACAGGTACGGTGATTATTTCATCTGGTGATCATCAGTCACCTGCTAGTATAGAGAAGGTGGAGGTTAGTTCTCAGCTTTTAGATCCACAAAATCCTTCAAAGGGTCTTCTTCAGATACTTCCAGTGAATGTCTCTAAACCTAAACCATCATCTTCAGATTCTTCAAGTACGAGTGACTCACACGGCTCTATATTTACACCTCTTCCTGTCATTCCCATTTCTGGGGCCCAGCCATATAGTGCTAGCCTTCTCTCGATTAATTCCCACCTTTGTAATGAAGACAAAAAAGGGGAGAAGAACCTGGTGTGATTTTGTGATGAATGACATGATTTTGTAAAGAATGCATAGGGATATGGGTGTATAGGGTTTCAGGGAGCTTTATGAGTTCCTGTTTTAAGTTTGCGTATGTAATGAACTCATTATATAGTTTAATTTGAAGTTATTTATATTAATTTGTGGACTAATGATTTTTTTTATTGTGTATGCAAGATAAATGAATGAAAAACTAGAACATACCTTCAAAGTTGAGTTTTTGAATTTAACATCATTAAAATTGGATTCAAAAAGATTTCAAATACTAAATTTCTCAAAATCATTAGATTTGGATTTAAAATGATCTTTCCTAAGTCATTTCAAAAGAGTTTTGAAGAAACATATGATTGAAAACTTAATTCCAAAAAGTTTGTTCAAAATCACCAAGTTTTGTCATCATCAAAAAGGGGGAGAATGTTAGATCCCATATGTTTTGATTTTAACAAAGATTGGATTAATGTTACAAATGTTTTGATAATAAACAAAAGGGTTTGAATAAAGTAACTAAGCTCTTGGTGGTAGGAAAAATCATTACTCAAGTAACTATTCAAGTAATGAAGAAGAACTAAAAGACAGAGAATAGGAGAAAGCATTACTGGCAGATTTTTGAAGAATTTACTCGAGTAAGCCCTCGAGTAATGATCCTTCATTACTCGAGGGATCACTCCAGTAATGTGTGAGAAATTGTTTCAGAAGCTCTATCAAAAATTGCATGGCTTTACTTGAGGATTTACTCGAGTAATCTGAAAATAAATTAAAGCATTACTTGAGTGATCACTGGATTAATCAGCAAAGAAATGATGCAGTAACTCTCAGCCAAGAAATGAGTAACATTACTCGAGGGATCACTTAAGTAATTTTGAAATGAAAAGATTGCATTACTTGAGGGAACACTTGAGCAATTAGGTAAGCAATGAAGCAGTTACTATCAGCCAAGATTTTGATGACATTACTTGAGGGATCACTCGACTAATTAGAAAAGAATTGGAAGCATTACTCGAGGAATCAGTCAAGTAATTAGAAAAGAAAAGAAACACTTACTCGAGGCATCACTCATGTAATCAAGTCTGTCAAGTTTTGTAAAATGAATTACTCAATGGATTACCCCAGTAGTCTAGTCAGAAAACATTGACTTAACTATGTGCGAATTTTTCAGTAGGTCACTCGAGTAATAGATCATGATCACTTGAGTACCCACTTGAGTAATATAGTACAGAGAGTATGATTTTAATCTATTGTTCATTGATTTGTTATATATATGATTCACCTTTTATTATTTTAGTATTTTGAGTATATTTGTAGAGAAACAATGAAGAGATCATGCGTTAAGAGAAAAGTCAAACAAAAGATTTGAACGTTCACCTACCATAAAAGGATAGTTTTCATATTCAAAGACAGGTCAAACGTAGCTGTGCAACTCTAATGGACAAGTTGAAATTGTTCTAATGGCTATCATAACTCATCTATAAATATGGGAATATTCAACATGGAACAAACACGACTTAGAACATACTAACATACACTGATCAATATATTCTTAGTCCTCTGTTTCTTATATTCACTCTTTGTACTTTAGTGATTATATAGTTTCTCTCGGAGAGAGATTTTCTTTACAAACTCAATATCTGTTATTGAGACAACTTAAGGTTATAGAACCTTGAGTTGGGGATTGTTTACAATGTGTACGGGAGAGCGAGTGTCCAAGTGAAGGAACTTCCTATGTATTGAGGTGCCAAGAACCCACTGAATCTTGGAAGATATAGTGAAACTCTCAGAGAAGCTCTGAGGGCTATATGTAGGTCAAAGTGGTTGTGGTCAAACTAGTACAACTCTCGATGTACACTTCGGTGATATTACTGCTTTAAATTTCCAGTTAATTTTTATATATGAAATGAATTTTTTGGTATCACCTAATTCACTTCCCCTATTGGATGAAACACTTGCCCTAACAAGATGAAGATGATGGCTTTAAAATATCCTACACCTACTTTAAGAAATAGTTGTTTAATGTTTTATGACACATGTTTTCCGTAAGCCTTATCCCTTCATAATTATATCATAAAACCTTTATTTGATTAGAACCAATTATCTCCATCCTTTTAAGGCCCAAAATGACACCATGTTAGGGTCCTTCTTAACCCAAATGAGCTTTATCCAATTTGTCTAACCAATTGTACATATTATTTTATTGAAATTCCAACATGTGCTCTTATCTTGATAAGTTCATATTTATTTCCTTGGCTTAAGATGATGATGCATGGCATGATTTCTTCTAAGCATATATTTTTCCCTCTAACTTCCCTTTATGGATGAAAATAACAAGAAGAAAGGGAAACATTTTCCATAATCTTCTCTCTTCAATTAATTAATTATGTACATATCCACCTTTTTGACTTTTCCACATGATTATTTTTTTCTTGACTTATTTTCTTCATTTTCACCATAGCTAGAGCCCTTAAATTGGGAAAATATGTGCTTTTATCTTATTCCACAATTTACACAACTACCATTACATTTTCCCCCCAAATTCTCAATAGTTGGGCATTCTGGCAGATATTTTGATCAAACATTGAAAAATCATAACTTTATGTGTAGAAATTCAATTAGAGTGATTCTAAAGGCTATGAAACCCTTATTGAGTATGGTTTCAAGAAAAAATGTAGCCTTTAGCCAACTGGAAGTTCAACATTCCCAGAAATTACATCTTTGGACGTTGTCCTCGAAATTGGCCAGTTTCACTGTGTAAATTTCAAAAATTCATAACTCTTTGTGTACAGCTCCATATGACCTATATAACTTATCAAATTAAAGTTTGATAAGTCTACTTTTTTTCTAGAAAATTTCATTCTTATTGAACATCACTTGCCTATTTAAAAATGTCACACAACAAGACTAATACACAGGGAAACTCACTGGCAGCAACTTCAAATGCTTACAATTTGTGTTCTAGACACAATCATTTTGTGTGTCACCACTAATTTCTTTTTTTTTTGTCATTTCTTGTGCTCTTTAATCCACCATTTTATCCCCTTAAATATAAATAATTTTGGTGACAGAAATTTGGGATGTTACAACGAACCAAAGGAAATTATTGTCAGTAACTGACCCAAAGCCAAACAATCACCATGCAATGATATTCAATTACATACAGTGACTGATTTTGCCTCATTGAACTTTAATTTGCATCTATCTATCACTATATCAATTTGATCAATTCTTTTCCTCCAATTAGCTTTAGTTTCAGTTACTCTTCTCACTCAAAAACCACCCTCAATCAAAGGAATCCAAGGCAACAAAAATATTAGATTCTATTGTTGCATGTGGAATCCAGCCTCCTCTTCCTCTCCTTCTTCTTCTTCGACGATGCTTCCTCTGGTTCTCACTTTCTCTTGTTCTTTCACACCATTCCCTGTTTCTTATTGTGAAAAATGAGAATAAGAGGTGGCACATGAAGATTAATGCTGAAGGCATGTGTGAGTAGTATGGGATGGCTAAAATACTATTATGCTCAAATCAATCCTTTTGTTTGCAACTTTATCAATTAAGAAAGAAATTAATTTTAAAAAAAATAAACCTCAATATTTTCTTCCTCAATTGACTCCTTTGTAGCATAAGGTAATCTCTCTAAAATTTTCAAGCCAAACAATTATCTCTAGCTAGTTTTCTAGAATTTCTCAATAAAATAAGCCCTTATTTTCTAGAATTAGCTTTGCAATCATCAATAATTCTTTTTAGAAAACAAACCTCTCCACAAACACGTTTATTTCCCAAAATAACAAGCTATAGATATATAATTATTTTTTTGGCTCTAATATATATTTATTAGCCATTCCCTTATTTACTTTCCTAAAATTCTGGTTTGAAAATAAAATGTTCACCAATTAATTCATTTGTGAGGATATTTAATTTCTAAATAACCTTCTTAGACATCAAATATGCTTGATAAATCTCTCCCCAAATTTTTGGGATGTTACAAAGTTGATTTTGCATAGGTGTAAAAATTTCCAATTGGCCATCCATTAATTAGAGTAAGAGTTGATTTTGATAGCTTATTTTATAGGAAGGTTTTGTGTGTAAGTTGTGGGTATTTGGATGTTTTTCTGAGTGAGCTATTGTTCTAGAATTAATATCACCCTGAAAGTGTTAAAAATAAGCAAAACAACCCTAATAGTTAAAAAAAGGCTTTGACTATTAAAAATGTTTAGTATTAATATATTTAATAGCCAGGGGCCAAATTCAATTTTTTCTAACACTTCCAAGATAATATTAATCCAACAAAAACTTCTATATACCACTACTAAAAAAAGGGCATATGGACCAGTTGAAATTGGCTTCTTAGACCAAGTTTAAGAATGGTCTTGTATCGACCAGTTTAAAAAGTTTGTCCTTATTAAGACTGGACCTACAACTGGTCTTAAAAGTTACTTTTTCAGACTAGTTAGTTAAACGACCGATCTTAAAAAGTTTCAATTTATGATTAAAAAAATGCCCTCTCTTTAGACCAGGTAATTTCATAACCGGTATAATGGGTAGGCAATTTTTTTAAAAAAAATGTATATTTTATTTTGTTTGATAGAAGCCTTGTTAGATACTAGTATTATTATATCTAAAAGCTATATTATGTGATATAAATCCTACAGATGGCCCTAAAAATACAAATGCAATCAATATAAAAAATAACTATAACTAAGCCCTATATTATTAGATAATTTCTTAATCTTAACTCCGTCATTTGTTTTTTCAAGATTTACTATTTTTGCTTTCATTTTCTCTACCTCTAAAGGAGTTAGATGATTTTTAAATGTTGGATTTAATGGATGCAATTTTAGGCCTAGCATCTGTATGCTGTTGTCACATGATTCATATTGTAAACATCTCTACAGTTGAATGTAGCTACCAGTGGATTAGTTACCAGGTTATGATACTTATGCATTTTGATCCTTCAGAATCTTAAATATGAAACATGGCTCTACCCTACCCTAGTCTCAGGTGATAAAGGAGATGATTCATAGTTAATAAAGCTGAGTATAATAGAGTTAATATACAAATTTGAGAACTTGATTTTATATGAGTGAATTTCACCATATAAGGATTCTTGGTTGAGAAGGAAACCAAATTGAAGGCCAAGAATAAGGAAATAATTGACTAGGTGGAAATACTGATGACGAGGTCAGGATTAATAACTCTAAATCGGAGAATTAAAAACATTGGGTGGCTGGTCATCACTTGAAAAGATAAATTTGTTGCAAGCATTGATCACCTGGCCTACATTTGTCGTCATCTAATTTGGACGTGTTAATCATTAACTTGTCACTAATAACTCTACCTAGTTGGGGTAGTAGGGATGGGAATAGGTGAGGGTTATATCAAGCAACCTACAACTTGCCCTGGTTAGGGCTTGGCCTGTATAACAAGAGGCCAAGCTAAGGCCAATTTTGAGGCCTAAATATGTAAATAGGCTAGGCCTATTTTGTGAAGGCTTGGCTTGTTTGTACATTTTAAAATATAATTTCATTTATATTATATGTGTCTGTATGATATTTATATTTTTATCATTTTTTATTTCAATTTAAAAATACAATTATTAAATTATCATAGTGGGTTCGTTCTCTATAATTTAGAGCTCAAATAATAGCTTTTTAAATTAATTTTGATTTAGATTCATTAAATTAGAGGAATTAAATTTTATTTAAATCACATTGTAGGTTTTAAATTATAGGTCTTTAAACCTATTTAAAGCCTTTAAGGCCTACTTTTTTTTAAGCTTGTTTAAAGGCCTACATTATAAGTAGGCATGTAAAAAGGCTTTAGGCTTGCCCAGGCCTTTTAAAGGCTTAGGCCTGAGCCTAGTTGGGCCTGACCTGTTTCTACCCCTATTGAGTAGCACCTTATTATTGACCTTTAGTTTGATTTTGTAACAGCATGGCCCCCCACCCAAGGGACAACAGAGCGGTGTCAGACCAACCTCACCCCGCCTCCCTGAGGTCTTTTGGATGGCATGGAATTGTCCTCCCTCTACCTCTCAAAGGCTTATGGATTGTCTCCCCTCAAGGGATTTTAGCCCCCCAAGAATCAAAGGCAATACCTAAGGGATAAGTACAAGCCTTATGTGACCCTTGATAGGCACTTGCTCTATGGCACAAGTGGTTACCAAGTAACTCTTAAGGTGTTAGTTATCCTCAGCTAGTGTGCTCAAGTCCTTGGGGAGGCAGAAAAAATCCTCTATAGGAGATGACAATTCTTGCCTAATCTAAAAGACCTCAGGGAGGCGGGGTGAGGATAGGGCAGCCCATATGGAATGGCACATTTTCATGTAACGACATGGCCCCCCACATAGGAAGGCCAGGTACTGTCCCTTCCTCTGCACCACACAGGTGCTTAGGGATTTATTCCAACCATACAGGAAGGAATACGCCTCCCTAAGGACTCAAGGCCATAACTTGAGGATAAGTCATGCCTTAAGAGCTCCTTGGTAGCCACTTGTGCGATGTCATTAAACTTGAATCCCTCAAAGATGGTGCCAAGTCTTTGTGGGCTATAAGGACACCATGTTAGCCTGTGTATATTCACATAGGTATATTTTAATCCTACTAATTGCACACACTGAGCCCTTATGTAATGCAGAGAATTTTTCTCCACCTTGAGGGGTTGAATCATATAGTCCCTGAAAATCATTCTATCTTTCAGACATTCTTGAGACTCTTGCTAAACTGGGCTTAGTAGTCTATGAAAAGGGCAAGCTTCACCCAAGAGGGGGGTGAATTGGTGATGTGATAAATTTTTTCGGTTGATATGCTGATATAGTAATAGCTGTAGATAGAGTAGAGTTGAGAAGATAAGCACATAGAGAATTATACTGGTTCAGCCAAAGACCAGGCCTACATTCAGTCCTCAGAGATCAAGACCTACTGAGATGTTCACTATTCTTCCAAGATTCAGTAGGCTCTCAAAATGCCATAAGACAACAAATGTCCTTGAAAGGACTATGAGTAGAAATACTAGAAATTTCTCTCCCCCTTACGACATGTCTTATGTGCAGAAAAACAAACCTATGACCTTTATCTCTTGCTTACGTATACAAGTCTTATGAGCAACAACGTTCTCTCCTCCTTACACCATTGTAAGTCTTACGAGCAGCAACGTTCTCTTCTGCTTGTATGTTGAAAGTCTTATGAGCAGAAAGTCCTACTAGGAATTCTCTCACTGCTTCTCTCGTAAGGAAATCTCCCTTCTCAAGGTCCCAGTACCTTGAGATCAAATAGAATTTGAAGTGTATACAGGCTCTCTTATAGAGCAAATATGATAAACACTGAAGAACGATATGAATACAAAGAAAATGTGAATAATAGAGACTCGTGAATTTGCTTGTGTGAATTCTTGCACTTCATTGTTCTTGATGCTCTCTGGAGTTCTTTATTTATAGACATTTGTTTTTTCCCATTTGAATAATAATCATTTTGGAGCGAGGCATGTTACTATGGAATGGCATGCGTACGTTTGAAATCTTTGAATGCGGTAGGTACGTGCTTGGATGGTCGTAACGATGCTGTCTTCCGTTGTTTGACTTCCTCTGTGTCTTTCTGATTCAAAGGTTCAAACTCCTGCATCACATTAGTAATATATGTTAAATGATGTTATATAATAATAATAAGTAAAAATGAAATGAATAAATAACATTAAACCATATTCGGATTGAACGCTATAAGACTGGTGTGTTTTGGCTTCTACAAGAGTATCACTCGAGCGCTGTGATGTCTCACTCGAGTGCAATACTATATTTTCTCCTTTTGCTTCAGTTTTACACTTGCACTTACATAGATTTTGAGAGAGTGCATTTTCACACTTGTGAGTGATGTGGGTCCTAACTCAAGCACTGGTCCCCTCACTCGAGTGCTGCTTCATTTTACACTATGAGCCATGTCTCTGGACACCCTATTTTATCAAGAGTATGATTTTGCACTCGCAGGTGATGTGGGCCCTCACTCGAGCATACATACTCTTACTCGAGTGAGAAGAATATTCTTCTATAATATACTCTTTGTCTTAAGCACTTGCATCAGAATTGAAAGAGTTAGATTTCTCACTCGTGAGTGCTGATGTATCACTTGGGGATATGAACTCTTACTCGGTCATGCTTATGCTTCTCTATTCTGCTTGACTCTCGGCCAAACACTCGTAGTCTCTCACTCGATAGAACTCAGGTGTAGATAAGGCTATCACTCGAGTACAGAACCCATGCTCGAGTGAAGTGTTGATATCTTGTTTCTGACTTTGCTCTCTGTCAAACACTTTCAGTTCAACACTTTCATATGCTCGGGTGCAAAATAGCTTCATGCTTGAGTGTTGGTTATAGTGCTCGAGTGTATCAGTAAAATAGACAGCAATTACTCTCTGTCAAACACTTTCTATCCAACACTTGCATGTGCTTGAGTGTAGAAGAGGTTGATGCTCGAGTGCATCAATAAAAACTAACAGCAGGCATCATTAAACTTTGCCATATGCATTTGGTAACTTTGCAATCATTGACTAGACTTGTAAAAACATACTTTGCACACAATTACCTTTTGTTATCATCAAAACTTGGAATCGAACAGTCTACTTGATTTAAACTTCTTCTCAAGCTTCTATGCCCAAAATTTGGGACATTACAATCATGAAACTTAATTTTTTTTCATGTTTGTTATGTTTATATTTGGATTGCATTACTTTTAAAAATTTTTTACTCTGGACTTGAAATAATTAATGTTTTAGTTGTTGTTATATGTGTTATATATATCTATTTTATTTGTTTCTTTATATGATTCTTATACTAATATTTTTTCTTCTATAGAAATTCAAGGATGCTTCCTTCTTCCACATTCATTCCATAAACAAATATATCTCTTAATCTTCAACTTCAATTTCATCAGTTGAAGAAGCTAAATGATTATTACTTACACATTATGTTTCTCAATATCAAACATAATATTTATACCTATCTAACTTAATTTAATCATTCTCCTCAAATAATAATATTGGAAAAGTAAATTGCGAAATCATTATCATTTAAATTGTTATTTACTATACAACCATTCAAAATAATATTGACAAAAATAAATTGAAAAATTTATTCACATAATTGCTTTAATTCATGCAACATTTAGTAGCGGTTGGCCAACCACTATGAAGTTAAATTTAAAATTCAAAATTAAATTTTTGGCGCAACAATTTAAAATTTCATTAAATATTTGTAGCGGTTTTCAAATTTCTGAAATTAATTAGTAGCGATTCGTTAACTGATACAAATGGTGGGGCCAAATTTTTAGATTTCATTTAACACTACACACATATTTTGGGCAAAATAATTTGCCATCACATTTGTGGCGGTTAGCCAACCGCTGCAAAATATTTTTTTTAAAAAAATTTAATCCTCTAAATTCAAATGACAATTGTAGTGGTTTGAAAACCACTGCAAGATGCTCCTTGAAAGTCTAATCTATAGATGCATCTTGTAGTAGTTTGATAGCTGATTTGATAGGTAATTGTTATTAAGTAGAATTGAATTTGTTATCACAATAGCCCAAAAATGGAACGATAGTTTTGAATCTCTAGTCTAAATATTTTTATTTATTTCTTTAAATCTAGCTTCTATCTTCCGAGTTCATCAAGATCCAATACAAAGAAAATAGATATAATTGAAAAAAATCAAAATATATTCCAAAATGAATACTGAGTAACAAAAGAGTCAAACGCAAATATACAAACTCTTCTCAATTGAAAACATCCCTTCCCAGCTCATTAGGAAATTTAAAACTGCACGATAATTTTTTTTTTAAAAACATCATTCTAAAATCCCTAATAATCATGATGAATCTAAAAATGGATTACTCTTGAGTGGCCTAAAGCCTCTATTTATAACATAAAGAGGAAGCTTCCCTATTCCCCCCTAATGGATGTGAGACTTGCTATGTGTATATATATTCTCCTATCGTCCTCTGTTTTCTTGCTTTTATTACTAATCCTACAAAACAGAGAAAGATATCAGTAAATTTTAATTCATAAAAATTAGAAAATATGATAAGATTGTTTAAAAGAACTAAAAAGATGAAAAAAAACCTAAATATTCCTCTTACCTTTTCATATAGCTTAGCAGCCTTTGGATCTAATTGTAAATGCAAAGTCGTATAAGCTAAATAAACCAATCGATCTTTGGCTGCAGTTCTATGAAGGTTGAAATGCTTGCATAAGTGCTTAAGATTAGTGAGATTGCAATGCCCAATCAATTGTCCCAAAAACAGAAAATGCCAGTTTGTTTCTTTCATTTGCTCAGGGCTAAGTGATTGAACACGCTTGCTTTTTTATAATACTAACAGTCTAAGTCCTCAGGCTTTAACCATACGGGTGGTGCTTGATCGTGCATATCTTCTAGATTTTCAATTATGAAGCTAACAACTTCAGAGAACTTAGTTCACAAATCATACTTGTAACACCTTATGTCCAATAGACTCAAACAAGTATAAAAGAGTAGTGAAATAAGCATGGAACTAAAATTCAATCCCAGATTAAAACTTATTTTGAAAACATGTCCACAACTTCTGAACCTATCTCAGGAGGTGAACTTGGGATTGGTAGGGAATTTCGAGTATAATAAAATTTTTTAAAAATAGTTTCATAAACATTCACTATCTCACTAAGTCTCATTAGTACTTACATCCATTTTATCAGAGTATGCAAGCGTGTCTTTGCTTAAGTCTCACAATGTGTTCATTAGTTGATGTTTCTTCATCAAACATAAGTATTATCAATGTATATATAGTCACCACTGTTCTTTTACTAAGCTACTGATACTACTAGTTCTACCTCTGTACTATTGTCAAGTTTACATAGTTATGTACATTATATACAATCCCAAAAATATCCAAAATACTTAACATAGACAACCAACAACAAATCAAGTCCTTCAACTTTGTCCTCTACCTATCCATATTTACCTTCTTGCTCTGTGAGCTTCTAGCCTGTGCTGTAGTTTTGTGGGTTAAGATGCTTAAATAACCATGAATTATTTTTAAAAGTGCTAAAATAACCATCAACTATTTTTTAGAGCAAAAGTAACTATGAACTATGTAAATTGGAGCAAAATCGTTAACACTGTTAACGGTCAACACACACTTCAACATCATAATTAATGATAAACGTTTCTTATTTTAAGGGTTTTAACTGTTTTGCTACATTACGTGGAAGTCTGTTATAAGCTTGGCCTTCTGGTTGTGGCTCTTGCTTCGGTTCAAAAGGTGTCTTTTGCTTCTATTCTACTTGTGGTACTTGCTTTTGTTCCACTCGTGGCCTTCGCTTCTGATCAAAAGGTGGTGATTTACTGCTGTAAGGTAGGCAGTTCCTGCTGAAAAAGGAATCCTAGTGGAGGTTTTGTGGGAGGTGGTAGGTTAAGGATTCCATTTCGGATCAATGGCTGGGATGACGGTAAAATAGAAAAACCCGATGGTGAGGGGAATTGAACTAATAATTGTGAGAAAGATGGTAATTCAGGAGGTGGTTGTAGTGAGCATGTGGAGGAGGAGGATGGAGGCATGAGTTGTAAGAGAGATAGAAGGGGCAGTGATTCCTACGGAGGAGGAGGCTGTAGACTTTCCAGGGAAGAGGGGTAAGAAGAAGAACTTGTTGAAAAAGTGTGTCAAACAAATTCTACCTGTTATGGTTCTACATATGCTTTCCTTAGTTTTATGATAAAGGATGTGATAAATATATATTTTATAATTAAATGGGATAGATTTTATGATATAATCAATTAAATTTATTGATATTTTATACCTATTTGATTATCTTTTATATATTTGACTATACTTTAATTAACTATAAGATAAAAATAGATTTTGATATAATACTCATATTTGTTTTTATTTTGTAGGAGATTATAAGCTTAGAAGAATATGTCAACCAAAAGAGATGGTGTATGGACGCAATTCAGCACAAAATATGGATAGATAAAGATAAATATATACATATAAAAGAAGCAAATCTCTTGGGAGCCAGACGTATGAGTTGGCATCAGACATTTATAAAATATATATATATATATCTACAAGACTAAGATGATACATATTTAAAAGCAAGAGATTTCGGATCAGATAGACAAACGTGGACCCCACGTCTTGGAAAGAGACAAAATCGATTGGAATATGGTAGAGGAAATTTGCAAAGGAACCGCATATAGTTGTGTTTGAATTGAAAAAAAAAGATCTCAGATTTGGCTAGAGAATCAAGCCGCACACCACCTGCCACATGTAAAGAGCGCCCTAATATCTATTTAAAGGGGGAGTCGAATTGCATAAGGGAGAACCGAAGAGCAGAGTCGATTCGGAGGGAATGAAGCAGCGGTAGAGACGCGAAGCAGAGAGGATCAATGTTGGAAGAAGGGAGCTTTTAACATATTTGTTTTCTTTGTTTCTTGGTTTTCTTGCTATTAAATCTGAATTTAATATTTTTTTTATGGATTTTATTTTAGTCATGAGTGGCTAATTTTCTTTTTAGACTTAGGGAAACTATGAACTTACTAGTGAACAATATTTCATTTTCATGATTTATTAGTTATGATTTATGTTAATTATGGTTACTTAATCTTGTTTTGATATGTCCGTTTGATGATTGGCCACCATTAGATGTGAATTTGAGTATTAGGATTTACCTTGACGAAGGGGATTTTAATTAGGCTCTGAGATTAAGTAATATGGGATTAAATTACGATTTAATTTGCGATTAGGATAGACATATACCTAATAGCCCCATATAATTGTTGAAGAGTGTGTTTGAATTATCTTGCCTATTAAGTAATTTGGTTAGACATAACAATTATACTTAAGAGAGGGTTGTGAGTGAACCGACAAGCACTTATAACTATTTATACTCGAGATTAACAAAATTAACATTTGAGATTAACTAATTAAATGGATTTGAGATTTGGGGCGCTAGTGAGGGATTAGTGACTCTAGGTTGTGTTTGATATTGATAGTTTTCTTTAATTAATTTCCTTTGAATTTACTCATAAATAGATTCGTTTAACTTAAAAGAAATTGAGAGTTTAATATCTAAAAATTAATTGATTGATTCCTCGTGGGACGATACTCTACTTATCACTTTATTACTTGGCACGACCCGTATGCTTGCGGAGCGCATCAAGTTTTTGGCGCCGTTGCCGGGGAGTTAAGGCAACTAATTTTTAGTATTAGAGGACCTTTAGTATTTTAAGCTTAAGCAATTTTTTTTTCTTTTTTTCTTTTTTTCTTTTCTAGTTTTATATTTGATCTTTGTCTCTTTGTCTTTGCAGTGCTTTACATTTTATGTCAGGGACAGCAAAGAAAACATCTAAGAAGACAAGGAAGGTTAGCGAACTTTTAGAGAGAACTCCACCTCAGCATTTAGATCACGAGGAAGAAGAAACCATAAGCAAAGAGATGGCTGAGGATGAAAATGTTACATTGGGTGTCAATGATTTCCTAGGAAGGCAATCTCGAGGTTATCAGTCCGGAATCAAAGTACCTGCGTTTCAAGCCAACAATTTTGAAATCAAGCAAGCTATGCTTAAGATGCTTGAACTACAGGGTCAGTATGCAGGAAACAACACAGAAGATCCAAATTGGCATCTCATACAATTTCTTGATGTTTGTGACTGTTTCAAACAGAATGGAGTTCCTAGTGATGTGATCCGTCTTCGGCTTTTTCCATACTTTCTACAAGGAAAAGCCAAAGAATGGTTCAATGGTTTAGAAGAGGGTAGCATAACTTCTTGGGAGACATTGGAAGAGAAGTTCAGATCAAGATTCTTTCCACACAACAAGATGGTAGATGGAAGAGCTGCTCTTACTAACTTCTGCCAACAATTCGGTGAACATTTGTATGAAGCTTGGGAGAGATTTAAGTTGCTTGTTAGGCAGAGTCTAGGTCATAATCTAGAAAAATGGGTATTGCTTCAAATCTTCTGTACTTGTTTGACTCCTGAATCTAAATCTGAATTGAACGCCGTCACTAATGGGGGAATTACTAAGCAACCAGTAAATCATGTTTGGAAATGTTTAGATGACTTTTCAGCTGACTTTATCCAGAACAACAATGAAAGAAGAGCAGTGAAGAAAGTTACTGAGGACCCGTCTTCACAGTTAATGGCAATGTTACATACTATCAACAAGAGGTTTGACTACCAAGAAACTCAAGTAAACTGATCCAATGATGGACACATGAGAGTGAACGCTATCTATACACCTTGTGATTATTGTGGAGATAGCCATGCTAATGGACAATGCCTCATATCTTAACAGATAGAGCCAGTAAACTATGCAGGAAATTACCGTGGTAATAATCAAGGTGATCCATACTCAAATAACTACAATTCTGGGTGGCGTAACAATCCTAGCTTCTCTTGGAAACATGGTGCCGATTCTAATACAAAGCAAGTTTCACCTCCTAGCTTTTTTCAATTGGAAAAGGAATCCATTCCTACTCAAGAACCCAAAACTAATCTAGAGGCAATGATATCTCAGCTCACGAGTTTTCAACTAAAGAATACTCAGGATCAAGCTGCTACTAATGCAAGATTAGAATCGTCTATCAAGAATCTTGAGACACAAATAGGACAACTTGCAACTGCTGTGAATGCATTACAACAAAGAGAATTGCCAAGTAATACCGTGCCTAATCCTCATAGAGATAGAAAAGCGGAATGTAAAGCCATTACCCTTAGAAGTGGTAAAGAATTACTTGAAGTGCAGCAGCCATCAATGAAGCCTTTAGGCTCTAATGATGAAGAAACTTCCAAGGTTCTTGTAGAAAATGATGAAGAGTCGACACAAAAGGTTAAGGGATTAGATGAGGATATGGACTCCCAAACGAAGTAGATAAAGAAAAAGGCGACAACTACTGAGACTCTTACATAGAGACCACCTCTACCATTTCCTCAAAGATTTCAAAAGAAGGCATTTGATGAGCAATACAAGAAGTTTTTGGATATCTTCAAGAAATTACACATTAACATCCAATTGATAGAAGCTTTAGAGCAAATGCCTAAGTATGCCAAGTACCTAAAGGAGATGTTGAGTAAGAAGAAGCATTTTACTGAGTTTACAACGGTAGCACTAACCAAAGAGATCACTAGTGTCATTAAGCCTAATGTTCCTTTAAAATGTAAAGATCCTGGTTCTTTCACTATTCCATGCATGATTGGTGACAAATTTGAAGGTCATGCACTGTGTGATTTGGGGTCTGCTGTGAATCTTATGCCCCTATCTCTTTTTAAGAAGCTTTAGCTAGGGGTGGCCAATCCTACAATGGTTACACTTAAGCTAACTGATCAAAGTTTCTCTTATCCGTACGGTATCATTAATGATGTGCTGGTGAAAGTTGGCTCTTTTATATATCCTGCTAACTTCATTGTTCTTGACATGGAAGAGGATCAAGACATTCCACTAATTGTTGGGAGACCATTCCTAGCTACTGCAAGAGCATTAGTGGATGTCGAACAAGGAGAGATAATTCTACAACTTGGTGATGAGCAAGTCAAGTTTAAGAGGGATAAAGCAACAGATTATCAAAATGAGTTTAAACAATGTGCAAGGGTTGTTATGATGGATGACCTCAATTCAATTGAATTAGATTCATTTACCACTAAAGAGCCCCTTAAAACAACTATCGTTGTTGAAAACAATATTGTGGAGAATGCTCATAGGCAAAGTAAGCAAGTTTTGAACACCTCTACATCCTTCTCTTCATTACATTGACACTGCTTGTTTCAACCTCCATGACCTTCTGACATAGTCAGGTTGAAGACTATAAAACAAGCGCTTGTTAGGAGGCAACCCAAAAATTTGGTTTTCAGTTATTATTTTTCTTTCTTTTTCTTTTCTTATTTTTATTCAGGTTTAAAGATGATCGCTCCTTTTGTGGCTGCAAATTCTTGCTTGTGCACTCTGTCCTCTCTCAAAATCTAGAACATCCTGCATGGTGCTAGATGAAGAACTCCCATCAGAATCAGAGACATAAATCAGGGGAGTGCTAGTTCTTTTCCCTCTTTATTGATTTTTGCAACATTGAGGACAATGTTCGATTTAAGTGTGGGGGAGGGATATATGATTTTTTTTTGTGCTTGTCCTTATGCAATTGAAAAGAATTTTTCTTGGTAAAAGTTGAAATTTTTGCATTGCTTAGGAGTGACCTTAACTTTGAACCTTCCCCATCTTAGAGAGTGCTATTGAAAAAAAAATTAAAATAGAAAAGAATGTTTCAATTAAGCCTCTAAGCCTTGATTTTTTGTATAAATCTTGAGATAGACTATGAGAAGAGGGAGTAGTTTGTAATATGATCAACAAATTATTAGTTTATGAATATTTTGCTACCTGATTTCTTTAGGAAATTAGACTATGACCCTTACTGGCTAAGTAAGATTTTGTTTAAGAACATGACTCAGGTGGGAAAAAAAATAAATGAAAAGAAAAAAAAAGCAAAGAATAAGAAACACAACTCCAATGACTTCTCTGGACCTAACTTAGTAACCGGGGGCACTTCATCACCAATGTTGGCACTCGCGTCAAACGGTAAAGTCAAAAGAGAGTTATGAGTTGGGCTAAAAGCCTCTTGAAGTATCTGTTGGAGTAACTGAGTAACTGGTGCTGCATCACCCATATGCAGGGTCGCGTCAAAAGGGGACCTACAACAGCTCAAGATGAAAAAATAAATGAATCAATTTTTTTTACCTGAGAATCCTTAGTAAATTAAATGAAAACCTTAGTTAAATGGGGGCATTTGAATTTTTCTAAAGGAATTTAGTAGCATAATATTCCTTTACTAATCTTATTGTTGCACTTTTTACTTGCCGATCCTTTGATCATGAGACATTAAGAGATTATTACATTTGTTTAAGGCTATGGGTTTAGTGACACATTCGTATAAAACATTAAACTGAACAAAATTTGATAGCATGATCTAAGTGTGGTGGTGTGTTGCTCTCTGTTTAGAAAATTCATAAGTAATGTGTGTTTTGTTAAAATAATGATTTTTTTTCTTTTGCTTGAGGACAAACAAATGTCCAAGTGTGGGGGAATTTGATAAATATATATTTTATAATTAAATGGGATAGATTTTATGATATAATCAATTAAATTTATTGATATTTTATACCTATTTGATTATCTTTTATATATTTGTCTATACTTTAATTAACTATAAGATAAAAATAGATTTTGATATAATACTCATATTTGTTTTTATTTTGTAGGAGATTATAAGCTTAGAAGAATATGTCAACCAAAAGAGATGGTGTATGGACGCAATTCAGCACAAAATATGGATAGATAAAGATAAATATATATATATATATATATAAAAGAAGCAAATCTCTTGGGAGCCAGACGTATGAGTTGGCATCAGACATTTATACATATAGATATATATATCTACAAGACTAAGATGATACATATTTAAAAGCAAGAGATTTTGGATCAGATAGACAAACGTGGACCCCACGTCTTGGAAAGAGACAAAATCGATTGGAATATGGTTGCTGTGCACGACCCGTATACTTGCGGATTTCATCAGGATGATTCAGGGAAAGCCAACGTCAGCTACTATGGTGGCTATTGTGGTTTTTGATGTTTGGAAGCACATTCTGTGTTAATCAACTTACGTTTAGAGGACAGAGTTTGGTGGCTCATTCTTAAGATATGGAACAAAGAAGAAAGATAGGTCAAATGAAATAGAGAACTTGTTACACATGGGAACGAGCTTCCCTGCTCATCCTTTGGATGAGTATAGAGAGCTCCTTCCATCTAGGCCATCCAGATGGGATCTGGATGGTCCATATTTGATTTTGTTTATTTTTTTTTAAATTATTTTAATAGGTACATAATCTAAAATAAAAATAATCTCTTAAGTAATATTTTTTCCAAAAATGATTTTTTTATTCCAAAATAACCAATTTTTAAAAAATCCAAATATAAACCGTCCAAGTCTCATCTAAAAGGTCCACATAGGACGAGTGCATTGAAATGGGTTCTGTTAGACATGTGGTCCTATAATAATTAATGGAGGATTGTTTAAATACTTGGATGAAAATGTAACCGAACATCATTTAAAACATCAGTTATCATGATCTTTATCTTTTACCCTTAAAAGATTATTTTTCTTAACAATTTAAAAGATTATTTAACAATATCAAATATTCTTATCCTTATTTTGAATTATTTATATGTTAGATTTTAATAAATCTTTATTTTATATATTAACATTCACATTGTATTTGAATTTTGTGACAAATCAAAACTTTTAATCATTTAGTAAATATTTATTTTAATTAAATATTAAAATTTGATTCAAAATTGTTAATTATTTAATCTTCAAATATTATCAGCACTGTACTCTCCATATTTTCCATTTTGGACCAAACATACATCAAGTTTCTTATATCCATTATATCAAGTTCTCCAATTATATATGGTCATGTGTCCTTTTTTTTTCCATATGACTTATTGTTAAATGATAATAATTTAAAAATAGAACACATGGTCAAATAATATTGAAAGTTGAAACACCCTCACAAGGGCCAAATAATATTTTTTTGGCTATCATTTTTTGATAATACTTTTTATATGTACTTTATATATTGTTATCACTATCTTTCTATGTAATCTGTAAAATATATATTGATTTGCCTAAATATATTTTATATGTAAGATATATATATTATATACGCAATATAATAACAACCAATGAAAGGTATTATATATTGTGCATAATATATATAAAAATATTGTTTTTATCATTGATATGTTGTAAATTCATAATCCCAGCTAATATTTTTAAAAATATTGAGGTCACTGAGCCACAACAAGTTGCTAAATTGATAATTTATGAGTATAAATAACGTTTGTCTGGTGCATGATATAAATTAATATAATATTAACGTGGTGGGCACACGCTTAAGGGAGAATTCAATCCCAAAAGGCTAAACTATTGGAAGAGATGAACTATTGAACTTGTACACTCCACTCTTGTGAAAAAATAACATCACTTCACTTGCAAGGATCCTTAGTGTGCCAAGCACACTTATTGTGAAACTAGAAAAACACTTTCTCTTCTAAGTCTTGAAAGGAGAACCCTTGATCAAATAAAAAGAAAAATAGTTATATTTTTGTGAGCAAAAAATATAAACTCACTGATATATTGATGATGGTGACTATCTCTTATAAAATTCTGGAAGGACTACCAAACTTTAGTCACAGGTAGGGTGACAAATTTCTCTATGCACAGCTTCGGTGAGTAACACTACAAAAAAATAAGGAATTTTTGATGGACTGACGAGATTTGCAATGGAATTCCATCAGAAAAAATTTTCCAATGGAATTTCCGATGGAACAGTGTCCGTAAGTAAAAAGGGCGTCACAAAAATTTGAGGAGGACTTTCCCATGGAAATTCCGTTGCAATTTCTAACAGAATTTCCAACAGAAATTATGACGGACTGTTCCGTGGGAATTTGAGAGGGAATTTCCGACAGAATATTCTGTCTCAAGTTCAGACAGAATTTTTCCATTGCAAATTCCCTCTCAAATTCCCAAAGAATTTTTGATGGATTTTCCGTCTGAAATTACGATAAAATTTGCCATCGGTGATTCCCTCTCAAATTCACGCGGATTTTCCGATGGATTTTCCACTCTATTCCATCGTAAATCACATCTCAGGGCAAAACAAATTTCATTTCTTCTTTTTTTTTTATACTAATCTCATTCCCCTTTCAATTCATTAGCTCTTAAGATTCCAATTTGCTTATGTAAAATGACAACACAACATTAAATTCAACCCAATTGAAATTAATAATAAAAGAACAATAGAATTCAAAGTAAGTTTAAACAAAGTAGTTAAAGTATTACTAATAAACAAAGTCTAGTAATAATAGTGTTTGAAGTTCTGTCACAGACGCAAAAACCTATTAACTAATATGTCATAGAAGTTCTAGCCTAAACATATTAAAGGCTAGCAGTAGCTCTCAACTCTCAGAGGGTAACTTAATCCCCATACTTTCCAATGCATTGATGATCTTGGCATTTTGTTGCTTCACGGTTTGGTAATTTTCTTGAATTTCCTGATTCTCTTGTGTAAGCTGAGTGATTTGCGTACACAATTCAGTAACATCAGGACTGGTTTGTGTGGTGTTGATTGAAGGAGTTGACCTTTGAGAGGAGGAGGCACAAACAGTATCTTGATTCTTAGGAAACAAAACTTAAAGTACAAGGTTAGTTAAAATTTCCAGGAATCAAAACTTTAAATTTATATTTTTACTTTTTTTAGAATGATAATTACATTTATAAAAAAATTTAATTATAATTAACTGTCAAAATAATCTTCACAAATTTCTACCCATATGAAATCAGAAAGGAAAAAGGAAGGAAAATATTTATTATAAATGATCTAAAAAATTGTAATTACTTAGAAGGACCAATAATTAAAAAAATTGTTATTACTAAATCACCTGCAATTAACCCTAAAAACTGAGGAAAAAATAAAAAATTTAAATGAGTCCTCTTTAAGATGGGATTGGCAATATGTTGCTTTCAATATTGTGGTAACGATAACGGCTGGTTTAACTCAATTATCAACTCTTTGATAGCCTATTATTCTTCACAAATTTTTTTTTCTAGTTTGAAATCTGAAAGAATTAGTTGGAAAAAATTATTTTAAAATTTACTTATAGTTAACTTGACCTTTTAACATCTAATTATTATTCTTCTTTTTAAGGGATTGTGAGGCCCAAATTCAGCCTAAATGAAAGAATATTTTGAAGGATTCCAAATCCATTCACAAATCTCATTTTTCGAAGCATAATATTATGATATTTATGAGTATTATTGTAACATACCAAATTTTATTCACACAAAATTCCTGATATTACAGGGAATAAAATGGTGAATTAAAAAGCACAGGAAATGACAAAACAATGCAAATGGAGGTCACAAACAACATGATTATGTTTGGAATACAAATTGTAAAATTTGGATTTGTTGCGAGTGTGTTTTCCTACATGGTAGTTTCGTTGTGTGTTGGTTTTGGGTAATTAAATGATGTCTAATGAATGTGAATTTTTTCAGAATAAAAGTATACATATCAAACTTTAATTTGATAGCTTATGTAAGGCATTTGGACCTATAGACTGAGAGTTATGTATTTTTGAATTTGGCCAAGTAAAACTAGCAGGTTTATGTGGCAGTGTCCAATAAATGATAATTTTGGAATGATGTATGTCCAATTGACTAAAGACAATATTTTTGCTTAAAAATAGACTTAATAAGGGTTACATAACCTTTGAAACCACTACAATTGGACATCTAATAAAGATATGAATTTTCAAAGTTGGTTGAAAATTCTGCCAGGTTTTAGCAATTGTGTGAAAATAAGAAAGTAATGGCATTTGAGGTAATTTCGGAAAGTATAGGTCCAAACAGAAGGGACATGTCCTAAAGGCTATTGTAGCCACAATGGAAATTCATTTGTCATGGCTTTAATGATTTGATTGTATATCTAGGGCCATGAGATGTCAAGAAGGAGGCAATGGAAGGATTCTTCAAGCAACTTCGGTGGTTGGTAGAAAAGGGAACAAGAAAAGAACTTAAAGACATAAGGTAGTCAACTTACCCTACTTGCATTTATTTGATAGTTATGCTTGTGTAATGATGCATGTGATTGCTTTACGTGATTGTGTAGAGCATATTTGAATGATAAAGCTCTGTTTCTGTTTGTGCCATGGCTATGAGTATGTTATAAGAAACTTTGAGCACATATAAATGTCATTATATGGCATGCATCTAGTTAAGGTTAATATGTCATGCACTTAACATTTATCTTGCTTGCTTTATTATAATTGTTTACTTCTGAGATTTCCTTGAATCTTACCCTCCCCAACCAACTATTTAGACAGGTGAACATAAAGGTATGTTGAGAATAGAGAATATGACTGCATGAGGAAACTGCAAAGGTAGAACAAAGACATGGAGGTGTCTATTGCTCTTATTTTAGACTTAGACATTTTGGTAGTCCTGTGGGGCTACCTTGTTTGTATATTTATGTGTATATTTACACATATCATGTACAATCCTTGTGGGGAATTCCTTGTAATATAATCATATACTTTATATCAGTAACTTTCATGCTATTTCTGTGTGCCCCCTGAACTATTGCAAACACTATGAAAAAAATGTGGAAATAATATAAGGGTATGACATTTTAGTATCAAAGTGGTAGTTCTGGTAAGAGGATAGTATACTGATGAGGTCTTGATTATGGGGTATAAGGAAATATGCACAGAAAGAGGCACCAGAGAAGTGAATCACTCCCTTATGTGAAGCAGCCCTGAAGAAATAGTGAATCCTTAAGGTAGAAAAAATTATAATACCGGTCTGAGGATGGTATAAGGATATCACAGATACCAAGGGAGCTGGTCCAAGTAAGGCCAGTAGATCAGCCTCACTCTAGATTGGTATCACTTGTGAGCTCATTAGTGGGGGGCACTGATCAATTATGGATAGAGCAATCAAAGTTAGACTCAGTTGTAGATCAGGAGGTATGGGAGGACATCCAGAGTATATATTTGTGGGCTGTCTAAGAGCATGACACCCTTATGGATCAGTATATAGGGTACTCAGACAGTTTAATCCCAATATAGTATGAGTAAGGTCTTCTAGATTTAGAGACTTGGATGACATGTGAATCCATATAGTAATGTAGCCTTTTATCGAATACTGCATTTTGGGGTTCGAGGGAAGAATGAGGTTATAGAGCAGGATCCGAATGATAGCTTGGTGGACTTTAGGGAGAATATCATAAAGTGCATGATTGAGTGCATGTACCGGCACTGATATGTAATCCATATATAATATTTTGATGCTCAGTGATAGTGGCCATGATTTTTAAGCAAGGGAAATCAGGGGTACCAATGGTCAAAAGCAATTAGAGCTAGTATCTACGTTTTGGTACGGGTACACAAAGGTTAAGCATTCTCATCCTAGGGAAATCTCAGGATGGGTGATCCCCTAAGAAGTCACATGTATATGTGGTGACATGTTATGAAAAAGAGCAAACACATATTGTATAGTAGTTCAGAGGCTATATGTTGTTTCAGGCTTTCCCTGACAACTGTAAGCGTCTGTAATATGTTATTTCAGGCATATTTATGCACCTAAAACTTTATTAAATGACATATATACCCTTGTGACTATGTGACATTTACTTCTTCCTTGTTTCTATATAGTGAAGCACAAAGATGGTGAGACCAAGAGGTATAGGTGTTGAGCAGGGTCAAGATGTTAGACTTAACCTAGTACAACAAATACTAGGCAAATTAATAGAACACAGAAAGGGACAAGCAAAATAATTCTAGTAGATATGCATATGGATAGAGCTGCCTAAAGATTTCAATTTAGAAATCTGATATCATCCAGGAAAGGCCAATGTAGTGACACTCTCTTTCATACACTATGGGATTATCTATATGCGTTATATGCCATGTTTTGTGACATGAGAAATAGAGACTTAGCCTAGTTGTGGTATAGGAAAAGCATAAGTATCACCTGGTGGGAATATCACAAGTACCATTTGGCCCATCGGGATCTAAATAGAAGAGTGAGATAAGTCCGGGCATATAATCATCTGTTGCAGAACAGGGCACAAGTAGGGGATATATAGTTATATGATCCTGAACAATGCATGCAGCTAGTAAGGACAACAAGTAGGGGGTCATACAATCATATGATCTTGAATAATGCTTGCAATCAATAGTAAGATAAGTCTGAGAAGACAACCATCTACGCCGGAATAGGGCGCAAGTAGGGGTCATACAATTATATGATCTTGAATAATGCATGCGGCCAATAGGGGCACAAACTAGGTTTGTATCTGTACGCCGACAGACAGTCAAATTTATGGTGTTATAATTTTGTTACTTATATGGTGCATGGCATATAAATTATCGCATTTTCTATAAATGATTGTGTGTTACTACGGAGGCTAAGAGGGACCTATTTGAGGTAGTAAGACAAGTATAGGTAGATAATGCAGGTCCACCTATATGGTATTTGACAGTATGAAACATCATATTGGAGTAGTAGAAGCCACCATGAGACAACAAATCATCTAAGTTGGGTGGTGAATTTATGTGAAACAATTGAGAACAACAGGAGAGGTTAACATTCGCACCAATATTGATTATCCCAAATCATGTTTAGACCTGTGTGGTCTACAGTGACATAGCTTGTATGGCATACAGTGATTTACCCTATGTGGTGTACAGTGATACGACCTGAGGGGTCAACAGTATTACATCCTGTGTGGTGTGCAGTAACATAAACCTGTGCAGTCTATAGTGGCATGACATGTGTGGTCAACAGTCACATAACCTATATGGTCTATGGTGACATATGTAAATAGGAATTGGGATGAGCCCTAGTATAGTAGGGTATAATAGTGGCGAATGCCTCTTAACAGTGCAGCCTCACAGAATTAATTACCCACTCATGTAATAATGCATACAGTGAACAGTGCACACAGTATGGTCAATAAGGGTCAAATAGACATTTGATCCTGGACACTGAATAAACAGGCATAGTTACAGACAGACATATGAGCAAGTAGACATATTGGCGGTAAGTCCCAGTGTACATGTTTGTATAGGGCAATAAGACTGAACTAGTTAGTGTTGCGAGAATAGAATGACTTAAGCCATAAGGCTAAATACACCAGGCAATGTCCTGATAAGGCAATAAGGCTTAAAGTTACTAGTGGACTGTGCGTCCTGAGGTCATAAGACTTATTGGACAGGTGTGTCCATAGGCCAGCAGATTGCTATGTGATCAAAGTTTTACCAAACAACATTAGAGGTATAAAGACTCGATGTGCATGTTTGTTTGGGGCAGTGTTCCTGGGCAGTAAGACCTAATGGACAAACAATGCAATAATGGGTTGTGTGTCCCATGAGCACAAAATAGGTTGAATGTATGAATGTTGATAGGCATTTGAAACACACACACCTCTCAGATCATTTGTGATGCATGCTTTAAGAACATACATACAATAGGGATAAATTATATATTAAGATGGGATTCCCTATGAATAATCAATGTTATATGATATCCAAAATTTTGAGCATGAAATTTTATTGATGGGGGGAGAAATGTAACATCCTAAATTTTATTCACCCAAAATTCCTTATATTAAAGGGAACCAAATGGTTAATTAAAGAGCACAAGAAATGATAAAACAATGCAGTTAGAGGCCACACATAATATGATTATGTTTGTAACACAAATTGTAAAATTTGGATTTCCTGCCAGTGTGTTTTCTTACATGGTAGCTTGGTTGTGTGTTAGTTTTGGACAATCAAATGATGTCCATTGAATGTGAAATTTTTCAAAATAAAAGTAGACATATCAAGCTTTAATTTGATAGGTCATGTAGGGCATTTGGACTTGTACACTAAGAGTTATATATTTTTGAAGTAAGCCAAGTAAAACTAGTAGGTTTATATGGCAGTGTCCAATAAATGGTAATTCTGGAATGTTGTATGTCCAATTGGCCAAAGGCAATATTTTTTCTTAAAATTAGACTTAATAAGGGTTACATAACCTTTGGAACCATTGCAATTAGATATCTATAAATAAAAATATGAATTTTCAGAGTTGGTTTAAAATTATGCCAGCTTTTAGTAATTGTGTGAAAATAAGAAAGTAATGGCATTTCAAGTAATTTAGGAAAGTATAGTTCCAAATATAAGGGACATGTCCTAAAGGCTATTGTAACCACGTTGGGCATTTATTTGTAATGGCTCAAATTATATGATTGTATATCTAGGGCTATAAGATGTCAAGAAGGAGGTAATGGAAGGATTATTCAAGCAACTTTGGTGGTTAGTAGAAAGGGAACAAGAGAAAAACTTAAAGACATAAGGTAGTGTACTTATCCTACTTGCATGTATTTGATAGGTATGCTTGTGTAATAATGCATGTGATTGCTTTACTTGATTATGTAGAGCATATTTGAATGATGAAGCTCTACTTCTGTTTATGCCATGGCCAAAAGTATGTTACATGAAATATTGAGCAAGTAGAAATGTCATTATGGATCATGTATCTAGTTAAGGCTAACATGTCACGCACTTAACATTTATCTTGCATGCATTATGGTAATTGTTTACTACTAAAATTCCCCTGAATCTTACCTCCCTCAACCAACAATTTTGATAGGTGAACACAGGAGGAATATTGAGAACAGAGAAGAGGACTGCATGAGGGAAATACAGAGGTGGAACGAAGACAGGGAGGTGTCTATTGCTCTTATTTTAGACTTAGACATTTTGTTAGTCCTTTGGAGCTACCCTGTCTATATATTCATGTGTATATTTATACATATTATGTACAATCCCTGTGGGGCATTTCTTGTAATATAATCATGTACTTTATATCAGTAATTTTCATGCTATTTCTGTATGCCTGCTGAACTACTTGTAAACACTCTAAAAAAATGTGAAAATAACATAAGGGTCTAACAATTATATTTTCTGCATTACTAATATCTCTTTTTATTTTCTCAATGTATATATGACAACATGTGACTAATATCTTTAAGGATACTTTGTAGCCCTCAATAGCATTTTTACACTTAATTCATATGATTTTTTCCTTTTGAAATTATACACTTTTGTTTATAAAAGTATAATTATTTCAATATTATTTTTTAAGGTATATAATAATTTTTCTTATACATGTATTCTTTTTATGTTCATCGCATTTTATTATTTATCAATTATCATATTAAATTTTTATTTTAATTTTTTCAAAACATTGATGTGATTAGTTTAGGAAAAAGCATTAAAAAATTTTTCATTACAAAATTTATTGTCCAAAAGCATCTATTGACACATGTCCTTAAACAAATACAACTTATCTTTAGTGGGTGTAACTCTTTTTAAGCATGTATTTGATAACGATTTTAAAAAAACTAGAAGATCTGGCAGCTGTAATTTTTGGAAATCTTTTACACAACCCAGCAAGCTAATTATTCTTATACAGCCCTTCCCCTCTGCCTCCCTTAAAATGGAAGCCACCTCTTGGATATGTAAATGTCAACGTTGATGGGGTGATTTCAGCCACTGAAATAGGAGCAAGCTATAATGAAATCATAAGAAATAGCAATGGTACTTGGATTGTTTGGTTTAAGCATCAAATAGGCCTATGCAATGTCTTTGAGGGTGAAGCAATTAAATTAAAATTATGAAAGGCTTGACCTTAGCCTGGGATATGAGATTCAAAAGCGTAATTCTAGAGTCAAACTCTAAGAATCTTATAGAGATTATCTGGAATGATACTGATTATCCTACTGAAAGTCTCAATTTTATGCACATCCAAGAAATGATGATGTACAATTGGGATCTAGTATTGAGCCATGTTTCTAGAACCCAAAACACACTTGGTAATGCAATCACTACTAGAAAAAGAGCTTTTAGGCTAGTTGAAGTTGCCTTTTTAAAACAGATGTAAGTTAGGTCTTATATCAAATGATTTTAAAAGTCAATCCTTATTAAGATAGGACCTACAACCGGTCTTAAAAAGTTACAATTTATAATAAAAATGCTCACTCTTTAGATCAGGTAATTTCATAACTAGTTTAAAAAGTGGTCAATTTTTTAAAAAAGAAAATGTAAGTTTTATTTTGTTTAACAAAAGCCTTGTTAGATATTATTATATCTAAATGCTATATTATGCGATATAAATTTTATAGACATCGCTAAAAATACAAATGCAATTGAAATAAAAAAATAATTATAACTAAGCCCTATATTATTAGTTAATTATTGAATCTTAATTCTGGCATTTGTTTTATCAAAGTTTACTTTTTTTAGTTGCATTGTCCCCACCTCTAAAAGAGTTAGATGATTTTTGAGTGTTGGGTTTAGTGGATGCAATTTTAGGCCCGGCATCTATATGTTATTGATGCATGATTCATATTGTGATCAACCCTATAGTTAAATTCAGCTACCCATAGATTAGATGCTAGGTTACCATATTTATGCATTTTGATCCTTTTGTACCTCAAATATGAAATGTGGCTCTGCTATACCCTAATCTTAGGTGATAAAGGAGTATATTCTTATTTAATAAAGCTAAGTATAATAGAGTTAATATACAAGTATGAGAACTAAATTTTATATGTGTATATGATCTCGTGGAGAGGTATTGGTTGAGAAGGAAACTAAATTGAAGGCAAATAATAAAGAAGTAACTGACTAGGTAGAAATACTAGTGATGAGGTGAAGATTAATAATTCTAAATTGAAGGATGAAAAATATTGGCTAGATGATCATCACTTGAAATTATAAATTTGTTGGACTGGGTGGTAATCCAGTTCAATAAATTGTTCCTTCCAAGCATTGATCAGCCATAGTACAATTTTCATCATTGAATTTGATGTCTTAATGATCAACTCGTCACTATAAACTCTACGTAGTGAGGTAGCTTCTTATTATTAGCCTTCACTTTGATTTCCATCTCAACCAAGACCTCATCACATGACCATATTCAACCATGAATTGTCAAGTTTGTATATCAATTATGTTAGACTCGGCTTCATTAAATAAGATACTCCACCTTTATTGCCAAAAACTGAGGTAGGACAAAGTTATATTCTATCTGAAGTCTCAAAAAAACCAAAATGCTTAAATTTAATAAACTTAGCACCCAATCCAAGGGTGGCTACATTTGAATATAAGGATGGCCCATGATATGAACTATACATGAACAACTCCTATAATATCTTCAATTTCAGGATTAAAGCCTTAAGAATAAGCCCGAATCAAGTAGACTATTAAGCCCTGTTTAGCAAGTGACTCAAGATTGTAAACTTTGTTGCTAGTGTGATTTCCTGTGTGGCAGTGAGATTATCATGTGTTTTTGGATAATCAAATGATGTCCAATAAATGTGAAATTTTTCATAATAAGAGTAGACATATCAAGCTTCAATTTGATAGGCCATATAAGTCATTTGGAGTTGTACACAAAGAGTTATGAATTTTTGAAGTTAGCCCAATGAAACTGGCAAGTTTTTGTGACAACATCCAAAAATAGAAATTCTGGGAATTTTGAGCTTCCAATTGGCTAAAGGCTATATTTTTCCTTGAAAATAGACTTAATAAGGGTCACATAGCCTTTAGAACCACACCAATTCGATCTCTATCAATAAAGATATGAATTTTCAAAGTTGATGCAACTTGGACACTTGGAATAGTAAGACACCATAGGATTAAAGAAGGGGACACTTGGCCTAAATCAAGCACCTCCTTCTTTCTTTATGAGCAAATCGGCTATTACTAGGGAGGGAAGAGAAAGTCTGAAAATTCACACAAAAAGGGTTAAAAGAAAGAGAAAGAGTGAGTAGTAAAAGTTCCTGAGCACTAGAGTCGATTCCTAACCCGAATTGCCACTATTGTCCGATAATTCCTTTAGGAAAGTTGCTCTACTCACTGAGAGCTTCATTTATGTGGTCTCAATTTTTTGGTTGGAGGTGTTTTATGTCATTTAGTTAGCTGAGTGATTCTAGAATACTGAACCAGTTGTAAAAATGTGAAAAAGGTAAGTGTAGGCTTCGCTTTAAACCTATTAAGTTGTGATTTTGTAGAGATTTTATGGATTCTTAGAAAGACTAAACTTTTGGCCAAGAGGTGTTTTTGAGGTTAGAAAAGGATTCTCCATAAAAAACAGGGTGGGAATAACCCCTAGTTATAATCTTGAATGAGTTGGAATGAAATACAAAAAGTTTGGATTTTTGTATAAGTGCTGCTAGATTTTGTTTTCTGGAGGCAATCAGCTTGTGATGAGTTTTTGGATGATCAAATATTGTCCAATGGCCATGAGACTTTTCAAATTTGTGTTAGACATCATAAGCTTTAATTTGATATAATATATATCATTTGGGTTTGTAGATTGTGAGATATGAATTTTTGAACTTAGGCATTGAATCTGGAATATTTTCTGGACTAGTTGTGTTGTTCAATGATTCTAGGAAATATAGCCCCGTAATTGGTAATGGTTAATATTTTTCACTAAAAATAGACTTAATGAGAGTCACATAGAACTTTGAACCACTGTAATTGGATATTTCTAAACTTAGTTATGATTTTTCAAAGTTAAGGGAAAACTCTGCCAACTTTCAGAATAGTGCGAAAATAAGAAAGTAAGGGTAATTGGAAATTAATTTGAACTTCAATGGTTAAGTAAAGCCCATAAAGTTAGTGTGGGGGCATTAAATACCCATTGAGCCTAATGTACTAACTTTAAGGTTAACCAACCAAGGTGTCTTGGGTTATTAAATTTTAGGACAAGTATGGGCCCAAAGAATAAAGACAAGTCCTAGAGGCTAAAGTAGCTTATTATACATTTATTTGTGATGGTTCTAATAATATAGCCATTTATATAAGGCCATGAGATGACAAAGAAGAGGCAATGGAAGCAACTTCAATGGTTGGAAGAAAAGGTATAAGAGGAGAACATAAAGACCATAGGTAGTGAACTTACTTACTTGCATGTATGTGATATTCATGTTGTGTTTGGATTTGCTATATTGCTTTACTTGATTATGTGAAGCATGTATGAATGAATGGAGCTCTGTTGCTATTTTTGCTGTGGCTATAAGTATGTTGTACGAAACATTGAGCATGTAGAATATCAATATGTGAACATGAGCCTATGTAGGGTAAGTATATCATGCATTAGCATTCATCTTACATGTATTCGTCTTTAATATAGGCAGCTAAGCACAAAAGAGGAATGCAGGACGTTGTTCCAGGCAAGAAGTTGTAATAAAGAAGAGAAAAATTATTCATGTACTAGTCTGTTATATAAAATAATATATTTGTAATGGATAACTATATAACCCGCATGACGAATGAATTAATTATCCAAGAGCGATAATTTAAATAGAAGTAGGTAATCGTACAGTACAAGCCCATTAGTTAATAAAACTTCTGCACATAAAAATGAGCAAAGAATCACTTTAACTAAGACAATAAAGAGAATGAAGGAAAGATTAGTCATAATGAGTAGGGAACCATGGTGAATAATCTTCAAAAAGTTTTAAATTATTCAGAAAGCCCTCTTCAAGTGCAGGTTCAAATCTTGTTTTTAGAGTTGGGATTTGAAATTGTTTACCAAGAAATATCACTTAGTGGTTCAGATTTACTATGAAAGGCATATCCAAATGATAATGTAACTAGGGTGTTACAAAAAGAGAGAGAAAGAGCATTGAAGAACCTAGGCTAAAAGAGAGCTCAAGAAGGCAAAATCCAAGGTAAGTGCTTGTGATTTCGATTGTTCTTGTCTTCTAGGTTGTGTAAAACTTCTTCTAACCTCTTCTCCTCTATGAATATCATGGTTAGGAAGCTAAATCAAGAGAGAAGAGAGAGAGGGCAGTGACATTTTAGAGAGAGAAAGTGAGCAATCAAGAGGTAATCTCCAAAACCTTGATCTTCTTGTGTTATATGATGTTGTGGAGGTTGGCATACTTTTGCTTGGTTTTGTGAAATTTGGATGATGAATCCCTAAGATGTTATGTTGCCAAATTTTCCATGAATCATGTTTGCTTAGTGTTTAAGTAGTTAATCTTTTGATTAAGTGAAAAGGAAGTAGTTAATCAAGAAAAATCAAGAAAACACAACTTCCTCCTAAGAACTGAAGTTTCAGCCGGATGCAGAATGTAATACCCTGAATTTTGAGATTTGAGGTTAGAGAATAAGCTTGAAATAAGTGGACTGCTAAGCCCCAGTTTAGCAGGAGTCCAAATTTATTCCTTAATAATTCTTATATCTTTGGAGTATTAAAGAAAGTAAAATGGTGAATTTTGGAGAAAGTAATTATGTTTTTGGTGAAATCACCTATTAGGTAGTGAGCTTATCTGTAATTTTGTATGATCAAATGATGAACAAAAATTATGAAATTTTACAAGATGAAATTAGACATCCTAAGCTTTAATTTTATAGGTCATATAACTCAATTAGAGCTATATACAAAAATTTATGAATTTACATAAATCCAAAAATGGGCAAATTTGCTAATTATGACATCAGCTTATTATAAAGCCATCATCCTCATTTTCCATCCACCATACCTAACGTCTTTATGCAGAAAATAGAGAGAGGAGTTGAGAGAAAAATAGAGAGAGGGGGAGAAGAAAACTCATGAGGTAGGTCGATTTCTTCGATGAATTCGTTTCTAACGTGTATAACTCTTCTCCTAAGCTCCTCTGTTGTGTGATTTAAGGTGTTGTAAGCTAAAATTTTGGTGTTACAAAGTTTAGGGTTTAGTCATAAGAAGGGAAGAGCTAAAGGGTGCTTGAGGTAACTTTCAAACTCTTGTATATTGACTATTATGGTTGTTGTGGACAATTTAATTGGTGAAATTTGCCAGATTGTCTTTGTTTATATTTTTTGGAAATAGGTTTCCTTAGGGGTTATGCTGCCCAAATTAGTACTAAATGGTAGTTGTAACATAATCAAATAGTCAATAAAGTGGTTAGGAGTAGAAAGGAACATATCTATGGAGTCAGATTTGGAAAACCTCAATTTTTCTTGAAAAATTGGAAATTTCAGCCAGAGCTGTTTGAACGGGTTATAGTTGGATTTTTAATATTGTGATAATTCCATTGTGTACAGGAAGGAAAATTAAGTAGGATTACAGTTGGTTACTTTTTCGAAAAAGCACAAAAAAGCATAATTACGAAAACGCCCCTAAAACCCTTAAAGCGAGGCTGTCAAGGGTATTTTCTAATTTGGTGATGAATTTGGTAATTTTGAGTCCGAAAATGGATTCCTTGGGTGAAAATATGTAAGAATAGCCCAGGTTCAAATTTCAAGAAAAGTGTAGCTGGACCAGGTATGGTGGGGTCGGGCCTAGCCAGGTCCCTGGGGCATTTTGGTAAATTTTTAAGATAGCCTCATATAACTCCCAGAAACACTATGGAAGTGTCTATATGGTACATTTGGAATTGTAGGATGGAATATAAAGCCCGAGCATTTGTGACGCCCTTCAAGGCACATGTTTCAAGGCCGAAAAGGGTTAAGGTAGGGGACTTGCCTCTACTACATGTATTTGATATTTGTGATGTGTATTGATGCATGTTATTGCTTTGCTTGATTATGTGAAACATATATGAATGATTGAAGCTCTATTTCTATTCATATTGTGGCCATAGTTTTATTGCACGAAACATTGAGCACGCAAATATGTCATTGTGTTAGTATAAGTTTATGTAATGCAAGCATGTCATCATTAAGTACTTATCATGCATGCATATTTGTATCTGTTTCCTAGTAAGATTCTTTCGAATGTCACCCTACCCTACCAACAATTTAGACAGGAGGAGATAGAAGATACACTGAGAACAAAGAATAGATTGTACGACGGGAATGCGGTAGTGGAATGAAGATGAGAAGATGTCTCTATTTCACAGGGATAGGTTTAGATACCCAAGTAGCCCTGTATGGATATATTGATGGTAATGATCATGTATAAAGCCATATGGGGAATTTATGTAATCATGCATATATTATCAGTATAATTATGCTATTCCTGTGTTGCCTACCGAACCACATATCATTTTCTGTAAATACTCTGAAAAAG
This sequence comes from Inga leiocalycina, assembly GCA_963242795.1. Lineage (NCBI taxonomy): Eukaryota > Viridiplantae > Streptophyta > Magnoliopsida > Fabales > Fabaceae > Inga > Inga leiocalycina. The sequence goes on from OY725321.1 coordinate 74,278,977, forward strand.
GTTAAAATGAGATAAGGGTGTGACATTTTGGTATCAGAGCTGTAGTTCCTGGTGAAGGTGGATTTTGCTAGGATAGCACCCTTAGATCTTTGCCTTAGTGTTAGGAGATGATTTGTGATGGTGGTTGTGTATACACATGTGTGTTTTGTTAATGGGATATATATGTATGAGATTTATGGATTATGTTTATATACTGTTGGTTATTCAAAAGTGGTAAATCCTTGTTGAATAGAAAGATATAATGGCTCAGCCGAGAATTTGATATGTAGACCCAAAGGTGGAGGTAATTAATGATAATCCACTTGATCCTATATGGAGGATGATGAGTTTGACTTGAGTATTGAGGAAAATGATTTCCAAGGTATGTGATATTGAGATTCTAGGTTCATCATGATACCAACCTAGATGTGTGGTAGGAAACCTTAGGTGGTATAATATTACATGCTAGTGATGTCATACTAGACTTTTGTGTTTAAAGACCTTAAGACCTAGGGGACCAGGGTGCCTTAGGCTGGCAAAGATACTTGAACTTGTGTTGGGGCTGATGGTGCTTTGTGGAATTAAGGGAAGTGATTTCCCGATTCAACTGAGGTTGAGGTTTTGATAGTTGAATTATGATCCAAGGATCAAACTCCATAGTTGAGCTAATTCTTGGGAATTTGAAATGACCTGAGGATGGTTTTGATAGAACGATGAGTAGTTAAGAGATATGGTCTCAAGGTTGAAATAGAAGATGGAATATACTAATGGCTTCTGAGTTCTCGTTATAATGATACCTTTATCTTGAGATGACCAACTGGATAGAGCTATCTATAAAGGATTCAGATTGGAAAGGGCTACCTACGGAGAGTTCTCATAGGAAAGGGCTACCTACGGAGAGTTCTCATAGGAAAGGGCTACCTATGGAGAGTTTTGATCGGAAAGGTTACTTATGGGGAAATCTGATCATAAAGGGCTACCTACAGAGAATATTGTACCATAGTGTGAAGCCACTGTGACAACAAATCCTAGTGTGGAGCCACTGAGATGACAACCCTAGAGCGCAGCCTCCTTGACAAAGAACCGTGGATTCCAGCACCTAGTTGGCATAGGCCTAGGGTGTGACAAACATTTGAGATGTCTTTTATTTGCGGCCGCATGGGGTGGTTCCATTGGAGGAGGACCATTCCGCTGGGGCATGTTTATAAGGGATTGACTATTTGTGAGCTGTAAGGCTATGTGTATACACCGCCACACCAATAGTTCCTGAGACGCTAATAACAGTTCGGGTAAAGACTGTATGTCTTCCAGGCGTTAAAAAGGCATGTGGGTGGGGTGTGAATTTGTGAGCCGGAATGGCTGTTTGTGATGTTTTTCACCTATGGCCTATCAGTAGTTCCGATGGGAAGACCGTGCCTACAGGGCGGTAGAGATACGGGGGATTGATTATGTGAAAGCCATATGGCTATGTGTATGCACCGCCACACCAATAGTCCCTGAGTCGCTAACAATGGTTCAGGTAAAGACTGTGTGTCTTCCCAGTGGTAAAAGGGGATGAGGGTGGGGTGTGATTGTGGATCTGATGTGTATCCACTGCCACAATAATAGACCCTAAGTCACTAACAACTCTTCAGATGGGGCTACGTGCCTACCTGCCGGTAAAATGGGATGAGGGTGGGGTGTGACAATTGTGAATAAGCTGGGATTGGGGTGTGGTTGTGTAGCAGAGCTGAGCTAGTTCAACTGATGACGAATTCAACTACATGATCGGAGGTTCTTATTTGTGAGGTCACTTACCCCGATATGGCCAGCTTGGCTAGCTACCCGGTGTTAATCCCAGGCCAAAAGGGGGTGCATAAAATTAGAATCTACGATGTGTGTTATTGTGAAGGCAACGTGTAATTGTGACGAAGTGAATGCCGGAAGGGCAACATGTATTTGTGCAAGTGGTGAAAGCCAAGGTATTCTTACAATGTGATGTATGTGCAAGTGGCGAAAGCCGAGGTATTCTTGCAATATGATATGTGTGCAAGCGGCGAAAGCCAAGGTATTTTTAGAAACAGCGAGAGCTAAATTACTGAATACTTATGTATACAGCAAAGGCTATCGCTATGTGTATTGAGGTTGTGGTGTTTTGGAGTTACTCCCAGAATGGGTAACTAGATTGAGTTGGGCAGAGTGGTGGCCTATGCCACCTAACTGTTGAGATCTTATGATATGGATCATGAATTAGAGCTTCCGGATATTGTGATATGTGATGATAGTACGTTGTGGCAATTGTATGTGGAGGCAATTGCATTTGTTTAGTAATTGTGTGGTGATTATGTTCATGCAGTAGTCATGTCCTATACCTATTACGGTTTCATGGCAATTGTGTTGCATTATTACTTATACCAAAGATATGGTGCTATCACCTGAATAGGGTGATAGTAGAATTATACGGTGATTATGAGAATCCCAAGTGTTGTGTGATTGGAAAGAAACCAAGCATGACACATTAATTCGTATAAAATTTTGTGAAAATCATATCTGCGCCGTACCATTGTGTGGGTGGTTTGGAAGGGACTGTTCCAATGTGAAATAATTTGTGAAATGGAAGCCGTCATGAAGAGGCATCCGAAGTTATGGTTTAAGTGGTGTGAAAAATTTCGAACATGAAATTTATTCAATGGGGCGAGAAATGTAATACCCTGAATTTTGAGATTTAAGATTAGAGAATAAGCCTGAAATAAGTTGACTGCTAAGCCCCAGTTTAGCCGGAGCCCAAATTTATTCCCTAATAATTCTTATATCTGAAGAGTATTAAAGAACATAAAATGGTGAATTTTGAAGAAAGTAATTATGTTTTTGGTGAAATCGCCTATTAGGTAGTGAGCTTATCATGAGATGTTGTATGAACAAATGATGAATCAAAATTATGAAATTTTACAGGATGAAATTAGACATCCTAAGCTTTAATTTGATAGGTCATATGACTCAATTAGAGCTATATACAAAAAGTTATGAATTTTTGAAATAAGCACAGAAAAACTGTGAAATTTCTCAAACAACATGTAAATATTAAAAATCTGGAAATGATGTTCTTCCAAATAGTAAAAGGCTATATCTTTCTTTGAAACTAGACTCAATAAGGATTTTATAGGCTTTGGAATCACCCCAATTCAAATTTTTTTAGAATTAGTTATTATTTTTGAAAGTTTGGGCATAAAATCTGCCAGAATTTGTATAAATCTGAAAAATGGGAAAATTGGCTAATTATGACATCAGCATAATTAAAATGACAACAGCTTATTATAATGCCATCATCCTCAATTTCCATCCGCCATACCTGATGCCTTTACACAGAAAATAGAGAGAGGAGTTGAGAGAAAAATAAAGAGAGGAGGAGAACCAAACTCACGAGGTAAGTCTATATTTTTGATGAATTCATTCCTAACATTTATGACTCTTCTCCTAAACTCGTCTTTTATGTGAATTAAGGTGTTGCAAGCTAAAATTTTGGTGTTACAAAGTCTAGGGTTCTGCCATAAGAAAGGAAGAGCTAAAGCGAGCTTAAGGTAACTTCCAAATTCTTGAATATTAACTATTATGGCCGCTGTGGACAATTTAATCGGTGAAATTTCGCCGGATTGTCTTTGTTTGTGATTTTTGGAAATAGGTTTCCTTATTGGTTATGCTGCCCAAATTGGCACTAAATGGTAGTTGTAACATAATGAAATTGTCAATAAAGTGGTTAGGAGTAGAAAGGAACACATTTACGGAGTCAGATTTGGAAAACCCTAACTTTTCTCGAAGAATTGGAAATTTCATCCAGTGCTGTTTAGAAGGGTTGTAGTTGGATTTTTAAAATTGTGATAATTCTATTGTGTACAGGAGGGAAAATTAAGTGATTTTACAGTTGGTCACTTTTTCGGAAAAGCCTGAAAAAACATAATTACGAAAACACCCCTAAAACCCTTAAAGTGGGGCTGTCAAGGGTATTTTTGTAATTTGACAATGAATTTGGTAATTCTAAGTCCAGAAATGGATTACTTGGGTGAAAATATGTAAGAATAGCCTAGGTTCAAATTTCGGGAAAAGTGCAGTCGAACCGGGTACAACGGGGACGGGCTGAGTCGATTCCCCGGGGGCATTTTGGTAATTTTTTATGATAGCCTCATGTAACCCCTAGAAACACTATGGAAGTGTCTAAAAGGTATATTTGGAATTGTAGGATCGAATATGGAGCCCGAGCTGTTGTAACACTTTATGAGGCACACGTTTCGAGGCAGAAAAGGCTTAAGGTAAGGGACTTGCCTCTCCTATATGTATTTGATTTTTGTGTTGTGTATACGATGCATGTTATTGCTTTGCTTGATTATGTGAAACATATATGAATAATTGAAGCACTGTTTTTGTTCATACTGTGGCCATAATTTGGTTGCATGAAACATTGAGCATGTAGATATGTCATTGTGTTAGCATGAGTTTATGTAATGCAAGCATGTCATCATTAAGCACTTATCTTGCATGCATATTGATGTCTATTTCCTACTGAGATTCTCTCGAATCTCACCCTCCCCTACCAACAATTTAGACAGGAGGAGATAGAAGATATGTTGAATACATGTGTTCATGATTTTTGGATATTGGTATGCAAATCTGGAAATTTTTGAAATTGAAAGGAAATGTAGTTTGGTTTGATTCTTGAAGGCAATGTTGTTGTGAAATGAATTTCATGGGCCAAACCTAGTCCAAATATTATGAAACTTTCCCATGTTAAATTAGATATGTAAAGCTTTAATTTGATATGCAGATCATGATTTTTGGACAAGTACATTAAGAGATATGATTTTTTCAAAGTTGTGCATTGTATCAGGAATGCAATTTGGAATAGGGAAAGTTTGGCGAATTTATAGGAAAAAGTGATATTAGTGACTAGGCTTAGGCATTTTTCCATGAAAATAAACTTATAGTGCTATACATATGCTTTGAAACTAGCCAGTTTGGAATTTCCTTGAATTAATTATGATTTTCGAAAGTTGATTGAAAATCTGTCAGTTTTCTAAAAAATTGTGAAACTACACTATGCAGAATTGTACTATGCAGAAATTGTTGAATTGTGATTAAAGGCAGTAACAGTTCAAGGAATAACCAGTTACTTGTAACTTTAATTAATATAAATTTGCAATAGCCTGAGTCAGATCAAAGGTATTGAACAACCAGTAGAGCAGGAAAGGGTAAGTCCAGGTAGTAACTCTTTCTTTCATACACTATGTGAATGTTTATATGCTTTATGTATGCCTTCTTCTGTAATATGAGCATTGTATTGCTGAATAGGGCATTGTGCGAGTAGGCACATTTATAGAGGCTTACAGATAGTAGGGAAGTAACCTCGACTCATGTGCACATGCCGCATTGTTTGTGTTATTGTTATGTTGCATTACATGGTGCATGACATATTTATCTATTACATTTTATATAACTAATTGCAAGTTACTACTGAGGTTCTTTTTAATCTCCCCCTTTCTACAAATATATGAATTTTTAGCAGCAAGTATCGGCTTAAGGGGCAAAGATGTACTTACCGGCAACTAATGGTTCCAATGCAGATCAATCAAGACAGTTGGTTATTTGAAGACATTTTTATTATTTTAAGGTTTATAACTATTTTGAATATACCTTGTTGGGATTTTTGTAATATAATCATGTCCATTTTATTAGTGTATTTATGTTATTCTTGTGTTTCCACAAAACTATGCAATTGCTACTCTGATTAATATCAATAATAAGTGGTATGTAAGGCAGGGCTTTACAACTCCCTCAGTTAGGGTTAAATTTACAATCGACACTCCCACCTAACACTCAATAATGTTCAAAGCCCTTTCAAGGAGGGGGCATCCAAAAAAAAATTGAATAGAACAAAGGCATTGCAAATAAGATTCAATTAACATACATGTACACAAACCTTTGCCCATGGAATTCGTAAAGATTGGATTTGTGAAACTTGCCATTATGAGAATGATGCATTGAAATTCATTGTATCATTGTCATAATCAAATAATGAATTCCGTGGACAAAAATTGCATAAAATAACTAAAACTATCATCGAGAATATACAGCAAGCTGAAAAATTCTAAAAATTCATGTATCATAAACTTTCACACTCAAGTGAACATACAAGAAGGCAATAAGCACAAGTGGACTATCATATTTATACCTGTAGAAGGAAGGCTTTTTATTTCAAGTCCTATAGGAAGGGCTTGCATGTATCTATAACCTCCTACCATGTTTATCCCCTATTTTCAATTAAATGGAGTTACATATTAAATAAGATTATTTAATGCTCTTCACATGTCTAAAAAATCATAAGTGATAGCTACAAGTCAACTTGGCATTCTTCACATGTCTTTTCGGTGCTCCTCATACTCTATTCTATAATTAAAAATAAATAATTCGTAATAAGCAAATTAAATACAAATCTATTGTAATGATGAAAATAAATTTTTTGACTTGCTCATGAATATATGGTATGTTTGGTGCTCATCCAGCTTCAATGCTATGTATGCATGTCTTGGTTGGCTAGAGTTAATTGCTATTATATGAAATTTTTACTTAGACTAATGAATATATGGTCTATTTGGAACTTAGCTGGCCTTTATGCTATGTGTGGTGGTGTAGATTGGCCAAAATTATCATTACCAACTCCAAATTCAATGTATTACATACATACACGAGCAACATTGATCTTGAAGCAAGCAAATTATTCTAGTCTACCAACACCACCATGTATAACACATATCAGAAAGCTAAATTATTTATAAGCTAAATATATGGTTTGCTTAGAGCTTATTTAAACTCTATGCTACGTATGCATATCTTGTGCAAATTTCCATTGCAAGTTCGACCTTGTGATATATGTAGAGGTGTTGGTAGGTCTGAATTGATCAGAACCAAATGATTAGGACATATGCCCCAACCAACACCACCATATATATGACAAGGTCAACCTACAATGCAAAATTGCAAATATATTTTACAACCAAATGAATAGAACCAGAGAAAATATCGATTTAGCAGAAAACTTTCATTTATGTGGATGTAAGACAAAAAAAATTGAACTTTCAATTCGGATTTTGACAAAAAGGAGTAAGCATCAATGTTTCAAGGTTTGTAAAAAGCAAAGATTTTTACCAAACACAAGAGCAAAACAATGATGAAAGAGAGGGAGAGCACAATAGAACGAAATGCTAAGTCATCCTGACAATAGAGAAAGAGATATCACAATGGCTAGAGGTGATAGAGAGATGAAGAGCGTGCACACACGACTAAGAGAGCTTGGAGATGAAGATTGAGCGTGAAAGTGAGTATATAAAGTAGGGCAATTTTTTCTAAACTGGTCCTTGATAAAGATAGTTTAAATATTAATAACTAAGCCAGCTTTAAAAACAACCAGTCTCAATATGCAAAAAACCATTTTTGAATCATAACGAGACCATCTTCTAAATCAATTAGTCTAATATGTAATTTTTAGAAACAAAATTCATAAACAATAACTTAAATGATATGAATGCTCATATAACATGAGAAGATAAAGAGATAATCAATGAACAGGAAATAATGGTAATGTAGCATAACAAAAGACATAGAAAGATTGGAACTTTTTCATTAATAATCTTGGCATAAAGGTGGCAGTAAATCATGAAATCAAAATTACATCAAAATATTTTATATGATGATGATTAGGCACAAAATCAAAATTACATGTCAAAATATGTATACAATAGGAGGTTCTTAAAACCCAGGCCTTCAGATGCTTATGATTATTCTAGGGGATAATCGCCCCTAGTCCAAACTATCACCGATGTCGTTCAACACAGCTAGCAACTCCTTTAGTCATTTAGAGAAGTGATTTTGCTTTACTATGGCCTCCAGAATGGTGTCCTGGAGGCAAAAGATAGCCTCAACAATTTCATCCAAGATTGGAGGTGGAAGGGGATACGAAGAGGAACCAATGGTGGCTGCCGCCAAAGGAAGAGACGGGAACGCTACTTCTTTGTTCTTGCCATTAGAGGTGTCATTGATAAGAGAATCAATAGAGAATTAAAAAGGGACTTTTCAATTTGAACTTTAGAACTAAAGGTGGTCTGGTATTGATATTGGAACTGATGGCTGGAAACTTCAAATGATACTAACAAGACATGATGTTATGGTTGGAAGTTCAAACATTACATATTTAGACCAGTCGTCTTTGAAAAAGTGGTCAAAATAATAATTACGAGACCTAAATTTCATTTTACTCGGTCTAAATAAAAAATGAATGTTAGAAGATTAAACAACAGTTAAATTGGTCAAGAGTTAAATGACAATTTAAATTAACATATTTAGACCGTGTGCCATTACAAATAGTCTAAATATATTTAAATTATAAAATTAACAATATCCCATATATATAATCTATGCAGCTGGAAAAAACACTTTTTAGACGGGTTAAAAATGACATTTTAGAACGGTTCTGGATACGGTCTTGATACAACCGATCTTAAAAGTCTGTTACTTTTTAGATCGGTTAAGAAACCCGTTTAAAAAATAAGTTTTTAGACTAGCTATCTATTCATTTGGTCTAAACATAGCCAGATTAATTGTACTTCTGAAAAAACAATCATAAGTTTTAGACCAGTTCTTTGAAGAATCGGTCTAAAAATTCATACTTTTTAGACCGGTCATACTTTTTAGACTGGTTATTCAAAAAACCAGTCTCAAAAGTATTTTCAAGACCGGTATTTTAAATAACTGGTCTAAAAAGTTCCATTTTTTTAAAAATATTACTTTTAGCTAGCCAGCAGCAAGTCATTTCCCCTGTTAAAACATTTTACCCAGCAAACCATTCTAGCAACATTAAGCCTAATGGTGAAAAAATAGTCATTCTTCCTGTACCTCATATTCCATAGAAGCAACAACAATAAATCATTCTTCCTAAAATAAAATCTTCTCTTACACATTCTCATTTTATCACGCAATCTAAAACACAATTTCAACAGGTGTAACTTATATCATTCTTCCTACATCCACATTCTAAAGAAGCAACAACAATAAATCATTGAAAATCAACACATTAATATTGACCGAGAAAGAACACAACAAATAGTATCATTCTTCCTACACCTCACATTCCACAAAAGCATCAATAATAAATCATTGTTCCTAAAATATATTATTCTCTTACACATTCTTATTTCATCAAGCATTCTAAAACACAATTTCTATCATGATTAAACCTCAAATATCATCATGATGATGATGTTCATAATAACATCAAAAACCCTAAGGTTACTATTTCAATAAAATAAAATAGCACCACAACACTATAAAATCGTAACCAAACTTCAAGTTACTAGGCTCAAATCATAGCTTATGCTTACCTCTTTCATTTGCTTTAGCTCTTTCTTACTTCCTTCAACTTCAACACCTTCTTGGCAGCACTAACCACCTCTCCTCGAGAAGCTAAAAATATAGAAATGTTGTTCTTGATGAGAGGAACAGAGTTTGTTAAGGCACTTTGAGACTAAAAGTATGACTTTGAGCTAAAAGTGTGACTTTGGTGGTGAAAATAGTTTGAGACTTTTCCTCGAGACTTTTTCTTACTTCATTCAACTTCAACACCTTCTTGGCAGCACTAACCACCTCTCCTCGAGAAGCTAAAAATATAGAAATGTTGTTCTTGATGAGAGGAACAGAGTTTGTTAAGGCACTTTGAGACTAAAAGTATGACTTTGAGCTAAAAGTGTGACTTTGGTGGTGAAAATAGCTTGAGACTTTTCCTCTCTCTAGTTTTCTCCAAATTTTGGTCTAGCTTTCTCTCTCCTTTTTCTTTGCACCTGGCCAACTTAAAATGAACAAGAGGTGAGGAGGAATGCTAATTAAATGTTTGCTTTCTCTTGTTTAATGTTTGCTCTCTATTGTTTGGCCTATTGGCCGATTTTTCTTGAGTTGAAAGAGTAAGATGAGGTGTCATCTCCTTATGGCTTCATGCAAAAGCAGAATGAACAATTAATTAATTGGATGCATGTGGCATATAGATATTTACTTTCTCCTTCTTCCTTTTTGTCTTGACAATCCTTGTTAAGCAAAAGGTGAGGAATTACATATTGATCAAGTGTTCACTCCCTCTCTCCTTTTCTTTAGCTGATTTGCATGAGTGCGAGAGAGTAAAAGTGAGCTTTAGTGTCACCTCTTCATTCTGTTAGATCCTATATGTTTTGATGATAACAAAGATTGGACTAATTATATAAGAGGATTTGAAAACAAACATTAGAGATTCAATAAAGGAATTAAATGGCAAACAAAAGCATTACTTGAAGTAAGACTAGAGTATTGAAGAAGAACTGAGAGATAAAGCATAGAAAGAAACAGCATTGACAGATTTTGCAAGGCACTACTCGAGTGAGCACTCGAGTAATATTGAAGAAAATGTTCCAGAGAGACACTGCCAAAATTTAGAGGAAGTTACTCGAGGGGTCACTCGAGTAATCAAAAAATTTTTGTGAATAATTACTCGAGTAATCACTTGAGTAACAACATCAGCATAAGGTCTTACTTGAGTAGCCACTCGAGTAACCAGGCAAAAAATCTTCCAGTAGCTCTTAGCCAAGAAATGTCATTATTTACACGAGGGACCACTCAAGTAACCAGGTGAGAAAAAGGCATTACACGAGGGAGTACTCGAGTAATCTGTAGAATTATTCAAAGGATTACTCGAGGGATCACTCGAGTAATCAGACCAACACAGAATAGGAACTCTCAGCCAAGATTTGAGTCTCATTACTGGAGGGACCACTCGCGTAATCTGTAAACTTATTTATAAGTTTACTCGAGTAGTTACTCGAGTAACTGGTTCAGAAAAGGCTTGCTTACTCAAGTAAGAACTCAAGTAATAAGATATTTCCAAGGTTCGTGATGTATCTTACTTCATGTCCTACCCGAGTAATATATTATGTAAATGTTGAATTACTCTCTGTCATATTTTTGATAAGCTTACTCGAGGGACTACTCGAGTAATGAGCATGATTACTCCAGTGGCCATTCGAGTAATGAAGCCCAGAAAAAATATGTTTAATCTAATGTTTATTGATTTGTTTTCTATATGATTAACCATTCATTGTATTAGTATTTTAAGTGCATTTACAGAGAAACAATGAAGAGATCATGCCATAAGTGGTAAGTCAAAAATAACGTTCGAATGCTCACCTACATCTACCTACCTCAAACGGATAGTTTTCAAATTAGAAGAACAGTCAACCATTGCAGCACGACTCTAACGGACATATTTGAAATGCTTCCAATGGACACCACTAATAGAGCTCAATATTTATATATTTTTAGTAATTTATTCTTGGGCTTTGTAGGACTTAATTGAATATTTTGGGCATAATTAAGTGTTAATGTGAGATTTTAGTAAAAGAATAATTTAGGAATTATAGTGGTTAAATTGTTATATTTTTAATTAATATTTTTTATTCCTATTATTCTTTAATTGTGAGAAAAAGATATTACCTTTGTGAATCTAATTTTATAGGTGATGACATGGCACAACTTATTTAATCTAGATGATATTGAACAAGGAATTGGCGTTGGGAATAATTGTTGAATGGAAATAAGCAATTTGACTGAGTTGAGTTGAATGAAGAATAGAGGATTTGACCAAATTAAATAGCTAGGATTAAAGGACAAAAAGGAAATGAAGGAGGAGATATGTAGAGTTGGAACATGAAAATAATTAAAGATTGAAGAAAATAGCAAGATGTGAGGCATTATATAATTGACGTGCGGTATGGGCTGGACCAATGGGAGTAATTAAAGGAAAAGAAGCAAGCTGATGTGAAGAGGAGGTGGACCGAATTAAAAGGCTGGAGAGAAAAGAGGGCTGACCTCAAAGAAAGAGGCTGGACCATAAGGGAAGAAATGAAGAAAGGAAGGTGTGGGCCAAAAGTGAAGCAATAGAAGTAAAAGAATTGAGAAAGGGCTGATGTGAAAAGAGGGACCATGTGAGAACAGGGAGAGAAGCAGCACGAATGATGAAAAGAGAGTGGTGGTGGTTGTGAATACATGTGGGAGCAGTATAAATAAGGAGGAGTAGTGGTAAGTACCAAATGTGAAAAGGAAAAGGAAAGGAGCCGAAATAATGGAAATAAGGGCATGAGAGAGTTGACCGAATGGAAGGAGGCCCAGCTTTTATGTGTAGAATTGAAGACATGAAGTTGGCTGTTACATCTTATTTCCATGGTTATTCTCCTTTCCTTCTATCAAGTTTTATCTCCTCTTCCATTAGTAGCTAATCTTTGGTGATTTCCTTGAGTTGGATAATGGTTTAAGCTTCTAAACTTTAATGGAATTCCTTAAGCTTTCTTTCGTTTTCATAATTGTATGGCTTGGTAAAGTATGTGATTATGATCTAAATTATTCTATGCCAAGTGAATAAACATGGTGGTTGAGCTAGGAGTTGATTAATTAAGCTTTGTATGATTCAAATTAGGAGTAGGTTGAGTTGTTTATTCTAACTTGGTTACGTATATTGTAAATAACTAAACTGAATGCTTTGAACTTTTGTAATTGTAATTACAAGCTAGAACTGGAAGTTGATTATTCATCTCCTTGAGTCTGAATTATTTGGTGGCATTCATTTAATTGCTTCAGTATAATGAATTGAATGATTATTGCAAGTATGGAGCTAGTGTTAGCTTAGTTCCATCCTCCTGACTCATTAGGGAATTCATATCATTAGCAAGCAAAGAAGATTAAAACCTTAACTCAAAGGAATCCCATTTCATCATTATATTAGTTATTTGAATTTATCTTGTTGTTAGTGTTAATTTCAAGTCCTTTTGCTTCTTTGTTTTAAAAGCTACAAAATACAAAAAATAGTGTTTTAGCTTAGATTACTTCATAGTTTTAAAATCAAATTCTCAAAATGATTTCTCACAACTTTAAGGTTTTTACCACTTTACTATTTAGAAACTTGGAAATTAAACTCCTCACAAGAACGATCTTGGTTTAGCTACTACGCTACATTTTCAAACCTAGTTTTATTTTGTGAACTCACACGACATGGGTTCATCAACCACAAATCATCTATATATATATGGAGCATTTAAAGAACAACTGAGAGCACACGAACATACATTAATCAATATATTCTCTTAGTGCTCTTTTTTTCTTATATTCATCATTTATACTTCAGTGATTATACACTACTCTGTAAGAGAGTTTTTCATTATAAACTCAATATTTGTTATTGAGACAACTTAAGGTTGTGGGACCTTGAGTTAGGGATTTGATTACAACGTGTAAGGGGGAGTGAGTGTCCAAGTGAAGGAACTTGTTGTACTGAGGTGCCAAGAACCCACTAAATCTTGGAAGACATAGTGAAACTCTCAGAGACGCTTTGAGGACTGGACGTAGGTTAAAGTGGTTATGGCCGAACTAGTATAACCCCCTGTGTATACTTCAGTGATATTTCTCCTTGCTCTTAACTTCTTTAAATATTCTATCAATTTCTTATACGCAATGAAATTTTTGGTATTACCCAAGTCACCCCCTCTTGGGTAAAACACTTGCACTAACATTTGGTATCAAAGCATAGGTCTTCTTATTAAGGTATAACAGCCTGAAAAGGATCCAAGGGCAAGCATGGGTGAATGAATTCTTCCCGGCGGAGCTTCTATCACAAGACCTTCAGGTTTTAATGGTGAACACTTCTCATTCTGGAAAGTAAAGTTCAGAGTCTTCATAATGGCTACAGAATATGGGCTATGGGTTGCAATTGAAAGTAGAAACCATCAACATGTAAAAATTATAGATTCTCAGAAAATTCCTAAGACACTAGTGGAATATGATGAGAATGACAAGAAACTCATCACTCTCTATAGCAAGGCAATTCTAATGATCCAAAATGCTTTGAGTCAAAATGAGTACTTCAGAATCTGCATACTTCCAACGGCTAAGGAAATGTGGGAAGCTTTGGAAATAGCTCATGAAGAAACTTCAGGAATTAAAGAAAACCGAATCAGCACTCTAGTTACTGAATTTAATTTACTTCAAATGAAATTAGGTGAGTTAATAGCTAAATTTGAACTTAGATATACTCATATTTTTAATCAACTTGCAGAACTTGGAAAAGTCTATGATTAGAATACCCAAGTGAGAAAGATTCCTAATATACTATCTAAAGAATGGGAGGCCAAAGTCACTGCAATAAAAGAAGCAAAAGCCAAATCAATGCGATCGGTTGCTTCTCTATTCAGAAGTCTTTCTGAATATGAAAGTAAACTAAAGTTCAAACGAGAACTTGAAGACATTGGTGACAAGAAGAATAGAGGCCTAGCATTAAAGGAAAAGAAGAAAATCAAGATGAGGATGACGAGCTTGACAATGACGAAATGGGCCTAATAATAAAACGATTCGGAAATTTTTAGAAGAAAGGTCAAGGATTCAAGAATTTTCAGAAAGGAGCAACAAGCAGTAAAGAACGTATAATCTTCTATGAAAGTGGAAAGCCATGACATATCAAATCAAAATGTCAAGAATTGGCTCAGAAGATTAAAGAAAATAGAAAAGGAAAGTTCTATAACAAGAAGAAAGCCTTTTTATCTAGCATATGGGGAGTTGCTTTTCTGACGAAGAAAGCGAGGAAGAGGAAGTAGCCAATATCTGTCTAGTTGCTCAAGAAGAAACAGAAGAAGAGGTAACTGATTTTGATCCTACTTATGATGAATTACCTTTCGAACATAATGCTTTACATTCTGAATTCATCAAAATAGTTAAAGAATTAGTTGTTTTCAAAAAGAAAAACAAAGCTCTTGAAATATAACTTAAAGAGAATTTTGAAAAGGATTGTGAAAACTGTACTTCTTTGAAAAAAAAGCACTGATCTTACTAAAACTCTTGAAAAATTCACTAAAGGAAGTGAGATGATAAATGTAATTTTAAAAGCTCAAAGATTTGTGAATGACTAATCTAGAATTGGATATGATATAAAATAAGATAGAAGGAAAGAAAGACAGAAAGCTGGATGTAAATCATACTTGAATTATTTTCAGCATTCTGTGCATACATAAAATCTTTTCGCATACTGTAACTATTGTAATAGAAAAGGTCATTATACTTCATCATGCATTCATAATAAGAAAGGAAAGATAGGAACCTACAAATGGGTACCTAAAGGTTCATATGTTCCGAAAATCTTTTGCACTAACCCAAAAGGACCCAAAAATATGTGGGTACCTAAGACTTTTTCATATTTGATTGCAGATATGTCTTAATGCATCCAAGAACAACAAATGGTATATAGATAGTGGATGCTCCAGACATATGATCGGTGATTTTGAAAGTTTTACCTCATTACAACCAAAAGAAGGCCGGAAGGTAAAATTTAGAGGAAATCAATTCGGAAAGATAGCTGGAATTGGTAAAATAAAACATGATAAAGGCATACAAGTCAAAGATGTTTATTATGTTGAAGGCTTATATTGTAACTTGCTGAGCGTGAGTCAAAGTGTAGATAAAGACATATGGGTAATATTTGACTCAGAGGAATGTCTAATTGTAAACAAGAAAGATTTAAAATTAGATAAGAAGAATCTTAGAGCAAAGCTCAGTGCAAAAAGGGAAGGTAACTGCTATACTCTTGATATCAGTAAAAATGACTTTGAAAATTGTTTTCTAACTAATGCTAATAAATGTTAGTTATGGCATAAGAGGCTAGCTCATGTCAACATGCACCAACTAGGTAAGTTAATTAAAAAGATTTAGTGATTGGATTACCCAAAGTAAATTTCAAAAATGATTTGATTTGTGACGCATGTCAAAAAGGTAAACAAACTAAATCTTCTTTTAAATTGAAAAATGAGAAATCAACCAATAGACCACTTCAATTATTACACATGGATTTAGTTGGACCAACAAGAATTAAGAGTCTTGGTGGCAACGTATATTCATTGGTCATTGTTGATGATTTCTCTCTATTTACATGGACCATTTTTCTATCATCAAAAGATGAAACCTTTAGAGAATTTATTGTTTTTGCCAAGAGAGTGAAAAATGAGAAAGGTATGTCCATTACAGGTATTAGGACAGATCATGGTAGATAATTTGAAAATCAAGCCTTTGAAGAATATTGTGATACTAATGGCATTGATCGCAATTTCTATGCTTAAAGGACACCTCAACAAAACGGAGTCATAGAATGTAAGAATAGAGTGCTCACTGAAATGGCTAGAGCAATGTTGAATGAAAAGAACATGTCTCAAGTTTTCTGGGCCAATGCAATGAACACAACATGTTATATTTCAAATATAGCCTATATTAGAATAAAACTTGAAAAGACACATACGAGCTATACAAAGGAAGGAAGCCAAACCTTGCTCATTTACATATCTTCGGTTGTAAGTGTTTCATTTATAATAATGGTAAGAATAACTTAGAAAAATTTGATTCTAAAATAGATAAAGGAATTTTTCTAAGCTATTCTAACCGAAGTAAAGCATACCAAGTTTTCAATAAAAGAACATGTGTTGTTGAAGAATCAATTCATGTTGTATTTGATGAATTTGAATCCTCTAACAAAACCATTAATGATGAGCAGGAAGTTGTTTTAAATCAAGAAAATGGTCAATCTATTTCAAAATATCTTATTCCAGAAGTTGATCAAACTAAGGAAGATCAGTCACTAGGACAACCTAGAGCCTGGAAATACAATAAAAGTCATCCCCTATATCAAGTCATGGGAGATTTGAATGAAGGAGTCAAAACTAGAAATAGAATCTTCAATAAAGTTAGTTTCTCTACTTTTATTTCTGAGATTGAACCTTCTAACATTGACGAAGCCCTATCAGACAATGATTGGGTTATAGCAATGCAAGAAGAACTAAACCAATTTGAAAGAAATCAAGTTTGGGAGTTGGTACCCCGACCTAAGGATCATCTAATCATTGGAACTAAATGGGTATTCAAGAACAAACAACTACTATTTAGTATGAATTTGGGTAGCATAATAGCCCCATATATCCATTTTCCATTTTTGAAACCAATGACAATCCGGCAAAATTTTACTGATTAAATTGTCCACAACAGCCAGAATAGTTAATATACAAGAGTTTGGAAGTTAGCTGATAAGTAAAATATTTGCATATTTATTTTTCCTTATATGATGATTTTATGGATGATATTTGCGTTTAATATAATAAATTTGGGTGTGATTGATAAATAAATATTGTTTTTGGAATAAACAACATTTAAAAAAATAAATAAATAAATTAAAAATGAAAGTACTGTAGCAGTCAACTGTTACTGTAGCAGCCGCGCAGTGCATTGTAGTAGTCAACGGGCACTGTAGCAACTGCCAGGGCATTGTATCAGCCGCCAGATCACTGTAGTAATACTATAGCACACGTTTCCCCCCTATAAATAGAGATCAATGCCAAGCTCAAATGGAGAGGAGAAGAAGAGAAGCAGGAGTTTCCTTCTCTGACAGGGAGAAGTCCTTCTCTGACCGGGAAAGATCTTTCTCTAACATTTCTGAGTTTATTGTATTAATTTTTAGATTTAATTTCATGCATTGCATGCCTCCATCTTGGAAGGCTTAGGATTTTATTACTTTTTGCATGACTCCATCTTGGAAGGCTTAGGATTGTATCATATTTTGCATGCTGCCTACATGGAAGGTTTTACCTCCTAAATGGACGGCTAGATTTCTTCATTTTTCATGCATCTTTTGGTTGTATATTTATGTTTGAGAATTTAATATTCAAGTTTATGCAGTATTTCTGAGGATTTCATTCTAGCTTTATATAATTTATTTTAGTTTTGTTTTTAATTTTATCATGACCTAAATGTTCATTTTTCTAGGGTGATAACGTAACTTACTAATGACGGATTGAATCTTAACTTATTAAATCTAGTTTGAATTTATCCTTCATGATTGAGTTTTAATTATTATTCTTAATGCTTTTGATTGACTAGCCATCTTTTGAATGATTTCAATATACATGTTGAGACCAGAAGGAGATACATGTGTGTAGACCCTATAATTAAAACCATTACTTGCATATGAAATAGGAATATATTCATATGAGTTGTGTAGTCTTACTAAGTTCCATAAATCTTAATGCATAATTAATTGCTTAAATTCATATAGGAATATATTGGATTAGCAATTGATTATAGAATTCCTTGACCTTGGAAGAGGCGAGTAATTAAATTAGGGAAACTCAACTATCAATCATGTGGAATAAATTGGGCTAGAATAGATAAGTGATTCAATCCGGAATTTGTTAAGTGAAATCTAATCCCTAGGGCTTTTTCTCATATTTGCTTTCATATCATCTGCACTCATATTTAATTGTTTTTCTTTTATTTTGTATTCACAATCACCAACTAATCGATCGACTAAATAGAATTAAAATTACCTATTTTGGTACTTAGTGCTCAATCCTCGTGGGAATGATACTCTACTTACTTCTATATTACTTTATTATGACAGTGTACACTTGCACTATTTAATTGATCATCGACACACTTATCAAGTTTTTGGCGTCGTTGCCGGGGATTGTTGTCATTAATATCAATACCAAGTAATTTTAATACTAATTTAGTCTTCATGTAAAAATTTCAAAAAAATAAAAAAAATGGATTATTCACAGCATTCATTCAGTTTAATCAGTGATAACTTGTCATATCTTGGTTCTTTTTCTGGAATGCATGTGAATGGAATGAGACAAGAAAATATAAATGCTGGTTGGATTGAAAATTCTTCTCCTTATAATTGTTTTTCTTATGCTTATTGTGGAGAGTATCATTCTTATGAGCATTGTCCATATAGCAATATCGGTCATTATGTGAGAAATGATTTCAATATGAACCAAACTTGTTTTGATCATTCCTTTTATCCTAGTGGAATTTTGGAGCAACAAGAGTCTTTGGATCCATATGTCAGGTATTCTCCTAATCCTCCTTTCTACTCTTATCCATATATTGAAGAACAAACTCTTGAGTATAAGGAAAAATCTGATTTAGAAAGCAAAAGGAAAGTGACGTTAGAGTCAAGTCAAGTGTCCAAAATATTGGAATATATGCGAGTCAAATTATTGCATAACTTGAAACTATGAGGCAAGATAATTCTTTGAGCATGATTCCTACTCCTTGTGTTGATGATGATTATTGTGAGGAAGTTGAGGATGTGGAATTGAATGAAATTTTGCCTCTTGTGGCATGTGATAAGGAACTTGAAATCACTTTTGGAGAGAATAATGGATGTCCAATTGAGGTTCCGCCTGTGGAGCCTAATCTTTGTGATTTAGATATTGAAATTAATGTGAATATTCCAGAATATATTGTTCATGTCTCCTGTTGAAGTATTGACTCTTACTGATGAGAGTCAAGTGGATTTTATGGGATGCTATAAAATTTTGGAAATTCCTAAATCTGTTTGCAAATACATGCATGTTATGCTTTATTTGAATTCAGTAAATAATTGTACTCTAAAATTGTCTATGATTGAAGAAGTGCAATTAATTACTTTGAATGATCATTGTTGGTTTCTGAAATATTGTTGCTTAAAAAGAAATGAAGACAAGGTGATCCTAGTGTTTGATACTTTTGATTAGTAGTTTGTGTTTGAGAAGTCTAGCTGAAGACTATAAATTTAGTGCTGCTTGGGAGGCAACCCAAGGTTTGGTTTAATATTTTGTGTGATTTTGCAGGACTTCTGGTAGCTCCTGATGACATATTCTACTTTGATAGTTTAAAATAATAAAAATTTAAAAAAAATTTTGGTTTGGTCTTTGTCTAGCTAAAGACGTTAAAGAAGGGTGGCTATTTGGGAGGCAACCCAAAACTTCTTTCCTACTCTCTCAATTTTCTTTCCCACTCTCTCAATTTTCTTTCCCACTCACTTATTTCTTTCCTACTCTCTTAAAACTTCTTTCATACTCTCTCATTTTTCTTTCCTACTCATTGAAACATATTGCACTGCATTGAGATTTTAGTTTTCATCGTTTTCATTTTAAGTTACCATGGAGGAATCTCTTGTAAAGCTTAAGAACAGGTTTCCCACTCTTCCCAAAGATGTGCTCAGGAAGATCTATAACAGTCAACTTTAAAGGATGATGATATTCAATCGTTGGGCCTTCCTGAGGACATACGTTGGATCATTGAAGCAAAGGTACGTTTAGCAGGTGAGATTCATAATTCATTTGTTAAACCTTTGCCAGGAATGGGAAGAAGTTCTTACTCCAAAAAGAGAAGAGCTAAAAGAATGAAGGTCTGCCATAAATGTGCAAGGTGGAATTGTGATCAGCGCTGTAGAAGCAAAGGTATGGTTTCTATAAATTGAGAAGATAAAATCAAATTTATAAAGGATGGACTGAGTAAGGAGTAATTGGATGTTATCATTCAAACTCTTGAGACGCATCCGAGTGGTGATGTTCATCGTATTCTTCTCGATTTAGCAGACATATTCAACAGAGAAAAAGAGCGCTATTGTCTTGGGAATTTGATGTTAAAAGACCCTGTTTGCCAGTTTATAAGAAAACTGGATGGGAAGCAAATCCTCGATTCATAGAAAGCGTTTAAGCCGTTACTGGACATAAAACCAGAGGAAGATGTGAGCCAAAATCACAGCTACTGTACATAATCATGCTTGTGTTTAATTTGTTTTGTCTATTTCATAGCTTTTGTCTAATCTTTCTTATCTTTTTGGTAGCTTTTGCCTACTCTACTTTATTATTTGACTTTCTTTCCTCTTTTTGTTTAATTTCTTCACGCAATGGCCCACCGGTCATTTATGTCGGAAATTTTTTTCAAACTTCTTTGAAAAATGTGTGATTTGTGTGATTTTGTTGTCACTGTTTTAGTATTATATATATATGTACTCTTTCATTTGTAAATATGCACACTTCTATTTGTAAATATGAATTCTTCCTCTTGTAAGCATACATGGTCTGAGAGAAACAAAGAGAAAGAGGGTATCACACAAAAATGTAGATTTACATCTATTTGCATTTTTGGTGAAACTGATTTGGGAAAGAAAGGAGAGTTTATAACAGCAGCAAATGAACTTGGAATTGCATTAGCTGCAAGAAAAATCAACTTTGTGTATGGGGGAGACATCCAGGGCCTAAAGGGAAGTGTGGCCATTTCTGCATCCATGAATGGAAGCAAGGGTTTAAGTGTAAAGGTGAAGGAGTTGAAAGATAACATTTTTTCCTTAGGACAAGAGTTACAAGTTTCGAGCTTGCCTGAATGGATGGGAGTAATGTTCTACCATGCTCAAGCTTTTATTGCTCTACCAGGTGGTTTGGAGACATTAGATGGAATTTCTAGTGTTGCATATTGGGCTAAGTTAAACTATCACAAAAAACCATTAGGATTGTTAAATGTTAATGGTTTTTATGATAATCTATTGTCTTTTCTTGATCATGCTGTGGAAACAGGATTCATACCCCAAGCGACTTACCAATCCATAATTGCTGCACCAACTGCTGATCAGCTGTTCGATCAAATGCAAACCTATGAACCTAAACCAGATCTACTCATCAAGCAAATAGGTGAGCAATCTTCAGATATCAGTCAGAAGTAGAACCAAGATACCACTCTTAGGTTGTAACTTTCCTTAATCTCTTGGTTTTACTTTATTATGTGTTTATGTTAAAAAAAACACCTCCTTTGAGCTTTAGAAGACATTTGGGACAATATCCGATTTAGGTTTAGGGAGGAGAAAATTTTTTTTTATTGTTCTTTTGTTAGTAAAACCATTAGATGCATGGGGTGTGGAAAAAAATGGCAGAGTAAGGGGTTATTCTTAACTCCTGAGACGCATTTCATTAGTTGCATTTTTTTATCTTTTTACAAAAAATGTAAAAAAAAAATCATCTTGTTCAAGTGCTTCCAACAAAATCAGAAGTGTCAGGTCATAAGTAAGAACACAATTGAAAAATAAAGATATCATTAGCTCAAGCTCCCAGTAGCTTTTCCTTTACTTGGCTGAAAACCTTAAGTGTTCAACAATAGATTTTGAGCTTCAAACCTTAAAGAACATAGAGGAGCAGCTTAGGTGTGGAGTTATACGCGTTAGGAGTTAGATCGCCGGAGAAATCGGCTTACCTTGCAAGTTCTCTTCTCCTCCTCTCTCTAAAATTTCTCACACCTTTTCTCTCTTGTTGCAGCTGAATGGCACGGTTTTTGGCTGATAGAGGAGGTGGATGATGATTTAATATAATATAATATTATTTTTTAATTATTTACTAAATTTCCAACAATTTCATATTTTTACAAAATTCTGGAATATTTCTGCCCAAACTTTGAAAAATCATAACTAATTTTAGAAAACTAGAATTAGAGTAATTCTAAAGCCTATATAACCCTTATTGAGTTTAGTGTCAAGGAAAAATATAGACTTTTGCTAGATGGAATTACAAAATTCCCAGAATTTCAATCTTTTCATACTATCCCAGAAATTTCACAGTTTTTCTGTGCTGACTTCAAAAATTCATAACCTTTTATATATAGCTCTAATTGAGTCATATGACATATCAAATTAAAACTTAGGATGTCTACTTTCATCCTATAAAAGTTTATAATTTTTTCTCATCATTTGTTCATACAAAATCACATGACAAGCTCACTACTACATAGGCACTTTCACCAAAATTAGTTATGATTTGAGCTTCTAAACTTCGTATTAACCTATTCCAACCATCATTTGGTCATAGAAGCCTCCGGTATCATCATAGAAACCTCCAGTATCGCTCCTAACAGCTTGAACTTTGATATTCTCACTAGATCTTATAATTTCTTCTTTCTTCCATATCTTTCTTCTTGATTTTCCTCTTGATAATAATTCTCCATAACCCAAGTAAGCATATCCTTGACTATCTTCAATTTGTTTCTTCTTCTCCCTCTTGTTCATTTTCATTAATTCAATCTTCTTTATTTTTTGCTTCACTAATCTACAAGAAATGTAACATTAAACATAGTAGTTAGTCAAAGAAATACATTATATAAACTTTTTGCTCTTATAATTTCATATCTATATTTGACATCATCAAAACTAGTCATATCTAACATAAAGGTTTCCCTACATACATATAATTACAAAATTACCACCGCTTGCCTTTTTAACCACCCAATTTAAATGTAGGACGTCATTTGGGGTAGTTATATCATATTTTTGTAGTAGTGGAGATTCGAGAGAATCTCAGTAGTAACATACAATTGATCATATAAAATGTGAAAGTTAAATATGTCATGCTCCATGGTATGCAACAACTTAACAACAATATGGCGGTATGCATACATGAGTTAGAGGCTCAATCCCCCATTATCCGTAAAACCTTGGTTGGCTTCTTACTCAACAACCAGGTAAGTGTGCTTGCACACACAAATTTCCCTCCTTGGCAAAAACCACATTTATTAGTTATATCATAGAAAATGGTATACACAAACATATAAATATTGGCATAGTGTATGTAAGATAGAGTTACTACCTTAAATCCTTTTTTGTTTGTAAACCATTCCTTTAATTTTGTTCTGATTGCTCGAGTTATCAATCCGGTCCTAAAATTCCAAATGCACAATAATTAGGTTAATACCCATTCATGTACTACTCTAAACTCTTTTAAACTCATTTTGTTGATTATCTTAGCTTAAAACTGTGAAATGACCAAAATACCCCTAAGGACCTGGTTTAAGTCCCTTTGTACCTAGTCTAATTGTACTTTTTCAAAAAATTATGAGTTGGGCTAATGCAACATAATTTCGCCCAAGGAATCCATTTTTGACCTTGGTATTACCAAACTCACTACCAAAAGATGAAAATGCCCTTGGTAGCCACTGACTTAGGGTTTTAGGGGTATATTTGACATTTCACATTCTAATGCTTTTCACACTTAATGATCAACATGACCCTACACAATTTTTCGTTATAAACACAATGGAATCATCAAAAACACCAAAATCTAGTTCAAACCCTCTGTGAATAGTGTTTGGACAAAATTCCAAAGAAAAGGAAAATTTTGAGTTTTCTTGATTTTGTCTACAAAACTCCTTCCTTTAAACTCCTAATCATATAGTTAACTCCTTCAACACTCAGTCATCATTATTTGTAGAAATTTGAACAGCATACTGCTTTAGCGTTTCATCATCCCAAATGATAAAATCCAACCATACAAAGCCACAAAACAACCATAACATCAACTACAACCTTAAATCCATCATGATAATCAAGGTGTATGGTTTACCTTTGTTTTTTCCTCCTTCTCTCTAAAAAAGTCATTCTCTCTTTTTTCTTGCTTTTTCTTTTTCCTTGCTTCAAGCCATAATCATGGAGATATAGGATTTAAAAGATGTATGCTAGGTTTTTAGTAAGCAAATTCACAAGAAAATCATCTCCTTACCTTAGATTGCTTGGAACCCTAGCTTATTGTTCTTGTTCTTCAGCTCACTTTCATATGACTCTCTCTCTCTCTCCATACCTCCTGGTTCAGCCGAAAATAAAGTCTTAAGAAAGATGATAACCACCTCCTGAAGTAATTATATTTTATTCCATTTTTTTATATCACATGGCCAATTAATTAAACCACCATCATCTTTTCTCTTTCTTTACAATACTTGGCTGAAAATGAAGATTGGAAGGGAGTAATAATATGTCTTCATTTATCCTCTTCCACCTATTTATTATGAGTTGAAATTGTTGACTTTATGTCATCTTCTTTTTTGAAATTTGACCTTAACCCAAAAATTAATGATAAATGTCCAAGATTAATTTTCCCATCTTATTCTAGCCTATTTGGATGAAAATGATTGTGTGTGCCGAAGAAAATAGTTTACGTTGGCTTAATATGAAAAATTACCATTTTGCCCATACATTTTGTGATTTTCGCCCAAAACTGGCAGCAATTTCACTCAACTTTGAAAATTTATATCTTTATTTGTAGACATTCAATTTAGGTGCTTCCAACGGCTATTTGTAACACCCCAAATTTTATTCACCAATATGTCATGTAATTATTTGAAGTATTTAATGAAATGGAATGGTGAGTATTCATGATTATAAGGATTAAACACTGAAAATTTGAAATGTGAACAGTGCTGCCAGTGAAATTTCCTACGAGGTAGTGAGTTTGGGATGTGTTTTTGGATAACCAAATGATGACATAAAATGGTGAACTTTTACAGGATGAAAGTAGATATCTTAAGCTTTAATTTGATAAGTCATATGAGTTATTTGGAGATATACACAAGGAGTTATGAATTTTTTAAGTTAGCTCAGTGAAACTGGCTAGCATCTATGGTAGCATCCAAAAATAATAATTCTGGGAAGTTTCAGCTTTCAGTTGGCTAAAGGTTATATTTTTTCCTTGAAACTAGACTCAATAAGAGTCACATAGCCTTTAGAATCACTCCAATTGATATTCTACAAATAAAGTTATGATTTTTCAAAGTTTGGTTAGAAAATTTGCCAAAATTGACAATTGTTGAGAATTTGGGAAAAAGAAATGTAACGGAAATTATGTAAATTGTAGAGTAAGGAAAATAAAAGGGAAATAATTATTTTGAATCCCAAATATGACAAGTGTCAATATTTTAAGGCAAGGTATTTAATTATAATTATTAAAATTGGAGCACATGTTTAATTGGATCCAAATGTTACATATTATGTACATGCAGTAAGGCATGTGTAATGAAGCCCAAATTGAAGCATGAAAGACCCTCTTAGGTGTCCTTATGGGCGAACTAGAAGAGGAAAGATTAGTTCCATGTTAATTGAAGTTAGGACACCAAATTAGAAAAGGATAAAGGAAAGTACAAATTGTGTCATAAAGGAAAGTACAAATTGTGTCATAAAATCTGATTTTTTGTGATATTATTAATGAAAGAAAATTTGGGATATTTATGAAGCATTGCTTCATCTTTTCCCATTTCATTGTATATTAAGTGTTTAAATGGTTAATCAAGTGGATTGGAGTGGAAAGGAACAAGCTTTTGAAGTTGAAAATCAAAAATCACAATTTTCCCCTTTTTGGTGCATAGTTTCAGGCAAGGCTGGAAATGGGGGCTGGGACTGGGTTTTTATAAATTTGATGGTTCTATGGTGTTCAAGAGAGAAAATTGCGTATGGTTGGTGTTGAACACTTTTTAAGAAAAGCCCTAGAAAGTGAAATTACGAAAATACCCCTAAAACCCCAAATAGGAGATGTCAAGGGCAAAACTATCATTTGGCAATGATTTTGTGAAAACCGAGGTAAAAAATGGATTCTACATGCAAAACTGTGGAGGAATAGCCTAGGTCAAAATTTTTGGAAAAGTACAATTGGACCAGGTACAAAGGGGCTTCGACTGAGTTCCTAAGGGTAAAATGGTCAAAATGTGTTTTTGAGTCAAGATAACCAACACAATGAGTTCAAAGTGATTTATGAATGAGTAATAACCCATTTATCCTAAATTTGGAATTTTAGGATACACTGATAGCCCAAACTGGACAGACAGTTTGGACCGACAGTCAGGCAAGGAAAGGACATTCCAAGTAGTAACTTATCTCTCATACACTATATGAGTGTTTATATGCTTTGTGTATACCATATTCTTCGATATAAATAGTGAACACACACATTACCTAGTTGTGATATAAGACCCAGCTGTGGTATACTGACACGTAGGATGCATACACAGTGTCATGGTTTTGTTGCATGATTGGTGCATGACATATTTATGTGTGACATTTTATATGATTGATAGTTTGTTACTATTGAGATTCTCTTGAATCTCACCCTTTCCATACAAATATATAGTTTTGTGCAGCAAATAGTGGCTCAAAGGGGCAGAATCGTAATTTATGGCAACTGAAGATTCCGGATAGTTCGAGCAGAGCAGTTAGATATCTAAAGACCTTTTATTATTTTTAAGGTCTATAATTTATTGTACGAGACCCTATTTGGAAAATCCATTATATTGTATTAATAGTATCAGTATATTTATGCTAATCATATGTGCCCACTAAATTGCGCATGGCTATTCTAATTAATATCGAAAATAAGTGGTATGTAAGATGGGGTCTTACATTACTTAACCCTTATTGAGTCTAGTTTCAAGGAAAAATATAGCCTTTAGCCAACTCAAAGCTCAACATTCCCAGAATTTAAATCTTTGGAGGTTGTCCCATAAACTGGCCAGTTTCACTGGGTAAACCTAAAAAATACATAATTCTTTGTGTACAGATCCAAATGACCTATATGCCTTATCAAATTAAATCTTGATAAGTCTACTTTCATATTGGAAAATATCATAGGCATTAGACATCATTTTCCTAATTAAAAATGCCACACAACAAGACTGCTACACAGGAAAACTCACTGGTAGCAAATACAATTGTTTACACTTTGTGTTTTAAACATACTCATGTTGTGTGTGACCACCAATTGGAGTATTTATCCTTTTATGTACATTACCATTTGTAATACCCCGAATTTTGAGACTTGAGGCTAGAGAATAAGCATGAGATTAGTGGATTGCTAAGCCCCAGTTTAGCAAGATCCCAAATTGTGATTAAGGGTTAATGACTCTAAAAGTGGATGTCATTAGTGATAAATGAACCCTTTTGGAGATTATGGTGTGAGTTGGCACCCGATGTGATTCGTATACATTGTAAGCAGTGCCGAAACCCTGTATTTAAGTTCAATTACGGATTAACCTCTAAATTGACTTAAAATAGAGGGGAGGGCGCATTGTGAAAGAAAATGAATGAGAAAATGTGTTTAATGGTGATTCAAGAGAGATTACCATAATCAGGGGCAAAACGATAAAGTTACCGACCGATTGATCGGTTACCGAAGAGGAAACTCATTGGTAACTTCAAGATCAATGGTTGAGATTGAATTTTGTAATAGATCAAGGGGTGGATCCCATGTGGTGTACTCATGTGAGCTCATGGGAGGTGTGTTGAGATGTTGACACTTGGCAAGTTTTGGACCCTTGGATTGGTCAAGGTGTCAAACCTTAATTTCTCTCTCTCCCTCTCACTTTTAGGTCGGTTTTGTCATCCCAAAAACTGATTCTCTCTTCATCATCTTCATCTCATGCTCTCTCTCCAAAACCTCCATGTTCGTCCAAATAGAGAAGGAAAGAGAAAGAAACAAGGTGAGCTTTGGCTTGTGTAATGGCCTCTTATGCTTAAATCCTCTTCACTAATCTTGATCATGTTCATGAGAGCTTCATCTCTATGGTTTTAGATTTTTGAAAGGAGGTGTTTTAGAGCTTGTGGAAATTGTAAAAGATGAAGAATCAAGGAATTTGTTTGGGAAAGAGGAAGAGGTGAGTGTTTGCTTCCTTTTGATCTATTTATTGTGGTTTTTGGTGGAGTTTTGAGAATTATGATATTTGCCCTGATTTTATGGTATTTTCATGTGGAATGTGAATGGTGGAATTGGATGTTGTTTTATGTTGAAAATGGTGTCATGTTGTGGTATTTAATCATTGGAATTGATTTGAATTGGATTGGATACATTGTGTGCAAAACTGGAAATTCTGTCAAGTGGGAATTCTGTTTGGGCAGTCTTGTTGTGTGGACGTTTTGATTGGGAAAATGAAGTCAGAAAATTATGAAACTTTCCAGTCTTAAATTTCACATCCCAAGCTTCAAAATGGACATATAATTTGTGCCATTTCGTTTTTGGAACTGGGGGTTATAGCTGTCCAAAGTGTGAGGTCGAAAATGGATTCTGTTTTGGGACAGTCTTGAATGTTTGGGAATTCTGTATTTATGTGGTGATTTCCAGTATTGGACAATATTTTTCCTGTGTAGAGGACTTCAATAGATTTCATTTGGCTTTAGGATCACCCCATTTCAATTTTTGGGGAATTAGTTATGATTTTTGGAAGTTCAGCCAAGAAACTGGATTTTCTTGGCCGCGGCCAGCGGATTATGGGCCGTAGCCCAAATATTTCTGAGCATTTCTGGGCAGTTTTGGGCCACAGCCAGTGGATTTTTGGGCCGTAGCCCACCCCCAAAAATCAGTATTTTACACTTTTAAAGGTGGTTCTTGGTATAGCCTTTCCCAAGCGTTTAGGCTTTGATTAGCCACCTAAAGGTTGTGAGTGATAACCAACTTAAGTGTTTGAAAGTTAAGGAATTGGAAAAAGGGATTAACCCTATGTCCTTGTTTGGTTATAGGATTTGGTGTTCGCCCTGATCGTGAGCAGCCGGAGCTAGAGCTTACGTGGAAAGAGTGTAGGGAACTTACCTCCTTGCCTATATATGATATTGTGTTAATGTGTTAATGCATGTTATTGCTTTGCTTGATTATGTGGAACATATATGATGTTGGAAGCTCTGTTTCTATTTATGCTATGGCCATGAGTGTGTTGTTGAAACATTGAGCATGCAGATGTGTCATGGTATGGGCATGTGATATGTATTGCAAGCATGTCATGCATTATACACTTATCATACATGCATTTTGGTATTTGTTTCCCACTGAGATTCTCTCGAATCTCACCCTCCCCTATCAACATTGTAGACAGGGAAGGAAGAGCGAGGATGGTGCAGGCATTCAAGGACGGTGAAGACTCCTTAGAGTATTTGAGTTTGGTAGTTGGTTATCATGGATGTTGGGATAATTATATATGATATGGATGTATATTTGAGTATGTATTCGGATGTGTATTTGAGATATGTATTTGAGAAGACTTTGTGTAATCCCCATATGAGAGCTTGTAGGGGCGAATATGCCCTGTAAGGCTTTGAGTTAATAAAAGGAACCCGGGAGTTGCCGGGATGATATTGTTGTATACTCTGATATTTGTATAAATGTGATATTCTGCGTGATGTAATTGAATTCGAAATTGAATATAAGACCAGGTAAATTAGATTTCGAAACGTATTTGTGAAAACCCCGTCTGGTAGATGGGTTTGTAAATGTTATTTAATTCTTATTGGTCTCTATTTCATGTTAATCGCATATTTCGGATATAATTACGGCAGGGGGTTACACCATTCCCCATTTTATCCTATTAAATATCTCATTACATAAAAGGAACATTGGTGCTAAAAAAAATTGGGGTGTTACAACTCTCCCCCCTTAAATAAAATTCGTCCCTGAAATTTGCTACACATATATAGCCATAAATTCTGGGTAACGCTTCTATATATGTCTCACAGACATCATTACCACTTATCAAAATCTGCTTAAACAGACTAAGATCTCCAAAATCCTCAATTAGTTTTTTTTCCACGAATCATCATGGCTGCACCTGCACTGTTTACGTCTCAATGCGTCAGTAACAACATTAGCCTTTTCTGGGTAATATTTACTTCCCAGGCCAAAATCTTTCTGCAACCTTTTTATGTAACGACCACCCCCATATTGACCACCTAGGTATGGAGCGGTCAGGGGTCAGCTTGGGAAACACCCTACAGGCCTCTCACCAAGCAAGAACCACCCTTTCTTCTAGAGGATTTAAGTTACCTCCTCAAGGACTTGAGGCCATGAATTGAGGACAAGCCATACCTTAAAAGATCCTTGGTAGTTTCTTTTCATTGTCTCATTTTTAGCTCTTTCTAATCATACAAATATTTCAAAAGTTTGTGGTTGTAGTACAATTTTATAGTTATGCCATAAAGGCAACACTTCCAGATCAATACAACACTATTACCACCAACTCAAGGGGGGATAGTTTAATTCATAAAGCTTCAGCTGACAAGATGCATACGCTGCCTCAACTCGCATCAAAACACATCCTATTCCATGCCTGCTCGTATCTGGGATTTAATACACTTCTTAATCCATGCCGGCTTGCATTAGTAAAGACAATAAGGGTCCTTTGTGGATCTGGGATTATCAACACTGGTGCTATAATAAATTGCCATCTCAGCTCTATAAAGCTTTTCTCACAATTATCATCCCAAGTATAATGTTGAGTTTTTTGGGGAAAAGTTACATAACCCCTTATAATAATCAACAAGACCCAGAATACTGAGTATCACAACTACAGTCTCTGGCCATTCTAGTTTAGTACTGCTTCCACTTAACCAGGGTCCATAAGTATCCCTTGCTATGAGACAACGTGACATAGCCCAAAAACCTCACTTTTGAAAGCCAAAGCTCGTATTTACTCAACTTGGCATCAAATTGTTTTTCCCTCAATGTATTCAATATTGTTCTTAAAGGTTGCTTAATCTCTATTCTGCTCCCTAAGTATACCAAAATATCATCACGAAAGACTACCAAGAATTAGTACGGATGGAAAATTTGATTTATGTAGTTCATGAACACGGTAGGTGCATTTATCAGACCAAATAGCATTACAAGAAATGCGTATATCCATTCTGAAAAGCAGTTTTCATTACATCCTTTGATTTTACCTCAAGCTGGCGATATCCAATCTCAATTCAGTCTTTTTTTCTTTTGGAAACCACACAAGAACCAAACAACTGATTAAGAAAATCTTCTATTCTAGGAAATGGGTGCTTGATCTCAATGGTAGCCTTATTTAACTTCCTGTAATCAATACAGAGTTGTACACTTCCACTACGCACTCTGATGTTTATCTCCTCATATGAGCTTTAATAATGTCAAGATGATTTAGTAGGAGTCCTACAAGAACCTTCTATAACAACATTGGACTAAACTAGAAATATGCAATATTTCTTTGTGCCAGCTCTTGGGCAGTTTCAAATTTTTATGGAATCAAAACTTATAGTTGATTCCTGGGTTACAATTTACTTGGTAACTTTTCTACTCATACCTTTCACCATATCATTTTCCATCCACCAATCAACTCCTAGTATAGCCTCAAGTTAGTGGAATAGTAGGTAGATCAATTATGTCTCTTATTTCATCAGGGAACTATCACCACAATCAATCCTTTATGGGAATATTTTATGATCATAATCTTTCCCTATGCTAGACTTAACAACTATCTAGTTTTCAAAATTCCTTTTTGCAAGGATTCGTATCTGTAAGAATCTTGTTCCTCAATTCCACAAAGCATCACTAGCCCGGCACAATTCTAAATATATCTGCTAGCCTTAGGATACACTGATCTGCTAGGTCTTAGGGCTTCTGGACACACTGGTCTATTACAATATATCTAGCATGTAGAAGTTTACAGCCTAGGGTCTTTAACCCAACTTTTAGGTTCATAAAAATTCTAGAACCTCAACATCACACAGATTAGAAATAATTTCCTCAAGTATACCCAATAGGTTCGCTAAGAATAAGGATCAATAGTGCCAATTCTAACCTCCATGGCATTATCCTCAAAACATTACTGAAGGTTTAATACTATTCACCAGGTTCAAACTTCCAACATGGAATATAACCACAGTACAACAATTCACATTCGACCTAAGCATTATTTTAGCTTAGATCAAATTCAAGCCTATCCTCAACCTTCAGTATCATTAGATTGGATCCTCTAGGATCAATATACGGTATAGTCACCATTCATCATATTTCACCATATATCATGTCTACATTCCTTTAACATCATAGTGCTACTAAGGATCATCACTTAGTATAGAGAAACCTCAAACATTAACTACATGATAAGTAAAATATTTACATATTTATTTTCCCTTATATGATGATTTTATGGACGATATTTGAGCTTAATATAATATATTTGGGTGTAAAATAAATATTATTAAAAAAAATAAATAAAAATGTGAAAAAAGGTTAAAACCGAAGCGTTGGATACTATTCACTGGGGTTACTATTCATGATGGCACTTTTTAAGACAAAAATCACTATTCAAGACGGAAGTAACTACTGTAGTGGATGGAAAGCACTATAACAACAAAGAACTGTATCAAACGTACTTTCCACTATTCCAAACGCGGTTTACTATTTGAAATCACTGTTCCAGATGTGTTTTTCACTGTAGCAACGCATTTTTAGGCACTGTAGCAACGCATTTTTTCCCTTATAAATAGAGATGAAGGCCTAGCACAAAAAATGAAGAAAGGAAGAGGGAGAAAAGAAATGTAGAGGCTTGATTCTTTGATAGGGAGAGATCTTTTCTCTGACTGTTCTGAATAAATTGTATTATTCTTTATATTTAATTTCATGCATTGTATTAGGTTTTGCTTGCCTCCTATATGGAAGGCTTAGTGTTGTATTACTTTCTGTATGCCGCCTACATGGAAGGTTTTACCTCCTAAATGGGCGGCTAGATTTCTGTATTTTGCATGTATCTTTTGGTTGTATATTTATATTTCAAAATTTAATATTCAAGTTTTATATAGTATTTTTGAGGTTTTTATTCAAGCTTTATGCAATATTTTGAAGTTTTCTATTTATTTTGATTTTATTTTTAATTTCATCATGAGCTAAATTTCTATTTTCCTAGGGTGATGATGTAGCTTGCTAATGACGGATTGAATCTTAACTTATTAAATCTAGTTTTAATTTCTCCTTTATGACTGAGTTTTAATTATTGTTCTTAATACTTTCATTTGATTGGCCATCTTTTGAATGATTTCAATATGCATGTTGAGATCGGAAGGAGATGCATGTGTGTTGATCCTATATAATTAAAACCATAACTTGCAGATAAAATAGGAATATATTCATATGAGTTGTGTAGTCTTGCTGAGTTCCATAAATCTTAATGCATTATTAATTGCCTAAATTCATATAGGAATATATTGGATTAGCAATTAATTATAGAATTGCTTGACCTTGGAAGAGGCTAGTAATTAAATCAAGGAAACTCGACTATCAATCATGTGGAATAAATTGGACGAGAATAGATAAGTGATTCAATCCATAATTTGTCAAGTGACATCTGACCCCTAGGGCTTTTTTTCATAGATCTAATCATTTTATTTTGTTTTCTCAATCACCCATTACTTGATCGACTAAATAGACTTAAAATTACCTGTTTTGGTACTTAGTGATCAATCCTTGTGGGAACGATACTTTACTCACATCTGTATTACTTAAGTACGATAGTGTACACTTGCACTCTTTCATAAATCATCTACACCAGTAACACTACACCTCAAGTTTCCTATCACCTTATCAAATGAACTTTCCTGAGTAATAACTACTGCAACATAAACGATTTGAATTAAGATTAATACTTACATTATCATCATCTACATGCTTCTAAACATCAATTAAATCACCTAATTAAGATGATCATTAGTCATGGAGAAACCTTAAGACAATAACTATTCCTCAAGTCTCCATGACCTTGCCAACTTAACTTCCCAGGGGGTCACCCATCCTAAGATTTCCCTGGGTTGAGCACCCTTACATTTTGTGTGCCTGAACCAAAATGTAGATATCAACTCTATCTGCTCATAACCACCCATACACTGAGACTACTCTTGTCTCAAACATCATACCAACTTACTTCAGCTAACTAAATACTAGGTGTGGTCTAAACATTAGCCTTAGTCGTACCCACTTCCTCGAGTTTTGCAATATCCTTAGACTAACCTCAGCCCAATATTGCATTACACGCTGCCCTCCAATATTTAGCTGTTCCTTATGGCAAGCTTACAGATGAGGTGATTCACTCCTTTGGTACCCCTATCAATGAATAAGTCTTGTCTGTGTATAATCAAGACTATATTAGTATACTATTCTGTTGCCAGAACCGCAGCTCTGCTAGAATCGCAGCTCTGCTAGAATCGCTTGGGCTTTGATACCAAAATGTAAGACTCTATCTTATAAACCACTTACCATTAACCTTAATCAGAGTTGCAATGCACGGTTTAGCAAGTACACAAGGAAAGCGTAGATATACTGATATTAATGATACAATGTACTTGATTATATACAGGAATTCCTATATAGACTATTGTATAGTAAATTACCATCTTTAAAAATAATAAAAGGTCTTCAGATAACTAACATCCTCTCTTGATCTTGACAGAACCTTCAATCGTCGTTAATTACAATTTTGCCCCTTCAAGCCGTTGTATGTTGTTGCAAATTTTATACATTTATGGAAGGGGTAAGATTGGAGAGAATTTTAGTAGTAACATACAATCGATCATATAAAATGTGAAAATTAAATATATCATGCACTCATGCTCTATGTTATGCAACAAATTAAGAACAATATTATGGCATGTAAACATGAGTTAGGGGCTCAATCCTCCACTAACTATAAAACCTTGATTGGGTTCTTACTCAACAACCAGGTAATTATGCTTTAACATACAAATTGCCCTCCTTAGCAAAAACCACATTTATTAATTCTATCATAAAAGATAGCATACACAAACATATAAATATTGATATAGTGTATTAAAGATAGAGTTACTACATTAGACCCCTTTTTGTTTGTAAACCGTTCCTTGAATTTTGTTACAATGGCTTGGGCTATCAATCTAGTCCTAACATTCCAAATGTACAAGAATTAGGTTATAATACCATTCATGTACTACTATAAACTCTTTTAAACTCATTTTGTTGGTTATCTTACCTTAAAACTATGAAATGACTAAAATACCCCTAAAGACCCGATCAAGCCCCTTTGAACCCGGTCTAACTGTACTTTTCCAAAAATTATGACCCAGGCTATTCCTACATAATTTCGCCCAACAAATCTATTTTTGACCCCAAAATTACCAAATTCACTGCAAAAGATGAAAATACCCTTGGCATTCCCTAACTTAGGGTTTTAGGGTTATATTTGACATTTCACATTTTATTGCTTTTCACATGTCATGATCAACATGAACCCTACACAATTTTCCCTTCTAAACATAATGGAATCATCAAAAATACCAAAATTCAGTCCAAAACCCTCTGGGACAGTGTCTAGACAAAATTCCAAAGAAAATGGATAAATTAAGTTTTCTTAATTTAGTCCTTTAAACTCCTTACTTTCGACTCCTAATCACATATTTAACTCCTTAAACACTCATTCATCATTATTTGTAGAAATTTGGGCAGCATAACCCTTTCATGCTTTATCATCCCAAATCACAAAATTCATCAATAGAATGCCACAAATCAACTATAACATCAAGATAACCAAGGTGTATGGTTTACCTTTGTTTTCTCCTCCTTCTCTCTCTAAAACAATCCCTCTCTCCTCCTTCTTGCTCTTTATTTTGCCTTGCTTCAAGCTATAATCATGGAGATATAGAATTTAAAAGAGGTATACTAGGTTTTGAGCAAGCAAATTCACAAGAAAATCATCTCCTTACCTTAGATTACTTAGAACCCTAGCTTATTGTTCTTATTCTTGAGCTCACTTTCGTATGACTCTCCCCCCACCCTCTTGGTTCATCCAAAAATGAAGCCTTAAGAAAGATGATAAGCCTATTAAAATCAATATCCTACCACCTCCTTAAGTTATTATATTTTATTCCATTTTTTTATATCACATGGCCAATTAATTAAACCACCACCATCTTTTCTCTTTCTTTACAATACTTGGCTGAAAATGAAGATTGGAAGGGAGTAATAGTATGTCTTCATTTATCCTCTTCCACCTACTTATTATGAGTTGAAATTGTTGACTTTATGTCATCTTTTTTGAAATTTGACCTTAATCCAAAAATTAATGATAAATGTCCAAAATTAATTTTCCCTTCTTATTCTAGCCCATTTGGATGAAAAAAGTGTGTGTGCCAAAGAAAACAATCTTCTTTGGCTTTATATGGCAAATTACTATTTTTCCAATATATTTTGTGATTTTCGCCTAAAACTGTCAGCAATTTCACTCAAGTTTGAAATTTATATCTTTATTTGTAGACATCGGGTGCTTCTAAAGGCTACTTAACCCTTGTTGAGCCTAGTTTTAAGAAAAAAATATAGCCTTTAGCTAACTGAAAGATCAAAATTCCCAGAATTTAAATATTTGAACACGGTCCAAGAAATTGGCTAGTTTCACTAGGTAAACTTCAAAAATACATAACTCTTTGTGTATAGCTCCAAATGACCTATATGACCAATCAAATTAAACCTTGATAAGTCTACTTTCATATTGTAAATTATCATAGGCATTAGACTTCATTTGCCTGATTAAAAATGTCACACAATAAGATTGCTACACAGGGAAACTCACTGGCAGTAAATACAATTGTTTACACTTTTTGTTTTAAACATACTCATGTTGTGTATGACCACTAATTGTAGTATTTATCCTTTTGTGTACATCAACATTCACTATTCTATACCATTAAATATCTTATTACATAAAGGGAATATTGGTGATAAAAAAAATTGGTGTGTTACAAGATTGGCCTTCCTGGCATACTCGACAAATATCCGACCAACCTCCTCACAATATGGTCAATACGTTCAGCATGTTGCATCATTGCCTCTACTTAAGGTGGAGGCAGAGGTTGTAGAGGAGGAGAAAGGTCAAAAGGAGGTGGTGGAGGTCGTGAAGGAGGAGGATGATGCCATAGATTTTCTAGCAAGTCTTTAGTATGGCATTTCTTATTAGCAATTAAAATAATATAGAAGGATGATAAACATAAGGAAATAGGAGTTTATATATATTGGAAGTGGAAAGTTTAAACCATCATTATACATGTTGAAAGTTGAAAAGGAGTAGTAGCACTTAGTAGTGGTTAATAAAAGGGTACTTGGTTCTCGTGCAGATCATCAAAGAATTAAGAAGCACAAAATATTCTCATCAAGAGTGTGGGAAAGGGGAAATGTTTGGACCATTTAGTTGATGGTTATTTAAGAGAAACAGTTATGCTATTTTTCTGGTATGAAGTTGGAAGACAAATCATTTGTTTGTTCATCTAGTATTTCATGATGGTTTTACCATAAGAACCATCATTCTAATAAGGGATGGTTGTTACTTAAATTTTTGTGGTTGATTATGTAACCATCATTTTACAACAAAGAAAAGACAGAAAATAAACAAACTAAAAATAAAATGTTAATGGGATGTTTTAAGAATATGATGTTTCATCAGATTCTTCCTTCTCCAGTAACTTGTCCACCTTCTCATTTAAAGAGCGAACGAGAAAGGTAAGTTCCTTCAAGCACTGGTCCATGCATCCTTGCTCTCGTATATAAAGCCGAAACATATGATGGAGCTCATAGGTTGTGTGGGTGAGACCTTCAATACTTGTTGGCAGAAGGAGTTCATCTTTCATTTTTTTGCCAAATGATTAATAAGAAGTTCTCTTGCATTTGTCCTTGATTTCTTGTCGAATTAGAAGTTGGTTTTGAGAAGTTGAAATGGAAGTAGAGAAATGGAGTTTAGTTTTTGAACATTTATATAGATAGGGTTTCATGGATTATTAAGCCGTAGCATATTTTAGTATTAAATATCATTATATTTTACAAATGGTGACAGTTAATTCTTAACAATCATTAAGTATTTGACAATTTTTTAAATTTTTTGGTGTTTACTATTAATTGTATAATCAACTACAATATTACAAAAAAAACATTAAAAAAGAAAAAGACATTGTACATAATCAAACAAAAAATAAAAAGTTGGTTAATAACCGTGAATTATTAGGTTGCTTTTTTTGTTAATTTTATTATTAACTTAACATTTATTAACTTATAACCATTTAGTATGTTAGAAAAAAAATACTTTATGATTCTTAATTAATAACCATGAATTATTAATTTTTAACTTCATCTCCCTCTTCTGATGATGAAAATAAGGATGAGGATGAGGATGAGGAAGAGAAGGATGAACAGGACGATGAGGACAACAGTCATAACCATTACCATCCTCATCATCTAGTTCATGCTCCTCTACCTTGTCCTCATCCTCATCCTCATCCACATTCTCATTATCGTAAGAGGGAGATGAAGGTCAGGTCAGAGTATTATCATGAGTATGGATAAAGGGAAAGGTTTTGAACCATTACAGCTTTTATTGTTTCATGGCAGTTTTTGCCTAACAGCCATCATTCTTGTGAGAAAAAATATGACAGTTAAAAATTACCATCGTTATTTATTTGCTTCAACTTCTATTAAGTGACGGGCTTTACTTAATAACTATTATGTATTTGTATGGTACTCAAATACTAAGGATATTGTAAGCGCTGGTGCATTTGCCCTCTCCGCTAATCCATCTATTATGCTGAATGATGAGATGGAACAAGAGATAAGAGCACTGGGGAAGGATCTTATTGTAAGGAAGGAGGTCTAAAGCAAATTATGAGAGAGGGCAGGAAACTTACTGTGAAGTGGAATAAGAAAAGACAAATTGTGAAATCTAACAAGTTCATTATTAGCCACCTTAATTGAGTAGGTAGCTAAAAGCAACATGCTGATACTTCATTATGCACCTGATCAAGGTAGATAATAAAGTTATCAAATTTCACAATTTGGCCTATCTTGTTCCATCTCAAGGTAAGTTTCCTCCCCTTTCTCTTAATTTTCTTTCTACACCTCTTTCATGATAACAAGACCCTTCCCCAATACTCTTATCTCTTATGCCACCTTGTCATTCGGTGCACTAGATGGATTAGTGGAGGGGCTAGAGGCATTGGCTACCATGAAGGGGAGATGTGGTTAGGATCCTCAATACTTAAGCCATCTGTTGCCTCCTATAAGCCTTGAGGAGGAGGAGGAGGTGGGAGTAATGGCGGTAGAGGAGTTTCCTGAGATCTTAACATGATAAAGGAAAGAAGGAGAAGGATGATAAAGAAATGTAGTAAGAATCACAAGGAATAGTAAAGTTTAAATAGAGGTCTAACGGATTATAAAGGGTTATGAGTTATGACTTATAAAGGTCTAATAGGATTACGAAGGGTTATAAATTATGACATTGAAGGTTCGAATATTAAGAAGGGTTATGAAAGAGTTACATGATTGTTGTTTCTGAAGACCATTATGTTTTGTCTTCACTGATATAAGTGTTGGAAGACAAATCATTTATAAGTTTTATATGATGATTGTTTCTTAAGAACCATCATTTTTGTCACAAAACAAATTATGGTTATTAGTTATAGCCATTATTTTTGTGTTTTTATGGATTTTGCCTCACAATACATGACAGTGTGCATAATTAACCATTAAGTTTAAGTGTTATATATCCTTGTATGACCTCTGCCTTGTCATACCTGACGTTTGTTAGTTGTAACTGTTATGTATTAAGTATTATAAATGCCTAAATCTGTAGTAGTGAGAAGAGACCTAGAATTTTAGAAAAGGCATAGCAACAATGACAAATGGGTGGTAAGTAATCGTTATCTGCCATTAAAATGCGATAGTGCTTTTTTTTAAATATGATAGTGGTCTTTTTTTGTAATTGATAGTGTTTTATATATTGAATCTTATGTATTCCCAAGGTATTTTTTAATATATTCTCAAGTGAAAAACAATATGGTTTGCATTTAAAAAGCACACATAAATTAATAGTGAAATTAAAGATATGATAATATGGAAATTTGTGCCATAATAAGTTTATTATTTATTGAACATCTTACTACATTCTCCCTTTGGTCCTTTATATATAATATAATCGTAGAGTTGATCTTGGTCATAAATATAAGACATATTTCTCATATTTGTCAATCTGTTTCCAATTTACCCCTATTGATGTATCCTCAATGATAATCAATTAAAAGAGAGATTGGGATAATTAATTGAGGAAGATAATTAGGGTGTTTTAGAAAAAATATATCATATTAATTACCTTAACTAACTTTTTTAATCTAATCAAATTAGATAAATACTAAGAATCGAAGGGAGTAACATTATCATATAAACATACTTGATTGTCTCATAATAATGAAGATATTATGTGTGTGTTTTCTTCCCTGCCCATTATTATTAGTTGGAGGAAATTAGTTGTTGGTCTGCATTCCAAGAATCTACTTTAGTGAACAAGAACATCCAACTACTGAATCGAAAGGACATCGATAATGATTACAACCCTATCATAGGCCCCCTTGCTTCACTGTTATCACACACAGCTTCATTCAATGAAACACAATATTAAACATGCATGAAATCCATCTTATGCTAATTAATATCATATTGGATTTTAGATGGTGGCTATCTAACCAGGTCAGATTTGAGCATTGCAAGCCAAATTAAGAGTAGCTTCCCCTTGCATATGTCCTTGAATAGGTATTTAATTGTAGATGATTGATTGCATTTCTCAACATTGATATGGGCTTCAAACATTGATAATAACATAGTGTTGTATGGAACAACAAATCTATTGTTTAATGGGACACCTTTCACGTTGATTGATCTACCATCATCCCTTCTTCTATATGTTAGGTAACCATCGTTATCAACAGTTGTATGTCCAACAAATTTCTTAGGAAAATGCTTACTACATATCCTATCTTTCATGTAAGGCGCTTTAGATTTCAAGTGACCACACGGACCATGAATCATAAATCTTTGTACCAAATCATGCAATCTAGGATTTGACCTTTCATTAGGGATTTTGGTAGAAATGATATTATCAATGTTCAATGGATCTTTGAAATGCTCACGACCATCAATCCATAAAAAAATATATGCGTGTTAAAGGCCCCTTTTTTGAAACTCTATAGTGCAAAAATCTACTTTTACAAAAACGGGTAAAATCAAACTCAGACACACAAATTAAATATAAAATTAAATTTATACAAAAATGGCAACACCAGATATCGCAACATACCTGCTAAAACCTTGCCAAAAATACATTTCTTCTTAATTGTAACTATTAAAGACTTAAGTTTCATATGAAATACCCTACACAAAACCTCTAGCCTATTAGCTGTAGAAGACGGATCTACATCACACTCACGAAAAATTTTAAGCCATGCAGGATTGCATATGAAGGTCACAAAGATACCTAGATACCCTAAATGACCACAAATAGTCGTTGCATCCATGTAACTTTGGCATAATGTAATAGGCACTACTTATGAAGGAAGATGGAAACACAATATGCTTGCCTACTGAAGAGGCATTCCTTTCCCCACTCATAAAAGTATCAGTCAACCTTGGAACAAGTCTGCCCTCAATTCCTTCTGGTATGTCCTATCCCATAAAAGCCTTTGAAATTCAACCATTGTATACCCATCAACTTTGAACTGCTACAACAATTTGCCAGCCTTTAAGATGGTATATACCTCATTGTTTCTTGACATCAATTTATAAACAAAATATTCCTTTAAACTAAGCCTCTTCTTCTTCTTTGTGGAATTCAGCATTTCCTCACGATGCTCAATATCCTCCCTATACCCATCTTTACCTTTAGGGAACAAAATTAAGTATTGAAGGGTAGATAAGATGAATAAAGTTCATCAATATGTTGTGGTAACCCTGACAACTCATGCACGATGACATCTCATCTGCTGAAATTCATGTCAATATGGCCTACAATAAGTGCCGCAACTTTAGAGATAATTGGCAAGTTATACATACGACCATCCTGCTGCCTACCACTTATAAGGCATATTTTAATGTCAGAGTATTGAGCCTCTCATATCATCGATAATGCCATGTGAAACTGTTTGATAAAAGGATCAACCTCAACAAGAACCTTTTTAATCCGTGCAACTATCTCACTATCAATACTTGATTCCTTCATATGCTTGCTATTAAACAAAAATTAACAAAAAAATGCACATCACTTTAGTCGTCATAAATAATTATGACTTAAACATATCAAAGTAAACAAAAACTATGAAAACACAATACAACTTTATGGACATATCCCTACCTCACAACTTTTATTTGATTAGGGACTTCATTATCCAGGTCATATATGTATATAGTTGAGAATAAATGGCTTCTGACCTTCAGGTGGTAGAAGACTCCTGTTCTTATGGTAAATTAATCCCATATAAAACAAAATTGTATGGACCACTACCCTTATTCTTCGAATAATCAATCTTCCACCC
This sequence comes from Inga leiocalycina, assembly GCA_963242795.1. Lineage (NCBI taxonomy): Eukaryota > Viridiplantae > Streptophyta > Magnoliopsida > Fabales > Fabaceae > Inga > Inga leiocalycina. The sequence continues at coordinate 74,321,785 of OY725321.1, forward strand.
AAGAAGTAAATGAGAACATACTGTTATATGACCTTATGTTTGCATGGAAGTTCTTGGATTCAGGTTTTCCTTTGTCAAAGAATAAGCTATGTAGTTCACTTGGTGGAGCTGTCATCAATGACAACTAAACTTTCCCTTTAAGACAACATATTGAAAATGATGGAGCCTTTAATGAACTAGAATTTACAACTTTTTCATTGAACCACAACCTAGTACTACATGTTAGGCAAAGATGTGTCACATCGCCTTTATCGATGTAGCCTTCATAAACAGAAAAACCAAAATAAACTAACACAAAAAAGAACACAACCTTATAATTAACCCATGTCGTATGAGTTCTCAAAATACACTAGGTTTGAAAATGTAGCGTAGTAGCTAAACCTAGGTCATTCTTGTAAGGAGATTAATTTTCAAGTTTCTAAATAGTATAGTGATAAATACCTTAAAGTTGTGAGAAATCATTTTGAGAAATTGTCTATAAAACTAATGAAGTAATCTAATTTAATTCAATATTTTTGTATTCTTCAGTTTTCAAGATAAAGAAGAAAATGAAATCAAAATTAACAATAACAAGAAGGTAAATTCAATGCACTTGTATAATGATGAGATGCGATTCCCTTAAGTTGAGGTTTTAGTCTTCCTTGCTTGCTAATGATAAGAATTCAATAATATGAGTCAAGAGGATGGTCCTAAGCTACCACTAGATCCATATTTGCAATACTCATTTAATTCATTCTACCGAAGCACTTAAATGAATACCATCAAACTCAAGGAGATGAATAATTAACTTCCAACTCTAAATTGTAATCACCATTACAAAAATACAAAAGTATTCAATTTAGTCATTTAAATCCACTCAACCGAGTTAGAATAAACAACTCAACTAACTCCTAATATGAATTATACAAAGCTTAATTAATTAACTGCTAGCTCAACCACCAAGTTATTATTGGCATAGAACAATCTAGATCATAACCACATACTTAACCAAGAAATATAATTATGAACTAGAAAGAGAGCTTAAAGGAATTCCGTTGAAGTTTAGAAGCTCAAACCATTACCCAACTCAAGGTATGCAACTTAAAGGCGGAATCATGTCAAAACCTCATTTTGATTTTTGTAGAATTAGTTATGATTTTTCAAATTCTGGAGAAAATTTTGGCAGATTTGGTCCCTTATGCGAAAATTGAAGATGTAATGGCACAATGTAGTGTTGTTGAACTTTGAGGTTAGGAATTGGTCTTTTAGGTTAATTGACCACTTTAACTCCTTAGTTGATTTGATTAAATGTCCCTAATGATAACCAATTTGAGTGTTTGAATTAAAGAATTGGATTAATTAATAACCTGTCGTTGAAATTCTAATTATAGGATTTGACATTTGCCCTGCACATGATAAACCAGTGCCAGTGCACAAGCGGAAAGAACAAGGTAGTGACTCTTTCTCTTAATCTGTGTATGATGCCTTGCATGCATGTCATTTCATTGAGTATGTCGTAATGTAACATTGCCATTGTGAAATGCCATTGTTGTGCTGTTGTGAAATGTAACACCCCGAATTTTGAGACTTGAGGCTAGAGAATAAGCCTGAAATTAGTGGATTGCTAAGCCCTGGTTTAGCAAGAACCCAAATTGTGATTGGGGGTTAATGACTACAAAAGTGGACGTGGTTAGTGATTAATGAACCCTTTTAGAGAAAAGTGGATTGTAGTCACTTGTGTTATGAGCAACGCCAAAACCCTGTATTTGAGTTCAATTGTGGATTAATATCCAAATTGACTTAGAATAGAGGGAATAATTGAATGAGGTATTGTGATGGAAATGGTGTCATGTTGTGGTATTTAATCATTGGAATTGATTTAAATTGGATTGGACACATTGGTTGCAAAACTAGAAATGTTGTCCAGTGTGAATTCTGTCTGGGCAGTCTTCTCGTGTGGATGTTTTGACAAGGCAAATGATGTCAGAAAATTATGAAACTTTCCCGTATTGTAGTTCACATCCCAAGCTTCAAAATGGACATATAATTTGTGCCATTTCCTTTTGGGAACTGGGAGATATTACTGTCCAAAGTTTGAGGTCGAAAATGGACTCTGTTTTGGGGCAGTGATGAAATTTGTGTAATTCTGGAATTTTGTGGTGATTTCTAGTAATGGATCATATTTTTCCAATGAAGAGGACTTAAATACCTTTCATTTGGCATTGGGATCACCTCATTTCGATTTTTCTAGAATTAGTTATGATTTTTCAAAGTTTGGGCAGAAAATCTGCCAGAAAATCCGAAAATGGGAATTATGACATCATCTCATTAAAAGATGATGTCAGCATGGATTATTAATCAAATTGCTCATCTTCTTCAGCCATTTCACGCCATTTCCAGCTGAAACTAGTGAGAGAAAGTTGAGAGCTCTTAGAGAGAGAAAGAGGAGAAATCTCGCAAGGTAATTCGATTTCTCCGACGATCTAGCTCCTAACGCGTATAACCTTGCTTCTAAGCTTCTCTTTCATGTTCTTTAAGGTGTTGGAAGCTCAATTTTCATGGTTTAAAAGGGGCTAGGGTTCAGCCATATTGAGTAAAAGCTATTGGGAGCTTGAGGTAACTTCCAAACTCTTGTATATTGACTATTCTGGCTGCTGTGGGCAATTTAATCGGTGAAATTTCGTCGGATTGCCATTGGTTGTAAAAATGGAAAATGGGTTTTCCTAGGGGTTATGCTGCCCAAATTGATACTAAATGGTAGTTTTAACCTAATGGGATAGTCAATAAAGTGGTTAGGAGTAGAAATGAACGTGTTTACGGAGCCGAAACCGAAAAACCCTGATTTTCCCTAGAAAACCCATATATTTCGGTCTGGGCTATAAATGGGTCTTAGAGTTGGATTTTCAATGATTTGATGATTCCATTGAGTTCAGGAGGGAAAATTAGGTGGGGTTACAGTTGGGCACTTTTTCGGAAAAGGCCGAGAAAGCATAATTACGGAAACGCCCCTAAAACCCTAAAAGTAGGGCTGCCAAGGGCAATTTCGTAATTTGACATTGAATTTGATAATTCCGAGTCCGGAAATGGATTCCTTGGGCGAAAATATGTCAGAATAGCCCATGTCAAAATTTCGGGAAAAGTACAGCCGGACCGGGTACGGCGGGGCCGGGCCGGGGTCCCGGGGGTATTTTGGTAAATTTTCAAGATAGAATCATATAACCCCCAGAAACACTATGGAAGTGTCTAAATAGTACATTTGACATTGTAGGATCGAATGTGAAGCCCCGAGTTGCTGGCACGCAAATCGAGGAGAAAAGACTGGAGGTAGGGACCTTATCTCTCCTGCATGCTCTGATAACTGTATTAATGTGTTGATGCATGTTATTGCTTTGCTTGATTATGTGGAACATGTATGAATGATTTGAAGCTATGTTTCAATATATGTTATGGCCATATGTGTATCGTTCGAAGCATTGAGCTTATAGATTTGTCATTGTATGTGTGCATGAGTTATGTGATGCAAGCATGTCATGCATTAAACACTTATCTTGCCTGCATATTGATAATTTTTCCCTACTGAGATTCTCTCGAATCTCACCCTCCCCTACCAACAATTTAGACAGGGTAGGTGGATCGAGGATGGAGTAAGCAATCAAAGGCGACGGGACTCGTTCGGGTTGTAATCTTGTGATAGGTGGTTATCAATGCATGATTGGGATTAAGTATATTTGGATATATAATTGTGTAGGTTGGAATGTATATTCGAGTATGTATTTGATATGAGAATTTGTGTAATCCCCATATGAGGGCTTGTAGGGGCGAATATGCCCTATAAGGCTTTGAGTTAATGTATGGAACCCGGGATTGCCGGGATTATCTTGTGTACTCTGATTTCCCATGAATGTGATATTCCGCGTAGTAATTGTATTCGGAATGTGACTGTGAGACCAAGTTATCAATGATTTTGAAAGGCATTTATGAAAACCCCGTCTGGTAGATGGGTTTGCAATTTGTTATTTGTTTATTATTGGTCTCTATTTCACTTTAATTGCGTATTTCGGATATAATTACGATAGGGGGTTACATGAAACATGCCGTTGTGAGTGCAGCAAAAGCTGTCGTAGAATTGCCGTTGTGTTGTTGTTATTGTGATTTGCTTACATGTTTTGTGATTGTACATGTTATAAGTGAATTGTTACTACTGAGATTCTTTTGAATCTCATTCTTTCCAATGACTAACATACAGTAAGGGCAAGCGGTTCAAAGGAAAAGCAAGTGATGAAGGGCGGTTAGAGCTCCTAGCTAGGAGTTTTAATTTTGGTAGTTGGTTGTCATATTTTGTTGGGGATTAGTTGCACATGTTGTATATATTAAATAGTGTTGTATAATCCCCTGTATGGGAAACTAAGCGTTGTAAACCCTTTATTAAGTAACGAAACTTGAGTGTTATTGGGAATTTTTGGTTGTACTCTGATATGTATGAATGAAACCGAAATGGACAGACCAATTATATTTGAGATGTGAATGTGAGACCACACTAAACAAATTTTGGAAAAGTTTTAAATTAACCACTGGTCTCTATTTCAACTTAATGACGCTTTTTCAAACTATAAATTTGGCTATTATGGGTTTCAATATTTTTCATAAATCAATACATAAATATATCAACACATAATTATTTTTAAAGCCTGCAATATTCTATTGAGCTCATGCATGGTATGACTAAACTGAATTTTTTATAACCGTATGAAGTTGGAAAACATCACATTATTCACATAATGCTAACTATTAGTGGTTCTTCCTATATATTTTTTATATACTTGAAATGAAAACATTGGTACAATATTGGTAATTAATCTCAAATTAGCTAGCAATTTAGAAAATTTGTCAAGTCTGGTAAAGATGCTTCATTAAAGACAAGAGATTTTTTTAAAAAGTATCAAGAGTGACTTTAAAAAGTAACTTTATTAAAGTTATTTTATTAAAGTAACTTTATTAAAGTTATTTTTTAATTCAAAATTTATTGTTTCATAAACATTTTATTTTAATATCATTATTAATAATACTAATGTATTCCTTCACGAAGTTCCCTTGGCCTGAAGTGACATCACGGTAAATTTCAGAAAAAGGCATGACACCATATCATCATCATCATCAGGACATTATATCGATACAGATTAGTTATATTATATATAATCTTCCTCGGACTGCTTGAAGACCCAGAAGAGACACAACAAGAGACAAGGAATTTCAAAAAAGCCATGGCAACAAAGACAAATGGATGGTGAGTGACCATTTTCAGCTGATAAACAGCAATGATTGCAATGAAAAACCACACATAAATTAACAGTGTTATCCGACATATGATAATGTGGAAATATTCGCCATAATAAGTTTTATTATTTAGTGAACATGTTACTACATAACATCCTCATAGAAACATACTTGATTGTCTCATAATAATCAAGATATGACATGTGTGTGTGTGTGTGTGAGTGTGTTTCTACCCATTATTATTAGCTAGAGGAAATTGGTTGTTGGCCTGCATTCCAAAAAAACTCCTCTGGAGAACAAGAAAATTCCACTAATGCATCGCAAGGGCGCGGACAGTGATGGCAACCCTATCACAGACCCCCTTGCTTCACTTTTCTCACATACATCTGCATACAATGAAATACAATATTAAACATGCACACAATCCATCTTATCACAATTAATATCACATCGTTATTTTAATTATTTTACATGGTGGCTATCTAACTAGGTCAAATTTGAGCGTACGGGCCCAATTTGGGGTAACTGTTGTAAAGACTTTTTCTACGTTCACATATAATCAAATTCGAGACATATGCTTAACTATTAGCGGTTCTTCCAACATATATTTTATATATTTGCAATGAAAAAATTGGTACAATATTGGTAATTAATCTCAAATTAGCTAGCAACTTAGAAAATTTGTTGTGTGTTTGGATAGATCTCCAAAATCGATTATTTCACCAAAACCAAGGTTTTGTAATTTTTTCATCGAACACTCATGCTTTACTCACAATCGCATTTTTTGTTCAAAACATGGTTTCAGCCCAAAATCATGGTTTTATCCAGCAGTTATTCCTATCAGATTTTTTTGCTATGTGGGCCCTATTGCCTTTTTCTTATTGGCCCTTTTTTCAATGTGGGTCCCACGCCACAGCCAATCTCTAATTTTTTTTTGCTTTTCTTGCTATGTGGGCCCCACTGCCTCTTTTTTATTGGTTCTTTTTCACTGTGGGTCCCATGCCACAGACACCCTCTCTCTTCTATTTTTTCTTTTTAATTTCACCGTTTTTCTCTTTCTCGCCCGTCGCTTTGGTTTTTTAGAAGATTTTAAAATTTTAATACTTCCTCTTATCTTTAATATAATGCATATTTATCTAATTTAATTATATTATAAAAAATAATTAAGTTAATTAACATTATATATAGACAAATTTATTTCAGTTTTGGTATTAATTATGAAACTTAATGTTAAATAATAGGTTAAGACGCATCATTTTTAATGCTGTTAGAGGTTTTCTTCTCTTATAATTTAACATCATTAGATAAAATTTAACAGTTTTGTTAAATTTACATCCGTTTTAATTGTTCATTATTATTTTGCATCTTCCAAAAATTATTTGTACCAGACATCCCTCAGAAAAAACTTGGCTGTTAAATTTGGACCTTAACCCTTAAATAATACATAAAATATAATCTTATTGTTTATAAATAATTATCACAAAAGTTAATATCATTTTTAGTAATTTGACCATGAAAAAAGCTATTTTGATCACAACATCCAAACACTCTCATATTATGAAAACCATGGTTTTCCATAATCTATTCTCCTCATAATCTATTCTCTTAAAGCTATTCTTCACTTTTTCACCTGAAGCTATTCTCTAAAAGCTAATCCGAACACACCCAAGTCTTGTAAAGATGCTTATTATCAACAAGAGGCTTGCGCAGGTGCTACACTAAAGCAGCTGTGGTGCCTAACCCACCAAGCGCCACAGCTGCAGCATTATTATTATTTTTTTTAAAACAAAAAAGTGGGCATGTGTGGCGCCTAAATAAATAGGCGCCACACATGATAATGACTTGATCAGCTGTGGCGCCTAATGCATTAGGCGCCACAGCTGATTTGTGGCAATGTGTGGCGCCTATTTATTTAGGCGCCACACTTGCCTACTTTTTTAAAAAAAAAAAAATTCAAATTGATAGTGTATCTCTTAATTATTTCATTTCCCGCGTAGTGGTCCTGTGTCCGTCTCCCATTCCTTCTCTTTTTAACTACTACTCCACTTTAATTATTTAACTACTCTCTCCTCCATTAAACTACTTTCCCTTTCTCATCTTCTTAGTGGATCCGTCGGCCCCCTCCCTCCATTTCCTATCATCTTCACACTAAAAAAAACACCCACACGCTCACTCGTCACTCAAGCTAGCATCACCAACATGGTCTCCCACTCCCTGCGCTGGTCAATTAATATATTTGTAAGAAGAAGACTATTTCATTCTAGCTTGCTTTGTTTAAATTTTTTTTTAGTCAAGATAAACCGTAATATAACGTTTGCCTTTTTGTTCCTAATTTAATAGGAAAGAATGAAAACCTAGCTTGTTTCGTTTGCCTTTTTGCTTTGTTTAAATTTTTTTGCCGACAAGCTTGCGTTTTTTAGTAATCTTTTAATTTACTTGATTAGTTGTTGATGTATTGTGTTCACATATCAAGTTCTTGTATTGTGATATTTTTTATGTTAGCTTTGGAGAGTATTAATGTAAGAACATTATTGTTGGGGAACTTGAATTTTAAATATGAAAATTATATATATATATATATAATAGGTTGAAATATAAAATAGAAAGATTGACAATTTGTGGAGATGATAAACACGAAATCCACTCATTTTATATAAAACTTCACAATCAGGAAGCATAAAAAAGAGCCACAGGAAAAAAAAGAAGAAGAAGAAGAAAAAAGAAAAAAAAAAGGGACCCTACTGTGGCGCTTGATCGAGCAAGCGCCACAGGAGGCCCCCCTCCTGTGGCACTTCCTCAAACAAGCGCCACAGGAGGGTATTTTTTTTAAAAAAAAATTCAAAATGTTGTGGCGCTTCCAAGCGCCACAGCTTTAAAAAAAAATTATAAAATGTTGTGGCGCTTCCAAGCGCCACAGCTTTTTTTAGTGGCATCCAGATATGTGGCACTTCTCTAGCGCCACAGTTAATGCAATTATAAGCGCCACAGCTTTACTTTTTTGTAGTAGTGGGGGATTCCTGAGTTCTATTCTCGTCCCTTGCCCTTTGTGCTTCAAACATCTTTGCCATTTCAAGTTGAAGCTCTGGCAACAGCTCTTGTCGGAGCTTGTCGCGAAGGTTGGCCTCAATCTCTCGTTCGAGCTCCTCTCGAATCTTGCCCACAACGTCCTTACTAGGTCCAGCTTGTGATGAATAACGTGGGTCTCATCCAAAATACCTCGCGGCACTAACTCCCCGTGTCTCTCCTCGAACACGACCAAGGTCATCTGCCTTCCCAATAGCCGTTGACAAGATGTCCATCCGTTTACTTGGATTGAATTACCCTTGGCTACTCTGCTCGTCCAGTTCATCCTGTAGCATGCAGTTTATCGTAAATGTATCGAAACCACTCGCGATATGTAAGAAATTAGGTACGTATGGTATAACTATTTACAATCCTCGCAGCAACATCAGCAACAGTCGGATTTATATACTTCCCAGCCTTAATCCTCCCTGCTTTCCATTTTTTATGATGTGGAGGAGGTGCCGGTGGCTGGATAACAACGCTAGGATCAGATTCCGCTGCTTCCTTCATTTTCTCTAACTCTTCTGCCATCATTTGCCGCTCAAGCTTCCGATATCCACCGCGAGACATGAAATGTTGATATTTATTTTCTGCTTGCCTCTGGGCATTTGCTACACTTAATTTCTATGAATGAAAAACAACAAAAAATACATCAACAATATAAAGTATATGAAAATTACAAGTTATATATCATGATGATAGAAATCTTACCAAAAACTCAGGATCTGCTCGTGATGCCACAAACAACCTCCAGTCCTCTGGAGACAAATACGTATACTGTGCACATGGATCCTTACCCCTAAGGGCCCCTCGAATGTACCGTGCTGTTAGCTTGTTCTTGAAACCTTTCCAGCGTACACGAACCTCATCCATCCAGTGCCTATACATCTCCGTGGTGTCTGGGACATCGTATGTTTGCTACAAAGTAAAACATAAGATTATTATATTTCAAACAATAAGAACAAAGCTACAATGCATCAAAACTTACATACCAAAAGTTGCTGCCAAATCATGTTTTTCGTTTTTGGGGGAACCAATCTCCAATTATCGTAGGTAATGCACACTTTGCTTCGAGCCAAAAGTCCTACGTAGCTAATGAAGTGGTCTTCCTCAGGACCAACTGGATTCAGATTGTCATCGAAGTCTATATGCAGCCTCTCCTGTTGATGTTCATGATGTGCAACCAATGCTCCCATCTTGTACAGCCTCTAACCCTCCTTCTTGCAGGGGGTTCAACTCTAGGCCTTTCGTCATTGCTAGAGCTTTCATCATCTCTACGCCTCTCGTCATCACTAGAGTTGTCCATATTCCTGTTAACACAAAAAGCGACATCAGAAACGTAAATAAATTGCAATGGTAAATAACCATTAAGTATGTGTGACAATTTTTTTAAAAAATTGGGGGGCTTACTTTCGGTAAGCCCCTATCTGCATATTACATACATATAAAACTTATTATAGATCCAATAGAAACCAATAACAAAAACCATTTAAACATATATATCCATTCAATTCAATAATCAAAAAGTACATATACAAAACTACACATTACAAAAACTGAAAGCTAATCCAAATTACCAACCACAAAATGCAAATCAGTTAGAGCAAAAAAAGAAAATAAAATAGAAAACAAAAGTAGGAAAACCAAAATTGTCATAGGTAACTTATGCTCCCATTCAGTGACGAACACTAGTACAAAAAAGGGTTTTTAGACCGGTTAAAATTGACTTTTTAGAACAATTTTGGATCTGGTCTTGATACAGCCAGTCTTAAAAGTATGTCATTTTTAAGACCGGTTTTGAAACTGGTCTTAAAAGCTAACTTTTAAGACCGGTTGTATTAATAACCGGTCTAAAAGTAACAATTTTAAGACCGGTTGTCATGAGCACTGGTCTTAAAAGACCTCTGGGGGAAGGGGTTTTAGAGAAATTTTTAAGACCGGTTGTTAATAACCAGTCTTAATTTTAAGACCGGTTATTTTAAACAACCGGTCTTAATTTTAAGACCGGTTATTTTTATAACCAGTCTTAAAAGTGTTATATTTTGTTTTTTTAAATGTGTGTGATTAGGTTTTTACCAGAACGCATCCTTGAATTGCTACCTGCAATGCCATACTTGTTAAGTGCCATATGGTGTTCAGTTTGCTTCCACTTACAATGTCCTTTTGCTTTAACTTTCCACTTACCATTTCCTTTTGCTTTAACCTTCCACTTACCAGTTCCACTTACAATGTTCAGTAGGCATAAATGAATTCAACTATGTCATATATATCATGCAACCAACAAGCTAGTGAATTCATCAAAATATACAAAAATCATCTTAAAACCAACAAACATGTCAAATCATACAACCAACAATATTTGCACCCAATTAACCACCATGTCAATTCATCAATATACACAAAACAATTCCTCAGTTTTACAAGAACTCACTGTTGTAAAAGTTCATAAATGAATTCAACACAACATTTGCGAATGTGCTCAATATCTTCTTCTGGAAAAGGGTCAGCAAGTTCAAACATCTGAAACACCAAAGCCAGGCAAAACATTAAATTCACTTAAAAAAATAATAGTACAAAATTTTTGAAATATATATATACATTTACGTCTTCAGTAAGTTATGTCGTGAATAGGGTAATAATATTATACACGTGCCTCAGAATATACATCCCACACAAGTTGGACCCCAGTGGTTGCCTACGGGTCTAAAAAATAATATGATATCGTTAAAACAAGTATAAAATTAAAGCATGACTTATTATTGAATACATTCTTAAAACAAACCAATATGTAACTAACCTTTGGCAAGATCCATGTAGGGTCTTTTACCTCATGCATAGCCCTATATCATCAAAATCACAAAGGTTATTTATTTTACACAAATTCAATAAATTTTGCACACGAAAGGTAATTAATAATGCAGGAAAACTTACAAGTTCAAGCTTTTTTTCAATTCACTAGTTGGCTTGCTGAGGTGGAGGGAGCATAAGAGGATGATAGAATAACTCCTCTTGCACAAAATAGCCAATTGCCAATGATCACTGAAAAAAGGGAAAACTTTTAAGCAAATATAAAATATTATGTATAGTATGAAATATAAATTTGTCTTACCCATGCAAATATGGAGCCAAGAAATACTCAATTGCGGTTTCACTAAGCCTGTACGATAAGTATGTGTGTCTGATAGAAGAAGTGGTCCCTTTGTCATAGAGATGAATTGGGCATAGGAGTCCAAATTTTTCGGTTTTTCTAGCAGGGACACTAAATCAAAGTTTAACGGCATAATTTGTAAAATATTAACTTCCAATTTGAGAAGATACTTACATCAAAAAGAGCTGGACAATCGAAATCGTAAGCTGTTGTAGAGGAGCTATCAGGGACATTAAATCATCCCACTTAAGCTAGTAGTGCGCCCCTGACTTGCCAACAGCTGACTCAGTAGCCCAATTTCTTGTTGTAAAGGACGTATCATATGCCATCAGAATCACTTGCTGCATGACATTCAATGGAGGCCGTGAAACATCTTGAGTGGAGGGAGGTGGAGGTGGAGGCGGAAGTGGAGGTGACAGTGATTCCTCAGCTTGATCAGAAACAAGGTTCTTTGGCCACAAGATGAAAGAGTTGATGACATCGCCCACAACCTTGAAGTCATCAACAGGGATAGGGAGAGGTGCATCTGCAACGATCACCTCTTCAACTGCCACTCTGACTTGATCATCCTTTATTTCTTGGTGGTAGACAGTTGATCCCAAGTTGTACACGCTCCCCTGTGCAACCAATCATCTCAGAGGATCCTCCACAAACAAGTCACAAGGCTCACTAATTTGGCCGCTAGGACCCTCTGATGACTGACCAATGCAACTCCCTTTAGTGGTTTGTTTAGGGTTTGGGGAATGAGCCTGGGGAGCACTGGTATTTGCTTGTCTTGTACTCGTCATGATCATCCATTCCTCCTTCATCTTGCTGAACCTTTCTTCAAATTGTGCATCAAATGATGCTTCTGCCTCGGCCCTAGCTTCCGCCCTCACAGTGGCCAGTATACACTCCATCTCCTCCCTAGTCACCATACCACTTGAGGAACGGCGTGAGGGTGCTCCAAAATAATCCCTTATGCCTACCCCTCCTCCAATCCCCCTGACACAGCCGGGATGCTTAGGTTTTCCTATAGCTACGGTCAGGATGTCATTCATCCCATCCGACCTAAACAATCCCTCGGCTTGTTTTTTTTGAAGCTCCTCCTATAAGACAGATGACAAATGTTAGTAATGAAATTTGTTTACTAAATAATTATAACAACAAGTCAACAATAATACTTACAATTTTCTCACTGACTACACGAGATTGTTCACTCGTATAAGACCTGCTCCTCTTTTGGCGAGCGAACAACCATTTCTCTTCTCAACGTATAGGAGATGGTGGAGAAAGAAGAACAGAAGGATCAGATTGAGCTGCTTCTTCCAATCTCTCCCGTTTGGCCGCCAACAAGTCTTTTTCGGCCTTCGCATACCCCCCACGAGACATTGTATGGGGGAAATCATTCTTTCTACCACTCTCTTGGGCCTTTTTCCTTTTTTCTTGTGAATAAGAAATCAAAATTAAGTCATTGTAAATCAATAAAGACACTTCATAATTCATAAGCAAATCAATTGCAAAATAAGTCAACAACTCACCAATGCTTCTGGAGTAGTCCGAAGCCGTCTAAATTCTTGCCAAGTCTGTTTGTCAATAAAAGAATACTGATCGCATGGATTTGGAAGAGTCTGACCTTCTTCCACCTCGATATGCACGTAATTGTTGGCAAGATTGGTCTTAAACTTCCTCCAGCGTTCATCACAATACGTCATTGTCTTGTCATAAAAGACTTCACTCTCAGGAATGTCATAAGTGAGCTGGATAGTTTCCCAAATATGTTGCTTTATGCCTCTATCAAGATGTTAGGCTTGTTGCATGCTAGGAGGCCGATAAAACTCCTATACCGTTGGGCATTAGGCCCAATTGGTTTCCAATATCTATCAACTCAATCAGAATCTTTCCCCCGATATTCCGATTGAGAGGAATGTCTCTCAATCGGGTGGCTCTCCTACCCCTTCATCAAGCCGGTTACATAGCTCATTGTGTTCCTGACTCGGAGTATTACTAGGCTCGCTTTGATTTGGATTAGTTGGATCGGGAATACCCTCAATAGGATGACTCATTGTCTAAAAAAGCTTTAAGAGCACTATTTAAGGCAATTTTGCTACACGGTGCTTATTGTATTAACACGGTACTATCTACAAAGGCATCATTCAAAAGAAATTTCCAAGTTATACAAACATGAACAAATAATTGCAATGCACAAGTTGAAGGAGGAATGATTAATTGCAATTGCAAAAGCAATTTCCTAATGCCAGTTTTCATATTGGTAAAGATTTTAAATTCAAATCGCAGGGCCGAATCAAAAGAAGGAAACCAGAAGCTACAAAATCAATATAACAGAAGCAACAAGCTTAAACCAAACAAAACAATATAACAGAAGCTACACTACTAGAAGCAACAAGCTTAAACTATAGTCTTCAACGTACTAGGATCAAAATCATCACTACGACTCTCAAAATCATCACTTTCAAATGGAATAATTAACCCAGGTTCACTAGAAGTAACAAGCTTAAACTATAGTCTGTAATGCAAATGGAAAACCACCAAAATAAACCCATGTCTACAATTTTAGAATAATTCAATCATACCTTAAACCTTTGCTTGAGGATCCTCTTATTCCTCTGGATTTGAACAGTCCTTGGCCACTTGCTGCAGGAATCGAACAAAGAAAATGGAGGATAAGTAATCTCACAATTTCAATGAAAAAACCCAAAAATGAAATGGAAACACAAACCTGACAATAAAAATGAGGTTGAGAACAAAACCAATCGGAGGGAACAAACGACGATAGCCTTCCGACAATGAATTCAACAGTAAATCTCCGTTGACGGCGGTGAAGTTAAGGACGAAGAAGAGAAGGGGAAAGGAGGAGCTACCACGAATAGACGCAGGGGTTTCGCTAATGTGCTTGAGTCTTGAAATGAAATTTCAGAGCTAAATTTAGGTGGGTTTTGAAATCCAGGTCAGTTTTAATATCGGTTGTCAATTACAACCGGTCTTAAAAGTAATATTTAGGATCGGTTCTATTTTAAGACCGGTCTTAAAATATATATTTGAGACCAGTTATTAATAAATAACCGGTCTTAAAAATTGAAACTTTTTACATTTTGAATTTTTAAGACGGTTCTTATTTATAACCGGTCTTAAAAATAATAAACATTTTATTTTTATGATTGTCTTTAATTTAGATAATATTTTCTAGACCGGTTATTTTTAAAACCAGTCTAGAAAATATATTACATATTTTTATTTTTTTATTGTATATATTTTAAGATCGGTTGTTTTGTAACCCATCTTAAAATGATTTATAAGACCGGTTTTTACTATAACCGATCTTAAAAGTATTTTTAAGACCGGTTATATTAATAACCGGTCTTAAAATGATTAATAACCGGTCTTAATATTTCATCATAATTACAAAAATGTCACTGGTCATATTTTTAAGACCTTATCCGATGTAACCGGTTTAAACGTTCCAGTCTAAAAACCCTTTTCTGTACTAGTGGAAAAATTATCATAACTATTCTTCAATTTGTCTAGGAAAATATTGCTCAGAATAACTATCCTCAATGTAGTGCATGCAAAAACAAAGTATGGTTAGTGATTATATATGACTTTACTTTTAATTTAACTTAAACACACATACTTGTATATATACATACCGTAATATCAATGGAGCCAGGATTGTGGGCGACTATGTCCTTCATGAACTTCATGAGCTCAGATATGGTTTCAACTGACACCATAAAGAAATAAATGAAATGTATCAATCTAATAGCAAAACCAAACTCTGACAACTCTAACATAAAATAGTAAGTATTGGAGAATTACCACTACTCTCTTCTATTTGTAAGTGAATGCAATGACTTTGCCTTTGAAAGAGGAGCAGGTAAAGCCTTCGTTTATGGCATAATTACAAACAATTCTAACAAGATATATCATAATAAGAAATTAAATTACCAAATTCATAATAAACTATGAATAAAAGTACTAGATTTAAATTCATCAACTTACTTATTGAAAACCTCAACCATCTATGGTTGATTTCCATATCCCCATAAACCGAATCAAAGTACCAAATCATTTGCTTGAAGGGATTTAGCACGATAAGCATCCAATGACCCATAAGTACATCAACCATAATGACAACAAAACTAAGAAACAAACATAATGAGCATGCAATTTTGATGAGGTAGTATACTTACCCCTGGCACTATGGCACCAAGAAAAAACTATCCTTCTTCTTTGGTGCCCTTTTAATGACCACTACTAGAAAAAATGCTTTTAACGTCCCTTTTTTGTGCCTTTTAACGTCTGAAAATAGGGGGATGTCTATTTGAGGGACGTAGAAAAAAATGTCAATAACGTTCGTAAAATAGGGGATGTGTATGGGCATGACTTTAGACGTCCCTACTTCAAACTGGGGACGTCTAAAGTCTGAGAAGCACTTTAGACGTCCCTAGTTTGCAGGATTTGTGACATAAAATACTTGTTTTGCCTGGCTTGCTAGAATGAAGGGATTATCCCTATAACCTACTCTTTCAAGATCAACTAAGACAGATCCAAATTGTTGATCTACTACTACAGCATTATTGCTAACCCACTTACATTTGAATAAAATAACTTTAAACTTGTTGTAAGTGATTTCCCATATTTCTTCTATCACTCCATAATAGGCCATGGATGCTAATATGGGGTTTTTGTCTTTCGAACTAGAAAAGTGCATGGCTTTAGGTTCTACCACAATTCACCTAGAGATCTGTATTTATTATTCCCTTTTTTTCAATATTCCCTTCATTAATTATTCCCTTTTCTCTACTTTCTGGGTTTAATTTTGCTGAACTTCTTCACTCCAAGAATGAATTCTATAAGGGTCAAGTTCTCAGGTCCTTCTTCAAGCTTGAAAGAGCTTCATCCATGGCGTCACACCTCTCCTTCTCCTTCAACCACCGGGGATATGGAGTCTGAGTCTTAAAAGCGAAAGGTTCCCACAGGCTCTAACCCTCTACACAACAAGAGATAGAGATTCTTTCTCAATGCTTTCGCTTCATATCAGTACTAGGTTCAAAGAGTATGATAATGCTTTATATATATATATATATAGGTTCTTTAATTAAATTGTTTAATTGTTGTTTTGTCATATACAGGGAATTAAGAGATATATATGTTATTATATGGTGTACGTAGGTGTAGCAAATTTTCAGAGATCATTGTATTTAATTTGTTTTGTACAGAGGGTAAAGGAAAGAGCAATGAATTATTGAAGAGTTGATTAATGCTTTTTGATAGAGTACATTTTGTTTTCTGTCAAAAGTATGATTATGCAGAAGCAAGCATATGGGGCTTCTTCTTCTTTTTCTATGGCGTAATGATTAGTGTATATATACATAGAAGATAATATGGATAAATTCTTTATATAATAATTCTGAAATAGGGTTCTTCAGAGTATACTGTTTGGTTTGCTGAGAAAGAAGAAAGGTGAAAGGAGAAAGAAGAGAAAAGGTGGATATGTGAAGTGAATTGCACAGTAAGACTTTAGACGTCCCAATTCTTAATAGGGACGTCTAAGGTCCTGACTAGGACCTTAAACGTCCCTATTAAGAATTGGGACATCTAAAGTCCTACTTTAGACATCCCATTTTTTTAGGACGTCTTTTCTAAAATATACTACGCCCCCTACATAGACGTCCCCTTATTTTTTGACGTTAAAAGTGTGAAAATAAGGACATTAAAACCCCTGTTGATAGTAGTGGTTGAAGAACATAAGCATGCTTTTTGATTGGTACATGGTAAGAGGAATGAAAATTTGATTACAATAGAGCATAACTGACATTTTCCAACTTGGTTAAAAAGGCATATTAATGATGATATGGAGAGGAATCCTAATTTTGTATCTGAAAACTTAAGATGGATATCAAATGGACCAAGCTTAATGTATTGTCTTATAATGGTTATGCAATCAATGGTAACACATTCTACACACAAGAACATGATACAGAATAGTGGGGTAACACTTGTTGCTGATTCTTGGCACAGATCTAATGCCAAAGACATACAACCTATCTACATAACAATGTCATACTTTAGTGTCATTGACTGAATATGGGAGTTAGATTACACTATGTTAAGGGTCCTTGTCTTCAGATGTAGTGGGTTAACAACAACAAAAGATTGTGGCCAGATGAGTTAGGGTTTGTTCAAGTGGATCTTTCTAATGTTTGGTATAAAGACGATCTTTTCATTTCATTCAATAAGAATTATCAAGAACAAGTTGATACTGAAAGTAATGAGTGTTTGAATCTTCCTGATGATGATCTTTCCTTTGACATGTTGTGCTCAAAATATATTGATATAGATGAAGATGAAAATGAAGATGAACCCTTATACATGAGACATGATCATGGAGAGGGGACTTGGTTTTTAAATCAAACAAGAAAGAGGAAAAGATGATAATGAGTACCTTGATTTTTTACCTTGTATGTTTTATTACACATATTCATATCTTTTAACTTAATTTACTTGTATTTCTATGTTTGTCATTGTGCGCTGATGTTTTGTTTGGTTTTTTAACTTGTAGGAAAATGGATCCACACAATGGAGATTAAGTTCCCCATCTTGAAAATGACGGCTAGCCAGGCATTTAAGGCTCATGTAGCTTGAGGCAGGACCGTATGTCCAAATTGATCAAAATGAGGAGTAAAGGAATTAGGTTAGATCTTTAATGGAGTAAAAAAGGAATTCCAATTGGACCGAATGCTAGCACATTCATTAATTACCTTGGGAATGTTGTCAAAGAGAGAGTCCCCATTATAGTTTCAGATTGGAGTGGGGAAAGAAAGATTATTCTAATATCCGGTTGGGTTATGCTAAGGTTAAACATTATTTGTTGTATTATTCTCATTGTTTTGTTTCATGAAATTACAATATAATATGTGTGCTTTTTATCTACAATCTTATTTCTTGATCGATGAAGATAAAGACAACTTTGTGCTGCAAAAATGCAGAAAAATTTTAAGAGAATTTCATTCCATTCTTGTCAAATTCTACTTGCGGGACAACAATGATAATATCAATCATTCACTACTGCAGATGTATGAAGGAATGATAACTCAAGAGCAGTGGGATGAGTTTCTTATCACACATACTACTGCAGAATTTGAGGTAATATATTATTAGCCTTTATAGAGTACATGTAATGTATTTGCAATTAATATTTACTAATGTAAATAATTTGGATGTAAACAGGAAAGAAGTGAGCAAAATCGTGCAAATTCATCCAACGTGCAGTACCGGTAAATTAAAGGACCGGTATCGTATGCAATATTGGAGCAACAATTAGTAAGAACTAATCACTATTTCATATGAATATAAGTTCTATGAGTAATTTTTAACTATAACTAACTTTGATTTGTAGATAGAATACTCACACTCTGATGTCATACAAATACCATGACATGATTTGTGGCTGGCCAGCTACACAAATAAAAAGGGTGACATCCCCAGCAAACATGCTAGAAAAGTAGTGGAATATTGTGTAAGTCGTTGATTTTACATATAATAAAGATTTATCTTTACTTAAATTATTCTTTTTCATAATAACTACTATTGTTGCAATTATTTTTGTGATAGCGCACAATGGCGCAAAAGCAGCTAAAGTTGCTGGATTACGTTGGTCGTGATGATTTGCTCAGCAAAGCTCTTGGAGCTCCTGAGTATACTAGTCATGTTCGAGGTACTGGTTTTGTAGTAACCTAAATATCTTACTTTGGATCACAAAAGTAACCCAACAAAAATAACTTATTGCAACTAATTGAGGAGATTATTGGCTACAAGCAGGAAATGAGTGCACACACGTGTTTGCTGGAAGAGAAAAATTCATTATTGAAGGCTTAAATTGATGCCTTACTGAACTCTAGGCTAGAACCTAGTCCAGTGTGTGACAACATAAGTATGAGGGATAGTTGCCCGTCCATCCCTAAAGTCCCTATTCCTTTAGTAATTAATTTCCTTTATAGTTAACTTTTTTTGACGTTATACATTAGTGTACCTGAATATATTAATTATATTTTTTGTAGGGCGAATCAAAGTGCAGGTTGCATATCGATGAGTCTTTCATGCATGCAGTTGCTGTTGGCGTAGCCTACAACACCGACAACGATATATTTCATAATTCAAGGTTGCCCCCAAACACACTCTGAGTCAGGGTTGATGTATGCACAAATGATGACACCTTCCTACCAATCCCTTCTCAGGATGAACATACAATGGTCAATAAAGTTGTCGGTGGATATATTGCATGGCTAATATGTTTAATTGAGCCATATCAAAAGGTAGTTAATTACAATTCTTTCTACTTTTTTATGCACTTCTATCTACAATTACATGATTTAATTTCATGATTAATTTTGTACATTGCTCATCGTCATAAAGGAAAAACAATTGAAGGGCTTAGGAAAAACTCTAACTATTCAGCAACCCAACAGAAGTCCTAGCCCTCAACCAGCAACAGAAGTAATAGACACATGGGCTCATATCGCCAACAATTGGCATTGTTGGCACCATATTTGAGTAAACAAGGAGGTCAGGAAATACCTATTGATGGGGAAATCTATCACACAGAGATAAATGATCATATCGATGGTAGTGTACTGAACGACATGATTGGTCATAGATAGGTTAGTGCGACGACCATTAGCATGTGGATTATGTACTTTATCATCATTGTCTATCACGCTTGCTATTATTCATCATTTAATTTTATTTTTGGTTTTAATGACATTGTTTGTTTTCTATAAAGGCACTTGTACCATGATCTATTAGTGGGAATATCAGTCGTGAATAAATTTGTATTTGTCAACCCATACCTCTTAAGCCAGTAAAGGGGGAGTGTATGGGTGTGTGTGTAAATATTTGAGTGTGTGATATTTGAATAACCAAAATAAATTAGTCACTACTTGCTTTTGTAAGTGTATTGACCGCTTACCAAAGCAACATTGGATTGAGCTATTCTACGCATAGAAACCCAGTTAAAGCCTATATCTGGAGGAAGATTGCAGCACATATATATGAATTTACTCAAATTTTTCATTCAAAAATTTTTCTTCAAAAATTGACTTTACTATTTCTTTGTATTGTTGCAGTGCCCATTCTAACCAAACGATAATGATTGTAGTTATACATTATGAAATTTATGAAAGATGTAGTTACTCATCATGATCTAAACTATATTTATGCGAAATTAAGTTCAATTCTTTTACTCGCAGTTCATACTGTGTATTAAATTTAATTGACAAGTGTCTAAGTTGATTGATTTTTAATCATTTTAATTCGTTATGTGCATGAATTTTATGTAACATTATGAAGATCAATGTTTTGACCAATTGACTGACCAACAAGTGGATGAAATTATTGAGGAATGGTGTGAATATATGGTCAGGCAATTAGCTACATATATGCGTTAGGTTGTTTCTTGCCTATTCTTGTATGTGTTGTTTATTGTATAAAGTAGTTGTACAATACAATTTGTTATTATGTTGTAATTCAATGCATACAATTAATACTTATTTTATGAATTAGTTATGTGTTGTTTCATTTTGTTTTGCTTCCTTTATTTCATTATGTTTTGTCTTCTTTGTTCCTCTCTATTTGAATTGTTGTGGATTTGATAAATTACGTTCAGGAAAAGAAAATAATTATAGAAAATAATATAAAAAAAAGTTCATCTCCTACGACGCATGTCTAGAGAAGTGCTGTAGGAGATACATCTCCTGTAGCACTTCATCTTAAAGCATCGAAGGAGGCCCTTAAGGGCCTCCTGTAGCTCTTAATATTAAGCGTTATAGGAAGCGTCATCCCCTCCTACGGCGCTTTAATCTAAAGCACTAGAGGAGACTTCCTCCAGTACTCTAAGACCAAGCGCTAAAGGAACTTCCTCTGGCTTCTATTTAAAATAAGAAAAAATGTAAGCTATAGTGCTTTCATAAATTGAAGAAGTGTCATAGCTTGTTTTTATGGCGTTAAAAGATATGGCGATTGGTAAGCTCCGTAGTATTTATAAATATAAGCGTCTTTTATTAAATTTTTTGTAGTAGTGATGAAAAGAAAAGAATATGCTTAATTCAATTCCAAAAACAAAGAATTTAATCATAAATTCAATGAAAAAAACATTCAAATTTTGTAAAAACTTTGCCTCTTATTGTTGTCTCTTAACTAGGTTCTCCCTCTCATAGGCCCTTCTGACCATATGAACTCTTATAGCATCTAGCTACAATGTCAAGCTCAATCCTCTTAGCCATGTTTACATCCACTTAGATGTATTTGCAACATACATCCTACTTTATGAGATGATTCCTACATCTCCATCTATCTTGTTCTTTATCACAACATTTGTGATAAAGGGTTGACTTAGAAGCCACTGCTTCAATTCCGTTTGATTCAATGTGGTTAGAAGCATGGGAAGACTAATTTTATTTAAAAATTTCAAGTTGCTGCATGTCTCAGGTTTTATCTCTAAAAATTTGAGTCAAGGTTGGATAAGATCTTATATTAAAAACTTATTTGAATAATTCCTCACTTTAAGCCATCTTTCAACATTAACCTTATGCTGTAGCTGAAATACTCTTAATACATAAACCAACTTATCTGAAAAACAATAGATCAACATAGACTCAATTTCAACGTTTTTGGGAATCTTTAAGCGCATACAAACACCTTTGTGACTCAAATCAGATCCAAACATGCATGCTTTAAATATATGCAAATTATATATCAAATTGAAGCTCTTGAATTTAGGGATATTTAGGAATAAAAAACATCTCAATTGGTGGTCCCACGCACCAACACATACCCTTAGAAGGTGTCTGGATCAAAAACTCCTAAAATATTGGAAAAATCCAACGAAGCCCACTCTCAGTGGAAGCGCGTGCCATGCATGCCTTACACCCATCTGCCGACAGCACGCGCCTGTATCCCAGACTCCATGCATCATCTTCTCTCCGACGATGCCTGCCACGTGTCAAACAGTGGCCCTTTGGGGCCCCATGCACCATTTTTTAATTTTTAGGAATTCTTTTTTTTACGGTCAATAGTTGACCATCGACCAGTCAATGGTTGATTGGTCAACCCTTGGCCGTGACCCTTGATGATGTGGCACTAACTAGGTGAAGATGTGTCTTAGTCAACATGGCTAGTTAACGGATAACGTTCCCTAGATGACGTGTTTAGGAACGCTGACGTGGCATGCTCTTATTAGGCCACGTTATTTTGGTGACCGATGACGTATTAGTTGATTGCCACATCATCATCTTCAACCTCTAGCCGGGTCAACTTGACCCGGTTGGAGCTTCGGCAGGTCATCTCAAGTCACAAACTTTGGAAGGTCATATCTTCTTCGTTTTAGCTCCGTTTTTCATGTTCTTGATGTCATTGGAATCATAGTTGAACGAACTACAAATCCATGGCTTTTATTTGATCTAAAAATGTCTTTCTCATTGATTAAATCATGACTCAAAAGGTGGCAGCAACAAGCGACCGATCAACTTCTTTCCTTCATTTCTCACTCATATGAACTCCATTTGATGTGTTCTAAGTCTTGTTAGAATTGTCTCTTTGAGCTCTACACATCCATGGCCTTTCCTTGGGCAAAAACACTCAATTTTGACTTGGATTTGTGTCCTCTATATTTTAAGAGCTCTCCTACCTTTTGAGGGTTAAAGTTTCTCATTTTTTATTCCACACAGGTTTCAAAAAAAAAACAAACTCAAATTTAATCGAAAGGCTTATTAAAGAATCAAACTTTAAAATAGAGTGAGATAGAAGAAGAGGAGAAGAGAAATTGTGTCATGAACTACATATTATATATATAATAAGAGGGGCAAACATATTCTGCTAGCATGCATTCAATATATATTCATAACACCCAGCGACACAAATATATATCATGCCTGAAGCTTTCAAATATGTTGAAGCAATATATATATGTTCATGTTTTGAAAAATCATAAGCCCAGAATCCCAAAAGCATTCATATCAAGGAATCACATCTAGCATGCACATAAATAAATAAGGGAAAATAACACCTAGGACCCAAGCAATAGAAAAATCACCATAAAAGTCCATTTGAAAAGTCATGGTCAGAAAAGTCCCTTGGGACTTTTCTGACATTATTTCCCAAAGTACAATTACTAAGTTGCCCCCATAGGAATTGCTAAAAGAAAGGCACAGGAGGAGAGGAGGGAAGCTGGGGGTTTTGTCATTAAGGAGAAAGAGAAATGACCAAATGCAACATGTTAGAGATGTAACATTGAAGGGATAAAGTGTGTTGATAATTTCCTTGGCAAAGGATCTGTAGCCTCCATCTACGGGTATAGAGGTAGAACACCAAACTGAATTGTTTTCTCTTTTCAGTCTAAACGTTAGGTAGATTGAGATTTAGAGGTTAGTCAAAGGTTAGAGCTTGGGCTTAATAGTGGAGGAAGTGGCATGTGGTAGATAAGAAATGCTAAGATTTTGTTAAAGATATGGTCTTGACCTTTGAAGTTGGGGTTTCACTTTGGTTGGGTTGTCTTCATGTTATATTGCTCTGTTTTTTGAGAAGGTTACAGAGGGAGTGTTATATTTTAAGTGGGAATAGTTGAACGTGATGGTGCTCCTTTGTTGTGAAAATGCTGGTATGGAAAAAAAATTGTTGCAGATTTGTGCATTTGTAGTTGTTAATATGGTTGTTATAGTTGTTAATACAGAACTTGTGCTTTGTTTTTAGCAATGTAATAGAGGGAATCCTCTATTTTTGGGCAAGAAAATAGAGGGATGGCCTTGTTTTAAGTGGGACTCATTGAATGTGATTGTGGTTTGTTTGATTACAAAGTGTTGATATGATGTTAAAAAAAGTGTTGTTAATATGTGCATTTGTAGTCATAAATATTGCTATGGCAGTTATTAATACGAAGTTCGTGTTGCAGATTGTTATGAAAAATGGGAACTACTTGATGAACTTTTTGCTCTCCCATTGTACAAAAGTAATTATTGACTTGTTGTACTCAAATGGTGCCAATACCCATACCAGAAATGAATCGTACGAAATGGAAGGATTTGATTATATTGAGGAAGGGCAATTTTTTCCTAATGTTGTGACCCCTTTTGCATGTTGAATGGGTTGAGAAGTTGGTGTGCCTATTTAAAAATGATATCATATTAAGTTAAATGAGTAGGTAGGAATAACCACTTACTCATACAACTTAATATTTTAATATCATATGATATATGGATATGATATGCTATTCATTTGTGACAGTATAGGTATTAAGTTGCAACAAATGGGTAGAAGATGTTGTTTAAATTGATGATGTGTTGTTGTTATAGGGGGCACATGAAATTTTGCAAACTCTAGCAAGTTGGTCAATGACCTTGTGAAAATAACTCATGTCGTTGTTAAAACATACTTAATGACTTGTGAATAAGGCAATCAGCTGTTGCTAAATGTGGCATCAAGATTTGTAATCAAATTGAGTCAGATTATGTTAAACTGATGGTAAGAATTTGTGACAGTGGGAAGTTGTGAAATTTATAAACTCCTGGCGGAATTTAAATTAACTGGTAAAAATGATTAATGAACTTGATAAAATATGCATAACAAGTTGTTAAAAACCAAATCGGTTCTTGTGACAGACCCATTAAGAATATCCGGTTGTGAGAGTTTCCTAGTGCCATGACAAAAAGTTGTACAAATAACTTAATATGTTGTAAAAATAACTGAACGTGTTGTAAAACAATGCAAAGTTGTGAACAAACACATTTTTAGTGTTCAACGTAGTTTCATCTAGGCACGAGATTGGTCATTGTTAACATGGCTCATTATGTTGTAAAAGAAGCCTATGAAGTTGTAAACACGGGGTTTGTAGTGTTAAAGTTGCTGATGTGGCCAAATGTAGTTTCTTGGTGCCATGACAAAAAGAAGTTCTAAAAATAACTTAACATGTTGTAAAAGCAACTGAACGTATTACATAAAAATGTAAAGTAGTGAACAAATGTATTTTCAGTGTTCAACATAGTTTCATATAAACACGAGCTTAGTCATTGTAAAATGACTCATGTTGTAAAAGAATCTTACAAAGTTGTAAACTGAGCCACTTGCTGTGGTAAAGATACATAAACAATAAGTTGTTAAAATGACTTGCAGTGTTGTGAAAACAGATTTATCGAGTTGTAAACTAAGCAAATTGTTATGGTGACCTTGATGTGTAAAACCATAGTTCCCTTCATCTGTAAATCCACTTAAAAAAATGACTAAACATGTTGTAAACATAAGCATAAAGTGTTGTTAACGTACGGGCTTGGCAAACTTGAAATTAAAACATTCCATAATAACATGTTGTCAAAATAACTGATTAAGTTGTCAAAATAACTCATGATGTTGATAAACTCCTTATTACATGAGCATTACATGAGTGTCTTTCCTACAACAAGGCTTTTCTACAAAATATCCACATATATACATAACCAACAAGTCTGTACTACAAAATAACATCACAACTGCTACATGTCTTTCTTCCTCTTCACTTGTTGGTTGTCAGCAACAACAAATAGCACCTTTAAGCACAAACATCTACATTTGAGGTCAACAAGCAATCTAGTTATAAAGCATCAAGTAGTCAAAGTAATAAAACCACTTCCTATATATAAATTGGAAACTAATTAACATCATATTTTTTAAAGTTTCTTGTTTTTGATTTCACATAGATTTCGAAACTCAACTTTTATTAGATTGAAGAAGTAAGTAGATGAGGAAGACTTAAAGCATTGTACAAAAAACCTTTAAAAAATAAGTATTCATCACATGGGACCAAGAACCCAGTATCATATCCATATGTAAGCAGAGACAGAAGCATATAAAGGGCTCAAAGCTTTTAAACCAAAAGTCAAATGTACAAATACAACAGCCAGGTTCATATTAACATGATCTTCATATTAACAACTACCATAGCAATATTTACAACTACAAATGCTCATATTAACAATACTTTAACAACACTTTTTTTAACATCATATTAGCATTTTGTAATCAAACAAACTACAATCACATTCAATCAGTCCCAATTAAAACAAGGCCATCCCTCTATTTTCTTGCCCAAAAATAGAGTATTCACCCAAAAACAAAGCACAAGTTCTATATTAACAACTAGAACAACCATATTAACAACTACAAATACACAAATTTACAACAATTTTTTTCTTATACTAGCATTTTCACAGCAAAGGAGCACCATGACATTCAACTATTCCCACTTAAAACACAACACTCCCTCTGTAACCATCTTGAAAAATAGAGCAATATAACATGAACACAACCCAACCGAAGTGAAACCCTGTTCGCTACCACAAGTGCACGGGTCATGCCAAGTAATAAAGTGATAAGTGAGATCGTTCCCTTGAGGATTTGAGTAACAATTTAGTCAAGCAATGGGCTTGATGTGTTTGATTAAGTTGAATCAAAAGAAAGTATTGAGTGTGAGAAAAACAAATTCAAAAGATATGTTGATAACAACTAAAATTTATTGAACAAAACTATGATTCTTGTGAATTCAATCAATTAGAGTAAACCTAAGATTGTTTGTTCCCTTTGTATATCATAAACTCAATCTACTTCCTCTTCGATATTACTTTTATGGAATATATATGTCAGTCTAAGGTTCAATAGCAATTGATTAAGCTCTCTCAAGTCATAACCAAACTTATATCCTCCATTAAGATACACAATCTCTTGCTGTATTTAAGGGAAAATAATCATTAAACAGCCTCCTTACTTTGACAATGCTAGGTTAATAACTATATCTCTATGTTATTAACAAACCATCCATTTAACTCTTTAAACTTCAAGTCTAGCATAATTCTACCCACGTTCTACAATTAGATTAACTCTCTCAAGCTTAATCTAGTTGAACAGATTATTCATAGTGCTAGCAAGTCATGAATATCAGTAAAAACATGGAAGAATTAACATATATACCATTAGGTACTAAGAGGAAGAAGAATTCAAGTTTAATCCATACAAAAGTGTAGAACAATCATAAAATGAAAAACATAGCTACTCATGTTCAAAAACGAATTATAGATATTAGCATTCAGTGTAGCCATATCAGAATCACAGTGGAGAAAGGGAATGAATACAGAAAGATCAAGAAAATTGGAGTTAAAATCTCTTCCAATCTTCAATCCTACTTGATTCTCCTTGATTTGTAGCAAACCCAGGCTCCAAGAACGTTTGGAGCCGCTTCCTCGGTCTTTCCAAATTGGGGGATCTGCTTTTCAAACCCTGGGTTTTGCTTTTTATAGCTCTTCAAATGTCAGAACGCACAGCATCATTTGCGAGGGTTGGCCGCGGCCAGCCACTCTGTGGACCACGGCCAACAAGCTTCTGTTCATATGTGGGCCGCGGCCCATGAGTTGGTTGGCCGCGGCCAATAAGCCTCTGACCTCCTATTGGTTCATCTTGGCCGCGGTCCATAGGATGGTTGGCCACGGCCCATGCCTTTCTGTTCCTCTGTTGGCCGTGGCCCATGTGTAGGCTGGCCGCGGCCAGCAACTTTCCAGAGTTCATCTCCTTCTCTTTTCTGCTCTGTTCTCCTCCCAGTTTGCCTTTTCTTGGAATGGCTGATGGCTCCAACTTCCTTCACCTCTTTCTTACTGCACTTGGCTTTCTTTGGACCAGCTATGACTGAATCTGTCTCATTTCACACAAAAATTCACAAACACAGTTAAGCATTCATAGCAGTTATTGAATAAAATCCTCCATATTTGCATTCTGCTGTTCAACATGAGAAAGACACATTTCATCCACTTTAACGCTCTCGAACGCCCACTAATATACCCGAAGTGAGGTAAAAACAAGATGAAACGTGCAATTCTAACAACAATTTCATGAGGTTAACAACACCCCCAAACTTGCACTTTTGCTTGTCCTCGAGTAAACTCAGTCAATTTCCAGAAATAAGGTTAAGTTAACCTCAGACATAATGCTCATGCATGCCCTTTTCTTTTCTTAAGCTATTCATGACACCCAATATACATGCATGCCTAGTTCATAGTTTAAAAACAAATTCCTCAACATTTTTCAACTGAGTGTGTGTTTGACAAGAGTTGAGTAACAATCGTCCTACATTTATCAAGATTAGAAACAACACTTCAACATGTATGATTCGGCCTCAATATCTAGACTTAATCCTTTTTCATTCTCTTTTCTTTTACAAAAAACTCAATTCACACACCTTAAGTGCCAAAGGAACTTTAGGGTTGCATGGAATTGTTCATTGTCATCACTTGAAGCTAACACAAAATTCATTATGAGGCAATGCAAAGGAATTAGGCTAAAGCTCAATCAATCAAAGTTATGTGCACCAGAGAATACTCACGGACTTACATGTTTAGCTCTCATAAATGAAGGTAATTTCGCTCAGTGCCACTTATAGTAGGTCTTGCCATAGGCTTGTAAAAACTCTACTCTCTCCACCACTTGTACACCTAGATTTATGAATCAAGGGGGCTTTCTAACGGGGTTGTAATGTTGGAAATAATCTAATGGAAAGGACTAATGGAACAAGTGCTATGCATGCATAAGCATCTATAATGACATCTCTTTCTCTCTCTTCTTTTTTTTTCTTTCTTTCTTTTTCTTTTCTTTTCTTTTTTTTTCTTTTTTTTAGTGGAAACAACATATATATTGATTTTCCTTTACTCATTCCTTCTTTTCTTTTGTAAATTGTATAACTAAGCACTTATTGAAACAAAGAGTAAATCAAACGTTAATTCACTGCTTTTCTAAGTATCATTCAATTACAGAGCAAACACATGCATGACTTGTTAAATGTTAGATTATTTTTGAAAAGAAAATGAATGGCTCAAAGGGGGTAATCAATGGGTGAGTGTGAAACGTTTGTGGTTAGGTCAATGGGTTCAAAAATGAATGCCCTTATCATTTTCATTAATCCACATGCATATGTGATTTTGAAAAAGAATTTAAACAAGTTCTAGAGGTGCGCTAACATAAATGGCACAAACACTCTGATGAATGAAACTTAGGCTCAAAATCCTTCCAACAGAGATTTTCCTCTCTCGCACACAATCCCTAAGATTAATCCAACCTTAGCCTAATCCGAATGCATTAACTTAACTAATCAATATGCTAACTTTATGCGCCATAACCAGTGACTTCCATACAATTCACTCAAGAACATAAACAGTTCCATAAAAATTTTAGCTCAAAGATAGTGTCAATCATGCTCTTAACATGTGTGAGCTGCTAATCTCTTCCCAGAAATTCAAATACAATTTCAAAAGTCTTTCAATGAAAACAGTTCATACATGTCAATTTGCTATAAAATCCCCTGACAAAGCATTTGAATTATTCTCAACCCTCGTGCACAGTGTTTAATCAGGTAAGTATTAAGAATTAGCTTTTAAAATGAGAACCAAGTAGTCATGAATATCCAGTCTTTGATTCAAAGACAGGGCGCAAAGATCACATCTAATGTGACGACATACCAGGAAGAGGAAGGGGCACCGGATGGTTCACCCTGCTCCAGGGGAGATGGAAGGTCATGAGGTGGATGAGACGGTCCTCCCTGCTGAAAGATAGGGTCGTTCGCTGTACTCTGGGAGGCTGGAACTTGCTCATCTGGTTTCGGCTTGATGCTCAAGTAGTTGAACTTCTTGATTGGCTTGAAAAGAACATTAGTGGCCACAGCAGCAACACCCACAGAGGTGCAAAAGGAGGAAATGAGGTGCGGCAGCATCAGACCCACAGAATGATCTCGGGTATGGTCGCGAAGAGTATGATAAATCAGTACGCCAAGGTCAACAGGCTCCTTCTTCATAAGCAGGTAAATTAGGAGAGCCTAATCTTTAGGGAGGTGATTCCTATTCGACGACGGCCAGAAGTAGTCCTTGCCAAAATGTAGCCACACCCGAGCCTCAACTGATAACTGAGCACAGGGTAAATACTTCTGCGGCCCTCCGCGACTCTGCCATACCACCATGTGGTTGTACACTAGCAACTCTGAAATTTCATCCTCAGGGATGTCATCATCACTATCCAATAGTTGCTTGTATTTGCACTCAACAACAGCAGGGAGAGCTACAAACTACCGAAAGCTCTCCAGCATAAAGTCAACGTCGACTCCACACAGAAGAAATAGCCAAATGGGTCGCACACTGGCAGTGGCATAGAATTCCTAGATAATCTGCAGGTTCCCGTCAACCTTAGGCTCCATGAGCCTCTGCAAGCGGTAGGTACGGGTGGCGAGGTCGTAAAACTTGTACGAGACGTTGAACGGGAATTCCCGCTCTTGCAGTAAGGCTCGGGTAATGATCTTGGCTTTGGCCTCAGTAACAGCCCTGGGACCCGTGCGATCAGCAACACGCTTGGCCGACATAGTAACTATGAGAGAAGATAATACACAGCCAAAAACAAATGAAGACTCAAACAGGTACTTAACATGTGCACTAGAATCAGAAAGTTCAATAATGACCTCCCCCAAACTTATGATCTAACTAGTTGCAAAACTGTCCATTAGGATTTCAAGCTTCATCCTATTCCTTACTACCTCTTTCATCACTTAATCACCTCAGAAGAAGGAATTAGATTACTATAATGTTGGCAAAATTGATCCCTACATCGGAACCATTCCAAAACATGCAGCACAATTTGACTACTACAACACAGGTTCAAGAACAGTTGAAAGTGTATGAAAAGCCTTGTAAATTCTGAAATTCAGTGAGGCAATTTGCAAGTTGTGGAGGTTAGGCCAAACATGGTTTTCAAAATCACAAGATTCACCTCGAGGTTCACATGATCATTCAAAAGGAAAAAGTGCAAAACTTGGCAACTTAGATCAACTGCCTAGAAATTTCAAAACTTAGTCAAATTGGGCAACAATCCAAAACACGCTGAATGATTTGATCATGCAAAACACAATTAGCACATACCAGAGATGCACAACTCCATTTATAGAATCAGCAGAAGATTTCAATGCACCCAGCATAGACTAGCTAATCAAGAGAACAAACACAACCTTGCTCAGTCATTCAAGTTCAGAAATGAATCATGAAACCTTTGAAGTGCAATCAACACATGACATCCCTAAACAGAGAACTCAAGTCCAGCCATAAACCAGTGTATACAAGAGCATATCAATTTTTTTCAGGACTCAATTAGTCAATATGATTACTCACCCTGTAACCAATAGTTTCACCGCTTAGCTACACACCACAATTCTCAAATTAACCAGTCATGTTCAGAATATGCTAGATAGACTAGGGCAGAAAGAGTTACTCGTTACACAAGCTCATGCAAACAGTGCTAAGAGTGGACTATCATCTACGAATGCAAAATAAGTTGATCAGGCACTAGGTAAAATATTTATCAAATCAGGCAACACCACCATATTGTCTAAAATTTGGTTGAGCAGGGCCAAATTTGGTACCAACAATCAAGATCCACGCCCCATTACACCTTAAGATGTACAAGAAAATTTTCAGTAGTCAAAAATCATGCCACAGGTGCAGATTATAGTGCTTGCTCAACCTATTATTTCTGAAACAACAAGATTGCCAATCCACATACTGAATACACAAGCCAATTGTCAACAATTTTAGGGCAAGAGTCATATGCAGCACAATTTAGAATCATAAGAACTCATACTCCTGTAATTCAAACCACAACATATCCCAAATCACTTCAAGCCTAAATCTCAGCAATGCTTATCACTTGACAGATCATCAATGCCAATACTAGACAGTTTATGCAATTGATATAGAGACCTTGTAGCAGCACTTGCAATCAGGCAAAGGGTCTAAAAATAGGGCAATGGCACACAAGGCAATTCAAAATGAATTGAAGGCAGCAATTGCTGTCAAAAGGACAGAAAAACTCTAAAAATCATGTACATTGCCCTCAAAACCAGCAATTACAACAGATTTGCTACTCTTATGCCTAAATTCCTATATCAGAGTTGAACTACTACCCTCAAATGCGAGTAAAAGAGCAAGATTTAAACTGTTTTACCTCAGATGTTGAGGGAGTTGAGGGATTAGAGGAGGAATCAAAGGGAAATGACCCTCTTACAGTGCCCTAGGGCCTCTTCTGCAGCAGAGAAGATCAGACTCCTCGCAGCACCCACATGCAATAGCAGAAGACGGGATTGAAAGGAGAACATGGAGGAGAAGAAGGGGAAACAAGAGAATGAGGGAAAAATTGAAGGGGGAGGTTGAGGGAGGTGGGTCGACTATGGGAGAGAAAGAAAGGAGGGGGGGCCGCTGGAAGAAGGAAAAATGATAACAGATAGGCGCGTAGCAGGGTTTCTAAAAACCCTGCTATCGCGCTTGGGCCGCGGCGCACAACTATCTGTGAGAAAAAAGAATTCAAAAGATATGTTGATAACAACTAAAATTTACTGAACAAAACTATGATTCTTGTGAATTCAATCAATTAGAGTAAACCTAAGATTGTCCGTTCCCTTTGTATATCATAAACTCAATCTACTTCCTCTTCGATATTACTTTTATGGAATATATATATGTTAGTCTAAGGTTCAATAGCAATTGATTAAGCTCTCTCAAGTCATAACCAAACTTATATCCTCCATTAAGATACACAATCTCTTGCTGTATTTAAGGGAAAATAATCATTAAACAGCCTCCTTACTTTGACAATGCTAGGTTAATAACTATATCTCTATGTTATTAACAAACCATCCATTTAACTCTTTAAACTTCAAGTCTAGCATAATTCTACCCACGTTCTACAATTAGATTAACTCTCTCAAGCTTAATCTAGTTGAACAGATTATTCATAGTGCTAGCAAGTCATGAATATCAGTGAAAACAGGGAAGAATTAACACATATGTACCATTAGCTACTAAGAGGAAGAAGAATTCAAGTTTAATCCATACAAAAGTGTAGAACAATCCTAGAATGAAAAACCTAGCTACTTATGTTCAAAAACGAATTATAGATATTAGCATTCAGTGTAGCCATATCAGAATCACAGTGGAGAAAGGGAATGAATATAGAAAGATCAAGAAAACTGGAGTTGAAATCTCTTCCAATCTTCAATCCCACTTGATTCTCCTTGATTTGTAGCAAACCCAGGCTCCAAGAACGTTTGCAGCTGCTTCCTCGGTCTTTCCAAATTGAGGGATCTGCTTTTCAAACCCTGGGTTTTGCTTTTTATAGCTCTTCAAATGTCAGAACGCACAGCATCATTTGCGAGGGTTGGCCGCGGCCAGCCACTCTGTGGGCCGCGGCTAACAATCTTCTGTTCATATGTGGGCTGCGGCCAATAAGCCTCTGACCTCCAGTTGGTTCATCTTGGCCACGGTCTATAGGATGGTTGGCCGCGGCCCATGCCTTTCTGTTCCTCTGTTGGCCACGGCCCATGAGTAGGCTGGCCGCGGCCAGCAACCTTCCAGAGTTCATCTCCTTCTCTTTTCTGCTCTGTTCTCCTCCCAGTTTGCCTTTTCTTGGAATGGTTGATGGCTCCAACTTCCTTCACCTCTTTCTTACTGCACTTCGCTTTCTTTGAACCAGCTATGACTGAATCTGTCTCATTTCACACAAAAACTCACAAACACAGTTAAGCATTCATAGCAGTTATTGAATAAAATCCTCCATATTTGCATTCTGCTGCTCAACATGAGAAAGACACATTTCATCCACTTTAACACTCTCGAACGCTCACTAATATACCCAAAGTGAGGTAAAAACAAGATGAAATGTGCAATTCTAACAAGAATTTCATGAGGTTAACAAACCCCAACTTCAATGGTCAAGATCATATCTTTACCAAAATCTTAGCATTTCTTCTCTACCACTTATCACTTCCTCCACTATTGAGCCCAAGCTCTAACCTTTGACCAATCCCTAAATCTCAATCTACCCAACGTTCAGACTAAAAAGAGAAAACCAAAATTCAATTCGGTGTTCTACCTCTATACCTGTTGATGGAGGCTACAAATCCTTTGCCAAGGAAATTAACAACACAATTTATCCCTTCAATGTTGCATCTCCAACATGTTGCATTTTGCCATTTCGCTTTCTCCTTAATGACAAAACCCATGGCTTCCCTCCTCTCCTCCTGTGCCTTTCTTTTAGAAATTTCTATAGGGGCAACTATGTAATTATACTTTGGGAAATAATGTCAGAAATGTACCTAGGGACTTTTCTGACCATTGACTTTTCAAAGGGACTTTTGTGGTGTTTTTCCTGTTGCTTGGGACCTAGGTGTCATTTTCCCAATAAATAATGAACCCATGATATTGGATAAGATGCACGCACATGCAAACATTATTCCAATGAGCATATATATATAGAAGAAAGAGAGGAACACACACATATATATATGTGAAAAAAAAGAGGATATCACATGTTCGTATATATGCATATTCAAGAAGAATCGCAACAGAAAAAAATGAGGGAGATATAAACAAATTATATCACATAGGTATTTACAAAAAGTTAATCATAGCCTCAGGAACATACAAGCTCTTATGCCAATGTAGGAAAATATATTGGGTACTATTTGGGTCAACAAGTGGTTCTTAATTGACTAAGCAGCTCTGATAAGTAACCCTAGAATGAGGTGTAACAAAGATAATAATGCTTGTGAACTTTTGGAATCTGGACACTTTTCTTTTTCAAGAGTACTTGTCTTTTTTGTTTTTAGGAGAGTTCTTTTCAACTCATTTGGCCGGACAGTGTTATTATTAAGTTGTTTGTTTGGTTTGATGGTGAGGGGAGTCTAGACGAGCGTCATTGTCCTGAGTTCTCGAGGTTGTAGTATGTTGTTGGCATTGATGAGGTGCATTGTTAGGAGTGGAATAAAGGCTATTTGTGGACTGTTTGGGTTGGGGTGCATTACGAGAAAATGGGTTCCCTGTACTAACTTGGGTTTGATTTGGAGGTTTTAGGGTCTTGAGGCCGAGTTGGGTTCGTAGGGCTACTTCAAAGAAGCATGGATGATTGTAGAGGACATTTTCATAGAACTACTAGACTTATATCATAATTTCTCTTGAACAGCTTGATGGTTGAAGGTTCGCTTCTAAATTAGCCTAGGAAAAACTATTTCTCCCTCCTATCCTTATTATAAGACTTTTCATGCAAGAGTTTGATAGTAGCATAATTACTGTTTTACCAGTAGTCACACATGCACAAGTACGCATAAAAACTATGCTTAAAAGGATACTATAGAATCTAGATGCAAATTATTGTATTTAATTCTCTTCGTCCGTTGATTTTGTTTACATATGAGCTACAACCCCAACCAATTTCTTCTGGTGAAAGATCGTCAATTTTTTTTCTTCTTGTCTTCTTTTGTCCCCTCTCCGATGAAGCCGGATCAAGCACAATTAATATTTTACTATAAATATCACTTTCTCACATACACCTGCAAATGAAGTTTGAGTTTTTTTAAAAAAATAATTGTCACTTTAGAATTTCAATGGATATAATATAATTGTTATGTACAATTTTATCCTTCGTTGATCACAATCACAAGTCAAATTAACTATATCAAACAGTTCGTCCTTCCTTCATTATTAGTTAAGGATATTGTTGCAAGGGAATTGCCCTTGTTTCATTTGGGAGCTGACATCTCTACTTCTACGCGCACTTCATTCAACCTCTTATTGCTCAGAATACTCTATGGATACCATTGTCTTGAACAATGACATGTCAATGAAAGCACCTTTGTTAAGAGTACCAATTCAAAGAGAGAATCCAATTCTAAAAGACTAGTCTTTTGAGTTGGAAAGCCCCTTGAACTTATAACCATACTTCATATGTAAGGCTCCTTGATGTTTGTAAGTCTAATTTGGGGGAGTCACAAGTTTGTTTTATAAGTTCAAGGGGCTTACGAAAATATGAGTCTTTTGGGAACTTCCTTTAGACTCACACTCACGACAAAGGTGTTCCTGTTGAGAGGTCCAAGTTGATTAATAGTGCCTCTCATGAAGTCTTCTAATTGATAAGAGCTAAGTGAAGTTCTATGGTGTGGAGTCGCTAGCCGGGACATTAGCTCTCGAATGGGGTACATTGAAGTTTCAGAGTGGAAAGTATGATGTGATTTATAAGTTTAAGAGAATCTCCCACCCAATAGGATGGGCTCTTCCTTTGAGATTTTGATCATAATATAAGCTAACACAACTTAAAGCAAGATCAAACCTGCACGATCTCCCACTAGTAGGACGAATTTGGTGCCACTATAGGCCACACAACGTTTAACTTGATACCAATAAATTATTTGTTCCTAAGTTTATTTGGAAGATGGATACAATTGAAGACATGCATGAAGGAGAAAAATACATCTTAGATCAGTTATTAGATCATACAAATTAGGACTTCGTATCAACTATCTCACCCAAAAGGCTAGTCTTTTTGGGATAGACACTCCCCCCAGACTTGTGATCATAGCCTAAGCTAAAACAACTTAAAGATCAAACCTACTATCTCACACAAGCAAGACAAACTTGGTGCCACTAGATCGCACAACCATTGACTTGATACCAATAGCTCTAATTATTGGTTAATTCCTAGGTAAATTTGGAAGATAAAAACAACAAGTCTTAGACCACTTATTATATCACACAAAAAAGGAGCAACGGATCAATTAAAGGAGATCGATTCATTGAAGCACACGTGCGTGAGCACAATTGCGTTATGAATTCTTTGCCAGGCCATCACCTCGCTTCAATATCTGGGGCCATCCATCACCACTGTCCCTTGAAAGGAAAAATCAAAATATGGAGTTGATAATGAGCTAGATATAAAATGAATAAGACCATTACTCATAAACTCAAGCTGATCAAGAGAGACCATCATACATAATCGTTTAGTTTTTTAGGTTTAGAGTTGCTATTAAATTCTTGATGTTAAAAATATATTTTTAACAAATATTCAATAGTTTCTTCAACAGAATATGTGTGTGTGTGTGTGTGTAGACATTATTGACTGTGCATAATAAAACAAATTCATAACAAATAATGAAAAAAGCATGCAATAATTAAGTTTTTCTAGAGAAAAAGAAGAAGAATTATCCTGATAGTGGCAAGAAATGAGTCACGATCATAATTCTTAGAAGCTTTCGGAATCTTGATGCTTATTTTGAGAGTGCTTATCTTCAGAGCGTGCATTGTGCTTGTCTTTAGAGAGTGCATTTTGAGGAAACTGATCTGAGATACTTAGGGTTGGAATAAGGTCACTTGTAGACTGTTTAGATTGAGTAGGTGCGTCATTTGGAGAAATTGAGGACTGTGTACTATTTTGAGTTTGAGTAGTGTTTTCTGTAGGTTGTTTTGGTGGAAGAGACGATTAATTCTAACGAAAAGGGGACTCGGGACATCGTATTTTATTGGGATCATTTTCAGACTGTTGGGATGGAATACGATTTGTATTATTTGGAGGAAAAACTTGCTCAGGAGGTGGGCTTGCTGTTGTAGGATTTTGGGATGGAGAAAGAGGTTTCTTTGGATGATTAGGGCCTTCACGCTGAGGATGGTTTTTCGAGCTCAAAGTGCTACTTCAAAGAAGCATGGAGGATTGTAGAGGACATTTGCATAGAACTACTTGACTTATATCATAGTTTCCTTTTAACAACTTGATGGTTGAAGGTTCGCTTCTGAATAAGCCTAGGGAAAACTAACACCCCCTCAGCTCCTTTTTATAAGAGTCTAGTAAGCAAATTATGTAGTTTAAGAAATCAATTAAAATTACTTAAAAGTAATAAATATATCAGAAATACACTTTCCCCCCTTATTTATAAGGGTGCAGCTAAGAGAGAAATGGTGTAGTAACAAAAGTATGAAAAAAAATGTAGTATGAGGAAAAGATGAGGAGAGAGAATAGAGAAAATGTAAGATTAACTTGGGGGGAAATGGTAAAAACACATCAAATGCACAAAAACCCTAAGTATAAAGTTAACCGGAGGGAGTCAATATAATAGTTTGACTTTGAGCATATGAATAGTTTCTAAATATTAGGTGCTAAATAACTACAATACAATAATTAAAAAATTAGTGAAGTTAGTTATTTGTGGCATTACATTTAGGACTAGAGTAAACTCACCCACTAACTTCTACACGTAGAAACGAAATCTATATGAACAATTTGGATTAATTTTTGTGTGATAAACATTGCGTTTAATTAGTTTTTATTCAATTATTGATTCAGCTGCTAGCTAACAATTTTTTAGCTACAGCTGTTAACAACTTAGCAATGAATTTCGACTTAACAATTATTGATTCTGCTGTTAACAATTTTTGCATCCCCTGGAGTGGAGAAATCTCTAGACTATTCTAAAATGATTTGAGAGCTTAGCACAAAAAGAAAGGTCCTATTTTTGTGGGACGAACTGATGCCAACTAAATTTAAGCTTTGGAAGTGATCAGATCCACTGTCCTAGCATACAACCCGAAACAAAACTTCTCTCACACACTTACCTCGTAAGTCGTAAAAGCTATTAAAAATAGCTAATCCAAACACACAACAAGAGTTAGTACATCTGGTTCTTAATACAAGAGTTAGACAAGGGATTCACTTTGGTCCTGAATATAATATCTCAATTTCTCAAATTTATAATTTTTCCCTAAAAGTATCTGTATTGGTCGCATAGATTAATTTTTTCTCCCAAAATTATTTCTTCTGCGTCCTTCTTCCTAAATCCTGGCTATATGTTGTGCACCTCCTGGCCTGACAGTCTTGCAGATTTTGACTGTGAATCAATGCACGTGGTGTAATCGGGAATGCTTCTTATTGGATAGGCTAGCTATAAGATTCATCTATATTATCTCTTCAGTACATGCAAAATTAATTGTAAGTCAGTCTGCAATTAAAGAAAAGCTTTAGATTTCTTCAATAAAATGAAGAAAAAAAATTTTGATGAGAAAAATGATAGAAAAATTTGATATGCTGCCATTATGTCAATTTTAAAATCATGCCATGCAGGCGAGGTAGATGTGCGGAACTGGCGATTGTCGGCTGGCTATGAAAGATGTAAAGTTTAGATGAGTTCGTACCGGTTAGTGAGGGAATTGAAAACCATAGTCATGGTAGACGTAATAATTCTTATTTACAAATATATTACTCTCCAACCAACAATGTACAAAATCTCGCCCATTTGCGTGTAAAACTTTATATGTTTGTGTACTATTATATAATCATGAATATATAATGCTCCATTCTTAACTGTTATAGCGAAGAACTTTCAGGTATGTCAAGATGAAGTTCGCGCAAAAAATATACAACACTAACGTTTAATGGTTAAGTATAAAAACTATCATGTATTGAGAGCCGAAATCTACAAAAATAAATATGTAAAGATTATAATAATTGACAATAAGGTATGATTCCTAAATACTTAACGATAAATGAAAATTTGATAATAAGTCAAATTATGGAATCTACAAAATTTAAGGAATCTTAAATTAGACAAAGAGGGAAATTAGAGCCTAGTGTGTGTAATTAATAGGATAAAAATATATCTATATATGTATATTAAAAGCTGCCGACACACACTACATTAATCACTCCATATTCTTTTGTTTGCACACCTGGAGGCTTCTTCAACGCCCGCAAATACTTTTGCTTAGAATTGGACAACACAAAAGGATAAACCAATAAACTACACACACACTCTCCAGCTAATTATGGACAGCACACACACATACACACCTATTAAATAAATCATATCAGCTTCCTCACACGTCCATTTACGTTCTGCATCCAAAGCCAAAAGAAAGAAAACATAATAGAGAAAGAGAGAACAAAGAGAGAGTCAAGAGAGCAAGAGTGATCGGTGCAATTGAGGAAGGAAGAAGAAGCTCCAAATTCCGCATCCAACATCATAAACATATTTAGGTGAGTCTCCTACACATTTATCTTTGTTTTCACGTTGGATTTGAGTGGTTTCTATGGAGGTTTTGTGGCTGGAATAAGAGAAAACTCGCCGGAAAGTTTCTGTCACCGAAAAGTTGTTAAACCAGTGATTGTGTGACGATTTTGGGGTGAATTTTGGAGTTCTTTGGTTCTAAAATTTGCCCATTAACCTCAGTACATATGTGTAGGAGGATATAGAGTGAAAATTCGTGAGGTTTAGAATATAAACTCATGGTTACATATTAGTTTTCTTCACCCTGTTTTGCTGTCCGAAAAACAGAGTACATACTTGAAACTTGTAAAATCTTAAACAGAGGCTATAGATGGAATTTTCGAATGGGTCTTTTTGTAAAGATATTTTAGGATGTGTATTTGATGATAGAATCAAGAAATGTACGATTTGGAGTGAAAATTAATGAATTCTTGATTTTTGAAGTTAGACTGTCAAAACTGACGTTTTTGGGAGTCAGTCAGATTCATGTTGCGTTTTGGAAAGACAAACGTTATTTAAAAATTATGAAATTTTAAAGGAATTTATTAGACATTCATAGATTTCCAATGAGTCCAAGAATGCATTATTTTGATATCTGTAGAGAGAGTTATGATTTGTGAAATTTAAGTCAGTAACAGAGAACATTCTGGACTTTCAGGTCTGGCAGTTATGATTCTCGATAATTCTGGGAAGCATTAGATAACATCTAGTATTTTTGGGCATCTTTCCATGAAACTACACTTAAATAGCTTTCCATAGAATTTTAGAACACTCCATTTAGATTTTTGTAGAATTAGTTATGGATTTTTGAAGTTGGGCTCTGTTTCTGGAATGCAATCTGGAACAGTAGTAGTTGGCCGAATTTTCTGGGCAAAATGTGTAATCAGAAATTATCTTTGGATATTTTTTCATGAAAGTACATTTAAAGACCTTCATTTAGGTTTTGGAATCATTCAATTTGAAATTTTCTAGAAGTAGTTATGAATTTTCAAAATTGACTGAAGATCTGTCAGTTTCTGGAAAATTATGGAACTATCGTTTGGCTGTGATTTTGCCAAAACCGAGTTCAAAAATAGATTCCTTGGGCAAAAATACATCAAAATAGCCGGGGTCAATATTCCTGAAAAAGTATAGTCGACTGGGTATGGTAGGGCCGAGACCGGGTCCCAGTGACATTTTGGTAAATTTTCAATATAGACTAATATAACCACCGAAAATAGTATGGAAGCCTCTAAAGAAGTACACGAATGGGTTTTAACCTAATTCTTGTACATTTAAAATTTT
The DNA here is from genome assembly GCA_963242795.1 of Inga leiocalycina. Lineage (NCBI taxonomy): Eukaryota > Viridiplantae > Streptophyta > Magnoliopsida > Fabales > Fabaceae > Inga > Inga leiocalycina. Next base: position 74,363,427 of record OY725321.1, read on the forward strand.
AGGACTGAATCAATCGCCTGAGCTGTTGGCACGTAGTTCGATGAACTATTTTTAATGTAACAAAAAGGGACATAAGGTAGTAACTCTATCTCTCATATACTATGTGAATATTGAAATGCTATATGTTGCTATATTTTGTGATATGAACACGTGCCTGGGGCACAATACCTAGCTGTGGTATGGGACTCAGCTGTGGTACATCAACATGTAGGGGATCCAAACAGTCATTTGACCCTGAGTATTGTGTACACACATGTTATAGTATGAATTTTCATTTTACATTATATGGTGCATTGCATATTTAATTTTCGCATTTTATATGATGAATTATGTGTTATTACTGAGATTCCTTGGAATCTCACCCTTTTTTCATAAATAATAAATGTTCCAGCGGGAACCAGTGGCTCTAAAGGCAAAGTAGTTGACACGGACAATTGAGATGTGCAAGTCCCAATATCAGAATTATTTGGTTATATTGGTTTAATTTGGATATTTTGGACAAAATTTGTACATATTATCAAACCCTACGGGAAGACTCCTGTATGTAAATTTGCGTTTAATATCAGTATATTTATGTTATTCCTGTATTGCCCACCGAATTGCGTATCATTTTCCGTAAATACTCTGAAAAAAGTGAAATAAAAATAAGGGTGTGACAATATCCCTTAAGTATAAGGAGGCAGGATCCAAAAAAATTATATTTGACAATATTTACCAATTCATCACATAGAACCGTTAACTATTCTTAAGTAATACTTAATGGTTAAAAATGATAAACGTTAAATATAGGAAGGCGGGATATTGAAAAATGTCAAATATAAAGAGGAATGATTATGAAAAAAAATTAATTTGACAATACGTGATAGTTCTTCACAAAGAAGAGTTAAACATGCTTTAATATAAGAAGGCGGGATTCTAAAAAAATTTTATTTGACGCAACTCTTCTAGCTTCTTTTCAAACATTTTTTAAGCTTTCCTCATGGGTCTCATGCTACTTTTCCCATGGGTTTTGCTCTGCCACTATGGATCTTGTCCTCTACTACTACCATAGGCCTTTACTCTATAGCTTATTCCTCTAGTGATTTTTCCTTGTGTAAGCTTTCATATTTTTCAATTAAGAATTTTAGTTTCTTTTTATTCTTTTTGTATATAAGAGCTTGCTAGTTGATGCTCAAAGTCATCAATCAGGATCATCTAAGAAGAGTCAAAGACAAAAAATGATATCTAATTTCTGATGATGGTCATTGATTTGAAGATAAAACAAAGAAAATTATGAAGGAGAAACATATATAGTATGGAAAAGACAATAAGGTAAAATGTTGAAATTTTTTATGGTTGTTTTGTTGCAGTGAAAATAATTCTGATTATACTAAACTATATAGACTAAAAACAACATACATTTAACTTAAATAAATCAACAGAAATAATAATAAAATCAATAGCAATTTTTCTCCTAATTGTTGGCAATTAATTCCTTAGTTTTGAACGTACATCTCATGTTCTTAAACTTTAGCAACCCATCTGTATGTTAAAATCTAGTTTGTTAAATCAGGCTTAGAGATTTGCTCATGTTTTTATATTTGCCACTTTTTATTAAATTCTGGTTTTTCATATTTATATTCAGAGGTTTGTTCAAGTTTTTATATTTTCTTATTTTTACTATATAAATATATACTAATTTTCATATTTATATTGTTTTGCAGTTAAAGGATATGTGAATGGAACTCATGGAGTATTAATGCATGGTCTGTGGATAACATATAACAAACACATTCGAAAATAATTTGAATTTTTTTATTAATATATTTTCTTTTAGAATTCAAAAAATTGTAAGATAATGATATATTTTGAGAGTGTTTAAGTGATTAATTTCTTTTAAATTTTATGATGTTTATTTATAATGTATTGAATTTTGTATACTTTAACTACAATTTTTATTTAATAATATTATTTGGTTTCTTCAATGATTACATTGTGTCTTATATAATAAATATTTACCATAAAACTAAATAAAAAAAAATAGAAAATAACTATATATAATAAGAATTAAAGCCACTTTATTTTACAGTTGTTAAAAAATGACTGTTAAGTAAGGTAATCTTATTTGATAGTTATTAACAAATTTTCGTTAAGTATGTTCTCAATACATTATAGTTCAAAATCGTGATGTATTATAAAAAATAACCATAACGTATGACCTGATCTGTAGTAGTTGTAACATAATTAAAGTTCCAAGCATGGTGGAAATAAGTCTTATGTGGTGTTTGGTGTGTAGAAAAGAGTAACCAAAATATAATTCAGTTAACTCCATTATCCTCACATGTTAACAATCTTATTTGAGAAAACCTTATTTTTGTGTCTGAACGTGGTTAACGTGTTAAACAGTTTTATAGAGTTTATATGTAAACGAGTTTTCTAAACAACTTCGTTCAACATTCAAAATGATTTTAAACTTAACATGTCAATTAATTCTAGTACTTATCATGCCATTGAGTTGTCTGACAAGGAAATCATATCCGAGGTTTCATTGTTTAACGCATCAACGTCACACATAACACGTTTAGAATCTAGAAAAAAATAAATCCCTAGGGTCATATGGTTAGTTTTTGTTTCGAACAGCTATATTTCTCAATGATCTATAAATATAACACTCCAAACTTGATTTTACCAAACATGGAAGATCTGAAAATGCTGATATGAGTGCTTTAAACTTTCTATCCTTCCTTGGTTAAAAAATAAATCATCGTGAGCCAAAATCTGTTTTACTTTATTCATTCCAGTATGAGATGTTCAATGCATGTACTCATAATGCTCCTTGAGAAAGTTCTATTCAGTGATCTTCTTAAATTATTCATTGTAAAGATAGGGTGACGTGGTATCTCTAGTTACAAATCAAGGGTGAGGTGTCCCTTGGAAAGGAAATCAAGAATGTGCATGGTACACCTAGGTGTATTTCACAAGTATATCTCTTTGTGTATTGTAAAAAACGAAAGATTATAGTATTTCACAAACTAGATTCAAACTTGTGATAGTTTATAGTGGATTACATATTATTCCTCTAATCCTTAATGGAGGACCTAATTGGGGAGTTGATGTTCATCTTAAATGTAAAACCTAGCTATTTCACATGTATATCAATTTTTACTAGATTAAGATATTCCCTCAACAATAATCAAATAAGGAGGGAATTAAGGAAGAATATTAGGGTGTTTTAGAAAAAAAGTTCATATTAACTAACTTAAGTAACACCCTTAATCTACTCAAACAAATTAATTAAATACTATATTAAGTAATATAGGAATATAATATATTTTTGAGGAATGAAAGTATGCTCAAGGATAGAGCTAAACTAGGCAATCGCCATAGCTAACCATTTATTTATTTTTCTTTTAACAAAAGGCCTTGTAAGCGAACGCCACACAAGCTCATACACTAGCTGTGTCCCTTGTAATAGCAAGCGCCACAGCTTCTACTTTTTTTTTTTTTTTGAAAAAAACAACTATCTATGGCTCTTTTTTAAAAAAGTACCATAAGAGGGGTGCCACTAAATCCATCTTTTGTTGTAGTGAGGCCAGCATATAAATCATTGTTCTCAATTTATCTATCCCTTAATTATTTACATTTCAGGTTGGCCAAAAAAAAAATTCTTTACATTTCAAGAACGTCTATTTTATTCTATGTTTCTGTGTTTAAAACTGTGTTTCAAGTTTTTACCATTTCATTCATAAGTTAGTCTTTAATAAAAAAAAATCAAGTTTCAATTACACATTGAGAAAATTGGTTGAGCATTCTTGCAAAAGAGTTTCTGATATTGAATTTTTGCGCGATTCACCCCCCTCGTAGATGTGTTGTTTTTTCTAGCATAATTAAGGTCCGAACATATAAATAAGTGAAACTGGGTTACTATACATGTAAAACTATGTTATTATCTAAATTTGTATTATAACCCATTAAAGATTTATCTCAATATATTTATATATTATACTCCCCCGGTCCCCAAATATAAACTTTAAAATTGAGATTGAGAATTGGTCTGTCCCAAAATATAAGCTTCGTTTCAATTGTGCCTCAATATTTATTGCTTTTTTTCTCAATTTTACTCTTGTTGACTGTGTGTGTTTGTGTATTGCATTTTTTTTTACCAGTGATTTTGTGTGAATTGCATTAATTAAGAAGGCATATGAGATTTATTTCAGGATTGAGGGTATAGTTGGACAAAATATATATTACTTACATATTATTGATTTTAAGTACTTTCTTGCAAAAAATAGTTATTTGAAGTTTATATTTAGGGACGGAGGGAGTATATAACAAGAATTTAGAGTACATAATTTTTTACATATTTATTATAAATTATTGCAGAAAGAGTATTTAATATATTAAAATTAAGTAATACTATGTTTATATATATTATATTACCAAACAAAATGTTCTGCACATTACCAAAAAACTGTTGGTTGATTGAGGTGAAAAGAGGTCTCACACCCATAAGAAAGAAAACACAAGTTTAGATTTCAAGAAATGCACTTGTTTAGATATGCGAAAACTCTTTGCCCTCTAAATCTTAAAAGGAATTATACTCTTGACCAAATAAAAAATAATAATATTCTACACATTCCATCTCTACCGACAAGTTTTTTTTTCTTTGGTTCGAATTTACCGACAAGTATTGCATGCATTGATTTTCAGAGTCCACTATATCTAAGAGTCATTAAATACAACGCGTTTGTTAAACATCATCCATCCAGATATAACATGCCTGGGTTGTTAAACGTCATCCATCCGGAGGTGGAGTTTTTCGACAAGAGTTTATTAAACAAGCATCACTGTTTCTAGTTTCTATTATATGGGATTATCAGTTTTTTTTTTTGGTATAATAAAAGATTAATTTGTACCCACTACTGCAGATTTGTCTATATTTGACACTCCATACTTAATGGTTTTAATGAAACCGTTAAATATGCAAAGGCGGAGTTTTGGGAATGACATATATAATGATTTTTTAAAACAACCGTTAAGTATATGAGAACATATTTACTTGTGTTTTATAGTTCAACCATTATATATTAGTTTTTTTTTGGGAAAAAATGGTATCTTTTATTTGATGGTTGTTTGTGAAAAACCGTCAAATATACATCACAACCGATTAGGGGTGTTCAAATCTCGGGACGGGACTGGGATCACCAATTCCCGGTTCCCGTCCTGGGGGGTGGCCAGGACTGAGATGTCATTCCTGGTCCCGGGAAATTCCCGGTTTTAATACTATAATTATATTAGTTAAATTTTTTATAGTCTAGTATTTAAAGTGATTATTTAACACCTAATAAGGTCATAAAAATCACACAAATTGAGCTAGAATTGAAGAATAACATATTATTATTAATATTATTATCACATTCATCATTTTTGTTATTGTCTTTATACATTATATAGTTAGGATTTGTATCACGATATATACAATTTAACTCTAACTAAATATGTGATATACATTTTATCAAATGATAACTTAATTTATGGGGTAAAAAATACAAAAATAAAATAATAACTTATTTTTTAAAGAAAAAAGAAAAATAAAATAAAAAAAACCGGGACCAAGAATTCCTGGGATCACAAGGTGTGATCCTGGTCCCAGTCCCGGTCCCGGCCCGGACGGGAAATTCCCCGGATAAAATGTCCGGGACTGGGTCGGGACAACCTGGACCGGGATACTTTGAACACCTCTACAACCGATAAGTAGATGAGAACATATTTAACTGTTTTATAGTCCAACCATTATATATTATTGTTTTTGGAAAAAAAATGGTATCTCTTATTTAATGGTTGTTTGTGAAAAACCGTCAAACATAGGTGATGTATATTTGATGATAGTTAAAAAATAACCGTTATATATAATATATTTAATGGTTCTTTAACAACAACCGTTAAGTATACTCTTTTAAAAACACCTCCTAGATCATTTTCGTTCGACATTTGAAACTTATAAAGTTATAGCACTACAAAAAAACAGGGAATTAGAGACGGAAATTAGTGATGGAATTATTCCGTGTCTAAACCGTCAATAAATCCATCACTAATTTTAGAGACGGAATTAGAGAAGGAATTTAGAGACGGAATTAATTCTGTCGCTAATTTCCGTCTCTAAAAATTTAGAGATGGATTTGGACACGGATTAGAGATAGAATTTAGAGACGGAATAATTCCGTCACTAATTTCTGTCTATAAACATTTAGAGACGGAATCAGAGACGGATTAGAGACGGAATTTATAGACGGAATAATTCCGTGGCTAATTTCCGTCTCTAAACATTTAGAGACGGAAATTAGCGATGGAATTATTCCGTTTCTAAATTTAGTTAGGGACGGATTAGAGATGGAATTATTCCATTTCTAAGTTCCGTCTTTGATTTGTCTATGATTCTGTCTCTGAATTCTGTCACTAAATTCCGTCACCAATTCCATCGCTATTCCGTCACAAATTCTGTTACTAATTTAAGGGATAATTTAATCTTGTTTTTTGACAGAAATTAGAGATAAAAATTGTTCCGTCTATAAGTTTCGTCACTAATTCCATTGCAAATTTGAAATTTTCAAATTTTCACCATGTAAAGAATAAATGATAATATATGACTTCGTATATCATAAAAATGGTGTCATCATGTGACTTCGTATTAGCTAAACAAACAATGAAGTAATATATGAACTACTCTCTTTTAGAAATTAACATGATAAATGAAGAAAGAATAATTGTAGTGCTAACTTCTTGAAATTAATTATATTGCTGATCAATTTATTCGTACACTCATTTATTAGTGTTACTAATATGATTTCTTTAACAAAATAAAAATACAATAGTTGTTTTGGAAGCTATATATAGTTATGAAATCCATAGATAAAAATTAAACAAAAATATAAACAAAGAACAGTAATATATAAAAGTTAAAATTTATAACAACTCATAATATAATTTACAAAGTATAGACATCACAACTTGTTTCTTTGAGTTTTATGCAAAGCATAGTATTTTATTTATAAAATATTGAATTTGTGACAAATTGCAATAATGTATTCTACCATTTCAAATACTACATAAAAACATGTAAATAATTAATATTACATATATTATATGAATGTATAATTAAATACTCATTTGATTTACAGTATAAGTGCAATATTGCAATTGTATCGAGAAAAAGTTCAATCTTGTAACTTGGCCAATCTATTTCAAAATATAATTCGAGTCTAAAATTTAGAAAATGTAATTTTTTTTCTTATGTTGTAACTTGGCCACTTCTCCTTAATTTCTACGGCTCTCTCATTCCAGTACAGATCTACTATCTCTGGTTCTTCCTCTTAGTCACTTGTTCAACCTCACAAGGTCACCAACTTCTCCTCTCTTCATCGGCAGTCACAGCTCTCCTCTCTCTCAGAATCATTGAGTAACCGTCTTCTCCCTTCTCCGTCAGCCATTACAGCTCTCCTCTCTCAAACTCTCTCTTCCTCGGCAGGTTTATTTAGTTCAATGTTAAATACTCATTTGATTTGTTGATTGAGACTAATAAGTACGATTAGAGTGGTTGCCAATAGGCCAAAGCAAATAATTAGTCAAAGTACAATTTGAAAATTCACTATAATGAGTTATTGTATTTTGGACTAAGACTCTCAATATTTAAGTTGTACAATTTGAAAATTCGCTATAATTTAGAAAAATAAAATAAAATATATTTAATGAGTCAAAAATGACAATTAGAACCATAACTCCAACCAATTTGATTTTGGGTTGATAACATCATTGTTATGTGATTCACGCTATTTTTCTTAAATTTATTGAAGTTATATTATTAAAGTTATAGTTTTGTATTAAAAAATCTGTTTCATTAGTGTTTATAGATATTTCTTTTTGACAGCGTAGTTGTTATAGATGTTGCTGAAATACCATGGCACAAAAACATTTCCCTCCTTTTATTTCATCAGTTTACATAATCCCCCCAAATTTTGCAAAACCCGCCATTTTCCCTCACTTGAACCTCTTCCTCTGCACTCCTGCGGCTCCCCCAACAAAACCCAATCTTCACCTTCTTCAACCCCAATCAGCCTCAGTATTTCCTTCCAAAACCCCAAGCTCCACCTTCTCTGAGTTCGATCTGCTACTCCCAAAAAGGCAAGCTTCATCTTCTTCGACTTTCATCCGATTCTCTTAGTTCGATTTGCTACACCCAAAACTCCAAGCTTCACCTTCTGGGGCTTCCATCTGCTTCTCCGATATGCAGTGGCTTCTTTGTCTTCAAGCTCTTTTCTTGGAGGGTTGAAGGTCGTTTTGTCTCTGTTGCTCACTCCCTTACCACTTCAGCAGCCAAGAGAAATTCAGGCTAGTGATTATATGCTTACTCCTCTATTTTGTTTTTTCTGTCGCTATTTTCTTCAAGGGCTGAAGCTTGTTTTCTATCTTCATTTTCCTGTAAAAACATTGCATCTTCCTTTCATTCCTTTGTGTCTTATAATTGCAAGCATTTGCGTAAGTTCTAACTCATAATTGAATTGAATGGGTTATAGCTTCTGTAGTATGATATGAACAGGGCATCTCTGCATTTTTGATATCATGATGGGAATTTTTTCACAAGGTATTGCAAACTTTTGAATGAATACTCTGTTGGTCAAAATAAAAAAAAATTTTAAATACTCTTACATATTTGCTTACACTTTTGAATGAATACTCTATTGGAAAGGGACGGTTTTGCAAGGGTTGGTGTCTAATGATGATGAATTAAATAAAACATCAATATTCAATTCATATCTAACAGATCTGAGATATATAGCAGTAGTTGATGAAGTTAAGATATATAAAGGTCGCCCTGAGAGTTACACTGCGAAGTAACAGGTGATAAGATTTTGTGTGTGCATATATATATATATATTTGAGCGCTGACAAATAAAACAATTGGACTTCTGCAATTTGAGGTCTGTTTAAGGCTCTTCTGCTACGCCTTCCCTTTCAAATCTCTTTCTCACTCCACACACTACACGTCCCTTTTGTTTTGGGGCATGTCTTATATATGTATGTATACATGTATCTATATGCATAGAGGTTATTAAGGAGCATTTAATTATTAAATTATACTGTATAAAGTAATTTTGGCGCTTTGGTAAGGCAAAGTTTTCAACTAATGAAGACTGACCCACTCATCAGCTGCCTAAATAAGAGGCAAAGCACACTGGTCTGTGTGAGAACGAGAGTGAGTGAAGTATACCATCTATCAGAGACCAGTCTAGCTTAAAGGCCTCAACTTTGGAATGGAATTTGCATATATATGGGTCCAAATGTCGGTAGATCATGCACATTAATTAATTACACTCAATTTATAGATCTTGTTCCCCACCAAATTAAAATTGAATATGACTCAACATGAGCCTCAATTATGACCAACCTAAAATAAAGTGCCCCTAGTGGGAAACCAACCTACGAATGTGATCACGAAAATATCTAAAACTGATGAGGTACTCAAGTCAAACAATGCCAATTATTTTTTTTGCCCTTCCCCTTTTCCTTCATGTTAGACCTATCACTTGATAAACCTTTGTAATATGAATGTTGTAGAATTGGGAATTTGGGTAGAAGAGAAGAGGATTGAAGAAGAAGAGAGGGAATAAGAGAGAAGAACCGAGAGTGAGAGAGAGAATTTAGAGAAACATTATTATTCCATCATCACAAATCTGAGAGTTACAATAAGGGGTATGTTTATTTAGAAGGCAGGGGGTCATTTGGCTTAATCATGTAAGAGCCTAACTCACTAACACACTAACGGCTATATCCTAACTAACCTCCTAACCAACTTATGACCTGTTATTACAGTTATATATCAATACACCCTCCCAAAAACATCCTTGCCCTCAAGGATGGTTAACAACAAAACAAACAATCTGAAATCACAAAATAGAGACATTAAAATTTTGAAATCTGAAAAACTTCTTGATAGTGTAGGATTCTGTCTTGAATGCTACTTCTTACATGTGCAATTCACTTGTTTGATGCTGGAACAAATAGAAGCAAGAAATCCAATCCAGACCCAACTAGCATTCTAATCAGATCTCCCCTAAACCAAGTTTGCAGCTGACCTTGTGTTGGAGAATGTTGAACAAATGTGAGCTACTTTTGTAGCAGCCCATCATTGAAACACTCAGACCCTTTAAAACCCAAATGTAAAGTTAGTGGGCTCATGTATTTACTATAATCTTCAAAGCCCAAATGCCCATTTGCAATTAAAAAACCCAGGGAATCTGCAAAATATTTCTGACAGGGGAAGAGAACATTATCCAGCTGTGACCCACCAAGATACTTTTGCAGATTAAAAAGAATGGTATCCAGCTGTACATTTTACTCTTCTAACTCAACTTTATTCAGCCACGCGAAACCCAAATCAAGAATTTCAAGTTCTGGATGCAGTTGAACTCCACACGTATCTTCATTCTTCTTTTTCGAGACACCTCTTTCAATTTGTGAGAATTCATGAGCTGAAGAGTCCATAACAAACAGAAGAGAATTTGACAATCCAAATTGAATTTTAGCATGCCACGTCCATGTCTAAACATCCCACAGACCTGGGTCCATGCTTCTTGAAACATGCGCATAGGGATTTTCGTTGCTTTGCAAAGACCAATAATTAAACAACTGTAACAGAGATGGCGTTAAAGAAGTTGAACTCTGATGCAGCAAGAGAACAGTAATCACCGGCCATATGAAAGAAGAAGCCATCGACACTGAAAGAGGAAGAGTAGAGAGCGACGACGCCGAGCATGAGGTCTGAAAACTTCTAAGAGTGTCAAAACTCGAACACCTATCAACACCCAACAGGTTTCCCGTCACTTCCTTATTGTCTTCATTCTTCTTGATCGCATCTTGTGTGATTCAAGTAGCATCATTGCTCTCTCTTTCTTTCTCCAGAATAGAGGACTTAGAACCTTCATCGTCCCCGGTATCTTGCATAGGAACAGGTTCAAGAATTTCATCTTCCTTTTCAAGAATTTCACCTTCTTCTCAAACTTCATCAAATGCTTCAGGGATGACTAGCCCTTCTTCTTGTCTGGCCAAGACTTTTCTTGCCTGCGCTGCTTTCCTGGCTCACCATTGCAAGGATATTTCTTGACTTCTTGCAAGTAATTGGGCTTCACACATGGTTCTTGGTCCAAATAATCAGAGAGACTCTGCTATCTCTTTCTTTAGCCTTGCTACATATGTCATAATGAGATATCATTCTGGCAGCTTTACGTTTCTCGTGGCCTCATCAAAGAAGGCATTGAATTCCTTCACTCTTCCTTTTTGCTGTAGCTACAACTCGTTTTTATTGGAGTCTTCGAACGTTCCTAACTTCTATTCCATAGTTTGTATTCTTCCATCCATCGTTCTTGAGTTTTCTTGGAACCTGGTTTCCACCATTCAATCAGAAGCGGAGAGCCAATAACCTGAGCCAAAGACCGAAAAGCTCTGATACTACTGATAAACCTTTGTAATATAAATGTTGTAGAATTGGGAATTAGGGTAGAAGAGAAGAGGATTGAAGAAGAAGAGAGGGAATAAGAGAGAAGAACCGAGAGTGAGAGAGAATTTAGAGAAACATTATTATTCCATCATCACAAATCTGAGAGTTACAATAAGGGGTATGCTTATTTATAAGGCAGGGGGTCATTTGGCCAAATCATGTAAGAGCCTAACTCACTAACACACTAACGGCTATATCCTAACTAACCTCCTAACCAACTTATGAACTGTTATTACAGTTACATATCATCACTCAAGTGCATCATGCAAGACCTAAAGAATAACAACACTTTTTTACAAAGGATTATGTTGATAACATTAGGTCTTAAGTTTCATGTGCTATAACGTTTATGGCTTTTTCTTTTAATTGACTAGCTTATGTCTTAATATGTTCTCCCACATAGTGATATCAATACAGCGTGGGAATTAACAGAAAAGGAAGAGGAAAACAGACAAAAAAGGTTTGTGTGTATATACATATCTTTTATTCTATAATGCTTAAATCATTTCGGATGCTACTTTCATTTATGTTATGTGTTGATAATTTTGCAAGTTTAAGCTATTGTGACAAATAGCCCATAATGCATGCTGGAATTTTTGTTGCCACATATAATACATGCTGAAATTTTTGTTGGCATATATTAAGTTGTTCTACTTTGTGTCTCTAGACCACATATCAAGTTGTTATACTTTGTGCCTCAATTGCAAAAGACGGGGCATTGATTTGGCCTTGTCTTTATGCCTTGGGGTCAAATGCAAAATATTTTTAATCCAAGAATTGTAGTACAATGCAACACTCGGGTCATCTCACTTGAGGAGCCTTTATTGAACTACCTAAGTAATCTAATTATCATGCAATATGAAATAAAAACAAGGGGAAAACGGTTTTTGGATTTTTTTAATTAATAACTAAAAGAAAGATGTAATTTAATTAAATGCTAACTATTGTTTTTGGTCTTTTTATAAAAATGGAGAATGAGTTAATGGAATGGTATGAAGTGGAAAATATTAATAAAGAATGCTCTTGGTAATGAAGAAGTGACAATCCTTGCTCAAAAAGATTATGGGAGTTAAAAATGCATTAAGTCTTAAGAACAACCTCAAGATAACACTTGAGTCCAATAATCCCAATTAATAGTAGCTCTTACAAACATAGCTAACTACTACCTCTTGAGATATTGTTAAAAACCACTTAATGTGCAATTAAAATTTGAATAATGCAACATGAGTCTTCTTGGATTTAAGTGCTAAACAGCCCCTTAAAGATACAAATCAACCACATTAATCAGACAATAATGTGCTAATTAACATAATCTTATTGCAACCACAAAGAAATTCAAACATATATAATTTTCACATTGTAAAATTCAATCTCAACTACAATTATCAAACCAAAAAAGACAATTAATATTAATCCTAAATCCAGAATCACATATGTAAAAATTCCTAAAACTAGGCAATTCAAATATATAATTCTAGACTAATGGAATGATAACAAAACTCCCCTTTGTAGTCCATTAAGCTCAAGCAATCTTCATCACCAAGAAGCAAGAGTTTTAGTCACATGTAGCCACTGTCATTGCCTGAATCAGAGAATCAACTAAAATTTCCATGGAAATTGAAAGAAAACAGACAGTGTTTGTTCGCCGTTTAGCTTCCGCAAGCGCACGGGTCGCAAGTAATAAAATGATAAGTAAAGATCGTTCCCACGAGGACTATGACGAAAGTGAGTTAATTATTGTAACTATGTTCTTAACTGGTTGAATGAAATCATTTGAAATTGAGTATGTCGAGTAAGGAAATTTGCTAAAAACAATAAGGTAAAACAAAGGTGATTGTAAAATTGATTCTACTTTAAGGGTTAAAGGCTTAGGATTACTTCTTCCTCATTGTATTTCATAAACCTATGCAATTAATTCACTTATGTTAGTTGTGTGAATCCATATGCTAGTCAAAGATTCTAAGATCATCAATCAAGCTCTCTCAAGTCAAGATTGATTTTTAATCTTCATTAACAATGTTCAATCTCTTGTCTATCATTAATGAAAATCATCTTTCCCAAATCAATTCTTCATTAGACTATGCTAGGTTATTAGATATATCTCTATTCTAACAACAAACCATCCATTTAATCCCTAAACTTCAAGTCTAACATGATTTTTCTCAAGTTCTACAACCAAAATAGCTCTCTCAAGCATCATTCAATTGAACTAAACTAATCATGTGGTGATCAAGCACAAGATAGTAATTAAGCATAGAGGAAAATCAACATATATTCTCAACAACTATCAAAAGCAAGAAAATATAGTAGTTTTAATCCATACAATGAGTAGAAGTAATCCTAAATGAGAGTTTTAGCCACTCATAATCAATACAAACCAACAACTCAACATAAAACTCATGACCATATCAGCAAATGAGAAGAGAAGAGGGGAAAAACCATAAAAAGAGAAGAAAAATCTTGAATTTCTCCAAGAATCTCCTCCAAGAAGCACCACAATCCTCCTCAAGCTCTCCAATAAGCCTCCTTGTAGTTCTTGAGCTCTTCCTTGTGCAGAATACCTTCAATTCGGTGCCCTCATTAGGTTAAAAAGCCAGCTGAAGCATCAGTTTTTCAAAACGCATAGTTGCAGTATCGCGACTTTGCTTTCGCTTCGCTATAGCGAACCCACAGCGTACGCGGTCAGAAGGGCCTATTTTTGATGTGTTTTCGCTTTCGCTTTGCTATAGCGAACCCACAGCGTACGCAGTCAGAAAGGCCTATTTTTTATGTGTTTTTGCTTTTGCTTCGCTGTGGCGTAGCAAAAGCAACCGGGGACACCTTCAAGCTACTTTGATCTTCCTTTTTGGCTTTTGTTCTTCTTTTCTTCACCTCCAAGGATCCATGTAAGCTTCCATTTCTTGTCATCATCCTCCTACAAAGAGAACGATTTTATGAGCTTTTCAATTCTTCAATTTAATCTAAAACCCTATACATTTAGCTCAAAATTTGCACTTTTTCAAGTATTTTCAACCTATCATATTTTTCTTCATATGTATAAAACTTATGCACAATTTTAGTTTAAAACCACAAATATATGAGAAAAATATGATGAAATACAAGAATTTCCAGAGAATAACACTCCCCCAAACTTAAGCTTTTGCTTGTCCTCAAGCAAACTCACACATGTAATATGACTTCCTAAATTGCTTATCTAAGTTGCAGATATGTTCATGTCCTCATTCATTGCTCTGAAGATCACACAAAACAGGGACTTGAGAGAATATGCCAAGATGAATGTCTTATAATCTTTAAGCAAGTTTTTCAAGAGTCCTTTGAGTGTGGGTGTGTGTTTGGAATCAAAAGACATTTCTCCGGATTCTATCTCAGTCACACATAATACTCCAACTCATATACAAATTTTCAACTCTACCACTTCACTATCCTCTTTTCATCCTTCTCTACTTACAAGTTACCTCATATGGTATCAAAATCAAAAGGACTTTTAGGCTTGTAACGTGGCCATGGGTTTAGGGTTTTTGAATGGAAGGGAAAAAAAGGAAGAAATACAAAAACTTTGAGATAAATGAACTAACTTCCTTTCTTCTTTTTCTTTCTTTTCTTTTTTTTTCTTCTTTTTTTTTGTTTTTTTTTCTGTTTTTTTTTCAACAAAATTGGACTAACTTGGCTTCTGTACATTTTGTTCAGCCCTCAACACTTTACACATTTCATATTCATAACTTGCCCTTTCAGACATCAAACCATTTTTTTTATCTCAAAGCAGGGTGTATCATGGTTTTTCAGGTTAGGGGTTAGGGAAGTGAATTGGTTTTCAATAAGAATATTTATATTGGTTTTTTCTATAAAGGCTCAAAATTGGGTTCAAAATGGAAGAATAACAATGCAGGATAGCTTGAAAGGCCCAAACGCTTTTTAACGAAATGCCTAGATCATTTTTCAAAACCATATGAGATGCACCATAAGCTTCAAAAAATTCTAAAGTAGATTTGGAAATTGTATCTTTGAAAATAGGTATATAAGCTAGTTTACCAAGAGTTTCTTCAACAAAAACCTTCAAAACATCCCTGACTCCAATAGTGCAAGATTATGCTCAAGAGAATTCCTTAGAAACTCACTCCAACATTATAACTCATTCAACAAGGCATATTAATCACAATTTCCTGTCAAGCATAATGCTAAATAGCTATCCAATCATAGGACCATTTATGCAATCCTAAACAAACAATTTAACCAATTCAAAAAATATTTTCTCTAAAATTTCACAAGCAAAGGCTTAAGTTTGTGAAATTACATATATTTCACCCCTTTTTTTCAATCAAACTATACATCAAAACTGCTTGTATATCCCTGTGCACTCACTGTTCACATTCAAAATTTTCACATTTCAAAACTTTCACAATTTCCCTCCCCCAAACTTGAAATCAACAGTGTCCTCACTATCAATTTAGGTTGAGGGAAAGATCAACATTCACAAACCTGGACGGAAACAGCACTCAAACCTGTACACATTTACAAGTAATATTCACAGCAGTCTCAAGTGTATCAAACAGTACATGCACAATGGCAACTACTCATCAAGTCAAACAAAGGGCATCAACGCCCACATTCAAGCCTATCATAGGAACAGCCAGTGATAATGACAGAGTTAGCACACAAAACAACTATTAGCCATCAGTAGCTAACATCACATATGAACAGAATATTCACATGAACCCAAATGGAATTGCACATCAATGCTAACTATAATTCCTATATTTAAAAGATGTCAGAAAACACAGTGAAGCAAAAAGAACAAGCATCCAAAAAATTCAACAGTCAGAGGGGTCTTGTCAATCATCAGTATCATCTGCTGGATCATACTCATCAGAGAGACGTGAAGGTGCAGCAGCGGCCTTTTTCAGTTTAGACTCTAGATTTTTAGAAGCAGCTCGGTGTTTGGTCATTATCTGCACGAAATCAAAAACAAAGAAAACACACACAAAAACAATGAATAATCCACAACTAACAAAAGAAAAGAAAAAGAGAAACACTAGTCCTAAAAGAAAAAGTTCCCCTAAACTTGTGGCTAGCTAAGAACCTCAACAAGGCAATCCATAATTCCACTCCTAAACCTATCCTTGCTTCCTCATATCATTACAAATGATCTCAAAGTGACTCACCACTCAAATGATCCCTAAGGGGCTCTCCAACTCAGTTGAACAACATAACCACGAATGCTCAGCACCCTAATCACCAAATTAAACCACATCAATGCAAGCCTAAGTATAGAATGCTTCATAGACTAGCTCAGATGACCGAATCACTGAAGGTCACTTAGACGTCCACAAGGATTGACAAGGAAGTAAACAGTATTCAAAGACTACAGTGCTAGGCCTAAAACGAGTACAGCTGGTCAATCCTAAGCTCATAGATTAGAAGAATATCCACATAATTAGCACATGTAGCCTAGTCAGAGAGTTGACAAAAAAAGTCAAAATGGTTCCTTTGTGACAAAATGGCCTCTAAAAATCAAATAATTGTGACAAGCAATAAGGACTTTGAGGCTCTCAATTCCAGTTTCAAAAGCATGTGACAAAGCACAATTATATCCAAATAACCAAGCATGTGCAGCTACGGTGGGGTCTCAACTAATGTAAATATGAACTATTTAACTAGTCAGGCATACTGATAATCCTCAAACAACCCAAATCAGTTCAAGCTTAAAGTTAGCAAGCTTCCCCTATTAATCATAACCACAAAGTTTTCATATTGCCGCCCGAAGCACAATCTCAACCTTAATCTACACAATCCCAACAAAAACTGGATGAAGGAGATGCAATTTTACCTTAGACACAAGTAATAGCACCACTGAACAGTGAAGCTAAAGACAAGATCAACCACTGTGATCGTGACTGGAATAGATGAGAGAGAATGAAAGGAGGGGTCTTCGGTTGTGAGGGGCTGAGATGGTCGATGGTGAAGCTGGTGGTGGAGGCTGGGTCGACGGTGGAGTGGGGAGAGGGTGACTGATATGGGGAGTCGATTGTGGGCTGAGGGGAAAAAAATGAGCTATGGGTGCTCAGACGGTGAGAGCCAGTGAGGATCTGTGGTAGTTGGGGAGAGGGCGAGATAGAGAGACGGAGGAGGTGTGGAGAATGAAGGAGGTGACGGTGGAAGGGGAGATCTGCGACGGATCTGGGGGTGGAGTGAGAGAGAGAGCGGCAGAGAGCTGTGGGGCATCTTCGGTGATGAGGAGGAGCGTTGGGGAGGAAGAATGGCAGATCGGGAGTGAGTGAGAGAGAGAGCGGCGGAAAGCGTTAGGATTAATGGGGGGCTGGGTTGACGGTGCTGAGTGGGACGAACGGAGATGGCGAGCAGTGGGTCAGAGGTTAGGTAGGAGGTGAGGGTCTCGGTGAGTGATGGGGGTCTGTAGAGGGACGGTGGTCGGAGGTGGGGCTAGGGTCTCGGTTGCGATTGTCGGGGCAGTCGACGGTAGGAGAGGGGGTGTGAGCGATGGAAGTGAGCTACGGTGGAGGAGAGATGTGTAATGGGAGTCGGTAGAGGGACGGTGGTCGAAGGTGTGGAATCGGTGGAGTGGAGTTGGGAGTGAGCTGGAGTGAGAGAGCGAGGAGTAAAAAGGGAGATATGGGTGTGATTTTTTTTTTTAAAAAAAATAATTTTTTTTAAAAAGTTTTTTTTCGCTGTCGGATGCATAGAAAGGGTGTAAATTAGTATATGTTTGCCTTGACCTCGCTATAGCGAAGCGAGGGCGAACACAAGGAAAATTGCACATAAGGGCCAAAAAATGGCATGTGTTTGCCTTGACCTTGCTATAGCGAAGCGAGAGCGAACCCAAGGAAAATTGCATAGAAGGGCCTAAAAATGGCATGTGTTTGCCTTGACCTTGCTATAGCGAAGCGAGAGCGAACCCAAGGAAAATTGCACAGAAGCACTAAAAAATGGGTTGTTTTTGCCTTCAGTATGCCATAGCAAAGCAACAGCAAGCACAGATACACAGCACATCATAGAAAAACCAAACATTTGCTGCAGCTTTGCCACAGCAAAGTAACAGCAAAGGATGACAGCAAACAAATAAAAATTCTGATAGCAAAATGAGATTCTCAAAGCATCCTAATTCACCCAATCTCCACAAATGGTACCTTAATCTTATCACACACCATCCAATCACATCAAAACATTAGGATAACACCACACACAATAAAAATGCATAAAATGATTCCCAAATCACCCCAAATTCCACACATAGCACCCAACTCACTTCACAAACCATTGATCCACAACAAAAGGCATAAGGGCGGCATGCTGTACTCAAACATGGTGAAAACAGATTTGTCAATCCTAAAGCTTCATTCACCCCATACAAATTCCATCTCAAGTTACATTCACCATTTAGATAACCATTAAAGCAACAACAATGATATTCAAGCATGTAGTTTCAAATGCAAAATTTTAGGTGTACTTCCCTTTGTAGTTCCAACTCCTTGTATCAAAATGCACTTTGTAGCTCCAATGCAATGCAATTCGTTCAGCCATGGGAAACCTTTCTTACCTACAAAAAGGTAAAACCAAACATAAATCCACTAAAACACACAAAAATCAAAGAAAAATGAAAAGATAAAGTATTGAGAACTTGGGTTGCCTCCCAAAAAGCGCTTGATTTATAGTCTTCAGCCTGACTCTTCTCTTTGTCAAGTGGAATCAGTGAGCGGTAGAGTGATGGTTTGCCTCTCTACCGTGCCACCCTAATAGTGCTTTAACCGCTGGCCATTGACCTTGAATCTCTCACCATCTTGTCCTTCTAGCTCCACAACACCCTTGTCAAAGACTTGAACCACAGTGAAAGGGCCAGACCATCTAGACTTTAACTTTCCCGGAAAGATTTTCAGCTTAAAGTTATAGAGGAGAACTTGTTGACCCGGCTCAAAAGACTTAGAGACAATCTTCTTGTCATGCCACCATTTTGTTTTCTCCTTGTAAAGCCTTGAACTCTCATAAGCATGGAAACGAAATTCTTCCAGCTCATTAAGCTGTAAAAGCCTCTTGTCACCCACTTCCTTTTCATCAAAGTTCAACTTTTTAATAGCCCAATAGGCATTGTGTTCCAAATCCACAGGAAGATGACAAGCTTTTCCAAAAACCAACCGGTAAGGAGACATATCGATAGGTGTTTTGTAAGCGGTGCGATAGGCCCATAATGCATCATCCAACTTCATGGACCAATCCTTTCGAGTGATACCCACAATTTTCTCAAGGATTTTCTTGATTTCTCTATTGGAAATCTCAGCTTGACCATTTGTTTGAGGATGGTAGGCTAAAGACACCTTGTGCTTCACTCCATACTTCTTGAAAAGGGATTTAAATTGATGGTTGCAAAAGTGGGTGCCTCCATCACTAATAACAGCCCTTAGAGCACCGAAACGAGTGAAGATATTCTTTTTTATGGATTTGACCACTACTTTAGCATCATTTGTTGGAGAAGCAATGGCCTCAACCCATTTAGACACATAATCCACCGCTACAAGAATGTATTGATTGTTGAAGGACTTAGGAAACGGTCCCATGAAGTCAATTCCCCATACATCAAATAATTCCACTTCCAACATGCTGTTGAGTGGCATTTCATTCCTCCTAGAGATATTGCCAACCCTTTGGCACCGATCACAAGATAGAGCGAATTCATACGCATCCTTGAACAAGGATGGCCAGAAAAACCCAGATTGCATGACTTTTGCAGCCGTCTTGGTACCTCCAAAGTGGCCTCCATATTCAGAGGAATGGCAACACTTCAATACATCTTATTGCTCACCTTCTGGAACACATCTTCGAATCAACTGATCAACACAATAATGAAATAGGAAAGGTTCTTCCCAATGATAGAACTTGACATCATGTAAGAACTTCTTCCGTTGGTGATAACTCAAGTCCTCAGAAATAATTCCACTCACAAGGTAATTGACTATGTCAGCATACCAAGGAGTTTCAGAATGACACACTGATTGAACCATATTTTTATATGAATTTTCCATGATTAATTTGGGATTTTAATGTATTTCTTGGAACATTATTGCATTATTAAGCATTAATTTTAGTTAGGGATAATTGTTTTGAATTAATTGTAATTAGGGGTAAAATGTTCGCAATTTATTAATTATTTTTATACAATTGTCTCTTGAACTTTTGATGCTACATTTTGCTTAATTTTGTATTGTAGGTGTTAAAGAAGAAATTAATTATTTTGTGGGTGATTTGGGCCAAGTGGAAGAGGGCCCAAAAGCAAAGAAGAAGAAACAAACAAAAAAACAAAAGACCCAGACCCGACTTGAAGACCCGCTGGACATGGCACATGGATATGCTATATGGATATGGGAGTGACCCGAAAAAAAACGCAGAAGCTGAGGGAATATAGAGGAGAGTTGAGCGCCGCACAGCAAGGGGAGGATCATCTGGGCATCATCATCGCAGATCACGTATCATCATCGCATACCACAGACTTCTTCCTTCCTTTCTTCTTGGTCGCCGGCGACCTTCTTCATCAGACCCGACAGAACAGAGCTGAGGGGGAGACGGACCTGAGAATCAGAGAGTTGAGCTGAGATTGTAGTCGACTACCACCAACGCCGGCGAGCTTCTCTTGGCTTCACCGCCGTTAATCCTGTAGTCCAGAGAGTGACTCCTAATTCTGAACTCAGTCGTGGCTGCTCTATCCTGTTTCTGGAATTATTTCAGCCTTCAATTTCATTATTTATAGCTAATTGGTTAATTGATTCAATGTGTTCCATGGCTGTAATTGTGAAATTGTTTGGTGAAACTTTGATGATAAACTGCAGTAGTTGATTTCTTTAGCTCTTGGAGATGAATTGGACATGACTTGAGCTCACATGTGCTTCAAAGGGGAGTTTACTTTATCTATAGCTCATTGTATTTTTTATTTCTTAGGTTTAAGAATTCATTTATATATTGAGACTATATTTTTAATTATGTTTTATTCTATGGATTGAGTTGTTGTGATTTGGAATTTGTAATGAGGATTTGTACTCATCAATATATATGGTTATATATATGTTTCCTATGATTCTATTGCTTTCTATCTATTTAACATGGTATTGTTGGATAGTTTGATTGAATTGGAATTGTAGTTGAACCTAAATGCATTGCTTATTCCATAATCACTCTCTAAGGGGTTTTAATAATGCTTAAATAAATGGGTTCATGAGTTTAAGCATTAGACTCAATGGTAATTGGGGTTTGGTATATTAGAAAACTTAGAGAAACTCATTACACTAAGAGGGCTTAATAGCATTTCAAGGGTAGGGGTTCCTCCCTTGTGATGCTAGACTCAATGGTAATTGAGGTTTAATATATTAGAAGCTTAGTGAATTAACTCCCCAAATATCTTAATTGAGCAAGGATAGCCATTGAAAATCATTTCCAAGAGCATCTTCATCACTTGCATTTCTAACCAATTTTAATTCCTTCTTCAATTTTATTCCAAAAATCCAAAAATATTAGTTTTAAAAGCATTTTAGTTTAATTGCAATTTAGTTGTTAGATAAAAAGCTCAAGGATCATTTTTAACTCATTTCATGTCAATCATTGCACTTAGTTTCTAGGTAATTAATAAAAGGCTCTTCGAGAGACGATCCGGGATTGTACCCTATATTGCAATCCTTGGTTTAAATTTTGAAGAGGTTACCAAGGCATAAAAGCCGACAAAGCCTTATTTCTTCAAGTGGCGCCGTTGCCGGGGAGCCAAGTAATTGGTTCCTTAGTAGCTAAGTGTCAATCTTTGATTAATTGGTACCTTGAGCCTTTAGGTTGCATTTTAGTTAGTTTAGGTAGTTTTGCATGTTTTTCAAAGCATATTGCATCTTTTGTCAGGAAAGGTCAAGGTTGGCGGCTGTGAAGAAGAAAAGGGAACACAGCACCGAAATGAAAGAGGAGAAGTGATTGCGCGGCTGGGACATAAATGACGAATGGAATGAAGCAAAACGGATGAGTTGACCGAAGGGATTTTGAAGAAAATTCAAGAGTGAGCTGCTGCAATCCGATGGCCTTTGTCTCTTTCAATCATCAAGCTTCATCCTTCTCTTTTTCCATGTGCAGCTAAGCCTTGGTGATTTCCTTGAGTTGGGTAATGGTTTGAGCTTCTAAACTTCAATGGAATTCCTTTAAGCTCTCTTTTTAGTTCATGATTATGTAGCTTGGTTAAGTATGTAATTGTGATCTAGATTGTTATGCCAAGTGAATAAACTTGGTTGTTGAGCTAGGAGTTGATTAATTAAGCTTTGTATGATTCATATTATGAGTAGGTTGAATTGTTTATTCCAACTTGGTTAAGTGGATTTAAATGATTAAACTGAATGTTTTGAATTGTTGTAATGGTAATTACAAGCTAGAATTGGAAGTTGGTTATTCATCTCCTTGAGTCACTATTAATTGGTAGTATTCATTTAATTGCTTCGGTTGAATGAGTTAAATGATTATTGCAAGTATGGAGCTAGTGGTATCTTAGTTCCATCCTCTTGACTCATTATGGAATTCATATTATTAGCAAGCAAGGAAGACTAAAACCTCAACTCAAGGGAATCCCATTTTATCATTATATTAGTTAATTGAATTTATCTTGTTGTTAGTGTTAATTTCAATTCATTTTGCTTCTTTGTTTTGAAAACCGAAAAATACAAAAATATTGCTTTAGCTTACTTTACTTCATTAGTTTACAAATGTAATTTCTCAAAAATGATTTCTCACAACTTTAAGGATTTTTATCACTTTACTACTTAGGAAATTGGAAATTAATCTCCTCACAAGAACGACCTAGGTTGAGCTACTATGCTACATTCTTAAACCTAGTTTTATTTTGTGAACTCACACGACATGGGTTCATCAAATTGGCGCCGTTGCCGGGGAGGATGATTGCCAAGGTTTTAAGTAGTTAGGTGTTCTTTTCTGTTGTCATAGTGTTTCTTAGTTTAGTAGGAAGTGTATAGCACTCATTTGAATTTTGGCGAAATTCTGATTTTCGATTCGCACTGTCTTGCTGGAACTGAAATATTTGTGCCCAGAAAATTCTGAAATTTTACATGTTAAAGTTTTTCTGCATTCTGAGCAAGACTAATAGCTATAGCTATTAGGTCTATTGGATTTTAGCCAAATTCGAAGGTTTGCTATACTTTTCTGAATTTTCTTTCTTTTTTGGTATTTTTCTAAGTTTTTGATTTAGTTTGTTCTTAAGGTTTTCTTTGATTTTTCTTGGTTGCTAGTGTGTTTTTGAGTTTGTTTTAGGTAGTTGTTCATTGTTGGAGTGTTTGATAGTGGTTTAGTCATTTTTCATATTCATAGTTTTTTTTTGCATTCCATTTGCCATTAGAAAACAAAAACAAAAAGAGATTTACATTTTGTTGCTTTGCTATCATGTTCTTAGTGGCTATTATGTGGTTCATTATTGTTTTGTGGTGAGCAACTTTGCATTCTTCATCCTTGGATATTTGTTGGTTGCAACTTGAGATTTCAGGTGGCTATCACATTCTGTAAGTTGTGCTTCCAGTGACTCTACTTATATACTTGCGGTTTGAGGTACTACTTCATTGTTATACCAACTTGTTCCCCTAAAAGGTGAAGTCTTACCTTGCAACTCCTATTTGCCTCTTGTCACATTGTGTTGCACTTGCCTTGTTATTGCTGAAACTGGTCTTACTCTTTAGACACTTGAATTTTGTTGGTTGTGGTTAACTCTTTTGGTTGTCAAAGATTAGTCATCTTGGTTTCCTACAAGTTGCTAATTTTTGCTGTATACAACCCTTCTTCAATTGACCATTTGACCAATTACTTTGTTGTAATTTGTGTGTCTATATGAGTCTTCTTACTGTGCATGACTAGATCTCAGAAAACTGAACTTGTGCCTTTAGATAAAGATATTGACAAGACAATTAGGTTACTTAAGAAAGGTAAGAAAGCTGAATCATCTAGTGTAGGGCTTGGACAAGTCATTGACACTGAAGTTGTTGCACATACTTGTGATAATTCTTCTCATATTGGCTCTTTGTTCATTGTAGATCACCATCTTACCATGGATCCTCCTCCAGAAGACGTACCTGTTCCTCCTCCAGAAGATGTACCTCTACCTATTGGGGAGCGTAGAACTATCAAAGATCTTACCTCTTCTACTGATATTATTGATCCTTTCCTCTCTTGTCCAGAATTTAATATTAATTTTGAGTTGAAAGGTCCTTTGTTGAGTCACTTACCAAAATTTCATGGTTTACCTGCAGAGGACCCTAACAGGCACTTGAGGAATATGTACATTGTGTACACCTCCATGAAACCAATGGGAATTGATCTAGATGAGATGTGCCGAAAAGTCTTTCATTTCACATTGGAAAACAAAGCTAAGGAGTGGTTCTTGATGCTACCCCACCACAATCCTAATGCTTTAGCATCCTGGGACAGCTTGAAGAGTGCCTTTTTGGAAAAATACTTCCCTTCTTCAAAGATAACATCTCTCACTAAGGAAATATTCGGTGCTAAACAAGGCCTCCATGAATCTTTTTATGAGTATTGGTGTCGTTTCCAAGAACTTCTAGCCAAGTGTCCACATCACCAAATTCCAGAAGCTCGATTGGTGCAATATTTTCATAGTGGGTTGCTTCCTCAAGATAGGAAGAGTTTGGATTCATCTTCTGGAGGCACTATTCAATTGCTTACACCTGAAGAAGCTTGGGCTTTAATTGAGAAGATAGCTAGTAATGATCAACAATTTGAAGGGTTGGATGCTAGACAAGTCCATGAGGTCTCACATGCTTCAAGATCTTCAAGGGAGTATGATAATTTGTCATCCCAAATGACAGATATGAGAACTGACCTCAATAAGCTCATGGCCCATCTAAACAATGTGAACATTCATGGGTCACATTCTCAAGCTCTAGTGGCTCCTAGCTGTGACATATGTAGCTCTCACATGCATATTGCTCCTAATTGCCCACACCAACTTGGGGAGGTCTCGGCTGTTTTTCAAGGGAGACAAGGACAGAATCAAAGGCCTTGGAATCCCTACTCTAATACATATAATGAGGGTTTGAGGTCCCATCCCAACTTTGGTTGGAGGAACCAGAATCAATTTCAAGGGAGTTCTTCAAATCAAGCTCCAACTCAAGGACCTTCAAACCAATCTAATCCCCAACAAACAGTGGTTGCTACACCTGAATCCCATGCTACTAAAGATGACATCTCTCAACTTCTCAAGTGTATGAACAATGTGTCATCTTCAATGGGTAACTTAGCCTCGAGATTTGATGAAGAGAGAGCTCAAACCAATTCTAAATTTTCTAACATTGGGACTAAGTTTGACACAATCTTTAACAAGTTGGAGTTGTTGGATTCTAAGAATTCTAACCTTACTTCATTTGTCACTCAAATGTCCGATAGCCTCAATGAGCAACAAGCTAAAAGTGGACAAGGGTTGCCTTCCAATACTGTGATCAATCCTAAGGATGTACATGCTATCTCTTTGAGGAGTGGCAAACAAGTGGGTAAACAAGTCCGATTTGAAGAAAATGTTGAGAGTTTCAAATCTGGAATGCATTCTAGTGATAGGCACAATGAAGAGGTTGAGGTTCCCTTGCAACCACAAGTGGAAGATATTGATGGTAGTGATGATTCTGATCAAAGCACTCACATTGCTATTGGAAAATCTGAGAGTATGGTTGAACAGAAGCTTCTACAAAGGCATTCTTCTCCAAATTCAAATATGGATAGCAAGCAAGGAGTGCCAACTTCAACAAATGCTAAGGTACTTGACCCTTCAACTTCTTCTTCTTCAAGCAAAGGGGAAGGTAAAAAGGTAAATCTCTCTGAAATTCCATTTCCTAATTCATATGTGCTTAGCAAAAAGGTTTCAAATGAAAAGAAATTTCTTGATATGATGGATATTTTCAGTAAGATTGAAGTTAATTTGCCTTTGCTTGATGTGTTGAAAGGAATGCCTGCTTGTGCTAAATTCTTGAAAGATTTGTGTACCCAAAAGCGTAGGTGTAAACCCAATGAGTGTGTTCAGTTGAGTCCTAGTGTGTCTGCTCTGTTTAAACCCCATCTCCCAATTAAGTGTAAAGACCCTGGCTCATTCACTGTTCCATGCACTATAGGTACCATGCCTTTTAGTAATGCTCTTCTTGATCTAGGAGGCGCTATAAATGTCATGCCCTACTCTGTTTACACCTCTCTTGGCCTCACAAACATCAAATCCACTAGTGTCATCCTACAACTAGCTGATCGCACCACTAGGAAACCTCATGGCTTATTGGAAGACATCTTAGTCAAGGTCAAAGACTTAGTGTTTCCTGCTGATTTTTATGTCCTAGACATGTCTATTGAGGTCTCAGTTGAGGAGCCATTGATTTTGGGTAGGCCTTTCATGCGCACAGCTAATACTATCATTAGCATGAAGGATGGGTACATAACTATGGAAGTAGGTGATCATGTCATTCGGTTTAATGTTTATGAAGCTATGAATCACCCATTTGAGGACTACTCCCTTCTTGGCTTGAATGAGATTGATTTGGCCTTGGAAGAGGCGATTGATGAGTCTACTTTCTCATTGTGTGTGAAAAATGATTGTCATGATGATGTATGTGCTACCATTTGTTCAAATTCTTTTCCCTCTATTGATTGTAATGATGATGTGTGTAGTATTGATTGCATGTCAATTGATAGCTCACTTTCCACTTCCAATCCTTTAATTTTTGATTTTTCTAACCTTGGTAGTACTATATCTTCATTTGATAGTTATCATGGTGTTGGGAAAGAATTATTGTGTAGTTTTGCAGAATTTGAGAATGTTAGTGAAGTGGATTCCACTTTTGGAAGTGAAGCAACATCCATTAGCACTGAATCTGCTCCTATAGACACAAGTGGAGTTATTGTTGAAGATGAGGAAAGAAATCAATGTGCTACTGATGGCACGATTGCAATTCATGGGTCTAAGCTTCACATTCCTCCATCTTACAAGTTTCAGACTTCTCCTAACCTCAAGGATGATTGTGTGAGTAACCTCACTCCTTTCCAATTATTGAAATACTTACATTCTCCTTTTGGTGATGAACTTAGCAGGTCAAGAGTCATAAATTTCTTTGCTGAGAATTTTGGAAATAATGGACAACCACATGTCAAGACTGCAACAGGGGAGAAACTCAGTTCTAATCAATTACTACAATGTTGCATACCATTTCATGATGCTACTTCTCATATATTTCACTCTTTGAATGATATAGGTGGGAGTCCAGGTTGCTTTGTGAATGAGCCACAATCTCAATCCACATTTGAACAAGGGGGACATACTTCCAATCCAACAGTTATTGGGGATTCTCATAAGAAAGGGAAGTTTCTTGGTGCACTTGAGTTGAAAGAACTTTTACCTTCAATTGTGCAACCCCCTGAACTTGATTTGAAACCCCTTCCCCCTAACTTGAAGTATGCTTTTCTTGCTGAACATGATCAATTACCTGTCATTATCTCTAGTTCCTTAAGTACATCTGAGGAGTTGAGTTTACTCCATGTGTTGAAGAAACACAAGAGGGCAATAGGGTGGACTTTAGGTGACATTCCAGGTATTAACCCAACTGTGTGCACCCATAAAATACTTTTGAATGAGGGTTCTAAACCTGTAAGACAGCCCCAACGTAGACTCAACCTTCTCATCTTAGATGTAGTTAAGAAGGAGGTCACCAAACTCTTGAGTGCAGGGATCATATATCCTATTTCAGATAGTGAGTGGGTCAGTCCGGTCCAAGTTGTTCCAAAAAAGAGTGGAATAACTGTTGTACGAAATGAGAAGAACGAACTCATTCCAACAAGAGTCCAAAACTCTTGGAGAGTTTGTATAGACTTTAGAAAGTTGAATGAAGCAACTCGAAAGGACCACTTTCCCCTCCCCTTTATAGATCAGATGCTAGAAAGATTGGCATGCAAATCTCATTATTGTTTCCTTGATGGTTTTTCTGGTTATTTTCAGGTTCCTATTGCACCAAAGGATCAAGAAAAGACAATATTTACTTGCCCATTCGGGACGTTTGCATACCGAAGGATGCCTTTTGGGTTATGCAACGCTCCTGGGACATTTCAAAGATGCATGCTCTCCATTTTTAGTGACTTACTCGAACAAGGTATTGAGGTATTCATGGATGATTTTTCTATATATGGAAATTCTTTTAAGAATGTTTGCTGAATTTGGAGAGAGCATTAGAAAAATGTGTGCAAAAGAACCTTGTGCTAAATTTTGAGAAATGCCACTTCATGGTAGATCAAGGAATAGTCTTAGGCCACTTGATAAGTAAGAGGGGTATAGAAGTTGACAAATCTAAAATTGAAGTAATTTCATCTCTTCCTTATCCCTCTAACTTAAGAGAACTTAGATCTTTCTTGGGGCATGCTGGGTTTTATAGAAGATTCATTAAGGATTTTAGTAAAATAGCTTGTCCCCTATCTAAGCTTCTCCAAAAGGATGTGGATTTCATATTCGATGATGCATGCAAATTGGCTTTTGATGAAATTAAGTCTAGACTCATTTCTCCACCTATACTCATTGCTCCTAATTGGGATCTTGACTTTGAGCTTTGTTGTGATGCTTCCAATAGTGCTGTTGGTGCAGTTCTAGGTCAAAAAATTGGTAAGACCTCTTGTGTTATTGCTTATGCTTCAAAAACATTGGATAAGGCTCAAATCAATTACACTACCACTGAGAAAGAGCTCTTTTCCATTGTTTTTGCACTTGAAAAGTTTAGGTCTTATCTAGTGAATTCTAAAGTGATTATCTATTCTGATCATTCTGCTGTCAAGTTCTTATCTAGGAAGACTCATACAAAGCCTCGGTTACTAAGGTGGATGCTACTACTTCAAGAATTTAACACAGAGTTTAGGGACAAGGCCGGTGCAGAAAATCTTGTTGCTGACCATCTAAGCCGCTTGCCCCTTGCTACACAGGGAGTAGTTGATGCTGAAGTTACTTGTGATGGTTTTCCTGATGCCCATCTCCTGGCTATTACACTTCGTGACCCATGGTTTGCTCATATTGTGAATTATCTTGCTGCTGGGGTGTTCCCTGATTCTTTGTCTCGTTTTCAGAAACAGAAGTTGAAACATGAATCTCAATATTATTTGTGGGATCCTCCTTACTTGTGGCGGCATTGTAGTGATCAAGTCATTAGGAGATGTGTGCCGGATGATGAAATTTCTTCTGTTATAACATCTTGTCATTCTTTGTTGTATGGTGGTCACTTTGGGGCAAAGAGAACTGCTAGGAAAATCTTAGACTGTGGTTTATATTGGCCTAGCCTCTTTAAGGATTGTTATGCTTTTTGCAAAACTTGTGATGCATGCCAACGTTTTGGGGGTTTATCTAGAAAGCATGAAATGCCGCAACAACCTATGTTGTTTTGTCAAGTTTTTGATGTTTGGGGCATTGATTTTATGGGTCCATTTCCTGTATCTCATGGATATTTGTACATTTTGTTGGCTGTTGATTACCTTACAAGGTGGATTGAGGTCATTCCTACAAGGAAAGATGATGCTTCTACTGTTATAAAATTCCTACGTACTCATATCTTTTGTAGGTTTGGTGTGCCAAGAGCAATTGTGAGTGATCGTGGCTCACATTTTTGCAACAAATTGATGGACAACTTGCTATCCAAATATGGTGTTCTCCACAAGATTTCTACCCCTTACCATCCACAGACAAATGGGCAAGCTGAGGTGTCTAATAGGGAAATCAAGTATATCTTAGAGCGAATTGTCAAGCCAAGTAGGAAAGATTTGAGTCTTCGGTTGGATGATGCTCTTTGGGCATATCGTACAGCTTTTAAAACTCCCATTGGCATGTCTCCTTTCCGGTTAGTCTTTGGTAAGGGTTGCCATCTACCTGTTGAGCTAGAGCATAGAGCTTACTGGGCTGTGAAGACTTGTAATATGGATCTTCAAGGTTCTGCTGAGGAAAGGATGCTTGAGATACAAGAGCTAGAAGAGTTAAGGTTGGATGCATATGAAAGTTCTCGTATCTATAAGGAAAAATCCAAATTGATTCATGATCAAGGCATCTTACGGAAGCAGTTTCATGAAGGAGAACAAGTGCTTATGTTCAAGGCAAGATTCAAGCTCAAAAATGGGAAGCTTAAAACCAAATGGCAAGGTCCCTACAAAGTGGTCAAGGTGCATAGCTTTGGATTAATAGAGCTCGAAGATCTTGCAAGTGGTGCAAGGTTTCAAGTGAATGGTCACTTGTTGAAGCACTACCATGCTAGTCATCAACCACCATAATGCCCACGGTAGTCTCTTTCCTTACCTTGTTTCTTGTTTTATTTGATGATATATGCTATTGAACAAGTGTGGGGGAGGGACTTACCAGTAGTAAAAGGTAGTTTGTTTCTTTGCATTTTTCAATTGAATAAAATCCATTGTGAATCATACCCTTGTGCTTAACCTTATCCTACACTACCCTTTTCTCTTATCCTTATACCTAATTTCTGAGAACTATTTCCACTTATGTCTTGTTCTCTCTCTCCTTGTGATGATGATGTGTTGTGCTTCAATCTTGAATTGGACTTCACAACATTCACTTCACCCAAGAGATAAGTGCGTCTAGGTTCTTTGTTTTTGTGCATTACATTGAGGGCAATGTAAGGATTGAGTGTGGGGGAGTATGTGTTATTCTCATGAGAATTCACTGTAATATCATATGCCTCTGTCTCCTGCTTGTGTCATCTGTTGTTTTTGGTCCAATTCACTGAGATTTTTGAAGCCTTTAGTCATGATCAAGTATGTTGATTACTCTTAGTTGGATTCATGGTTGAAACTTGCTTTGAATTAGTGAATTGCCATAAAATTCAAGTGTTTTAATGATGCATGGTTTAAAATTTCATTATGTGATTTATCCACCTAGATTATTGCTCTCTAGAACTTGTTTTGTTTCTTGCTTGAGGCTACATTTTGCAATGGTATAGATAGAGATGACATTGGCATTCATTTCATCACCCAGTTACCCAAACACAAACCATTTACCATTTACCTTTGTTTAGCCCCTTGAACCCTTCACTTTCATTTCCATTTCATTATAAAAATGCTATGTTTGCATCATTTATCAAGTTCTTATTAGCACTATAAAAAAAAAAGAGTACTATTATATATGAGAAAAGAAAAAGAAAAAAAAAATACAATGTGAATAGTCAAAAGAAAGAAAATAGAAAAGAAGAAAAAAAGAAAAGAAAAAAAAGATCAAATCAAAGAAAGAAATAGATTCACTATTGTGAAATATGTGAATTAAGTTAGTTCTATAGTGCTAAGTGATCTAGCAATTTATTTGGTGCAAGCATAGTGTTTGTTACATTTTCCATCATTTGGCCTATTCAACATTACAACCCTACAAAGTCCTTTGGATTTATTTATGCCATTGTTGCAAGTAGTGGAGAGCCTAGAAATTTTACAAGCCTATGGTAGAGTATGGTCAAAGTGGATGTGAGTGAAAAACTACCTTCTATGAGAGAAGAGTGCAAACACTTGTCATAGTTAAGGTTTCCAATTAAGCTCATTGTAATTAAACTTTGCATTGCTTTAGCTACTTCAATTTTTGACATGTTCATTGAATTTGGATAAGAGGATACCTTGTTATTTGACTAAGTGTAATTCTTGAAGCTTGATCTTGTTTTTCCTTCCAAATTTCATTCCTCTCTTCCTATTGTGACTTAATGTTTTGCTCAGGAGTGCAAAAGCTTAAGTGTGGGGGAATTGATAGAGCTCAATATTTATATCTTTTTATTAATTAATCTTAGGCTTTTGTGGGACTTAATTGAATATTTTGGGCATAATCAAGTGTTAATGTGAGACTTTTAGTGAAAGAATAATTTGGGAATTAAAGTGGTTAAATTGTTATATTTTTAATTAATATTTGTTATTCCCATTATTCTTTAATTGTGAACAAAAGATATTACCTTTGTGAATTTAATTTTGTAGATGATGACATGGCACAACTTATTTAACCTTGAGATAATTGTAAAGAAAGGAGGTGGTGCTGTTTTTGGGCTGAATATTAAGAGCATGAGCTGGACCAAGGGGAATGGAAGAATGAGAATTGGTATGAAGAAGATGGGCTAACCGAATATGGAATTAAAAAGAATGTAGAGATGAGAATTGAAAAGGTTTTGGGCTGTGCATAAGATGAGAGGGGGGACCACGTGAATTGGGGGCATCAGTGAATGAAATGGAAAAAGGAAAGGAGGAGGGCTGACGTAGGAAAAGAAAGGAGGCAGCAGCAAATAATTAAAAAGAAAACCGAATGGAATAAAGAGGGGAAGGAGAGAAAGGAGTGTGGCGGCTGTGAGAGGGGAATAACATCGAACGGAATAAAGGAGAAAAGGAGGAAAGGTCAAGATTGGCGGCTGTGAAGAAGAAAAGGGAACACAGCACCGAAATGAAAGAGGAGAAGTGATTGCGCGGCTGGGACATAAATGACGAATGGAATGAAGCAAAACGGATGAGCTGACCGAAGGGATTTTGAAGAAAATTCAAGAGTGAGCTGCTGCAATCCGATGGCCTTTGTCTCTTTCAATCATCAAGCTTCATCCTTCTCTTTTTCCATGTGCAGCTAAGCCTTGGTGATTTCCTTGAGTTGGGTAATGGTTTGAGCTTCTAAACTTCAATGGAATTCCTTTAAGCTCTCTTTTTAGTTCATGATTATGTAGCTTGGTTAAGTATGTAATTGTGATCTAGATTGTTATGCCAAGTGAATAAACTTGGTTGTTGAGCTAGGAGTTGATTAATTAAGCTTTGTATGATTCATATTATGAGTAGGTTGAATTGTTTATTCCAACTTGGTTAAGTGGATTTAAATGATTAAACTGAATGTTTTGAATTGTTGTAATGGTAATTACAAGCTAGAATTGGAAGTTGGTTATTCATCTCCTTGAGTCACTATTAATTGGTAGTATTCATTTAATTGCTTCGGTTGAATGAGTTAAATGATTATTGCAAGTATGGAGCTAGTGGTATCTTAGTTCCATCCTCTTGACTCATTATGGAATTCATATTATTAGCAAGCAAGGAAGACTAAAACCTCAACTCAAGGGAATCCCATTTTATCATTATATTAGTTAATTGAATTTATCTTGTTGTTAGTGTTAATTTCAATTCATTTTGCTTCTTTGTTTTGAAAACCGAAAAATACAAAAATATTGCTTTAGCTTACTTTACTTCATTAGTTTACAAATGTAATTTCTCAAAAATGATTTCTCACAACTTTAAGGATTTTTATCACTTTACTACTTAGGAAATTGGAAATTAATCTCCTCACAAGAACGACCTAGGTTGAGCTACTATGCTACATTCTTAAACCTAGTTTTATTTTGTGAACTCACACGACATGGGTTCATCACACACCAAAAAGAGTTGCTCGTCCGGAAAAGTTTCATGAATAGGGAGATCTCCATCATGTTGAGCTTCAGTACTCAACCTAGACAAGTGGTCGGCAACCTGATTTTCGGAGCCTTTCTTATCCACAATCTCAAGATCAAATTCTTGTAAGAGCAAAACCCATCGAATCAACCTTGCTTTAGAGTCCTTCTTACTAAAGAGGTACCGTAGTGCAGAATGGTCAGTATGAACAACCACTTTGGCACCAATCAAGTAAGACCGGAATTTAGCAAACGCATACACCACAGCCAAAAGCTCTTTCTCAGTGGTAGTGTAGTTTTCTTGAGCATCATCGAGTGTCTTACTTGCATAGTAAATAGGATGGAAGATTTTATCCCTTTTCTGCCCAAGCACTGCCCCTACAGCATAATCGCTAGCATCACACATCACTATAAAGGGCAAACTCCAATCCGGAGCTGTAATGATAGGAGCGGTTACAAGTCTTCTTTTCAACTCTTCAAATGCTTTCAAACATGCATCATCAAACTTGAACTCGACATCCTTCTCAAGTAAAGCACAGAGTGGCTTAGTGACTTTGGAGAAATCCTTTATGAACCGTCTATAGCATCCAGCATGGCCCAAAAAACTCCTCACACCCTTAACATTGATAGGTGGAGGAAGTTGTTCAATCACCTCTAACTTTGCCCAGTCAACTTCTAAACCTTTCTTGGAGACACGATGGCCCAATACAATGCCTTCCTTCACCATAAAATGGCATTTCTCCCAATTAAGCACAAGATTAGTGTCTTCACACCACTTCAAAACTCGAGCTAAGTTGGCTAAGCACTCTTCATATGAATCACCGAACACAGTGAAGTCGTCCATGAACACTTCCATGGTGTGCTCTATCATGTCAGCGAAAATAGCCATCATACACCGTTGGAATGTAACCGGTGCATTACAAAGGCCAAAGGGCATGCGCTTGAAAGCAAAGGTGCCATATGGGCATGTAAATGTAGTCTTCTCTTGGTCTTCCGGAGGAATTGCTATTTGGTTATACTCCGAATAACCATCAAGAAAACAAAAGAATTCCCTTCCAGCTAGTTTGTCCAACATTTGATCAATGAAAGGCAATGGGAAGTGATCCTTACGAGTAGCCGTATTGAGCTTACGGTAATCCATGCAAACCCTCCACCCGGTCACAGTGCGAGTGGGAATAAGTTCGTTGTGGGTGTTAGCCACTAAAGTCATACCGCCCTTTATGGGGACGCATTGGACTAGGCTCACCCAAGAACTATCAGAAATAGGATACACAATGCCAGCATCGAGCCATTTAAGAAGCTACTTCTTCACTACCTCTTTCATAATGGGGTTGAGTCTTCGTTGATGTTCAATGGAAGGCTTATGATTCTCTTCTAAAAAGATCTTGTGCATGCACTTAGAGGGCCTAATGCCCTTGATATAAGCAATTGTCTACCCAATAGCCCTTTTGTGAGCTTTTAAGACTTCAACTAATTGCCCTTTTGTTCTTCTTTTCTTCACCTCCAAGGATCTATGTAAGCTTCCATTTCTTGTCATCATCCTCCTACAAAGAGAAGGATTTTATGAGCTTTTCAATTCTTCAATTTAATCTAAAACCCTATACATTTAGCTCAAAATTTGCACTTTTTCAAGTATTTTCACCCTATCACATTTTTCTTCATATGTATAAAAATTATGCACAATTTTAGTTTAAAACCACAAATATATGAGAAAAATGTGATGAAATACAAGAATTTCCAGAGAATAACAGTGTTAAATTGAAAATAGAAATTAGTTGGTGTTGGAAAACATTGAAGAGAAAATAGAAGGAGTGATGATGATGGTGGCAGAAGGGAATTAGAAGGAAGTATGGGAGGAATAGAAGGTAAGGTATAGAGGCAAGACAAAGGTGGCTTTGGTGGGAGATGAAATGATGGTGATCAACGATATATGAAGAAGGAGTGAGGAATGAGAAGGATGATGATGAAGAGGGAAGTGTAGTGCTGTGGTTGTGGAAAATGAGAACAGAGGATGAGAGACGGTGAACGTAATGGCATGGTGAAGAAGAAATGGAGAAGGGGATGGTGGTGTGAAAACAGAGGAAATCGACGGTGGTTATGTTGCTTCGATGAGATGAAAACAGAGGAGGGAAGACACGGTGATGGTGGTAGTGTGTTGTCAGTTTAAGCTTCCTCCGGTGACTCCAGCTCTCAGCACTTGCCTCTGGTTTAGTTTCCCCGATCCTCTCCAGCTCTCGGGTCCTCTACTTCTTCAAATGTCAGCTCAGGTCTGTGGCTGCCAGTGCGGTGGTGAGGAGGAGACGCAGGTGGTGGTGATTGCAGTCTCCTCCTCCTCTCCCTTTTCTCAATCCTTGCGGCGCCCCCCAACTTCTTCTGTTCGTGTCCCTTTTACTGCTGCCAATCTCGGATCCCTCAACCAGTCGGGCCATCCATGTCCGAATCCCATGTCCATGCATTGCTGGGTCTGTTGAAGAAGAAAATGAATAGTAATCCTGGTCAAAACGCAAGTTTTGACCAGGGACTTCAGTGAAAATATAAAAACTTCTCTGGAGGGACTTAGATGAAACTTTTTGAACCATGATGGGCTGAAATGAAATTTCTAAAATTCTGGGGTACTTTTATGTATTTTGTTCTGGCCTTTTTCTTCACTTTTCGTAATTTTTACAAAAATCTAGGGCCCCTTTCTGTGATTTTCCCCAATCTTCAAAATATTAATTTGACCCTCCAGATTTACAATTTTCTTCCAAACACCTGAAATGCAGTATTAAGCACAAAGTAGTATTAAAAGCTCAATGGACAATATAAAAAATAATAATTAATGAATTTTGACCATTTTTTTCCTAATTCCCATTAATTCAAAACAATTATCCCTAACCAAAATCTATATATAATAATAAATCTCTATCACAATTTTACTGTTCATATGAACAGTACCACCTCATGAACAGTGTCGGGTTCTGCACCATACTTATTCCATGCCTATCTTTTCTCTCTTGGATGATTTCAAATTTTGAAATTCCCTCTATTAGTAATCTGACTTTTCTTTCCTGCATCATTTTATCTCCCCTCTCTTTTAGGATGTCTTTCTCTAACCTCTCCCTCGGTATCCTCCGTCTCCCTGACTCCCTCCAAAAAAAATGATGTGGTTGCTTCATCACTTTGCCCTAGCCAAAGCACTTCTGATCTCTGCATGTCTCGATCACTCTCCGCCACTTCCACTGACGGTGATGCTTCTTCTGCTACCTCCGCCTGGCAAGATCATGTTGTTCGGTGTTAGAGTCGTCGATTCCATGAGGAAGAGTGTGAGTATGAAGAATCTTTGCAACACGAGCATCCTCAAAATGGCTCCAATAACAATAAGGATGACGTTCTAGCTGCCGGTTATGCCTCCGCCGAGATGCTGTTGTTCATAATTTTGGAAAGCACTGCGAGCGTGAGTGCAAACAAGGTCGGATTAATTTCCTCTATCATTGAAGTATTTGGAATTTCTTCCCTTCATAAAGGTACACTTGCTTGCCTTAATTTGATTTCTTTCTTTCATTTCTTCAAACTTAATACCAGGCTGGATGTTGCTTTTCCTTTTCTTCGTCCTTCACTTAATGTTATTATTAAGAAAATTTTCAAGATCTGTGGTGTCTTCCATTTTTGGTCTGAGATTTCTCTTCCTTATGATGGTCTGAGTTTTCTAATTGCTGCAAATTTGAGGTAGGGAAGGGAACGACTAAGTTGCAAGTTAGTGGCTGTGCATTGTTTTAAGGCTCATAGAAGCAAACAAAAATTTCAAGTCTAAATTGGCTCACGATCCCTTTACAAGATTTAATTTTTGTTTACAAAGATCATAATAACTTAAATGTTGAAGCATTAAATGGTGAGCATGAATATTAAAATCTGTAGCAGAATACCCAAAATGAGATCTCTGCATTGTACTTGAAATGTTTATGTGTGTTACTTACGACTTACCTTCATTAGTTATTAATCGAAATTGTTTAATTGTTTGATTTTAATTTCAGCAATGGGAAGAAGTCTCAGTCCAGTAATCCGATGAGAGATTGCAAACCTTGACAAAGATGCGAACAGCAGTAAGAGTGCAATGAAGGCACTAAAGTCATACGTGAAAGATTTGGATTTTAAGACTATTCCTATCTTCCTCAGCCAAATTTCTGAAACCCAGGATACTGGCTCATTATTAGGAGAATTCACAATTTCACTCTATGAAGTTCTAGCTCAAGTTCACGGTGTCAAGATTGTTCCTATGATAGACAGCATCATGGCATCTATTGTACAAACATTAGCTTCAAGTGCAGGGTCTTTACCGCTTCAAGAGCAGCCCTCTGCTTAAAGGCTCTTGTGGATTCGGATAACTGGAAGTTTTCTTCAGATGACATAGTCAATAGGGTCTGCCTGAATGTTGCTGTAGCTTTAGAGGGGAGGTCCACCCAAAATAACTCACATTTGGGTTTGGTAATGGCCTTAGCTAAACGCAATGCTTTGATTGTTGAAGCATATGCAAGATTGCTTATACAATATGGGTTGAGAATAATGAGTGCTAGGCTTGTGGAGGGGAATTCTCAGAAGAAATTTTCAGCCATTCAAATGGTAAACTTCTTGATGAAATGTCTAGACCCTAGAAGCATATTCTCAGAACTTGATTTGATAATTCTAGAGATGGAGAAGTGCCAGTCTGATAAAATGGCATTTGTGAAAGGTGCTGCATTTGAAGCTTTGCAAACTACCAAGAGAATTGCAGCTGACAAAAAATCAAGATATAAAAAAAGTCCTGGCTTAGTGATTGGCTCTAATTTTAGCATGGGAGATCATAATGAAAGGGAGAACTTCTCTTGTGAAGGAGAGCATTCTTCTTGATCTATTTCACCAGAATCACAGACTCTGGACTTCTTTCCAAGATATGAATTAGTGAGTGAGTCTCCACTTGCAATGAGTCAAGCTTCTTAGACTTCGAACTATGAGCGTCGGAGTGTAAATAGGAAGCTTTGTGATGAAAGTACTTGAAACTAATAATACTTGAACCTAACACCACGTAAGATCTGTGTCTACTGTGTTGAGTCTCCTTATGAAATTTTGTTTCGTGTTCATTAAAGCTTCAATAATCTGATTTTAAGCTGCCATGTTTATTTATTGAAATATTTAGTTCTTTTATTCTCATAACTGACATAGAGACTTGCTCCTTTTGCTACTCAGAGGTCTCAAGTTAATGTAGACAACGTAAAAATCTTCAAGACTCCTAGAAAGCTCATTCAATCTCTTTAAGATCCATTTGATGTGAATTCCTATAGCTCTAAGAAGCTGAACAGATGGTATAGGAGTTTATCCTCAGGCAATATTAAGTGAAGTTCAACATCTGAATGTGACCAGAATGGGGGAGGGATCTCAAGGAAGTAGAAGCTTTAGCTGATTCTTCCCTTCATAAAGGTACACTTGCTTGCCTTAATTTGAATTTCTTTCTTTTTGTTCTGTACTGTTTGATTTCTCTTGCTTTGGTGTTAGAGTGTTTAGTTGATTTGAATTTGAATGTTC
Source organism: Inga leiocalycina (assembly GCA_963242795.1). Classification (NCBI taxonomy): domain Eukaryota; kingdom Viridiplantae; phylum Streptophyta; class Magnoliopsida; order Fabales; family Fabaceae; genus Inga; species Inga leiocalycina. Next base: position 74,402,919 of record OY725321.1, read on the forward strand.
GTTTACTGTTTTTGTTTTCCTCTCTAATGATACAATAGAGGAACTGAATGCGCGTGTATAAAGAGCAATCTTGCTTTACCGTTGTCTATGAATACTCTCACTCAAGTCCAAATTCACTTCCTCATTATTATCTTTCTTCACCAATCTCTGTAACCCAATCTTTATTCTTTTTGAGAAAAGGAAACTTAGATTCATAAACACTTTTAGTTCTTCAAACTTAATACCAAGCTGGCTATTGCTTTTCCTTTTCTTCGTCCTTCACTTAGTGTTATTATAAGAAATTTTTCAAGATCTGTGGTGTCTTCCATTTTTGGTATGAGATTTCTCTTCCTTATGATGGTCTAAGGTTTCTAATTGCTGCAAATTTAAGGTAGGGAAATGACAGTGTACAGATACAAAAGAGAATGAAAGCTTAATATATGATGGTAGTTACAATGACTATGTACAGATACAAGGTGGTCAGGAATCAGCCTCAAAAATAGATGAGCTTTCTGGTGATGTTGACATACAGATGCACCTTGAGGTAGTTCCCAGGAGTGAAAGTAATACTAAGAGAATTGGCATGGAAAAAACTCTGTGAAAGGCTACGTTCAAATTGGTTTGTGGTCTATCTTTTGCTCTACTTGCAATGGCTACTCCTCTTGTATGGATCAACGTTCAAGATGAAGGCCATTATCTTGTCCCCATATAACTTGCACTTTCTAATGTGCATGTTGAAGATTATATTATGATGTCTTGTCATAAATTATCCAAACATCTGTTCAGAGTATTGTAGGCTTTATGCCATGTAAACAATGATTTAGTTTCAAGTAAAATGTCGAGATGTTTAGTGTCCCAGCAAGATTGATGTTCAATCTGCTTTTGTTTTTACTTGTAAAGAGTCTCAAGAACATAAATGTTGTATTTCTAAAATAAGTTTTAGTTATTTTAAATAATTTAAAAGGTTCGATAACATCTATTGTTATGGGTTATCTCTGTCTTTAGGGGTTTCATCCTTGACAGATTACTTTTTTGTAACAAGGGTATTTTGGAACCTAACTTTTTATAAGATTATGCTTGTGAGGAAGCATTGCTGATGGACAGCTAGAGGGTTTGTGTTGGTCTGTGTTGTGTTAAATCACTTTTTTGATATTTTGATGTGCAAAGAATCTATAAATGGTAACTGAAGACCATTCTTAATGTTTGTAATAAGTTTTCTCATCTTTGGATTTTTGTTCAAATATGTTGTAATGTAATTCAATATTGACAACTCATGTTCTTTGGTGGATGTTATGAAGTGGAAAATATGACATTTGTCATGAATTTTGTCAATGCTATGAATACAATTTAAATTTTTGATTCATTGTTATTTGCTCTATTTTTCATATTTCGTTAACTATGATCGAGACTTAATGATAGTTATTTATCTAAGATCTATTCTAAATCAAATCCAGCAACTCCCCTTTAAATGAGGTCAAGGAAAAGCTAAAAACAAATTAGTATTTGCACATTGGTCCAAATCATATCCAATTTATCTTATATGACATTTACAAATGATATGACATTTACCAAAGTAAGCACATGTTATCTATATATGGATACTCACATCACTTTGATTGTTTTTTGTAAGACATATTTTTTTGAGTGTATTTACTTGAAGGGATTTTTATTTCAATGCTTATAATTTTATATAGCTGGTCATTAAGCATTACTTGAAGATCTTTATAGAAAGTACACTCTGGATGAATGTGGTTGCCAATTTTATCTACACCTATATGCTAATAATTTAGTGCATAGGCATTTAGTGTAAAATCAAGTGTAACAGAGAGGGTCACTTTCGTTTTAAAATTTTTCATTTAAAATATTAAAGTTAATACATCCCGCGCATCACGCGGGGAACTCAATGCTTGTTAGTGCTTAATAATGCAATAATGTCCCAGGAAATACATTAAAATTCTCAAATTAATCATGAAAAATCATATAAAAATATGGTTCAATCAGTTATCAACTCTTTCCCCCCCCCTCTTTTACTTACTTTAAGGGTCCAGCTACCTCTTCTTCTTTTCCTTCCAAATTGGCTACTTACTTTTTGTCAACCTGTTGTTGCATCTCTTGAACAAGCCTATGATCCTCTTGATAGTTGATAAATCTCCCAATAATATCCACCGCCTCTATATGACTTGTGATGAGTTTTATTATTTTTTTTGTATTTCCACCGCCTTTCTTCTTTCCTTTCCAAATTTTCTATTTGACAATTGATGCCACCTTCCTCTTGTTCAACTTTGGCATCGTCTACTTCCATTGACTTAGCCTGTGGCCCATGTTCTTCCTTATGTCTTCTTCGTATTTTTTTTCATTCATTCCACAATGGTATGGACTTTGAAGCTGATCAAAGAAAAGGGAGTAACATGTGAATATTAATAATCTTACTAGTTACTAATAAAAGCTGGATTATTTATTTGTTATTTTTTTAATTCTCTCTTAAAATCAAACACTTATATTCTAACTTGAAATCCCAAAAATGATGTACCTAACTTGATATGTCAAGAAAATATCTTTAATTTAGCATTGATGACTCCCAAATATATCAAAATATATCTCAAATATTTAACTAAAAATAAGGAGTCATCAATTATGTGTTGATGATTTAGTAAGTTCAAGCTATTGTGACAAATAACCCAAATACATGCTGGAATTGTTGTTGCCACATATAATAAATGCTGGAATTTTTGTTTCTACATATTAAGTTGTTCTACTTTGTGTCTCTATACCTTTATAAAAGTGTCCTACTCCCTTTGAATTGTTTACAAAGACACATTATGATGAGAAAACTGGTGAATTTATGGATCAGAGGTCGGTTGAAGTATCTGTAAGTATACACTTGTTATAGTATTTTCCACTGGATTTGAGTTGACGGCCGGAGGCCTAGCTAGTTATAGTGTTTAAGTCTTAATATTTATAGTTTAGCTGAATTAATTTGGTTCATTGGTTCTTATAAGTTTTTGTGCACCATAAACTACGTTTTACATTTATTATAACCATATTGTTTCTATCGATTTGAAGCTTGTGTTCAACTGCTTGGAACCTAGCATTGATTACTATCCACATTGTTTCTATCGATTTGAAGCTTGTGTTCAAGGGGCTTCGTTTAGCTACTGTGCATATCATGTGTTTATAATATAGCACCAAATTTATGGTAATTCCATGACTTTCCCTCCTGAATTTAATCTATATTAACCCCCTAATTCGTTTATATTTATTCCTATTCTTCACATGATATATAACCACTGTACTTGTACTATATAATGATCTATTTATTCCTATTTATATAATGATCTATCTACGAAAACTGGTTAGCAAATTGGAGAATAACAAATTAAAGAAAGAACATAAGGCAATGATGTGGTGTGTAGAATTAAACATGAAGTGGTCCAATAGAAAGAAAGTAAAAGGGGGCACAAGATAAATAGCTTGGAGACCCTCAATATCACCTACTGAATTTAATTCCATGACTTTCCTTCTATGCTTATTTCTATTCAATGATATGCTACTTTGACATATATCTTTATTGAATATCTTCATAGAATAGTTTATATTTTTCTCTTTTATGACACGTACAGGATATCTCATGATAGCTTAAGGGTGTGCCTTTTATATGTTAGGCCATCATGAAGTAGTGAATTGTTAGGCCTTCTCTTCTTATACTTGGTTTTTGAGGAGTGGCTTCTTGATTGCTTGTTATTGTTGTGTTAATTTTTTAGTGGTCAAATTCATTTTAGTGGTTGCATATCGTCCTTTATTTTACATTTATTCATATCTTTTGACTTTTTGTACTCATTATTTTCTTTAATATCTAGGAGTATTACATGAGGATCAAGGCATCTAGAAGTTCTAATACAGATTCTTCGAGTGATATGCAATCAAATCAGCTAGATGAAGAAGAATTGAACCTATATTTAGAGGCTGCAAGTGGTAAGAACAAGAAGGGTCACATATTTGGCTTAGGATCTGAGGCCAAAGATGTTGATTCCTCATCCTATTCTTATAGGTCTTCTCCTTCCATCAACACAATGCTCCAACCTGATATTGAAAATGTTGTCGCAGAGCTTAAACAGGAGAATCACAATCTTAGCAACAGAATGAAATTATCTTAACTAGGTTGGAAGCACTTGAGCAAAAACTATATGGGGCTGTCAACAATTCAAACCCTGAAGCTCATACCACTGATGATAGCCCACCATAGGATAGAATGGTTACTAGGTTGTTTGACTATATGTAATATTTGTGTGGTTTGTTTGATATATTATATACATTTTCACATTAGTACTTTTGTTGCTTTGTAGTTGTTAACTTAATATAATTGTCAAACTTGGTTTGAATTTGATTTTATTTGCAATCAGTTTAATTTCACTTTCAGTTCTTTAACCATTATAGGCTATTAAGGTTGACTTACCGTTAAATTCAAAATAACCAAAAAAAATTAATTGGAGAGAGAAAATTTAAAAAGCTTAGAGACAGATTTATGATGGAAATTCTGTCATAAAATTAAATTATTTTTTAAAAAAGGATTTCACCTTGCAACAGATTAGTGACGGAAATTCCGTCGCTAATCCATCTCAGAAATTAATAACAGAATTAATTTTTTTTAACTTTGTGACGGATTAGGGATGGAAATTCTGTCGCTAATCTTGGAAAAATTAGAGATGGAAATTCTGTCGCTAATCTGTCTCAGAAATGAATAACGAATTTTTTTTACTTTGTGACAAATTAGAGACGGAAATTATATGTTTTATAGGGCAAATCAGAGTACAGGTTGCATACCGATAAGTCTTTCAGGCAAGTAGTTTCTATTGGCGTGGCCTACACACCGACAACGATATACTTCATAATTCATGGTTGTCCCCAAACACACTCCGAGTCAAGGTTGATGTATGCACAAATGATAACACCCTCCTACCAATCCCTTCTCAGGATAAACATACAATGGTCAACAAAGTTGTTGGTTATTATGTTGCATGGCTAATAGGTCTGATTGAGCCATACCAAAAGACACATGGGCTCATATCGCCAACAATTGGCATTGTTGGCACCATATTTGAGTAGACAAGGAGGTTAGGAAATACTTATCGATGGGGAAATCTATCACACAGAGATAAATGATCATGTTAATGGTAGTGTACTGAACGACATGATTGGTCATGGATGGGTTAGTGCGACGGCCATCAGCATGTGGATTAGGTACTTTATCATCATCGTCTATCAGTCTTGCTATTATTCATCATTTAATTTTATTTTTGGTTTTAATGACATTGTTTGTTTTCTATAAAGGCACTTGTACCACGATCTATTAGTAGGAATATCAGTCGTGAATAGATTTGTATTTGTCAACCCACACCTCTTTGGCCAGCAAAGGGGGAGTGATTTGGAAGGACAATCTAACGATCTTAAGGACATCTTTATGCGGAGAGCAACCCCAAATATGTTCTTTATTTTTCCATACAATCTGAGGTAAGTTATTTGTGAAAATATTTTAATAACATATATATGTTTTTTTTGTTCTTTCACTTTTACCATAACATTATTTTGAAAGTAAAATTTTCAAAATATATTAGGTTATATTGGATTTTGTTTGTTATCTATCATGCGTTTATTAAGGGCCCTCGTATTTACTATGTGGATCCTCTAGTGGCTGGTTATCTAGAGAACTGGCCTAGTATGATGTTTATAATCAATAAGTGCATGGGTATGTGTGTAAATATTTGTGTGTGTGACTATTAAATAACCAAAATTAATTAATCACTACTTGCTTTTGTAAGTGTATTGACTGCTTACCGAAGCAACATTGGATTGAGCTATTCTACACATAGAGACCCAGTTAAAGCCTATATCTAGAGGAAGATTGCGGCACATATATATGAATTTACTCAAATTTGTCATTCAAAATTTTTTCTTCAAAAATTGACTTTACTATTTCTTTGTATTGTTGCAGTGCCCATTTCAACCAAACGATAATGATTGCAGTTACTACATTATGAAATTTATGAAAGATGTAGTTACTCGTCATGATCTAAATTATATTCCTACGAAAGTAAGTTCAATTCTTTTACTTGCAGTTCATAATGTGTATTAAATTTAATTGACAAGTGTCTAAGTTAATTGATTTTTAATCATTTTAATTCGTTCTGTGCATGAATTTTATGTAGTATTATGAAAATCAACGTTGTGACCAATTGACTGACCAACTAGTGGATGTAATCATTGAGGAATGGTGTGAATATATGGTTAAGCAATTAGCTACATACATGCGTTAGGTTGTTTCTTGCCTATTCTTGTATGTGTTGTTTATTGTATAAAGTAGTTGTACATTACAATTTGTTATTATGTTGTAATTCAATACATACAATTAATGCTTATTTTATAATTAGTTATGTGTTGTTTCATTTTGTTTTGCACCATTTATTTCATTCTGTTTTGTCTTCTTTGTTCCTCTCGATTTGAATTGCTGTGGATTTGATAAATTACGTTCAGGAAAAGAAAATAATTACAGAAAATAATATTAAAAAAAGTTCATCTCCTACGGTGCATGTCTAGAGCAGTGCTGTAGGAGATACATCTCCTACAACACTTCATCTTGAAGCATTAGAGGAGGCCCTTAAGGGCCTCCTGTAGCTCTTAAATATTAAGCGTTGTAGGAGGTGTCATCCCCTCCTACGGCGCTTTAATCTAAAGTGCTGGAGGAGACTTCCTCCGGCACTCTAAGACCAAGTGCTAAAGCAACTTCCTCTGGCTTCTATTTAAATAAGAAAAAATGTAAGCTACTGTGTTTTCATAAATTGAAGTGCCATAGCTTGTTTTTACGGCGTTGAAAGCTATGGCGATTGGTAAGCGCCGTAGTATTCATAAATATAAGCGTCGTTTATTAACTTTTTTGTAGTAGTGATGAAAAGAAAAGAATATGCTTAATTCAATTCCAAAAACAAAGAATTTAATCATAAATTTAATGAAAAGAACATTCAAATGTTGTAAAAACTTTGCCTCATATTGTTGTCTCTTAACTAGGTTCTTCCTCTCATAGGGCCTTCTGACCATATGAACTCTTATAGCATCTAGCTACAATGTCAAGCTCGATCCTCTTAGCCATGTTTACATCTACTTAGATGTATTTGCAACATACCTCCCACTTCATGAGATGATTCCTACATCTCAATCTATCTTGTTCTTTATCACAACATTTGTGATAAAGGGTTGACTTAGAAGCCACTGCTTCAATTCCATTTGATTCAATGTGGTTAGAAGCATGGGAAGACTAATTTTATTTACTAATTTCAAGTTGCTGCATGTTTTAGGTTTTATTTCTAAAAATTTGAGTCAAGGTTGGATAGGATCTTATATTCAAAACTTATTTGAATAATTCCTCATTTTAAGCCATCTTTCCGCATTAACCTTATGTTGCATCTAAAATACTCTTAATACATAAACCAACTTTTCCGAAAAACAATAGAATCAACATAGACTCAATTTCAACGTTTTTGGGAATCTTTAAGTGCATACAAACACTTTTGTGACTCAAATCATATCCAAACATGCATGCTTCAAATATATGCAAATTATATATCAAATTGAAGCTCTTCAATTTAGGGATATTTAGGAACAAACCATGTCTCAATCAGTGGTCCCACATACCAACATACACCCTTAGAATGTGTCTGGATCAAAAAATCCTAAAATATTGGAAAAATCCAACGAAGCCCAGTCTCAGTGGAGGCGCTTGCCGTGCATGCCTTACATCCATCTGCTGACAGTACGCGCCTGGATCCTGGACTCCATGCACTGTCTTCTCTCCGACGGTGCCCACCACGTGTCAAACAGTGGTTCCTTGGGGCCCCATGTACCACTTTTCAATTTTTGAGAATTTTTTTTTTACGGTCAATGGTTGACTGGTCAACCCTTGGCCGTGACCCTTGCTGACGTGGCAGTGATAAGGCGAAGACGTGTCTTGTCAACGGATGACGTGCCCTTGATGATGTGTTTAGGAAGGCTGACGTGGCACGCTCTCATTAGGCCACGTCATTTTGGTGATCGATGACATGTTAGTTGATTATCACATCATCATCTTCAACCTCTAGCTGGGTCAACTTGACCTGGTTGGAGCTCCGATAGGTCATCTCGAGCCATAAACTTTGGAAGGTCATATCTTCTTCGTTTTAGCTCCGTTTTTCATGTTCTTGATGTCATTGGAATCATAGTTGAACAAACTACAAATCCATGGCTTTTATTTGATCTAAAAATGTCTTTCTCATTGATCAAATCGTGACTCAAAAGGTGGCAGCAACAAGCGATCGGTCAACTTCTTTCCTTCATTTCTCACCCATCCGAACTCCATTTGATGTGTTCTAAGTGTTGTTGGAATCGTCTCTTCAAGCTCTACACATCCATGGCCTTACCTTCGGCAAAAACCCTCAATTTCGAACATCCAATTTTTCTCGATGTCAGCAATGCTCTGTAACGTGACTTGGATCTGTGTCCTATATATTTTAAGAGCTCTCCTACCTTTAGAGGGTTAAAGTTTCTCGCTTTTTATTCCATATAGGTTTCAAAAAAACCAAACTCAAATTTAATCCAAAGGCATATTAAAGAATCAAACTTTAAAATAGAGTGAGATAGAAGAAGAGGAGAAGAGAAATTGTGTCATGAAGTACATATTATATATATAATAATAAGAGGAGCAAACATATTCGGCTAGCATGCATTCAATATATATTCATAACACCCAGCAACACAAATATATATCACACCTGAAGCTTTCAAATATGTTGAAGCAATATATTATGTTCATGTTTTGAAAAATCATAAGCCCAGAATCCTAAAAGCATTCATATCAAGGAATCACATATAGCACGCACATAAATAAATAAGGGAAAATGACACCTAGGTCCCAAGCAACAAAAAAAACACCACAAAAGTCCCTTTGAAAAGTCAATGGTCAGAAAAGTCTTTCTGACATTATTTCCTAAAGTACAATTACATAGTTACCCCCATAAGAATTGCTAAAAGAAGGGCACAGGAGGAGAGGAGGGAAGCCATGAGTTTTGTCATAAAGGAGAAAGAGAAACGACCAAATGCAACATGTTGGAGATGTAACATTGAAGGGATAAAGTGTGTTGTAAATTTCCTTGGCAAAGGATCTGTAGCCTCCATCTACGGGTATAGAGGTAGAACACCAAACTGAATTTTTTTTTCTCTTTTCAGTCTGAACGTTGGGTAGATTGAGATTAGAGGTTGGTCAAAGGTTGGAGCTTGGGCTCAATAGTGGAGGAAGTGGCACGTGGTAGATAAGAAATGCTAAGATTTTGGTAAAGATATGATCTTAACCTTTGAAGTTGGGGTTTCACTTTGGTTGGGTTGTGTTCATGTTATATTGCTTTGTTTTTTGAGAAGGTTACAGAGGGAGTGTTATGTTTTAAGTGGGAATAGTTGAATGTGATAGTGCTCCTTTGCTATGAAAATGCTAGTATGGAAAAAAAAGTGTTGTAAATTTGTTCATTTGTAGTTGTTAATATGGCTTTTATAATTGTTAATACAGAACTTGTGCTTTATTTTTGGGCAATGTAATAGAGGGAATCCTCTATTATTGGGGAAGAAAACAGAGGGATGGCCTTATTTTAAGTAGGACTCAATGAATGTGATTGTGGTTTGTTTGATTACAAAGTGTTGATATGATGTTAAAAAAAGTGTTGTTAAAGTGTGCATTTGTAGTTGTAAATATTGCTATGGCAGTTATTAATACAAAGTTTGTGTTGCAAATTGTTATGAAAGATGGGAACTACTTTATGAACTTTTTGCTCTCCCATTGTACAGAAGTAATCATTGACTTGTTGTACTCAAATGGTGCCAACACCCATACCAGAAATGAATCATACCAAATGGAAGGATTTGATTATTGAGGAATGGCAGATTTTTTCGAATGCTGTGACCCCTTTTGCATGTTGAATGGGTTGAGAAGTTGGTGTACCTATTTAAAAATGATATCATATTAAGTTAAATGAGTATGTGGGAATAGCCACTTACTCATACAACTTAATATTTTAATGTCATATGATATATGGATATGATATGCTATTCATTTGTGACAGTATAGGTATTAAGTTGCAACAAATGGGTAGAAGATGTTGTTTAAATTGATGATGTGTTGTTGTCACAGGGGGCACATGAAATTTTGCAAACTCCAGCAGGTTGGTCAATGACCTTTTGAAAATAACTCATGTCGTTGTGAAAACATACTTAATGACTTGTGAATAAGGCAATCAGCTATTGCGAAATGTGGCATCAAGATTTGTAATCAAATTGAGTCAGTATTGTGTTAAACTGATGGTAAGAATTTGTGACAGTGGGAAGTTGTAAAATTTATAAACTCGTAGCGGAATTTAAATTAACTTGTAAAAATGACTAATGAACTTGATAAAATATGCATAACAAGTTGTTAAAAATCAAATCGGTTCTTGTGACAGACCCATTGAGAATATGCGGTTGTGAGAGTTTCTTGGTGCCATGACAAAAAGAAGTTGTAAAAATAACTTAATATATTGTAAAAATAACTGAACGTGTTGTAAAACAATGCAAAGTTGTGAACAAACACATTTTTAGTGTTCAACGTAGTTTCATCTAGGCACGAGCTTGGTCATTGTTAACATGGCTCATCATGTTGTAAAAGAAGCCTGCGAAGTTGTAAACAACGGGGTTTGTAGTGTTAAAGTTGCTGATGTGGCCAAATGTAGTTTCCTGGTGCCATGACAAAAAGAAGTTGTAAAAATAACTGAACGTATTGTATAAAAATGTAAAGTATTGAACAAGCATATTTTCAGTGTTCAACATAGTTTCATATAGACACGAGCTTAGTCATTGTTAAAATGACTCATCATGTTGTAAAAGAATCTTACGAAGTTGTAAACTAAGCCACTTGTTGTGGTAAACATACTTAAAAAATAAGTTGTTAAAATGACTTGCAGTGTTGTGAAAATAGGCTTATCAAATTGTAAACTAAGCAAATTGTTGTGGTGACCTTGATGTGTAAAAACGTAGTTCCATTGATGTGTAAAACCACTTAAAAAAATGACTAAACATGTTGCAAGTATAAGCATAAAGTGTTGTTAACGTACGGGCTTAGCAAACTTTAAATTAAAACATTCCATAATAACGTGTTGTCAAAATAACTCATGATGTTGATAAACGCCTCATTACATGAGCATTATATGTGTGCCTTTCCTACAACAAGGTTTTTCTACAAAATATCCACATATATACATAACCAACAACAAGCCTGTATTACAAAATAACATCACAACTGCTACATGTTTTTCCTCCTCTTCACTTGTTGGTTGCCAGCAAAAATGAACAGCACCTTTAAGCACAAACATCTACATTTGAGGATAACAAGCAATCTAGTTATAAAGCATCAAGTAGTCAAAGTAATAAAACCACTTCCTATATATAAATTGGAAACTAATTAACATCTTATTTTTTAAAGTTTCTTGTTTTTGATTTCACATAGGTTTCGAAAACTCAACTTTTATTAGATTGAAGAAGTAAGTAGATGAGGAAGACTTAAAGCATTGTACAAAAAAAACTTTAAAAGTTAAGTATTCATCACATGGGACCAAGAACCCAGTATCATATCCATATGTAAGCAGAGACAGAAGCATATAAAGGGCTCAAAGCTTTTAAACCAAAAGTCAAATGTACACATACAACAGCCAGGTTCATATTAACATAAACTTCATATTAACAACTGCCATAGCAATATTTACAACTACAAATACATATATTAACAATACTTTAACAACACTTTCTTTAACATCATATTAGCATTTTGTAATCAAACAAACTACAATCACATTCAATCAGTCCCACTTAAAACAAGGCCATCCCTCTGTTTTCTTGCCCAAAAATAGAGCATTCACCCAAAAACAAAGCACAAGTTCTGTATTAAAAACTAGAACAGCCATATTAACAACTACAAATACACGAATTTACAATCAAGCTTTTGAAGGACGAGCGGACAATGCAAGAGGAATAGTTCACAAGTGCCTGTATCATCTCTCGGAAGGCGTGGAGAACGGTAGATTTCGTCATCAGATCTTTCAAATACCGGAGAGGGGGCCGAGAAGCTGGGAGCCACCGGAGCCGGGCTATGTGCGGGTTGATGTGGATGGATCCAGACATACTGGCGGTCAGGCAGCTTGCGGTGGAGTAATTAGAGATCACCATGGCAACTGGATTCGTGGATTTCAACAGAAGTTAGGACATACCTTCCCAACTGCTGCGGAAATCCACGCAATCAAAGGAGGACTCCGTCTATGCAAGCAGATGGGATTCACCAAGATCAGACTTTTCACAGATGCACTACAGGCTATTCAACTTTTATCGGTTGAGTGCGGCGTCGATCATCCTCTATATGAGGTCATTATTGATACTAGGTCCATTATTTATGGGGATTGGGATATTGAAATCTCTCATTCGTTCAGAGAAAATCTCAGGTGTGCTGATTGGTTAGCAAAGAACGCTTACAGGAACACCCAGGACTACACAGATATTGGGTCTTCACCTAGGGAATGTACCCATCTTTTTGCACTTCAATGTGGCCTACCGTCGCAGGAAAGGCATGTACCACCTATTCATAGGTCTTTCTAAACTTCAAGCTTTGCTTGCCCTTGTAAACAAAAAAAAAAAAAATACACGAATTTACAACAATTTTTTCCCATACTAGCATTTTCACAGCAAAGGAGCACCATCTCATTCAACTATTCCCACTTAAAACACAACACTCCCTTTGTAACCTTCTTGAAAAACAGAGCAATATAACATAAACACAACCCAACCAAAGTGAAACCCCAACTTCAATGGTCAAGATCATATCTTTACCAAAATCTTAGCATTTCTTATCTACCACCTACCACTTCCTCCACTATTGAGCCCAAGCTCCAACCTTTGACCAACCCCTAAATCTCAATCTACCCAATGTTCAGACTGAAAAGTGAAAACAAAAATTCAGTTCAGTGTTCTACCTCTATACCTGTAGATTGAAGCTACAGATCCTTTGCCAAGGAAATTAACAACACAATTTAGCCCTTCAATGTTGCATCTCAAACATGTTGCATTTTGCCGTTTCTCTTTCTCCTTAATGACAAAACCCACGGCTTCTCTCCTCTCGTCATGTGCCTTTCTTTTAGCAATTCCTATGGGGGCAACTATGGAATTATACTTTGGGAAATAATGTCAGAAAAGTCCCTAGGGACTTTTCTGACCATTAACTTTGCAAAGGGACTTTTGTGGTATTTTTTCTGTTGATTGGGACCTAGGTGTCATTTTCTCAATAAATAATGAACCCATGATATTGGATAAGATGCACGCACATGCAAACATTATTCCAATGAGCATATATAGAAGAAAGAGAGGAACACACACATATATATGTGCAAAAAAAAAAGAGGATATCACATGTTTGTATATATGCATGTTCAAGAAGAATCGCAACAGAAAAAAATGAGGGAGATATAAACAAATTTATCACATGGGTATTTACAAAAAAATAATCACAGCCTCAGGAACATACAGGCTTTGATGCCAATGTAGGAAAATATATTGGGTACTATTTGGGTCAACAAGTGGTAATTAATTGGCTAAGCAGCTCTGATAAGTAACCCGAGAATGAGGTGTTACAAAGATCATAATGCTTATGAACTTTTGGAATCTGGACGCTTTTTTTTTTTCAAGAGTGGAGAGTTCTTTACGGACTCATTTGGCCGGACAGTGTTATTATTAAGCTGTTTGTTTGGTTTGATGGTGAGGGGAGTCTAGACGAGCGTCATTGTCCTGAGTTCTCGAGGTTGTAGTATGTTGCTGGCTTTGATGAGGTGCATTGTTAGGAGTGGAATAAAGGCTATTTGTGGACTGTTTGGGTTGGGGTGGATTACGAGAAAATGGGTTCCCTGTACTAACTTGGGTTTGATTTGGAGTTTTTAGGGTCTTGAGGCTGAGTTGGGTTCATAGGGCTACTTCAAAGAAGCATGGATGATTGTAGAGGACATTTTCATAGAACTACTAGACTTATATCATAATTTCTCTTGAACAACTTGATGGTTGAAGGTTCGCTTCTGAATTCAATGGGTATAATATAATTGTTATGTACAATTTTATCCTTCGTTGATCACAATCACAAGTCAAATTAACTATATCAAACACTTCGTCCTTAATTCACTATTAGTTAAGGATATTGTTGCAAGGGAATTGCCCTTGTTTCATTTGTTGCAAGGATATTGTTGAAGTCTTCTAGCTAATTGATAAGAGCTAAGTGAAGTTCTATGGTGTGGAGTCGCTAGCCGGGACATTAGCTCTCGAATGGGGTACATTGAAGTTTCAGAGTGGAAAGTAAGATGTGATTTATAAGTTTAAGAGAATCTCCCACCCAATAGGATGGGCTCTTCCTTTGAGATTGTGATCATAATATAAGCTAAAACAAGTTAAAGCAAGATCAAACCTGCACGATCTCCCACTAGTAGGACGAATTTGGTGCCACTATAGGCCACACAACGATTAACTTGATACCATTAAATTACTTGTTCCTAAATTTATTTGGAAGATGGATGCAATTGAAGACATGCATGAAGGAGAAAAATACATCTTAGATAAGTTATTGGATCATACAAATTTGGACATCGTATCAACTATCTCACCCAAAAGGCTAGTCTTTTGGGATAGACACTCCCCCTAGACTTGTGATCATAGCCTAAGCTTAAACAACTTAAAGATCTAACCTACTATCTCACACAAGCAAGACAAACTTGGTGCCACTACACCGCACAACCATTGACTTGATACCAATAGCTCTAATTATTGGTTAATTCCTAGGTAAATTTGGAAGATAAAAACAAGTCTTAGACCACTTATTATATCACACAGAAAAGGAGCAACGGATCAATTAAAGGAGATCGATTCATTGAAGCACACGTGCGTGAGCACAATTGCGTTATGAATTCTTTGCCAGGCCATCACCTCACTTCAATATCTGGGGCCATCCATCACCACTGTCCCTTGAAAGGAAAAATCAAAATGGAGTTGATAATGAGCTAGATATAAAATGAATAAGACCATTACTCAAACTCAAGCTGATCAAGAGAGACCATCATACTTGATCGTTTAGTTTTTTAGGTTCATAGTTACTATTAAATTCTTGATGTTAAAAATATATTTTTAACAAATATTCAATAGTTTCTTCAAGAGAATATGTGTGTGTAGACATTATTGACTGTACATAATAAAACAAATTCATAACAAATAATGAAAAAAGCATGCAATAATTAAGTTTTTCTAGAGAAAAAGAAGAATAATTAACCTGATAGTGGCAAGAAATGAGTCATGATCATAATTTTTAGGAGCTTTCGGAATCTCGATGCTCATTTTGAGAGTGCTTATCTTCAGAGCGCGCATTTGGAGGAAACACATCCGAGATACTTTGGGTTGCAATAAGGTCACTTGTAGACTGTTTAGATTGAGTAGGTGCGTCATTTGGAGAAATTGAGGACTGTGTACTATTTTGAGTTTGAGTAGTGTTTTCTGTAGGTTGTTTTGGTGGAAGAGACGATTGATTCGAACGAAAAGGGGACTCGGGACATTGTATCTTATTCGGATCATTTTCAGACTGTTGGGATGGAATACGATTTGCATTATTTGGAGGAAAAACTTGCTCAGGAGGTGGGATTGCTGTTGTAGGATTTTGGGGTGGAGAAAGAGGTTTCTTTGGATGATTAGGGCCTTGACGCTGAGGATGGTTTTCCGAGCTCATAGTGCTACTTCAAAGAAGCATGGAGGATTGTAGAGGACATTTGCATAGAACTACTTGACTTATATCATAGTTTCCTTTTAACAACTTGATGGTTGAAGGTTCGCTTCTGAATAAGCCTAGGGAAAACTAACACTCCCTCTGCTCCTTTTTATAAGAGTCTAGTAAGCAAATTATGCAATTTAATAAATTAATTAAAATTAGTTAAAAGTAATAAATATATCAGAAATACACTTTCCTCCCTTATTTATAAGGGTGCAGCTAAGAGAGAAATAGTGTAGTAACGAAAGTAAGAAAAAAAATGTAGTATGAGGAAAAGATGAGGAGAGAATAGAGAAAATGTAAGATTAACTAGGGGGAAAATGGTAAAAACACATCAAATGCACAAAAACCCTAAGTAGAATCTTATAAAAAGGACTAAGACAATTCAAATTGTAGGCTTATAAAGATAACTGGAGGGAGTCAATATAATAGTTTGACTTTGAGAACATGAATAGTTTCTAAATATTAGGTGCTAAATAACTAAATTACAATGATAAAAAAATTAGTGAAGTTAGTTACTTGTGGCATTACATTTAGGACTAGTGTAAACTCACCCACTAACTTCTACACGTAGAAACGAAATCTATATGACCTGTTTGGATTAATTTTTGTGTGATAAACATTGCGTTTAATTAGTTTTAATTCAATTATTGATTCTGCTGCTAGCTAACAATTTTTTAGATACAGCTGTTGACAACTTAGCAATGAATTTCAACTTAACAATTATTGATTCTGCTGTTAACAATTTTTGCATCCCCTGGAGTGGAAAAATCTCTAGACTATTCTAAAATGATTTGAGAGCTTAGCACAAAAAGAAAGGTCCTATTTTTGTGGGACGAACTGATGCCAACTAAATTTAAGCTTTGGAAGCGTTCAGATCCATCGTCCTAGCATGCATATTAAGAGTTAATACATCTGGTTCTTAATACAAGAGTTAGATAAGGGATTCACTTTGGTCCTAAATATAAGATCTCAATTTCTCAACTTTATAATTGTCCCCCAAAAGTATCTCTATTGGTTGCGCATATTAATTTTTTCTCCCAAAATTATTTCTTCTGTTTCCTTCCTAAATCCAGGCCTTATGCTGTTCACCTCCTGGCCTGATAGTCTTGCAGATTTTGACTGTGAATCAATGCACGTGGTGTAATCGGGAATGTTTCTTATTGGATAGGCCAGCTATAATGATTCATCTATATTATCTCTTCAGTACATGCAAAATTAATTGTAAGTCAGTCTGCAATTAAAGAAAAGCTTTAGATTTCTTCAATAAAATGAAGAAAAAAAAATTTGATGAGAAAAATGATAGAAATATTTGATATACTGCCATTATGTCAATTTTAAAATCATGCCATGCAGGCGAGGTAGATGTGCGGAACTGGGGATTGTCAGCTGGCTGTGAAAGATGTAAAGTTTAGATGAGTTCGTACCGGTTAGGGAGGGAATTGAACACCATAGTCATGGTAGACGTAATAATTCTTATTTATACAAATATATTACTCTCCAACAGACAATGTACAAAATCTCGCCCATTTGCGTGTAAAACTTTTATGTTTGTGCACTATTATAGAATCATGAATATATAATGCTCCATTATTAACTGTTATAGCGAAGAACATTCAGGTATGTCAAGATGAAGTTCGCGCAAAAAATGTACAACACTAACACTTAATGGTTAAGTATAAGAACTGTCATGTATTGAGAGGCGGAATCTACAAAAATAAATATGTAAAGATTATAATAATTGACAGCAAGGTATGATTCCTAAATATTTAACGATAAAATGATATCTGTTAAGTAGAAGGAGATAGGATTCTAAAAAATTATATTTCACAATATTTACCAGTTCATCACATAGAACCGTGAACTATTCTTAAAGAATACTTAGTGGTTAAAAATAATAATAGTTAAATATAAGAACGTGGGATTCTGAAAAATGTCAAATATAAGGAGATATGATTATGAAAAAAATTAATTTGACAATACATGATAGTTCTTCACAAAGAAGAGTTAAATATTCTTTAATATAAGAAGGCGGGATTCTGAAAAAATTTTATTTGACGCAACTCTTCTAACTTCTTTTCAAACATTTTTCAAGCTTTCATCATGGGTCTCATACTACTTTTCCCATGGGTTTTGCTCTGCCACTATGGATCTTGTCCTCCGCTACTACCATTGGCCTTTACTCTATAGCTTATTCCTCTAGTGATTCTTCCTCGTGTAAGCTTTCATATTTTTAAATTAAGATTTTTAGTTTCTTTTTATTTTTATTTTTTTGTATAACAAGAGCTTGCTAGTTGATGTTCAAGGTCAGCAATCTGGATCATCTAAGAAGAAGAGTCAAAGACAAAAAATGATATCTAATTTCTGATGATGGTAATTGATTTGAGGATAAAACAGAGAAAAAGATGAAGGAGAAACATATATAGTATGGAAAAGACAATAAGGTAAAATGTTGAAATTTCTTATGGTTGTTTTGTTGCAGTGAAAATAATTCTGATTACACTAAATTATACAGACTAAAAACAACCGACATTTAACTTAAATAAATCAAATGAAACAAAAATAAAATCAATAGCAATTTTTTCTCCTAATTTTTGGCAATTAATTCCTTAATTTTGAACGTACATCTCATGTTCTTAAACTTTAGCAACCCATCTGTATGTTAAAATCTAGTTTGTTGAATCAGGCTTAGAGATTTGCTCATGTTTTTATATTTGCCAATTTTTATTAAATTCTGGTTTTTCATATTTATATTCAGAGATTTGTTCAAGTTTTTATATTTGCTTATTTTTACTATATAAATATATTCTAATTTTCATATTTAGATTGTTTTGCAGTTAAAGGATATGTGAATGGAACTCATGGAGTATTAATACATGGCCTATGGATAACATATAACAAAAACATTTGAAAATATTTTCAATTTTTTTATTAATAGATTTTCTTTTAAAATTAAAAATATTATAAGATAATGCTATATTTTTTAGAGTGTTTACGTGATTAATTTCTTTTAAATTTTATAATTTTTATTTATAATGTATTGAATTTTATATACTTTAAATACAATTTTTATTTAATAATATTATTTGGTTTCTATCAATGATTACATTGTGTCTCATATAATAAATATTCACCGTAAAACTAAATAAAAACAAATAATAGAAAATAACTATATATAATAAGAATTAAAGCCACTTTATTTTACACTAGTTGTGGCCCTTGTAATAGCAAGCGCCGCAGCTCCTAATATTTTTTTTTTTGAAAAAAACAATTATCTATGTCACTTCTTTAAAGAAATACCAAAAGAGGGGAACCACTAAATCCATCTTTTGTTGTAGTGAGGCCAGCATATAAATCATTGTTCTCAATTTATCTATCCCTTTATTATTTACATTTTAATTTGGCAAAAAAAAAATTCTTTACATTTCAAGAACGTCTATTTTATTCTGTGTTCTGTGGTAAAACTGTGTTTCAAGTCTTTATACCATTTCAGTCATAAGATAATCTTTAATAAAACAAAATCAAGTTTCAATTACCCATTGAGAAAATTGGTTGAGCATTCTTGAAAAGAGTTTCTGATATTGGATTTTTACGCGATTCACCCCCCTGTACGTGTGTATTTTTTTTCTAGCATAATTAAGGTCCGAACATATAAATAAGTGAAACTTGGTTCCTATTCATGTAAAACTATGTGATTATATAAATATGTATTATAACCCATTAAAGATTTATCTCAATATATTTATAGATCATACTCCCCCGGTCCCCAAATAAAAACTTTAAAATTGAGAATTGGTCTGTCCCAAAATATAAGCTTTGTTTTGGTTGTGCCTCAATATTTATTGATTTTTTCTCAATTTTACCATTGTTGACTGTGTGTGTTTGTGTATTGCTTTTTTTTTCCTTAAACGGGTGATTTTGTGTGAATTACATTAATTAAGAAGACATATGAGATTTATATTTAGGATTGAGGGTATAGTTGGACAAAATATATATTACTTACATATTATTGATTTTAACTACTTTTAACTACTTTCTTGAAAAAAAAGTTATTTGAAGTTTATATTTTGGGGACGGAGGGGGTATATAACAAGAATTTAGAGTACATAAATTTTACATATTTATTATAAATTATTGCAGAAATAGTATTTAATATATTAAAAATAAGTAACACTATGTTTATATATATTATATTACCAAATAAAATGTTCTGCACATTACCAAAAAGCTGTTGGTTGATTGAGGTGGTAAGAGGTCTCATACCTATAAGAAAGAGAACACAAGTTTAAATGTCAAGAAATGCACTTGTTTGGATATATGAAAACTCTTTACCCGTTAAGTCTTAAAAGGGATTATACTCTTGACCAAATAAAAAAAAAAAATATTCTACACATTCCATCTCTACCCACAAGTTTTTTTTTTTTTTTTTGGTTCGAATTTACCAACAAGTATTGCATGCATTGGCTTTTAGAGTCCACTATATTTATGAGTCATTAAATATAACGCGTCTGGGTTGTTAAACGTCATCCATCCAGATATAACGTGTCTGGGTTGTTAAACGTCATCCATTCAGATATAACGTATCTGGGTTGTTAAACATCATTGATAAATCCCAGATTTAATATATTTTATCCCATTTTATTCATTTATTTTGAGGATTATTTCAGATTAGTTTGGATTTATTAGATAATATTTGGATTATTAGTCAATTTTAGGAAATAATATAAATCTGAATTAATTATGATATTATTGAGCTTAAATTGTTAAGATTTTAATTGCTATCTTGTGATTGTATAATATTTTCAAATATATGATAAAACAGGATTTTATTTGATTCTTGTACAACAAGGAAAAGCATATTAGAAGATCCTAAGGTGCAGAATTTTTCTTGGAAGCTAAAAAAGAATCCAATGATGAAATTTTATTGGGCTTCTGGAATTTTAATGGACTCAAATTTGACCCCAAAACTCCCTCTCACTACCTTACGCTGAACCTAGCCGCCACATAAGGGGGAGATCAAGCTGAGACGAGGTACAGAGGGACGCGCCATTGCAAGAATTATCTTCATTCCAATTCTCTCTGGAAGCCACAGTCATATGCAAACTATCTAGCCATTCCCTCTCTTACGCATAACACCTTCTCTCATCCTCCATTAAAATCAAAGTATTAAAACTCAGATCGGGTATTGAATCGGTCAGGGAACTAGGTTAAGGGTCAGTGGGTCAGATCGGGGCCAAATCAAAGCTAAACCGGGAAGAAATTGAAAATTTTAGGCTTATAATATGAAATTCTAAACTTTGATTAAAACTTCTCATCCATACCATATTCAACCACAGGACCCGCAGTCCCCCTCTGTTAATCTCCACCTTTATTCATTATTTCAAATCTCCAAGAGTTGTTTAACGCGTGGAGAAGGGATGATATTCATGGCGGCTTGATCTTATTTGGGAGGCAACTTGGGAGGAGCATGGAGGAAGCTAGAGCCTAGGAGCTTACATTTGAAAACACAAGGGAGTGTTTTTCCTTTTATCAATTTAATTCAAGACTTGATATTGTTTAGTTTTAAATAATTTTGGGCTGTATTAATTGAGAATAATGTAGTTTTAGATTGTAGACTTATTATTGATTTGGATTGAATTGATATTTTAGATTTGATTTGTTATTAAATGATTGTTGGGATTTTTGTTTGCAACCCTTTAATTGTCAATTAGATTATTAACTGAGTTTTCATTATTAATTTAACTGTCAATTTGGGTTTAATCTCTTGATTGTTTAATTAGATTGGTTAATTGTCGAATATTTTAATTAGGCAATTGTGAACAATATTCCCAAAACTATCTTAAACTATTTTGATTGGTTTTAATGGATTTAATTAACCACCGCATATTTCATTATGAGTTTTCTAATGGATTAGGTGTTATTGAGCTTGAGGGTTTTCCATGTCTCAATCAGGTGATTAAATTTATTAATTCCAATTTTTCATCAACTTCCCTTTGGTCTAATGAATTGAATGGCTAAGAAAGCTAAATCCATGTGAATCCTAAGTTGTCTCCTTCACCATACATGAAGTAGACCTTTACCTTTTCTTACTTGATTTTCTTAGATATTAGTTCATTTCCTTTCCTTATGATTTTAATTTCCCTCTCATAAGAAAAACCCCCAAAAATTGCATTTTCATTGTTTAGGTTAGTTTCATTCTCATATAGGTTTTAGAGTCATTTGCATTTAGGTAGTGGAGTCTTGCATTTAGTTTAGGTCTATTCCATTTCATTTTTTATCACCTAAATTCAATTCTAGAGAAAACCAATAGATTGTTGCTTGAGAAAATGACATAGGTTGCCACTATATTACATTAGTAGGTTGTCCTAGTTATTAATTGATTGTTTTAGCGACAGAAGCACACATCAATTTTGGCGCCGTTGCCGGGGAGCAACAGTTAGGCTTCAGGTTTGAGTCTTTAGGTGATTTCTTAGGTAGTTGTTTATTGCATGACTTGATCCTTTTTTTAAAAAATAAAAATAAAAATTGAACTAAATCCTATTATGGCTTGGAATGCTTCACCTTACAGAAATTTTTGTAATAGTTCTATACCTTATCATTATGACTATGATGTTGAGCAGATATATGATCCATATTCAAGTCCATATAATCCTGGATGGCATGATCACCCAAATCTTGGATATGTCAATCAAACTGTATCAATTCATGACGACGACTCAAGGTTATATAACAAGATGGATGTTATGATGAAAATCTTTTTGGACAAATTTCAAGAAGGGGAAATGGAGCATAGGCAATAGATTCAGGCTCTACATACTCAAATTGAAGAGTTGTCAAATGCAATTAACAATATGTAGAGAGAAGAACTAGATGTTCAGAGTGAATTTTCATTTGGTAATATACTTTCACCTTCTAACGATTCATTTCCTTTTTCTTCTACCACTTCCAATGATGGGATAATTGGTATATTAGCTGAATATGCATGCACTGACGTTGATTCACAAAAAAGAGTTAAATATTCTTTAATAAAAGAAGGCAGGATTCTGAAAGAATTTTATTTGACGCATCTCTTCTAACTTCTTTTCCAACATTTTTCAAGCTTTCCTCATGGGTCTCATACTACTTTTCCCATGGGTTTTGCTCTGCCACTACGGATCTTGTCCTCCACTACTACCATAGGCCTTTACTCTATAGCTTATTCCTCTAGTGATTCTTCCTCGTGTAAGCTTTCATATTTTTCAATTAAGATTTTTAGTTTCTTTTTATTTTTTATTTTTTGTATAACAAGAGCTTGCTAGTTGATGTTCAAGGTCAGCAATCAAGATCATCTAAGAAGAAGAGTCAAAGACAAAAAACGATATCTAATTTCTGATGATGGTAATTGATTTGAGGATAAAACAGAGAAAAAGATGAAGGAGAAACATATATAGTATGGAAAAGACAATAAGGTAAAATGTTGAAATTTTTTATGGTTGTTTTGTTGCAGTGAAAATAATTCTGATTACACTAAATTATACAGACTAAAAACAACTGACATTTAACTTTAATAAATCAAATGAAATAAAAATAAAATCAATAGCAATTTTTTCTCCTAATTTTTGGCAATTAATTCCTTAATTTTGAACGTACATCTCATGTTCTTAAACTTTAGCAACCCATCTGTATGTTAAAATCTAGTTTGTTGAATCAGGCTTAGAGATTTGCTCATGTTTTTATATTTGCCAATTTTTATTAAATTCTGGTTTTTCATATTTATATTCAGAGATTTGTTCAAGTTTTTATATTTGCTTATTTTTACTATATAAATATATTCTAATTTTCATATTTAGATTGTTTTGCAGTTAAAGGATATGTGAATGGAACTCATGGAGTATTAATACAAGGTCTATGGATAACATATAACAAAAAACATTCGAAAATAATTTGAATTTTTTTATTAATAGATTTTCTTTTAGAATTCAAAAAATTATAAGATAATGCTATATTTTGAGAGTGTTTAAGTGATTAATTTCTTTTAAATTTTATAATGTTTATTTATAATGTATTGAATTTTGAATACTTTAAATACAATTTTTATTTAATAACATTATTTGGTTTCTATCAATGACTACATTGTGTCTCATATAATAAATATTTACCGTAAAACTAAATAAAAAAAAATAAAAGAAAATAACTATATATAATAAGAATTAAAGCCACTTTATTTTACACTAGCTGTGGCCCTTGTAAAAGCAAGCGCCACATCTCCTAATATTTTTTTTTGAAAAAAACAATTATCTATGTCACTTCTTTGAAAAAGTACCAAAAGAGGGGCACCACTAAATCCATCTTTTGTTGTAGTGAGGCCAGCATATAAATCATTGGTCTCACTTTATCTATCCCTTTATTATTTACATTTCAAGTTGGCAAAAAAAGAAAAAATTCTTTACATTTCAAGAACGTCAATTTTATTCTATGTTTCTGTGTTAAAACTGTGTTTCAAGTCTTTACCATTTCAGTCATAAGATAGTCTTTAATAAAACAAAATCAAGTTTCAATTACCCATTGAGAAAATTGGTTGAGCATTCTTGAAAAGATTTTCTGATATTGGATTTTTGCGCGATTCACCCCCTCGTAGGTGTCTATTTTTTTTTAGCATAATTAAGGTCCGAACATATAAATAAGTGAAACTTGGTTCCTATTCATGTAAAACTAAGTGATTATATAAATTTGTATTATAACCCATTAAAGATTTATCTCAATATATTTATAGATTATACTCCCCCGTTCCCCAAATATAAACTTTAAAATTCAGAATTGGTCTGTCCCAAAATATAAGCTTGGTTTGTGCCTCAATATTTATTGCTTTTTTCTCAATTTTACCATTGTTGACTGTGTGTGCTTGTGTACTGTATTTTTTCTTAAACCAGTGATTTTGTGTGAATTACATTAATTAAGAAGACATATGAGATTTATATTTAGGATTGAGGCTATAGTTGGACAAAATATATATTACTTACATATTATTGATTTTAACTACTTTTAACCACTTTCTTAAAAGAAATAGTTATTTGAAGTTTACATTTTGGGGACAGAGGGAGTATATAATTAGAATTTACTGTACATAATTTTTACATATTTATTATAAATTATTGCAGAAAGAGTATTTAATATATTAAAAATAGATAATACTATGTTTACATATATTATATTACCAAATAAAATGTTCTACACATTACCTAAAAGCTGTTGGTAGATTGAGGTGATAAGAGGTCTCACACCCATAAGAAAGAAAATACAAGTTTAAATTTTAAGAAAGCACTTGTTTGGATATTGGAAAACTCTTTACACTCTAAATCTTGAAAGGGATTATACTCTTGACCAAATAAAAAAAATAATACTCTACACATTCCATCTCTACCGGCAAGTTTTTTTTTTTTGTTCGAATTTACCGACAAGTATTGCATGCATTGACTTTTAGAGTCCACTATATTTATGAGTCATTAAATATAACGCGTCTGGGTTGCTAAACGTCATTCATCCAGATATAACGTGTCTGGGTTGTTAAACGTCATTGATAAATATCAGATTTAATATATTTTATCCCATCTTATTCTTTAACTTTGAGGATTATTTCAGGTTAATTTGGATTTATAAGATAATATTTAGATTATTAGTCAATTTTAGGAAATAATATAAATCTGAATTGATTATGATATTATTGAGCTTAAATTGTTAATATTTTAATTGCTAGTGATTGGACAATATTTTCAAATATATGATAAAACAGGATTTTATTTGATTCTTGTAGGACAAGAAAATGTAGATCAGAAGATCCTACGGTGCAAAATTTTTATTGGGCTTCGAGAATTTTAATGGACTCAAATTCAACCCCAGAACTCCCTCTCACTACCTTAAACTGAATCTAGCCGCCACATAAGGGGGAGATCACGCTGAGACGAGGTACGGAGGGACGCGCCATCACAAAAATTATCTTGGGAGAATTACAATGAGGTCCCAAAAAAGGAAAAAAAAGAAAAAATAGTTCCTATAGATTGTAAAATGAAAAAATGGTCCCATTAACAACTCCATGAGCCTATATTGACAACTCATTAATAACTCCAGCACTCTGTATTAACAACTCCATAGGACTATTTTTTCATTTTACAATCTATTAGGACCATTTTTTCATTTCTCTTCTTTCTTGGGACTTTAGTGTAATTCTCCCAATTATCTTCATTCCAATTCTTTCTGCAAGTTGCAGTCACACGCAAACTATCCAGCCATTCCCTCTCTTACGCATGACACCTTCTCTCTTCCTCCATTAAAACTTCTCATCCGAAATTCAACCACGGGACCCGCAGTCGCCCTCCGTCAATCTCCACCTTTATTCATTATTTCAAAATGTCCAAGAGTTGTTCAAGTTTTTATATTTTCTTATTTTTACTATATAAATATATTCTAATTTTTATATTTATATTATTTTACAGTTAAAGGATATGTGAATGGAACTCATGGAGTATTAATACATGGTCTATGGATAACATATAACAAAAAACATTCGAAAATAATTTGAATTTTTTTATTAATAGATTTTCTTTTAGAATTCAAAAAATTATAAGATAATGCTATATTTTGAGATTTTTTAAGTGATTAATTTCTTTTAAATTTTATAATATTTATTTATAATGCATTTAATTTTGTACACTTTAAGTACAATTTTTATTTAATAATATTATTTGGTTTCTATCAATGATTACATTGTGTGTCATATAATAAATATTGACCGTAAAAATAAATAAAAAAATAATAGAAAATAACTATGTATAATAAGAATTAAAACCACTTTATTTTACACTAGCTGTGGCCCTTGTAATAGCAAGCGCCACAGCTACTATTTTCTTTTTTTAAAAAAAACAATTATCTATGACACTTTTTTAAAGAAGTACTATAAGAGGGGCATCATTAAATCCATCTTTTGTTGTAGTGAGGCCAGCATATAAATCATTGTTCTGAATTTTTCAATCCTTTTATTATTTACATTTCAGGTTGGCAAAAAAAAAAAAAAAATTCTTTACATTTCAAGAACGTCAATTTTATTCTATGTTTCTGTGTTAAAACTGTGTTTCAAGTTTTTACCATTTCAGTCATAAGATAGTCTTTAATAAAACAAAATCAAGTTTCAATTACCCATTGAGAAACGGGAGAATTGTTCAAAAATATCTTGGAGGCAAATTACTTGCTGATTGCTACCATGGAAGATCTGTTGCACATAACGGAAGATATTTTACATACAACGGAAGATTGTTTGCACATTTATACGGAAGATTTTTGCACATACGGAAGATGGTTTGTACAAAATGGAAGATCGCTT
Organism: Inga leiocalycina; assembly: GCA_963242795.1. Taxonomy (NCBI): domain Eukaryota; kingdom Viridiplantae; phylum Streptophyta; class Magnoliopsida; order Fabales; family Fabaceae; genus Inga; species Inga leiocalycina. The sequence continues at coordinate 74,430,128 of OY725321.1, forward strand.
GCACACATAGAAGGTCGCTTGCACACTTGGTAGCAATCAGCAATTAATTTACCTCCGAGGTATTTTTGGACAATTCTCCCAATGAGAAAAATGGTTGAGCATTCTTGAAAAGAGTTTCTGATATTGGATTTTTGCGCGATTCAGCCCCCTGTATGTGTGTATTTTTTTCTACAATAATTAAGGTACGAACATATAAATAAGTGAAACCTGGTTACTATTCATGTAAAACTATGTTATTATATAAATTTGTATTATAAACCATTAAAGATTTATCTCAATATATTTATAGATTATACTCCCCCAGACCCCATATATAAACTTTAAAATTGAGAATTGGTCTCTCCCAAAATATAAGCTTTGTTTCAGTTGTGCCTCAATATTTATTGCTTTTTTCTCAATTTTACCATTGTTGACTTTGAGTGTTTGTGTACTGTATTTTTTCTTAAACCAGTGATTTTGTGTGAATTGCATTAATTAAGAAGACATATGCGATTTATATTTAGGATTGAGGGTATATTTGGACAAAATATATATTACTTACATATTATTGATTTTAACTACTTTTAACTACTTTCTTAAAAAAAATAGTTATTTGAAGTTTATATTTTGGGGACGGAGGGAGTATATAATTAAAATTTAGAGTACATAATTTTTACATATTTATTATAAATTATTTCAGAAAGAGTATTTAATATATTAAAAATAGATAATACTATGTTTATATATATTATATTACCAAATAAAATGTTCTGCACGTTACCAAAAAAGCTGTTGGTAGCTTGAGGTGGTAAGAGGTCTCACACCCATAAGAAAGAGAACCCAAGTTGAAATTTTAAGAAATGCACTTGTTGGGATATTGTAAAACTCTTTACATTCTAAATCTTGAAAGGGATTATACTCTTGACCAAATAAAAAATAATAATACTCTACACATTCCATCTCTACCGACAAATTTGTTTTTTTTTGGATCGAATTTACCGACAAGTATTACATGCATTGACTTTTAGAGTCCACTATATTTATGAGTCATTAAATATAATGCATCTGGGTTGTTAAACGTCATCCATCCATCTAGATGTAACGTGTCTGGGTTGTTAAACGTCATTGATAAATCTCAGATTTAATATATTTTATCCCATCTTATTCATTTACTTTGAGGATTATTTCAGGTTAATTTGGATTTATAAGATAATATTTAGATTATTAGTCAATTTTAGGAATTAATATAAATTTGAATTGATTATGATATTATTAAGCTTAAATTGTAGTAATATTTTAATTGCTAGTTATTGGACAATATTTTCAAATATATGATAAAATAATATTTTATTTGATTCTTGTAGGACAAGTAAAAGCAGATTAAAAGATCCTACGGTGCAGAATTTTTCTTGGAAGCTAAAAAAGAATCCAATAATAAAATTTTATCGAGCTTCAAGAATTTTAATGGACTCAAATTCAACTCCAGAACTCCCTCTCACTACTTTAAACTGAACCTAGCTGCCACATAAGGGGGAGGTCACGCTGAGACGAGGTACGGAGGGACGCGCCATCACAGGAATTATCTTCATTCCAATTGTTTCTGGAAGCTGCAGTCACACGCAAACTATCCGGCCATTCCCTCTCTTACGCATAACACCTCTCATCCTCCATTAAAACTTCTCACCCATAATTCAACCACGGGACCCGCAGTCCCCCTCCGTCAATCTCCACCTTTATTCATTATTTCAACATGTCCAAGAGTTGTTGAAGTTTTTATATTTTCTTATTTTTACTATATAAATATATTCCAATTTTCATATTTAGATTGTTTTGCTGTTAAAGGATATGTGAATAGAACTCATGGAGTATTAATACATGGTCTATGGATAACATATAACAAAAAACATTCGAAAATAATTTGAATTTTTTTATTAATAGATTTTCTTTTAGAATTCAAAAAATTATAAGATAATGCTATATTTTGAGAGTGTTTAAGTGATTAATTTCTTTTAAATTTTATAATGTTTATTTATAATGTATTGAATTTTGTATACTTTAAATACAATTTTTATTTAATAATATTATTTGGTTTCTACCGATGACTACATTGTGTCATATAATAAATATTTACCGTCAAACTAAATAAAAACAAATAATAGAAAATAACTATATATAATAAGAATTAAAGCCACTTTATTTTACACTAGCTGCGGCCCTTGTAATAACATCTCCTAATATTTTTTTTCTGAAAAAAACAATTATCTATGTCACTTCTTTAAAGAAGTACCACAAGAGGGGCACCACTAAATCCATCTTTTGTTGTAGTGAGGCCAGCATATAAATCATTGTTCTCAATTTATCTATCCCTTTATTAATTACATTTCAAGTTGGCAAAAAAAAAAAAAATCTTTACATTTCAATAACGTCTATTTTATTCTATGTTTCTGTGTTAAAACTGTGTTTCAAGTCTTTACCATTTCAGTGATAAGATAGTCTTTAATAAAACAAAATCAAGTTTCAATTACCAATTGAGAAAATTGGTCGAGCATTCTTGAAAAGAGTTTCTGATATTGGATTTTTGCGCGATTCACCCCCCCGTACGTGTGTATTTTTTTCTAGGATAATTAAGGTCCGAACATATAAATAAGTGAAACTTGGTTACTATTCATGTAAAACTATGTGATTATATAAATTTGTATTATAACCCATTAAAGATTTATCTCAATATATTTATAGATTATACTCCCCCGGTCCGCAAATATATACTTTAAAATTGAGAATTGGTCTGTCCCAAAATATAAGCTTCATTTCAGTTGTGCCTCAATATTTATTGCTTTTTTCTCAATTTTACCATTGTGGACTGTGTGTGTTTGTGTACTGTATTTTTTCTTAAACCGGTGATTTTGTGTGAAATGCATTAATTAAGAAGACATATGAGATTTATATTTAGGATTGAGGGTATAGTTGGACAAAATATATATTACTTACATATTATTGATTTTAACTACTTTTAACTACTTTCTTAAAAAGAATAGTTATTTGAAGTTTATATTTTGGGGACGGAGGGTGTATATAATTAGAATTTAGTACATAATTTTTACATATTTATTATAAATTATTGCAGAAAGAGTATTTAATATATTAAAAATAGATAATACTATGTTTATATATATTACATTACCATATAAAATGTTCTACACATTACCAAAAAGCTGTTGGTAGATTGAAGTGGTAAAAGGTCTCACACCCATATGAAGGAGAACCCAATTTGAAATTTTAAGAAAGCACTTGTTTGGATATTGGAAAACTCTTTACACTCTAAATCTTGAAAGGGATTATACTCTTGACCAAATAAAAAAAATAATACTCTACACACTCCATCTCTACCGACAAGTTTTTTTTTTTTTTTTTCGAATTTACCGACAAGTATTGCATGCATTGACTTTTAGAGTCCACTATATTTATGAGTCATTAAATATAATGCGTCTGGGTTGTTAAACGTCATTCATCCAGATATAACGTGTATGGGTTGTTAAACGTAATTGATAAATCTCAGATTTAATATATTTTATCCCATCTTATTCATTTACTTTGAGGATTATTTCAAGTTAATTTGGATTTATAAGATAATATTTAGATTAGTAGACAATTTTAGGAATTAATATAAATTTGAATTGATTACGATATTATTGAGCTTAAATTGTAGTAATATTTTAATTGCTAGTGATTGGACAATATTTTCAAATATATCATAAAACAAGATTTTATTTGATTCTTGTAGGATAAGACAAAGCATATTAGAAGATCCTACGGTGCACAATTTTTCTTAGAAGCTAAAAAAGAATCCAATGATAAAATTTTATCGGGCTTCGAGAATTTTAATGGACTCAAATTCGACCCCAGAACTCACTCTCACTACATTAAATTGAACCTAGCCGCCACATAAGGGGGAGGTTATGCTAAGACGAGGTACGGAAGGACGCGCCATCACAAGAATTATCTTCATTCCAATTCTTTCTGGAAGCTGCAGTCACACGCAAACTATCCAGCCATTCCCTCTCTTACGCATGACACCTTCTCTCATACTCCATTAAAACTTCTCATCCATAATTCAACCACGGGACCCGCAGTCCCCCTCCGGCAATCTCCACCTTTATTCATTATTTCAACATGTCAAAGAGTTGTTGAAGTTTTTATATTTTCTTATTTTTACTATATAAATATATTCCAATTTTCATATTTAGATTGTTTTTCTGTTAAAGGATATGTGAATGGAACTCATGGAGTATTAATACATGGTCTATGGATAACATATAAAAAAAAACATTCGAAAATAATTTGAATTTTTTTATTAATAGATTTTCTTTTAGAATTCAAAAAATTATAAGATAATGCTATATTTTGAGAGTGTTTAAGTGATTAATTTCTTTTAAATTTTATAATATTTATTTATAATGTATTGAATTTTGTATACTTTAAATACAATTTTTATTTAATAATATTATTTGGTTTCTATCGATGACTACATTGTGTGTCATATAATAAATATTTACCGTCAAACTAAATAAAAACAAATAATAGAAAATAACTATATATAATAAGAATTAAAGCCACTTTATTTTACACTAGCTGCGGCCCTTATAATAGCAAGCGCCATAGCTACTATTTTCTTTTTTTAAAAAAAACAATTATTTATGACACTTCTTTAAAGAAGTACTATAAGAGGGGTATCACTAAATCCATCTTTTGTTGTAGTGAGGCCAGCATATAAATCATTGTTCTCAATTTATCTATCCCTTTATTATTTACATTTCAAGTTGGCAAAAAAAAAAATCTTTACATTTCAATAACGTCTATTTTATTCTATGTTTCTGTTTTAAAACTGTGTTTCAAGTCTTTACCATTTCAGTCATAAGATAGTCTTTAATAAAACAAAATCAAGTTTCAATTACCAATTGAGAAAATTGGTCGAGCATTCTTGAAAAGAGTTTCTGATATTGGATTTTTGCGCGATTCACCCCCCTGTACGTGTGTATTTTTTTCTAGGATAATTAAGGTCTGAACATATAAATAAGTGAAACTTGGTTACTATTCATGTAAAACTATGTGATTATATAAATTTGTATTATAACCCATTAAAGATTTATCTCAATATATTTATAGATTATACTCCCCCGGTCCGCAAATATATACTTTAAAATTGAGAATTGGTCTGTCCCAAAATATAAGCTTCATTTCAGTTGTGCCTCAATATTTATTGCTTTTTTCTCAATTTTACCATTGTGGACTGTGTGTGTTTGTGTACTGTATTTTTTCTTAAACCGGTGATTTTGTGTGAAATGCATTAATTAAGAAGACATATGAGATTTATATTTAGGATTGAGGGTATAGTTGGACAAAATATATATTACTTACATATTGTTGATTTTAACTACTTTTAACTACTTTCTTGAAAGAAAAATAGTTATTTGAAGTTTATATTTTGGGGACGAGGGGAGTATATAACAAGAATTTAGAGTACATAATTTTTACATATTTATTATAAATTATTGTAGAAAGAGTATTTAATATATTAAAAATAGATAATACTATGTTTATATATATTATATTACCATATAAAATGTTCTACACATTACCAAAAAGCTGTTGGTAGATTGAAGTGGTAAAAGGTCTCACACCCATATTAAGGAGAACCCAAGTTGAAATTTTAAGAAAGCACTTGTTTGGATATTGGAAAACTCTTTACACTCGAAATCTTGAAAGGGATTATACTCTTGACCAAATAAAAAAAATAATACTCTACACATTCCATCTCTACCGACAAGTTTTTTTTTTTTTGTTCGAATTTACCGACAACTATTGCATGCATTGACTTTTAGAGTCCACTATATTTATGAGTCATTAAATATAACGCGTCTGGGTTGTTAAACGTCAGTCATCCAGATATAACGTGTCTGGGTTGTTAAACGTAATTGATAAATCCCAGATTTAATATATTTTATCCCATCTTATTCATTTACTTTGAGGATTATTTCAAGTTAATTTGGATTTATAAGATAATATTTAGATTATTAGTCAATTTTAGGAATTAATATAAATTTGAATTGATTACGATATTATTGAGCTTAAATTGTAGTAATATTTTAATTGCTAGTGATTGGGCAATATTTTCAAATATATCATAAAACAAGATTTTATTTGATTCTTGTAGGATAAGACAAAACATATTAGAAGATCCTACGGTGCACAATTTTTCTTAGAAGCTAAAAAAGAATCCAATAAAAAAATTTTATCGGGCTTCGAGAATTTTAATGGACTCAAATTCGACCCCAGAACTCACTCTCACTAAATTAAATTGAACCTAGCCGCCACATAAGGGGGAGGTTATGCTAAGACGAGGTACGGAAGGACGCGCCATCACAAGAATTATCTTCATTCCAATTCTTTCTGGAAGCTGCAGTCACACGCAAACTATCCAGCCATTCCTTCTCTTACGCATGACACCTTCTCTCATACTCCATTAAAACTTCTCATCCATAATTCAACCACGGGACCCGCAGTCCCCCTCCGGCAATCTCCACCTTTATTCATTATTTCAACATGTCAAAGAGTTGTTGAAGTTTTTATATTTTCTTATTTTTACTATATAAATATATTCCAATTTTCATATTTAGATTGTTTTTCTGTTAAAGGATATGTGAATGGAACTCATGGAGTATTAATACATGGTCTATGGATAACATATAAAAAAAAACATTCGAAAATAATTTGAATTTTTTTATTAATAGATTTTCTTTTAGAATTCAAAAAATTATAAGATAATGCTATATTTTGAGAGTGTTTAAGTGATTAATTTCTTTTAAATTTTATAATGTTTATTTATAATGTATTGAATTTTGTATACTTTAAATACAATTTTTATTTAATAATATTATTTGGTTTCTATCGATGACTACATTGTGTGTCATATAATAAATATTTACCGTCAAACTAAATAAAAACAAATAATAGAAAATAACTATATATAATAAGAATTAAAGCCACTTTATTTTACACTAGCTGCGGCCCTTATAATAGCAAGCGCCATAGCTACTATTTTCTTTTTTAAAAAAAAACAATTATTTATGACACTTCTTTAAAGAAGTACTATAAGAGGGGTATCACTAAATCCATCTTTTGTTGTAGTGAGGCCAGCATATAAATCATTGTTCTCAATTTATCTATCCCTTTATTATTTACATTTCAAGTTGGCAAAAAAAAAAATCTTTACATTTCAATAACGTCTATTTTATTCTATGTTTCTGTTTTAAAACTGTGTTTCAAGTCTTTACCATTTCAGTCATAAGATAGTCTTTAATAAAACAAAATCAAGTTTCAATTACCAATTGAGAAAATTGGTCGAGCATTCTTGAAAAGAGTTTCTGATATTGGATTTTTGCGCGATTCACCCCCCTGTACGTGTGTATTTTTTTCTAGGATAATTAAGGTCCGAACATATAAATAAGTGAAACTTGGTTACTATTCATGTAAAACTATGTGATTATATAAATTTGTATTATAACCCATTAAAGATTTATCTCAATATATTTATAGATTATACTCCCCCGGTCCGCAAATATATACTTTAAAATTGAGAATTGGTCTGTCCCAAAATATAAGCTTCATTTCAGTTGTGCCTCAATATTTATTGCTTTTTTCTCAATTTTACCATTGTGGACTGTGTGTGTTTGTGTACTGTATTTTTTCTTAAACCGGTGATTTTGTGTGAAATGCATTAATTAAGAAGACATATGAGATTTATATTTAGGATTGAGGGTATAGTTGGACAAAATATATATTACTTACATATTGTTGATTTTAACTACTTTTAACTACTTTCTTGAAAGAAAAATAGTTATTTGAAGTTTATATTTTGGGGACGAGGGGAGTATATAACAAGAATTTAGAGTACATAATTTTTACATATTTATTATAAATTATTGTAGAAATAGTATTTAATATATTAAAAATAAGTAATACTATGTTTATATATATTATATTACCAAATAAAATGTTCTACACGTTACCAAAAAGTTGTTGGTTGATTGAGGTGGTAAGAGGTCTCACACCTTAACACTACAAAAAAACAGGGAATTAGAGACGGAATTTAGCGACGGAAATTCCGTCGCTAAAAATATTAGCGACGGAATTTCCGTCGCTAATTCCGTCTCTAATCAGTTAGCGACGGATTAACGACGGAAAATGGTCCGTCCCTAAAAAGGGCGTTACTAATTCTGTTAGCGACGGAATTTCAATTCCGTCGCAAATTTAGAGACGGATTAGCGACGGAAATTCCGTCTCTAATCTGCGACGGAAAATTCCGTCTCTAATGATTAATTCCGTCGCTAATTTTTGAGACGGATTTAGCGACGGAAATTCCGTCGCTAATTTCAGAGACGGATTTAACGACGGAATTTCCGTCGCTAAGTTTGCGACGGATTTAGCGACAGAAATTCCGTCGCTAATTTCAGAGACGGATTTAGCGACAGAAGTTCCGTCGCTAAGTTTGCGACGGATTTAGCGACGGAAATTCCGTCGCTAAATTTTGAGACGGAATTAGCGACGGAAATTCCGTCGCTAATCTGTCACAACGTAATTAAAAAAATAAGTCTGTTATTAATTTTGGAGACGGAATTAGCGACGGAATTTCCGTCGCTAAATTTTGAGACGGATTAGCGACGGAATTTCCGTCTCTAATTTGTCAAAAGATTAAGAAAACATAATTCCATTATTAATTTCTGAGACGGATTAGCGACGGAATTTCTGTCTCTAATTTGTCCAAGATTAGTGACGGAATTTCCATCCCTAATCCGTCACAAGATTAAAAAAAATTAATTCTATTTTTAATTTATGAGATGAATTAGTAACGGAATTTCCGTCGCTAATCCGTTGCAAAGTGAATTTTTTTTTTAAAAATAATAATTTAATTTTATGACAGAATTTTTAAAAAAACCGGCTTTAAGCTTTTTAAATTTTCTCTCTCCAATTAAATTTTTTGTTAGTGGTTAATTTGAATTTAACGGTAAGTCAAGTTGAATAACCTATAATGGTTAAAGAACTGAAAATGAAATTAAACTGATTGCAAATAAAATCAAATTGAAACCCAGTTTGACAATTATATTAAGTTAACAACTACAAAACAATAAAAGTACTAAAGTGAAAATGTATATAATATATCAAATAAACCACACAAATATTAAATATAGTCAAACAACCTAGTAACCACCCTATCCTATGGTGGGCTATCATCAGTGGTATGAGCTTCAGGGTTTAAATTGTTGACAGCCGCAGATAGTTTTTGCTCAAGTGCTTCCAACCTAGTTAAGATAATTTCATTCTGTTGCTTAAGATTGTTATTCTCCTGTCTAAGCTGTGTGACAACATTGTCAATTTCAGGTCGGAGCATTGTGTTGATGGAAGAAGACTTATAGGATGAGGAATCAACATCTTTAGCCTCAGATCCTAAGCCAAATATGCGACCCTTCTTGTTCTTACCACCTGCAGCCTCTAAATATAGGTTCAGCTCTTCTTCATCTAACTGATTTGATTGCACATCACTCAGAGAATCTGTATTAGAACTTCTAGATGCCTTGATTCTCATGTAATACTCCTATATATTAAAGAAAATAATGAGTACAAAAAGTCAAAAGATATGAACAAATATAAAATAAAGGACAGTATGCAATCACTAAAATGAATTTGATTACTCAAATTAACACAACAATAACAAGAAATCAAAAAGCCACTCCTCAAAAACCAAGTATAAGAAGAGAAGGCCCAACAACTCACTACTTCATGATGGCCTAACATATAAAAGGCACATCCTTAAGGTATCATGAGATATCCTATACGTGTCAAAGTAGCATATCATTGAATAGCAGCAATTTTTCAACCAAAAAAAAAATAGCAGCAATGAGCATACAAGGAAAGTCATGGAATTAAATTCAGCAGGTGATATTAAGGGTCTCCAAGCCATTTATCTCGTGCCCCCTTTTACTTTCTTTCTATTGGACCACTTCATGTCTACTTCTACACACCGTATCATTTCCTTCTGTTCTTTCTTCAATTTGTTATTCACCACTTTGGTAACCAGTTTTCACAGATAGATCATTATATAAATAGGAATAAATAGATCATTATATAGTACATGTACAGTGGTTATATATCTTGTGATGAATAGGAATAAATAGAAACGAATCAGGGGGTTAATATAGATTAAATTCAGCAAGGAAAGTCATGGAATTACCATAAATTTGGTGCTCTATTATAAACACATGATATGCACAGTAGCTAAACGAAATTCTGAACCAATGAACCATTAATTCATCAATCATTAACACCTCATGAACATAAATTCTGCACAAATAATATTTGAAGGATTATTCAGCCTTGACTTCCTTTAAACATCACAATTGCTAATTAACCTTTCTACTCTATTCCATTCACTGAATTGAATGAATCCTTGTGACAATACCTCCAAAGAATCACAGTGTAATGAATCAAAAGAAATCAGTATGGGGATTCATAATCAATCAACCAACATCAGCCATGCAGGTTCATTTCAGCTGTCGCTCTGTGTGCTGCGAGAAAATTTTGTATTTAATAGAAATATGAAAGGAATGAGAAAAATATGAGCGGGGAAAATCCACACTGGGGCTTTGGTTAGTATGTATCAAAGAATTTATACTAGGCTTTGCTGTCTTACTACCGTGCCCCATCATAGTCTCGTGTGTGTGGGTCTCTCTCTCATATATATATATATATAATCTCTTCTGTAGTATTACTTTGGTGGTTCTGGTTCACATGCAGCAAAGTCATGCAATGGTTGAACCTTAATTTAGCAAAACCCATGAATGAATTCTTATTTTTTGCCCCAACCCATGAGTGTAAGTTGAAGCACAAATGTCTATCTAGTTGTATCTAGCTTTATCAACCTCAACAACAGATACTAATGAGCAAACAACAAAGCCAGATGTTTGAAGCTTAAACAACTGGGAATAGAACTGCAATGAGAATACTTCTGTTCCAGGGAGATGCAACAAGCAAAGCAAGAAGCGATGTCTCCTAATAGGCTTCCTGAGGTAAATAGAATACGAGTAACTAATAAATGAGTTTATTGACCAAAAGAATCTAAGCCATCTTCACGTCTAATAAAAAGAAGCGGGAGAACTTATAAATATCAAGACTTAAACACTATAACAAGCTAGGCCTCCGGCCGTCAACTCAAATCCAGTGGACAACACTATAACAAGTGTATACTTACAGATACTTCAGCCGACCTCTGATCCACAAATTCGCCAGTTTTCTCATCATAATGTGTCTTTGTAAAAAAATTTGGAAAGGTGGCATCAATTGTCAAAAAGCAAATTTGGAAAGAAAAGAAGAAAGGTGGGCGAAATTAAAAAAAAAAATCAAACTCATATCACAAGTTGGAAAGAAAAGAAGAGGCAACCACAACTTGACAAAAAAGTAAGCAGCCAATTTGGAAAGAAAAGAAGAGGTAGCTGGACCCTTTAAGTAAGTAAAAGAGGGGGGGGAAGAAAAGAGAAGTGATCACCGTCTTTTGCAATTGAGGCACAAAGTAGAACAACTTAATATGTGGTCTAGAGACACAAGTAGAACAACTTAATATATTGCAACAAAACTTCCAGCATGTATTATGGGCTATTAGTCACAATAGCTTAAACTTGCAAAATTATCAACACATAACATAAATGAAAGTAGCGTCTAAAATGATTTAAGCATTCTACAATAAAAGATACGTATATACACACATACCTTTTTTGTCTGGTTTCCTCTTCCTTTTCTGTTAATTCCTACGCTGTATTGATATCACTCTGTGGGAGAACAGATTAAGACATAAGCTAGTCAATTAAATGAAAAAGCCACAAACTTTATAGCACATGAAACTTAAGACCTAATGTTATCAATAAAATATTTCACATGGCCGGCTCTTTCTCTCTCTCTCTGTTGGTTCCACTTTGAAAGTGACAATTAAAAGTTGTGAACATCACTCACAGACACAACACTCACACTAACCCAGGAACACACGCTATATATGCATGAATCATGATGGTAATGGACCACCTAAAAGTTGAATCCACATAGCTTTTTTATTTTCAGGCAGAGAGAAGGCAACACACACACACACACACACATATATATATATATCCCTACTTTAGCTTCCAATTTATAGTTTACAAGATTCTTTTAATTTGTTCTTATATATGACTATTCCTAGTATTATACATGTGAGAATGAGAAAGGTGTTAAGTGAGGGAAAACTCTTTTGGTGGCCATAGTATGCGTGTTAGTTTAGTTATTTATTAGACTAACACGAAAGAGGTGAAGTGGGGTGGGAAGGTGAATATTTAAGGGGGGTTGCATTTAAGTGAGTGGAGAAAGTATTATAAATCACAACAATAATGGAAGGTAGGGGAAGTTAGTTACTGATATGGAAACTGAATTGACAAGAGTGAGTGGAGTAAGTTGGCAGGGGGGGACTCCTTCTTGAACCCTTTTATTTCTTTACCAAACACTGTTACTTCACAGTGTAACTCTCAGGGCGACCTTTATATATCTTAGCTTCATCAACTACTGCTATATATCTCAGATCTGTTAGATATGAATTGAATATTGATGTTTTATTTAATTCATCATCATCAGACACCAACCCCTGCAAAACCGTCCCTTTCCAATAGAGTATTCATTCAAAAGTAGTCAATACCTTGTGAAAAAATTCCCATTATCATATCAAAAATGCAAAGATGCCCTGTTCATATCATACTACATATGCTATAACCCATTCAATTCAATTATGAGTCAGAACTTAAGCAAATGCTTGCAATTATAAGACACAAAGAAATGAAAGGAAGATGCAATGTTTTTACAGTAAAATGAAGACAAAAAAGAAGCTTTAGCCCTTGAAGAAAATAGCGACAGAAAAAACAAAATAGAGGAGTAAGTATATAATCACTAGCCTGAATTTCTCTTGGCTGCGGAAGTCGCGAGGGAGTGAGCAATAGAGAGAAAACCACCTTCAACCCTCCAAGAAACGAGCTTGAAGACGAAGAAGCCACTGCATATCGGACAAGCAGATGGAAGTCCCAGAAGGCGAAGCTTGGGGTTTTGGGTGGAGCAAATCGAACTAAGACACAAAGAAATGAAAGGAAGATGCAATGTTTTTACAGTAAAATGAAGACAAAAAGAAGCTTTAGCCCTTCAAGAAAATAGCGACAGAAAAAACAAAATAGAGGAGTAAGTATATAATCACTAGCCTGAATTTCTCTTGGCTGCGGAAGTCGCGAGGGAGTGAGCAATAGAGAGAAAACCACCTTCAACCCTCCAAGAAACGACCTTGAAGACGAAGAAGCCACTGCATATCGGACAAGCAGATGGAAGTCCCAGAAGGCGAAGCTTGGGGTTTTGGGTGGAGCAAATCGAACTAAGAGAATCGGATGAAAGTCGAAGAAGATGAAGCTTGCCTTTTTTGGAGTAGCAAATCGAACTCAGACAAGGTGGAGATCGGGGTTTTGGAACGAAATGCTGAGGCTGATTGGGGTTGAAGAAGGTTGAAGAAGGTGAAGATTGGGGTATTGTTGGGGAGCCGCAGGAGGAGTGCAGAGGAAGAGTTTCAAGTGAGGGAAAATGGAGGGTTTTGCAAAATTTGGGGAAATTATGTAAACTAATGAAATAAATGGAGGGAAACGTTTTTGCGCCATGGAATTTCAGCAACATCTATTAAAAACTATGTTGGCAAAAAAAAACATCTATAGACACTAATGAAATAGATTTTTTAATATAAGACTATAACTTTAATAATATAATTTCAATAAATTTAAGAAAAATAGCGTGAATCACATAACAATGATGTTATTAACTCTAAATTAAATTGGTTAGAGTTATGGTTCTAATTTTCATTTTTTACTCATTAAATTTTTTTTATTTTATTTTTCTAAATTATAGTGAATTTTCAAATTGTATAACTTAAATATTGAGAGTCTTAGTCTAAAATATAATAACTCATTATAGTGAATTTTCAAATTGTACTTTGACTAATTATTTGCTTTGGCCTATTGGCTACCACTCTAATCCTACTTATTAGTCTCAATTAACAAATCAAATGAATATTTAACATTGAACTAAACAAACCAGCTGAGGAAGAGAGAGTTTGAGAGAGGAGAGCTGCAATGGCTGACGGAGAAGGGGGAGACGGTGACTCAATGATTCTAAGAGAGAGGAGAGCTGTGACCGCCGATGAAGAGAGGAGAAGTCGGTGACCTTGTGAGGTTGAACAAGTGACTAAGAGGAAGAACCAGAGACAGTAGATCCATGCTGGAATGAGAGAGCCATAGAAATTAAGGAGAAGTCGCCAACTTACAACATAAGAAAAAAAATTACATTTTCTAAATTTTAGACTAGAATTTTATTTTGAAATAGATTGGCCAAGTTACAAGATTGAACTTTTTTTTGATACAATTGCAAGATTGCACTTATGTTGTAAATCAAATGAGTATTTAATTACACATTCATATAATATATGTAATAGTGATTATTTACATGTTTTTATGTAGTATTTGAAATGGTAAAATACATTATTGCAATTTGTCACAAATTCAATGTTTTATAAATAAAATACTATGCTTTGCATAAAACTCAAATAAACAAGTTATGATGTCTATACTTTGTAAATTATATCATGAGTTGTTATAAATTTTAACTTTTATATATTACTATCATTTGTTTGTATTTTTGTTTAATTTTTATCTATGGATTTCATAACTATATATAGCTTCCAAAACAACTATTGTATTCTTATTTTGTTAAAGAAATCATATTAGTAACACTAATAAATGAGTGTATGAATAAATTGATTAGCAGTATAATTAATTTCACGAAATTAGCACTACAATTATTCTTTATTCATTTATCATCTTAATTTCTAAAAGAGAGTAGTTTATATATTATTTCATTGTTTGTTTAGCTAATACAAAGTCACATGACGACGCCATTTTTATGATATACGAATGTGTTTCATAAGAATTCATCTCCATGACGTTTCAACAAGTTTTACATAATTATATTATCATTTATTCTTTACATGGTGAATATTTGAAATTTTCAGATTTGCAACGGATTTAGTGACGAAACTTATAGATAGAACAATTTTTGTCTCTAATTTCTGTCAAAAAACAAGATTAAATTATCCCTTAAATTAGTAACGGAATTTGTGACACAATAATGACGGAATATCCACGGAATTGGTGACGGAATTTAGAGACGGAATCGTAGACAGATCAGAGACGGAAATTAGAGACGGAATAATTCCGTCTCTAATCCGTCCCTAACTAAATTTAGAGACGGAAATTAGCGACGAAATTATTCCATCTCTAAATTCCGTCTCTAATCCGTCTCAGATTCCGTCGCTAAGGTTTTAGAGACGGAAATTAGCGACGGAATTATTCCGTCTCTAATCCGTCTCTAATCCGTGTCAGATTCCGTCGCTAAGGTTTTAGAGACGGAATTTAGCGACGGAATTATTCCGTCTCTAAATCCCGTCTCTAATCCGTCTCAGATTCCGTCGCTAAGGTTTTAGAGACGGAATTTAGCGACGGAATTATTCCGTCTCTAAATTCCGTCTCTATTCCGTCTCTAAAATTAGAGACGGAATCAGAGACGGATTAGAGACGGAATAGCGACGGAATTAATTCCGTCGCTAAATTCCGTCTCTAATTCCCTGTTTTTTTGTAGTGTAAGAAAGAGAACACAAGTTTAAATTTCAAGAAATGCACTTGTTCAGATATGTGAAAACTCTTTGCCCATTAAGTCTTGAAAGGGATTATACTCTTGACCAAATAAAAAATAATAATATTCTACACATTCCATCTCTACCGACAAGTTTTTTTTTTTGTTCGAATTTACCGAGAAGTATTGCATGCTTTGACTTTTAGAGTCCACTATATTTACGAGTCATTAAATATAACGCGTATGGGTTGTTAAATGTCATCCATCCAGATATAACGTGTCTGGGTTGTTAAACGTCATTGATAAATCCCAGATTTAATATATTTTATCCCATTTTATTCATTTATTTTGAGGATTATTTCAGATTAATTTGGATTTATTAGATAATATTTTTATTATTAGTCAATTTTGGGAAATAATATAAATATGAATTGATTATGATATTATTGAGCTTAAATTGTTAATATTTTAATTGCTATCTTGTGATTGGATATTATTTTCAAATATATGATAAAACATGATTTTATTTGATTCTTGTACGACAAGGAAAAGCATATTAGAAGATCCTACGGTGCAGAATTTTTCTTGGAAGCTAAAAAAGAATCCAATGATGGAATTTTATTGGGCTTTTGGAATTTTAATGGACTCAAATTTGACTCCAAAACTCCCTCTCACTACCTTAAACTGAACCTAGCCACCACATAATGGGGAGATCAAGCTGAGACGAGGTACAGAGGGACGTGCCATCACAACATTTATTTTTGTTATTCAGTTAGTATAATATTTTATAATGAATTTTTTATATATATAATCAATCTATAAATAATTCTATATTGTACTTTTTAACGGATTAAACATAGGTTAAATAATTTATTTGGATTATTGGACGTATTCTTGAGGTTTTATTCAGTTTATATTTTTTTGAGATGATGATTTAAAATTTAGCCATTTTATGTTCTAAACTTAAAATTTTATGTAAGGGAAGGAAATTAATTATAATCAATTATTTGAAGAGGTTATTTGAGTTAAGAAAAATATATAGATTAATAATTGGGATTTTAGTGTGAAACTGGAATTTTTTAGAGTAATTATTTCAAAACTTTAAAATTATAGAATTAAGTAAAGTAAATTAATTTTTCTAATAACTCAAAGAGTTATTAATGAATAATAAATTGAGTGTTTTAGATTAATTTTTGGTGTGTATTTGAGCTCTTGGATTAAGAGCATGTTATTATAATTTTGCTTTGGCGAGAGGTAACCACTTTCTACTTGTTAAGTGTGTTGGTATGATGTTTGTGACTATTTTGTAAAATAATTTTGATATTTGAAAATGGTATACTGATATTTATTAGATATTTCAATGAGTAAAGGTTTATTGTGATTGAGAAAGTTATCATTATATCGTGAAGTATTTTAATATAAACTTGCCTTGTGAAATTTTATGATTTGAAATGAAAAATATGTATATATTTATATATGAATATGGAAATATTGGGAAAATCCCATTGAAATAATTATTGATAATCATTTTGATGGGTTTGGGATGAGATGGAGTAAGTTATTTTACCACGTGGTATAGCCTCCATTGGTGCATGATGGTTGGCTTTCTATTGTCCCACCAATTCAATGAGGTACTGCCCCACCAGTTCAATGAGGGGCTGCAATACCCCACTAGTTTAATGAGGGGAAAGACCCATGGTCCGAGTACGTGCTCTGTGGATTTGGTCAATCCTCATCATGTGACCGGTGAGCTTTTTAGTTGAACAATGACACGGATAGTAACTTAGCCCATGGGTCTAGTCAGTGGAAATAAGGTGGTTTGGTTGGATTTATGGGAGGCAAATGAGAATTTTAATATGAGATTTGATATATAGAAATGTTGATATATAATTCTTAATGTTAGATTTGTGTATAAAACTGAATTTTTGTCAATTATATCTCTAATAATTTGTTATATAAACTGTTCCACTTGGCGCTTCATAAACACATGTCAACATGTGTAATGAGTCGGATAACTAGTAACTGAGGCTTTTGTCTCACCCCGTCAATTTAACATTTTCTTGTTGATATTTCCCCTGCTGGGACGTTGGAGGAGCTCCTGAGGCATAGATATATCTCTATATATATATATCCGTATATAGTCTCTTGTGGTTTATTATATGTTGAAATGGATGTATATTGCCACTCATAGGGCCCGCATTTTGTAAACTCTAATTCGACTGCATAATTTGATTATCGTACTTTATTTGGATATTATAGAAAGCTAGATGACTTTAGTTTTAAAATGGAAATTTTTTGTATGATCACAGTATCATGAATTTTTACCATGATTAATATTTGAAAGATGGACTGTAATATTTTCTTTGTAGGGACTTAAATCCTTTATTATCATGGTAGAGTTTTCAAATGGTTAGTTGAATTATTTTCTACCATGGTAATCTTTTGAAAGATGAATTGTAATCTTTTTATTACCATAGTCACTACAAAAAACTATGATTTAGTAGCTGTTAAAAGTGAGTATTTGTAGCGGTTTTAACCTCTACTAACATAATTAGTAGTGGTTCAATAAATCGCAACTAAATCCACTGTTGCAAGTAAATTTGTAGCAGTTATAAATAACCGCTACTCAAAGGGAACAAACCGCTACTATATTCATAGCGGTTAATAATCACCGCTACAAAATTAAAGATCTGAGGAACCTTTCTTACTAATTTGTAGCGGTTATGTAACCGCTACAAATTGCAGAAACTTATAGTGATAAATAACAGCTACAAAATTAAATATAAAAATCATAGGAATATTCAGTAGTGGTTAATTAACCGCTACAAAATAGAATTTAAAATTGGTGGGAATCATTAGTAGCGGTTATATAACTACTACAAATTTCACAAAAATTCAATTGTTGCGTGCTGATTTTAAAAATATATTTGCAGCGGTTATAAAACCGCTACAAATTTCAGAAAAATTACAAAAAAAATTTACAATTATCTGTTTCCTTCTTGTTAATATTAAATTAAATAGTTTATTATTTTAATAGTTTAGCTAATTTAATTAGCTTATTATTCATGAGTTTAGGTCATTTATAATTTTAAAGGAATGATTTAATTAAATTAGATAAGTTTGAAAATTGTATGGATAATATTATTGGGGATAAGTAGATAATAAGGAACCATTATGTTGACCGCTTTAATGTGAATATGATTATGTAAATAAATATCTGAAAAAAAAATAATGAGAATAAATATCATGTGAAAGAAAAACAGTATAATAAATAATTTAAGAATTTATTACCATATTTGATCACTGTGTTAAGCTCCTCGGCTCATAGAAAAAAAAAGTTGAAAGTGAGAGAAGATGAAAAAGAGGTAAGGTGGAAAGAAAAGAGGGGGTGTTTGAAATGAGATGTGGTTAGGGTATTTATAGGTATCAGCATGGAACTTGTAGCGGTTAGTGTCACGTGGTTGTAGCGGTTTTATTTTTGTAGCGGTTTTTTAACCGCTACAAACATTTTTTAAATTTTTTTAAAATTTTTTTTGGAAAAAGCAAAAACATAATTTGTTTTAAAATAAAAATATAATTTGTTTGATCAGTCATCCACGCCATCCCTACAAAAATTGTATAAAAAGATTGTTAGCGATGTGTTTTTTGTTGAAAAAATGTAATTAAAATGATATGAATTTAAAAAGCGAACCGAACTATAGGTAAATTGTGATTGCCTTCAAGGAAGAAGTTTTCAAAATTGGCAGGCTGAAACGGCTCACTCTCGTAGGTTATGTTATCACCATCACCCATGTCGTAAAGGTCTTGAGGCTTTAAATGAACAACCATGTGCCAATCCCTGTCTCTCGTCTTCAACATAATAAATCTGGTGTGCCTCTGAGGCAAGAATATACGGCTCATCATCTTAAGAATGACCAATGTGAATTGGCGCAAGAAATTATTGATGTGATGCCTAAGTCGTCAGTTGTGAGTCCCCGGGAAGTAGTGGTATTTGCCCACAAACACTTGAATAGCGTAACACTGAAACGACCTTGGTAATTAAGTTCCACAACATTAAGAAGCTTTTAATAGTAAGGGACGCCTCCGAACTGCATAGTGGCATCACTGCTACTCGCATAACTTCTTGTCCCAAAGGTGCCATAAACACCCAAATTTTGATTTTGCAATCCTTGATCACGTGAAACCGTGCAAAACTTGAAACCATTGACATTGTAATTTGTAAACCTTTTTGCATGATCAAGAGGGCTGATTTCGAGAGCTCTGAAATCTAGTGAGTGTGAGTTGTGGTCATTTAGTATTCTGCACGCAAACCAGCTTGGGAATTCTCTGTGGACCTTTTTGTCAACTTCAAGGATGTTTGTGTACGGATCCTGAGTTGACACTTAACATGACTTTTGAATTCCCTGCAATTAATCATGGGAATGAGATAGTGAAATGAAAGTGAAAAATGTTACGAAAGATAGTGTACAATTCTTACTGTATGAAAGGTTCAACTTGAGTGCAATTAATCAAGACATATATATGTGCTTGCAACTTCTCAGTTGCCGTTAGTTTGAAGTTCTCAGTTCCTCTAACTGGTTTACCAACACAAGGGATAAATTCTGCTAATGTTGCCGTGGGTTCAGGACAATCTTCTACACAAGGTGGTCAATTGAAGGCGGTCTCAATGTCATCAAAGTACCTTGTGTAACACCCTGCTTTTAAACACGTGATTATAACTCGATATTAGGTAATTAAATTAGATTAGAGACCGTCGTATGGTTTAAAACTCATTTAAACTTCCCTCTAGTAGTAGGGACTTTACGAAATTTTCAAAACTTCATTCCTCTTCCAGTCTCAAGTTCAATTTATCGAATATAATCACCTGCGCAGTTTATATACATTTACGAATAACAGAGTGTATACCCAAACTCCCGGCAACCCCCGGGTTCACTACATACCTAGAATTCCAAATCCTGTTTAGGGATTACAACCAAGTATTTCAAACTATATACATCTCCAAAACATAATACAGTAATCCCTATCCAAAATGAATAAACCAACAAAACTATACTAATGTCCCTAAGAAACTCTAACCACTTCGGGTCACGCGCTTCTCCTTGGAGCCAGTCGCCCTGTCTGAAAGGTTAGTTTAAAGGAAAGAATGAGATTCTAAAGAATCCCAGTAGTAACTAAGCATTTATACCACACATAAGTACATAGCATGTAAGTAAATCATCATACAGCAGCAACACATATCACACTCCAGCCTCCTCCCCTTTCTCCGCCGGGAAGGCACACTGCCTAACCCGAACCGTTGTTAGCTACTCAGGGACTATTGGCGTGGCAGTGCATCCATATAGCCTTATAGCACATAGCTATCCGGCTTCACAAACGGCTCGTCAGCCTCACAAATAGCCTTTCGGCTCATAACCGACCTTTCGGCCCACAATCAGCCTCTCGGCTTTCATGTCACATAATCACACCTCATCCTCATCCCCTTTCTCCGCCGGAAAGACACACAGTCTTTATCCGAACCGTTGTTAGCTACTCAGGGACTATTGGACTGACGGTGCTCACATATATCCACATAAGTCGCAGCATACGAACTTATCGCAAAGCAATGAAAATACACACATACGATGCATCACAAATGGTACGAAAGAAAAGTCACTACCTGATCCTTTCCTGATGTCTCTGGGCACAGTAGGCTCACGAGGATAGCAGATATCAAATCCTATAATCAAAATAGGGACATTTGGTTAATTTCCTTTTCCAAGTTCTTACTTCAATAACACTCTAAGTTGGTATTCATTCGGACTCTTTAGATAGCCATAATATGCCTAAACATATGCCTAAAGGGTTGGGATAACTATCCCCAAAGATCCCTCTTTAGAAAGCTAAGATCTGATTTTTGGACCCCTCACTCGCACCCCTCACTCGAGCACAGAAGGCCGTGCTCGAGCACAACTCCCCCTCACTCGTGAGTGAGACGCAGGAAGTGCTTGCCCGAGAGCAACTCCCGCGACCAACCTACACTCTCACTCGAGCACAAAAGGCTGTGCTCGAGCAGAGATCCCGAGCACACTCGAGAACCACGGAAGTGAGGCCTACGAGTGACAACCCGAGAGCATCTCTTAACCTCTTCTTCTCCAACACTCGAGCACAAACACCTGTGCTCGAGCACTGCCCCTCAGTGCTCGCGAGCACAAGGCAGCGAGTGTCTGCCCGAGAGCACCCCAACTCCCAGACCACAGATTCACTCGAGCACAACACCTGTGCTCGAGTGATCTCCCAATGCTCGCGAGTGCCAGGCGCACTCTTAGCAATCACTCACGAGTGATATCCTGAGACACTCACCCGCAGCACCAAAAAGGCACCCTCACTCGAGCACAAACATGCTCACTCGAGCATGTTCTTCCTGTGCTCGAGTGAGTTCTTCTCTCACTCGAGAATTCACACCAGATACCCAAAACGCAGAAACTGACATGGTTTACCAGAATTCACCAAATGAATTCCAATGGTTCCCTAACTCATACCATTACTCATTCTCTCATATATCATCACAAGGAACCCATTGACAACCATAAACAACCCGAATTTCCACTCAACAACAAGATCTCATCTCTAAACCATAAATCCACCAAAACCACAACTTAACACATTTCCCTTATTCAACTTCAAATCAATTTCTAATCACTCCCAAGTGTCAAAACTGACCAAATGAACAGTGACACTCTCATCAAAGACTATCCTTCATTTAACATCATAATTAGGTCAAATTTCCAGAATTTTCATTGATCATGAAAACATCCTAACATATATACCACAATTCCTCAAAAGCCTACCTCTTTCACTTGCTGATTTCAGAACTTGGATTCCTCCACTTTCAAAATCCCTCACTTTGCCACACACCACCAATCACAAGTCTGAAAACATGGAAGTAGAGCTCTTAACCTTTTGAACAATATCAATAAATAGTGTTTGAGCTTATAAGGTCATTTACCTATCTTAATTTCAGACTCTTCCTTTCTCTTTCTTGCCAAGCTCGCCGGAAATGGAGGAAAATGGAGAGAGAAATGAGTTGGTGAGATATGATCATTTGCTTCTCTTTTCCCCATGCATACCAACGAGTTGAAGGAAGAGAGAAGAGTGTTTGAAAACTTTGACTCATCCAATGGTCCAAAGCTTGCCACTTGGCATCATCTTACTCTTCCCACAATGCTTTCACCTAAGCTTGCTTGCATCAAATTCCACCCCTTGGTCTTTCAATCTCAACCATTGATCTTGATTACTAAGGGGTTTTTCTCATCATTAGCTAACCAGACAGTTGGTAAATTTACCGTTTTACCCCTGATTGGTTCTTGACTCATGAAATCATCACTAATCATCCTTATATCATAACACACAACATATACTTCAAATATGCTTAATTAACATTAATTACATCATTTGAAGCTACTAATCCTTGATTACAAATCAGGATATTACAATTCTCCCCCCGAAAATTTAATTTCGTCCTCGAAATTGTTACATTACTTGAGTCATAAACTCCGGATATCTTCTCTGCAGATCTTCCTCCGCTTCCCAAGTTGCCTCGCTCGGAGTCATTCCCTTCCAGACCACCTTCACATATGGAATGCTTCGGTGTCTGAGCCGTCGCTCCTCCCGGTCAATGATCTGCTCTGGCTCCACCGCATATGTGAAGTTGTCTTGAAGCTCAACATTCTCATACTCAACTATGTGGGATGGGTCTGGTTGATACTTCTTCAGTTGGGAAACGTGAAACACGTCATGAAGTTTGCTCAAACTTGGGGGTAGCGCTACTCGGTATGCGACAGGCCCAATCCTCTCAAGGATCTCAAAAGGACCTATATACCTCGGGCTTAGCTTCTTCCTCTTGATAGCTCGCCCAACGCCCGTAACTGGTGATACTTTCAAGAACACATGATCCCCAGCCTCAAACTCTAGAGGTCGTCTCCTCTTGTCAGCATAGCTTTTCTGTCGACTCTGCGCTGCAAGTAACCTCCTTCGAATAATCTGAATCTGTGCTGAGGTCTGATCAACCAAATCTGGTCCGTATAACTTCCTTTCGGATAGCTCGTTCCAACACAAAGGCGATTGACACCGTCTTCCATACAATGCTTCATACGGAGCCATCTGAATGCTCGCATGATAGCTATTGTTGTAGGCAAATTCCGCTAGTGGAAGAAAGCGATCCCAACTTCCTTTAAAGTCGAGAACACAGGCTCGCAACATGTCTTCCAGCGTCTGGATTGTCCTTTCTGACTGCCCATCCGTCTGTGGATGATAAGCCGTGCTAAATCTCAATTGAGTTCCCAAAGCTTTATGCAATGCTTTCCAGAACCTCGAAGTAAATCGTGGGTCTCGATCAGAAATGATATTCTTAGGAACACCATGGAGTTTCACGATCTCACGAACATAAATCTCTGCTAGTTTGTCAGGAGAATAACCAGCATTGATTGGTATGAAGTGCGCCGACTTCGTTAATCGATCCACAATTACCCAGATCGCATCGTAATTTCTGATCTTGGGCAATCCCGTCACAAGGTCCATAGTCACACTTTCCCATTTCCATTCGGGAATCTCAGGACTCTGGAGCAAACCAGGTGGTCTTTGGTGCTCGATCTTCACTTTCTGACAAGTGAGGCATCTCGCCACATACTTGGTCACATCACTCTTCAAACCCGGCCACCAATACACAGATTTCAGGTTATGGTACATCTTGGTCATACCAGGATGAAGAGTGTACTGGCTCTTATGCGCCTCATCTAGAATCTTTTGTCGCAACTCCGCCTTGAGTGGAACGCAGACTCTATTCTGATAGCGAACCAATCCTCTAGGCGACAATTCATAACCCGGGACTTCTCCCCGTTCAATCCGAATCAGATTTTGCTGTATCCAGTCATCTTGCCTCTGAGCTTCTTCAATCTCAGCTTTTAGATCACTTTCCTCCTGGGAAACAGTGTAATTGGCACAGATGATTTGGTTCGTCAAATTCAAATCACGAAAATCTTCAATCAATTTCTCCTCTCGTATCATCATAGCTGCAACGAGCACAGTCTTTCGACTCAGAGCATCAGCGACTACATTGGCTTTACCCGGATGATATTTGATTTCCAGGTCGTAGTCCTTAAGCAATTCCATCCAACGACGCTGTCTCATATTCAGTTCTTTCTGATCGTATAAATACTTGAGACTCTTGTGGTCGCAGTACAGTTCCACAGTCACACCATACAGGTAATGACGCCAGATTTTCAAAGCAAACACAATGGCCGCAAGCTCCAGATCATGAGTGGGATAATTCAATTCATGAGGTCTGAGCTGTCGAGAGGCGTAGGCCACCACACGTCCCTGCTGCATAAGGACACACCCTAATCCCTGCCCACTGGCATCAGAGTACACAACATATGTCACACTGGGATCGGGCAAAATCAACACAGGTGCCGACGTCAACCTCTCCTTCAGCTCCACAAAACAATTTTCGCATTTATCGTCCCACACAAACGGCTGATCCTTTCTCGTGAGCTTGGTCATCTGCAACGCAATACGAGAGAAATTCTGAATGAATCTCCGATAGTACCCGGCAAGACCCAGAAAACTGCGTACTTCTGCCACAGATTCTGGCCTCTTCCAATCTAGTACTGCTTCCACTTTACTGGGATCCACAGAGACCCCTTCTTGCGAGATAACATGGCCTAGGAATCTCACTTCCGATAGCCAAAATTCGCATTTACTCAACTTCGCGTATAGTTGCTTTCCACACAAAATATTCAATACAATTCTCAGATGATGCTCATGCTCTTCCTTGCTTTTGGAATATATCAGAATGTCATCGATAAACACCACAACAAACTGATCCAGATATTGCCGAAAGATACGGTTCATGTAATCCATGAAAACCGCAGGCGCATTGGTTAGCCCAAATGGCATTACCAAAAACTCATAATGACCATACCGGGTCCTGAAAGCAGTTTTCGGAATATCTTCCACTTTTACTCGCAGCTGATGATACCCTGACCTTAGATCAATCTTTGAGAATACACACGATCCAGAGAGTTGATCCAACAAGTCATCGATCCGGGGAAGTGGGTACTTGTTCTTAATAGTAACCTTGTTCAATTCCCTGTAATCGATACACAACCGAAAGCTTCCATCCTTCTTCTTTACAAATAGCACTGGAGCTCCCCAAGGCGACACACTGGGTCTAATGAACCCTTTCTCAAGCAAATCTTCTATTTGTTTCTTTAGTTCCGCCATCTCGTTTGGGGCCATACGATATGGGGCTTTCGAAATAGAACCAGCTCCAGGTACAATGTCAATCGGGAACTGAACTTCCCTCTCAGGAGGCAATCCGCTAAGGTCATCCGGAAACACCTCAGGGAATTCATTTACCACGGGTATATTACTCAAGGTTTCCCCAGTTTCCCCCTGAATGGAGAAGAATACCATATACCCCTGGCAACCCTTTTCAATATATCTCTCAGCTTTAGCTGTAGAAAGAAAATTCATACAAGTACCTACAACTTCAGCCCTTTGAGAAACAGGATATACTATCCTCTTATTCCCGCAATCAAGTAACACGTTATTTGCCGTTAACCAATCAAAACCCAAAATAACTTCCAACTGGTAAAGCGGCAAACAAATCAAATCTACAACAGACTGACGCCCTTCCACAGTTATAACACAATTCAGACAAACTTCTGTGGTTAAGGCCTTAACACCCATCGGAGTCGATACTACCAAATCAAATGGTAACTTATGCACATGCATACCCAGGCGTTTTACACAATCATACGCAATAAAGGAATGACTGGCACCCGAGTCGAACAATGCTTGTAATAGATAGCCATTTAGGGAGATTTTACCTTGTATCATCTCAGGAGATCTACGAGCCTCCTCATGGGTCATTGCAAACACTCGACCCTGTGTCTTCGGCCTTTGCTCCACTCGTGGTTGTTGACAATCTCTGGAAAGATGTCCTGGCCGCTTGCAGTTAAAACAAATCATCTTTCCCTGACAATTCTGGCCGTAATGTGATTTGTTACAGCGACGACATTTCCACTCGGTTGCAAATCTCTGAGGTTCACGACCTCCAGGCTGATAGGGCTTCTTATCACCACCCTTGAATGAAGATGATCCTTGGCCTTTACGCTTCTGAGGAACATTACCCTTACTAGGCTCACTGCGGTGGCCAATAGCTTTGTTAGGGTACACCTCTCTCAAGTTGTTTTCCGTGATTCGACATTGCTCCACAGCCTTATTGAACTTCTTAAATCGGTGAGTAACCAATCGCTTCCTCAACTCTCGTCTCAGACCACGAATAAGCATATCTGAGCTCCATTCTCCGTCATCCTTGTACCGGAGATAGGAGGAATACCGGGACAGGCGGATGAATCGGGACAAGTAGTCATCAAAACTCTCCGTGTCCCCTTGCCTGATATTAAGGAATTCTGTCTCCTTTTCAAGCTGAACTGACTTCGGGAAATACTTCTCGTTGAATTCTTGCAAGAACAACTCCCAAGTCAGTGGTGTTTCATTGCTCTTCAATGTTGAGGCGATATTCCGCCACCAACGATCTGCATCCCCTTCGAGCTTGTAGACGGCCAACCGTGGCTTCACTTCATCCGGACATCCGAGAACCTCAAATATCTTTTCCAGACGATTCAGCCAATCTTCTGCCACTTGAGGATCAAACCTCCCTCTGAACGCCGGAGGCAAATGCTTACAGAATCGGGTGACCCAATACTGAAGGTCTTTTTCCTCCCTGGGTGGCATCCCATATGATTCCGGATTCAAGGTAGCACGAGGTGGGGATTCTAGAGGTCGTGCTGATCCCTCAGCAGTATCCTCATGTCGAGTTCCTTCTTGAGTTTCCTCCGGAATGGACTGAACCGGAACTTCTTTATTCTTTGCCTTCTCTGCTCTGAGCTCGTCCCTTAGCTCAGTGATCATGTCCCGCTGATCCTTGATTAGACTCATCAACTCATGCATAGGATCTGGTGGGTTTTCATTATCAACCTCCACCACGGGGTCTACCCGCGGAATTTTGGGGCGTCCTCTGGTTTTCTTCATTCTACAAGCAACTTACCCCATTAATTCAGCAGAGACAGTATGCACATATGGTCACAAAACTTATATGTATCCAAATCATTTAAACATATATGTGCACACATAACAATCATTCACAAACAATCTTTTATCCCTAAACCAACTAAGGGATCTATCCTAGCAAACTCTACCCTTGCCAGGAACTACTGCTCTGATACCAAAATGTAACACCCTGCTTTTAAACACGTGATTATAACTCGATATTAGGTAATTAAATTAGATTAGAGACCGTCGTATGGTTTAAAACTCATTTAAACTTCCCTCTAGTAGTAGGGACTTTACGAAATTTTCAAAACTTCATTCCTCTTCCAGTCTCAAGTTCAATTTATCGAATATAATCACCTGCGCAGTTTATATACATTTACGAATAACAGAGTGTATACCCAAACTCCCGGCAACCCCCGGGTTCACTACATACCTAGAATTCCAAATCCTGTTTAGGGATTACAACCAAGTATTTCAAACTATATACATCTCCAAAACATAATACAGTAATCCCTATCCAAAATGAATAAACCAACAAAACTATACTAATGTCCCTAAGAAACTCTAACCACTTCGGGTCACGCGCTTCTCCTTGGAGCCAGTCGCCCTGTCTGAAAGGTTAGTTTAAAGGAAAGAATGAGATTCTAAAGAATCCCAGTAGTAACTAAGCATTTATACCACACATAAGTACATAGCATGTAAGTAAATCATCATACAGCAGCAACACATATCACACTCCAGCCTCCTCCCCTTTCTCCGCCGGGAAGGCACACTGCCTAACCCGAACCGTTGTTAGCTACTCAGGGACTATTGGCGTGGCAGTGCATCCATATAGCCTTATAGCACATAGCTATCCGGCTTCACAAACGGCTCGTCAGCCTCACAAATAGCCTTTCGGCTCATAACCGACCTTTCGGCCCACAATCAGCCTCTCGGCTTTCATGTCACATAATCACACCTCATCCTCATCCCCTTTCTCCGCCGGAAAGACACACAGTCTTTATCCGAACCGTTGTTAGCTACTCAGGGACTATTGGACTGACGGTGCTCACATATATCCACATAAGTCGCAGCATACGAACTTATCGCAAAGCAATGAAAATACACACATACGATGCATCACAAATGGTACGAAAGAAAAGTCACTACCTGATCCTTTCCTGATGTCTCTGGGCACAGTAGGCTCACGAGGATAGCAGATATCAAATCCTATAATCAAAATAGGGACATTTGGTTAATTTCCTTTTCCAAGTTCTTACTTCAATAACACTCTAAGTTGGTATTCATTCGGACTCTTTAGATAGCCATAATATGCCTAAACATATGCCTAAAGGGTTGGGATAACTATCCCCAAAGATCCCTCTTTAGAAAGCTAAGATCTGATTTTTGGACCCCTCACTCGCACCCCTCACTCGAGCACAGAAGGCCGTGCTCGAGCACAACTCCCCCTCACTCGTGAGTGAGACGCAGGAAGTGCTTGCCCGAGAGCAACTCCCGCGACCAACCTACACTCTCACTCGAGCACAAAAGGCTGTGCTCGAGCAGAGATCCCGAGCACACTCGAGAACCACGGAAGTGAGGCCTACGAGTGACAACCCGAGAGCATCTCTTAACCTCTTCTTCTCCAACACTCGAGCACAAACACCTGTGCTCGAGCACTGCCCCTCAGTGCTCGCGAGCACAAGGCAGCGAGTGTCTGCCCGAGAGCACCCCAACTCCCAGACCACAGATTCACTCGAGCACAACACCTGTGCTCGAGTGATCTCCCAATGCTCGCGAGTGCCAGGCGCACTCTTGGCAATCACTCACGAGTGATATCCTGAGACACTCACCCGCAGCACCAAAAAGGCACCCTCACTCGAGCACAAACATGCTCACTCGAGCATGTTCTTCCTGTGCTCGAGTGAGTTCTTCTCTCACTCGAGAATTCACACCAGATACCCAAAACGCAGAAACTGACATGGTTTACCAGAATTCACCAAATGAATTCCAATGGTTCCCTAACTCATACCATTACTCATTCTCTCATATATCATCACAAGGAACCCATTGACAACCATAAACAACCCGAATTTCCACTCAACAACAAGATCTCATCTCTAAACCATAAATCCACCAAAACCACAACTTAACACATTTCCCTTATTCAACTTCAAATCAATTTCTAATCACTCCCAAGTGTCAAAACTGACCAAATGAACAGTGACACTCTCATCAAAGACTATCCTTCATTTAACATCATAATTAGGTCAAATTTCCAGAATTTTCATTGATCATGAAAACATCCTAACATATATACCACAATTCCTCAAAAGCCTACCTCTTTCACTTGCTGATTTCAGAACTTGGATTCCTCCACTTTCAAAATCCCTCACTTTGCCACACACCACCAATCACAAGTCTGAAAACATGGAAGTAGAGCTCTTAACCTTTTGAACAATATCAATAAATAGTGTTTGAGCTTATAAGGTCATTTACCTATCTTAATTTCAGACTCTTCCTTTCTCTTTCTTGCCAAGCTCGCCGGAAATGGAGGAAAATGGAGAGAGAAATGAGTTGGTGAGATATGATCATTTGCTTCTCTTTTCCCCATGCATACCAACGAGTTGAAGGAAGAGAGAAGAGTGTTTGAAAACTTTGACTCATCCAATGGTCCAAAGCTTGCCACTTGGCATCATCTTACTCTTCCCACAATGCTTTCACCTAAGCTTGCTTGCATCAAATTCCACCCCTTGGTCTTTCAATCTCAACCATTGATCTTGATTACTAAGGGGTTTTTCTCATCATTAGCTAACCAGACAGTTGGTAAATTTACCGTTTTACCCCTGATTGGTTCTTGACTCATGAAATCATCACTAATCATCCTTATATCATAACACACAACATATACTTCAAATATGCTTAATTAACATTAATTACATCATTTGAAGCTACTAATCCTTGATTACAAATCAGGATATTACAATTCTCCCCCCGAAAATTTAATTTCGTCCTCGAAATTGTTACATTACTTGAGTCATAAACTCCGGATATCTTCTCTGCAGATCTTCCTCCGCTTCCCAAGTTGCCTCGCTCGGAGTCATTCCCTTCCAGACCACCTTCACATATGGAATGCTTCGGTGTCTGAGCCGTCGCTCCTCCCGGTCAATGATCTGCTCTGGCTCCACCGCATATGTGAAGTTGTCTTGAAGCTCAACATTCTCATACTCAACTATGTGGGATGGGTCTGGTTGATACTTCTTCAGTTGGGAAACGTGAAACACGTCATGAAGTTTGCTCAAACTTGGGGGTAGCGCTACTCGGTATGCGACAGGCCCAATCCTCTCAAGGATCTCAAAAGGACCTATATACCTCGGGCTTAGCTTCTTCCTCTTGATAGCTCGCCCAACGCCCGTAACTGGTGATACTTTCAAGAACACATGATCCCCAGCCTCAAACTCTAGAGGTCGTCTCCTCTTGTCAGCATAGCTTTTCTGTCGACTCTGCGCTGCAAGTAACCTCCTTCGAATAATCTGAATCTGTGCTGAGGTCTGATCAACCAAATCTGGTCCGTATAACTTCCTTTCGGATAGCTCGTTCCAACACAAAGGCGATTGACACCGTCTTCCATACAATGCTTCATACGGAGCCATCTGAATGCTCGCATGATAGCTATTGTTGTAGGCAAATTCCGCTAGTGGAAGAAAGCGATCCCAACTTCCTTTAAAGTCGAGAACACAGGCTCGCAACATGTCTTCCAGCGTCTGGATTGTCCTTTCTGACTGCCCATCCGTCTGTGGATGATAAGCCGTGCTAAATCTCAATTGAGTTCCCAAAGCTTTATGCAATGCTTTCCAGAACCTCGAAGTAAATCGTGGGTCTCGATCAGAAATGATATTCTTAGGAACACCATGGAGTTTCACGATCTCACGAACATAAATCTCTGCTAGTTTGTCAGGAGAATAACCAGCATTGATTGGTATGAAGTGCGCCGACTTCGTTAATCGATCCACAATTACCCAGATCGCATCGTAATTTCTGATCTTGGGCAATCCCGTCACAAGGTCCATAGTCACACTTTCCCATTTCCATTCGGGAATCTCAGGACTCTGGAGCAAACCAGGTGGTCTTTGGTGCTCGATCTTCACTTTCTGACAAGTGAGGCATCTCGCCACATACTTGGTCACATCACTCTTCAAACCCGGCCACCAATACACAGATTTCAGGTTATGGTACATCTTGGTCATACCAGGATGAAGAGTGTACTGGCTCTTATGCGCCTCATCTAGAATCTTTTGTCGCAACTCCGCCTTGAGTGGAACGCAGACTCTATTCTGATAGCGAACCAATCCTCTAGGCGACAATTCATAACCCGGGACTTCTCCCCGTTCAATCCGAATCAGATTTTGCTGTATCCAGTCATCTTGCCTCTGAGCTTCTTCAATCTCAGCTTTTAGATCACTTTCCTCCTGGGAAACAGTGTAATTGGCACAGATGATTTGGTTCGTCAAATTCAAATCACGAAAATCTTCAATCAATTTCTCCTCTCGTATCATCATAGCTGCAACGAGCACAGTCTTTCGACTCAGAGCATCAGCGACTACATTGGCTTTACCCGGATGATATTTGATTTCCAGGTCGTAGTCCTTAAGCAATTCCATCCAACGACGCTGTCTCATATTCAGTTCTTTCTGATCGTATAAATACTTGAGACTCTTGTGGTCGCAGTACAGTTCCACAGTCACACCATACAGGTAATGACGCCAGATTTTCAAAGCAAACACAATGGCCGCAAGCTCCAGATCATGAGTGGGATAATTCAATTCATGAGGTCTGAGCTGTCGAGAGGCGTAGGCCACCACACGTCCCTGCTGCATAAGGACACACCCTAATCCCTGCCCACTGGCATCAGAGTACACAACATATGTCACACTGGGATCGGGCAAAATCAACACAGGTGCCGACGTCAACCTCTCCTTCAGCTCCACAAAACAATTTTCGCATTTATCGTCCCACACAAACGGCTGATCCTTTCTCGTGAGCTTGGTCATCTGCAACGCAATACGAGAGAAATTCTGAATGAATCTCCGATAGTACCCGGCAAGACCCAGAAAACTGCGTACTTCTGCCACAGATTCTGGCCTCTTCCAATCTAGTACTGCTTCCACTTTACTGGGATCCACAGAGACCCCTTCTTGCGAGATAACATGGCCTAGGAATCTCACTTCCGATAGCCAAAATTCGCATTTACTCAACTTCGCGTATAGTTGCTTTCCACACAAAATATTCAATACAATTCTCAGATGATGCTCATGCTCTTCCTTGCTTTTGGAATATATCAGAATGTCATCGATAAACACCACAACAAACTGATCCAGATATTGCCGAAAGATACGGTTCATGTAATCCATGAAAACCGCAGGCGCATTGGTTAGCCCAAATGGCATTACCAAAAACTCATAATGACCATACCGGGTCCTGAAAGCAGTTTTCGGAATATCTTCCGCTTTTACTCGCAGCTGATGATACCCTGACCTTAGATCAATCTTTGAGAATACACACGATCCAGAGAGTTGATCCAACAAGTCATCGATCCGGGGAAGTGGGTACTTGTTCTTAATAGTAACCTTGTTCAATTCCCTGTAATCGATACACAACCGAAAGCTTCCATCCTTCTTCTTTACAAATAGCACTGGAGCTCCCCAAGGCGACACACTGGGTCTAATGAACCCTTTCTCAAGCAAATCTTCTATTTGTTTCTTTAGTTCCGCCATCTCGTTTGGGGCCATACGATATGGGGCTTTCGAAATAGAACCAGCTCCAGGTACAATGTCAATCGGGAACTGAACTTCCCTCTCAGGAGGCAATCCGCTAAGGTCATCCGGAAACACCTCAGGGAATTCATTTACCACGGGTATATTACTCAAGGTTTCCCCAGTTTCCCCCTGAATGGAGAAGAATACCATATACCCCTGGCAACCCTTTTCAATATATCTCTCAGCTTTAGCTGTAGAAAGAAAATTCATACAAGTACCTACAACTTCAGCCCTTTGAGAAACAGGATATACTATCCTCTTATTCCCGCAATCAAGTAACACGTTATTTGCCGTTAACCAATCAAAACCCAAAATAACTTCCAACTGGTAAAGCGGCAAACAAATCAAATCTACAACAGACTGACGCCCTTCCACAGTTATAACACAATTCAGACAAACTTCTGTGGTTAAGGCCTTAACACCCATCGGAGTCGATACTACCAAATCAAATGGTAACTTATGCACATGCATACCCAGGCGTTTTACACAATCATACGCAATAAAGGAATGACTGGCACCCGAGTCGAACAATGCTTGTAATAGATAGCCATTTAGGGAGATTTTACCTTGTATCATCTCAGGAGATCTATGAGCCTCCTCATGGGTCATTGCAAACACTCGACCCTGTGTCTTCGGCCTTTGCTCCACTCGTGGTTGTTGACAATCTCTGGAAAGATGTCCTGGCCGCTTGCAGTTAAAACAAATCATCTTTCCCTGACAATTCTGGCCGTAATGTGATTTGTTACAGCGACGACATTTCCACTCGGTTGCAAATCTCTGAGGTTCACGACCTCCAGGCTGATAGGGCTTCTTATCACCACCCTTGAATGAAGATGATCCTTGGCCTTTACGCTTCTGAGGAACATTACCCTTACTAGGCTCACTGCGGTGGCCAATAGCTTTGTTAGGGTACACCTCTCTCAAGTTGTTTTCCGTGATTCGACATTGCTCCACAGCCTTATTGAACTTCTTAAATCGGTGAGTAACCAATCGCTTCCTCAACTCTCGTCTCAGACCACGAATAAGCATATCTGAGCTCCATTCTCCGTCATCCTTGTACCGGAGATAGGAGGAATACCGGGACAGGCGGATGAATCGGGACAAGTAGTCATCAAAACTCTCCGTGTCCCCTTGCCTGATATTAAGGAATTCTGTCTCCTTTTCAAGCTGAACTGACTTCGGGAAATACTTCTCGTTGAATTCTTGCAAGAACAACTCCCAAGTCAGTGGTGTTTCATTGCTCTTCAATGTTGAGGCGATATTCCGCCACCAACGATCTGCATCCCCTTCGAGCTTGTAGACGGCCAACCGTGGCTTCACTTCATCCGGACATCCGAGAACCTCAAATATCTTTTCCAGAC
Source organism: Inga leiocalycina (assembly GCA_963242795.1). Lineage (NCBI taxonomy): Eukaryota > Viridiplantae > Streptophyta > Magnoliopsida > Fabales > Fabaceae > Inga > Inga leiocalycina. The sequence goes on from OY725321.1 coordinate 74,465,142, forward strand.
GATTCAGCCAATCTTCTGCCACTTGAGGATCAAACCTCCCTCTGAACGCCGGAGGCAAATGCTTACAGAATCGGGTGACCCAATACTGAAGGTCTTTTTCCTCCCTGGGTGGCATCCCATATGATTCCGGATTCAAGGTAGCACGAGGTGGGGATTCTAGAGGTCGTGCTGATCCCTCAGCAGTATCCTCATGTCGAGTTCCTTCTTGAGTTTCCTCCGGAATGGACTGAACCGGAACTTCTTTATTCTTTGCCTTCTCTGCTCTGAGCTCGTCCCTTAGCTCAGTGATCATGTCCCGCTGATCCTTGATTAGACTCATCAACTCATGCATAGGATCTGGTGGGTTTTCATTATCAACCTCCACCACGGGGTCTACCCGCGGAATTTTGGGGCGTCCTCTGGTTTTCTTCATTCTACAAGCAACTTACCCCATTAATTCAGCAGAGACAGTATGCACATATGGTCACAAAACTTATATGTATCCAAATCATTTAAACATATATGTGCACACATAACAATCATTCACAAACAATCTTTTATCCCTAAACCAACTAAGGGATCTATCCTAGCAAACTCTACCCTTGCCAGGAACTACTGCTCTGATACCAAAATGTAACACCCTGCTTTTAAACACGTGATTATAACTCGATATTAGGTAATTAAATTAGATTAGAGACCGTCGTATGGTTTAAAACTCATTTAAACTTCCCTCTAGTAGTAGGGACTTTACGAAATTTTCAAAACTTCATTCCTCTTCCAGTCTCAAGTTCAATTTATCGAATATAATCACCTGCGCAGTTTATATACATTTACGAATAACAGAGTGTATACCCAAACTCCCGGCAACCCCCGGGTTCACTACATACCTAGAATTCCAAATCCTGTTTAGGGATTACAACCAAGTATTTCAAACTATATACATCTCCAAAACATAATACAGTAATCCCTATCCAAAATGAATAAACCAACAAAACTATACTAATGTCCCTAAGAAACTCTAACCACTTCGGGTCACGCGCTTCTCCTTGGAGCCAGTCGCCCTGTCTGAAAGGTTAGTTTAAAGGAAAGAATGAGATTCTAAAGAATCCCAGTAGTAACTAAGCATTTATACCACACATAAGTACATAGCATGTAAGTAAATCATCATACAGCAGCAACACATATCACACTCCAGCCTCCTCCCCTTTCTCCGCCGGGAAGGCACACTGCCTAACCCGAACCGTTGTTAGCTACTCAGGGACTATTGGCGTGGCAGTGCATCCATATAGCCTTATAGCACATAGCTATCCGGCTTCACAAACGGCTCGTCAGCCTCACAAATAGCCTTTCGGCTCATAACCGACCTTTCGGCCCACAATCAGCCTCTCGGCTTTCATGTCACATAATCACACCTCATCCTCATCCCCTTTCTCCGCCGGAAAGACACACAGTCTTTATCCGAACCGTTGTTAGCTACTCAGGGACTATTGGACTGACGGTGCTCACATATATCCACATAAGTCGCAGCATACGAACTTATCGCAAAGCAATGAAAATACACACATACGATGCATCACAAATGGTACGAAAGAAAAGTCACTACCTGATCCTTTCCTGATGTCTCTGGGCACAGTAGGCTCACGAGGATAGCAGATATCAAATCCTATAATCAAAATAGGGACATTTGGTTAATTTCCTTTTCCAAGTTCTTACTTCAATAACACTCTAAGTTGGTATTCATTCGGACTCTTTAGATAGCCATAATATGCCTAAACATATGCCTAAAGGGTTGGGATAACTATCCCCAAAGATCCCTCTTTAGAAAGCTAAGATCTGATTTTTGGACCCCTCACTCGCACCCCTCACTCGAGCACAGAAGGCCGTGCTCGAGCACAACTCCCCCTCACTCGGGAGTGAGACGCAGGAAGTGCTTGCCCGAGAGCAACTCCCGCGACCAACCTACACTCTCACTCGAGCACAAAAGGCTGTGCTCGAGCAGAGATCCCGAGCACACTCGAGAACCACGGAAGTGAGGCCTACGAGTGACAACCCGAGAGCATCTCTTAACCTCTTCCTTCTCCAACACTCGAGCACAAACACCTGTGCTCGAGCACTGCCCCTCAGTGCTCGCGAGCACAAGGCAGCGAGTGTCTGCCCGAGAGCACCCCAACTCCCAGACCACAGATTCACTCGAGCACAACACCTGTGCTCGAGTGATCTCCCAATGCTCGCGAGTGCCAGGCGCACTCTTGGCAATCACTCACGAGTGATATCCTGAGACACTCACCCGCAGCACCAAAAAGGCACCCTCACTCGAGCACAAACATGCTCACTCGAGCATGTTCTTCCTGTGCTCGAGTGAGTTCTTCTCTCACTCGAGAATTCACACCAGATACCCAAAACGCAGAAACTGACATGGTTTACCAGAATTCACCAAATGAATTCCAATGGTTCCCTAACTCATACCATTACTCATTCTCTCATATATCATCACAAGGAACCCATTGACAACCATAAACAACCCGAATTTCCACTCAACAACAAGATCTCATCTCTAAACCATAAATCCACCAAAACCACAACTTAACACATTTCCCTTATTCAACTTCAAATCAATTTCTAATCACTCCCAAGTGTCAAAACTGACCAAATGAACAGTGACACTCTCATCAAAGACTATCCTTCATTTAACATCATAATTAGGTCAAATTTCCAGAATTTTCATTGATCATGAAAACATCCTAACATATATACCACAATTCCTCAAAAGCCTACCTCTTTCACTTGCTGATTTCAGAACTTGGATTCCTCCACTTTCAAAATCCCTCACTTTGCCACACACCACCAATCACAAGTCTGAAAACATGGAAGTAGAGCTCTTAACCTTTTGAACAATATCAATAAATAGTGTTTGAGCTTATAAGGTCATTTACCTATCTTAATTTCAGACTCTTCCTTTCTCTTTCTTGCCAAGCTCGCCGGAAATGGAGGAAAATGGAGAGAGAAATGAGTTGGTGAGATATGATCATTTGCTTCTCTTTTCCCCATGCATACCAACGAGTTGAAGGAAGAGAGAAGAGTGTTTGAAAACTTTGACTCATCCAATGGTCCAAAGCTTGCCACTTGGCATCATCTTACTCTTCCCACAATGCTTTCACCTAAGCTTGCTTGCATCAAATTCCACCCCTTGGTCTTTCAATCTCAACCATTGATCTTGATTACTAAGGGGTTTTTCTCATCATTAGCTAACCAGACAGTTGGTAAATTTACCGTTTTACCCCTGATTGGTTCTTGACTCATGAAATCATCACTAATCATCCTTATATCATAACACACAACATATACTTCAAATATGCTTAATTAACATTAATTACATCATTTGAAGCTACTAATCCTTGATTACAAATCAGGATATTACACCTTGAATAGAAATAAAGGACCTCATCCCCTATATAACCTTCTAGCCAAGCCTTATTCCTTACGTAGATTTCATTTTCCCAAGAAACCTACAAAGTGAAGATGGGCAAAATGATACAAAATGCTCAAAAAGGAAGCTAACAATAATAAGAACTATTAATGATGCACATATATAAAATGAGTACCTCTCAATAGGATACATCCATCGATATTGAACTGGGCCAGCGAGCTTTATTTAATGAACAAGGTAGACTATAAGGTAAACCATCAAAGTGAAAAAGGATGGAGGAAATGGCATCTCCAAATAACAAAGTGTAAGAATAATTTTGGACTACAACTAATCAAGGTCCTCAACAATCAAGACCTTGGAACACAAATTCTAAAAGAAAGAATAGAGCTCCACCAAAACGATTGACACATCAGGAGGAAGTGCATTCTTTATAGCCAGTGGAAGTAACTGTTGAATAAGCACATGTGAGTCATGACTCTTCAGGCCAGCAACCTGTCGAGCCTGCATGTCAATACATCGTGAAATGTTGCTTGAATACCTATCTGGAACTTTTATTTTCTTCAACATCGTGAGGAAGACTTCCTTGTTTGGTTTTGTAAGGGTGAACTTTGCTGGCTAAAATTTGTCATGCTCATCTAGCCATATGTCTTTACGAACTCCCATGACACGTAAATGACATGTAAATCTTTTCTTGTTTGAAGATGATCTTTTGACTTTTCCAGTTCGTTAAGCAGCGTATATAACACATTGTCGCATACATTTTTTTCAATGTGCATAACATTAAGACTGTGGCGAAGTAAATTAGAATTCTAATATGGAAGAGTGAAGAAAATGCTTATCTTCCTTCATTGCTGAGGTGTAGAAGTCTTGTCCCTCTTTTGACCTGCTTGTACCACTGTAAGATATCTGCGCCAAATAAAGTCTGAGGTTGCCCTCTTGTTTATGGTTTCCCATTGAAGTGATTCCATTACAATCTAAACTTGTGCCTTCCATTGAGAAACCCCTAATACCCCATAAAGCACCACTTCCGACTGTGGGGAAGGCATACTACATCAGAGTCAAAATTGCAAGCTGGACAATCCGAGCTAGTATGCACATTCCAACCGGATAATGTTCTAAGGCCAGGAAAGTTACTAACCGTCCACATCAAGGCTGTACGCAAGTTGAACAATGTCTTCTCAAAGGCGTCATATGTCTCGATGCCGACATTCCACAGGTCAAGCAATTCCCCAATAAGCGGTTGGAGATACACATCGATGTCATTATTCAGTGCCTTTTTGCCTGGAATAATCATAGACAAAATGAAGGAGCTTTGTTTCATACACATCCAGGGGGTAAATTGTAGGGAACTAAGACTACTAATCAAATACTATAACTTGTGCTAAGATTCCCAAATGGATTGAAACTATCGGTTGCCAAAGCAAGTCTAACATTTCGGGGGTCAGCAGCGAAAGATAGAAAGTCTTTGTCGAACGTTTTCCAGGCATCTACATCACAAGGATGTCGTAATTTACCATCTTCATTCTTATCAACCTCATGCCATCTTATCTGCTTTGCCGTTTTAGATGACATAAACAATCTTTGTAAGCGCAGCTTTAAAGGGAAGTATCTAAGAATCTTTGCAGGTTTCTTCTTCTGCTTTTTTCCCTTCTACTACTACAAAAAAGCAAATATGTGGTGCTTATAATTGATTAGCTATGGCGCTAGAGAAGTGCTACATATACGGATGCCACTAAAAGAAACTGTGGCACTGGGAAGCACCATGGCATTTTAAATTATTTTTTTAAAAAATACCCTCTTGTGGCGCTTGGTGGAGGAAGTGCCACAGGAGGGAGGTTTCCTATAGTGCTTGCTCACACAGGAGACAGGACGCAAGCGCCACAAAAGGGTTCTCCTCTTTTTTCTTTTCTTTTTCTTGTTTCTTTTTTTTAGTACTTACTGTGCCCCTTATTTAAAGAAGTGCCATAGAAACTATTTTTTTTGTTCATATCTTCCATAATTGTACAGTATTGCACACTGCATGGTCTAATAAACATTTTGTATCTATATCCACAGTACAGTAGAATGAAGAAAAGCAAACAACAATGATAGATAACTTCAAAATGATACAAACAGATGATTAATTAGTTAAAGTAGTACATAAAATAATTATCCAATATATTGTACGTGAATGAATTATACTACAAATTCAACTTGAATACATGCATACATGACACAACAATTTGCCAAGAAACAACACAACAAAGACCAGCAACTAGTGATGAATTAAATAGTATAGCTACCCAGAGATTTGCCTAAACACATATATTCACACCATTCCTCGATCACTTTATTAAGCTAATGGTCTGTCAAAGTGTCACAACGTTGATTTTCATAATACTACACATATAAACAATCAGCCACAAATTAAAATCAATAAAATGTAATTATCATGAAATAATTAAATTTAATTAAAACACAATATAAAATGCAACTAAATGACTTACTTTTTTAGGAATAAATGTCTGATCATGCGTAATTACATCCTTCATAAATTTCATGATGTAATACCCACAATCATTGTCATTGGGTTGGAAAGGGCACTGCAAAAATATAATGCAATATTTAACTCTGTTCATGAATAAAAATTGTTTACTAACAAAGTTTGAGTAAATTCATATATCAGTACCATTATCTTCTTCAAAGGATAGCTAAAGTAGGGGTCAGCAGCTTTAGAATAGCTTACGGAGAAAAAGGCTCGATACGTAGTCAATGCGCTAATAAAACAAATAGAAATTGATGACATTTGGTTATTCAATCACATATGCAAATATTTACACATACACACATACACTTACCTATTGAACAATAGTAACATATCAGAACGGTTTTATGGAAGACCATCTTTTAGAGGATCAACATAGTAAATGTGAGGGCCTAAAGGTTCCGCTAGATTGATAACTATCAATATCCAATGGCGTCTAAAATATTTTAAAAATTAGTTTCGCAATCATGGTATGATAAAAGTTAAACAATAAAAACAAAAATTGTACCACTAATAACTTACCTTGCATTGTATGGCACTAAAAATAGGGTAGTTGGTGTCGCTCTCTTTCTAAAGTAATCTTTTAGATCATTAGATTGTGCATTTATATCTAAATTACCCCCATGGTAGCCAACAAGAAAAGGGTTAATAAATACGAATTGGACCATGTTTGTGTCCATTAAGATCTCATTGTACAAATGCCTGATATAAAACAAACAGTATCATGAAAAACAAAATAAAAGGAATGAGAAATATTAATAATAATGATAAACGATAATGATCAAGTACCTTATCCAGATGTTGATAGCTAAATCACTAACCCAATCACAAGTACATATATCGTGCACGACCTCGGCAGTAACATAATCAACTAGACCACCAACATTGTAGATATGTCTTTCAAGACGTATTTCCCATCCTCCTGCACTGATCAATTATGGTGAAATCGATACTAATTGATCGCGATATGAGGTTGGTCTTCTTTTTCTCTGTTGGCTAACTGATGCTTTTGACTTAGGTTGTGTTGTCGAACACTTTGAGATCTTACCATAAGATTGGATTTATTTCTCTCTAGACTGTCTACCCTACGAAAATCAGAAAATTAAATCACAGTTTCAGATTGAACTATGAATGAAAAGTGTAGGGAATTGTAAATGAAAAACCTTTTGATATGGCTCGATAAGACCTATTAGCCAAGCAACATAGCTACCTACAATACCTTTCACCATTATTTGCTCATCCCAAGACGGGATCGGTAAAAGGGCGTCTTCATTTGTGCAGACGTCAACCCTCACTCAGAGTATGTTGTCAGGAAACGGTGAATTGTGTAGTGTGTCTTTATCAGTATTGTAGGTAGCATCCACTGCAACCACGTGCTTGAAAGCTTGATCGGCATATAGCTTGCATTGAAATTCGTCCTATAGAAAGTAGAGTTAATATGTTATAGTTTGCTAAATTATAATGTAATATAAAATTAAGTAGAGAAGCAATTAATTACCAAAGGAAAAGGGACTTTAGGCATGGAAGTACAACTATCACTGACACTTGAGCTATCACAGAAGGGAGCATTTTGTGTTGGCCTACACTGCACTAACTGTTGTATTTGCGTTGTTAACAGCGCATTCTGTTCTTGCATCAAACGCATTTGTTCTAAGAATTGTTCTTCTCGTTGTTCCTTGTAGCGCATTTGTTCTTGAAGTTCATGCATTTGATGCTTGAAACTAGTCATCTCGTCACACAGCTAGGAAACGTCACTTCTATTGGAACGCTTCTGACGTCCGAAGTATGCTGAAGGGGTGATAGCAAAACCAGTACCCCGAACATGATCATCATACTCGGGTACTCCAAGCACTCTGCTCAACAAATCATCCTGGTCAACATAGCTCGCCAACACAGGATCCTCCTGTGTCATTTGTCGCTATCACAAAAAGAATTACAACAATATTAGTTATTATAAATCAAGTTAATTTAAGTAAAACCAATTATTTATTGTACGCATAACCCAATACTTACACAATATTCGGCTACTCTTCTTGCTTCCTCACTACAAATTTCACCTTTCTTATTTGTGACACCAGCTACCCACAGATCATGTCGTGGAACATGTGTAATATCTGAACCTGATCCTTCTATCTGCACAGTAAATTTAGTTGAAGTTAAATGATTTTCATACAATTCATCTACAAACAAAATAATCATTAGTTCGTACCAGTTTCTTTCTAACTGTGCGTATGAAACAGGTCCTTGTGTGTACCAGTATGCCATATTGATTGAGTTAGCGTGATTTTTCTCGGTCAACTCCTGTTTAGATCAAAATGATTCATATCAATATATAAATGTTAATTACAAAGATGTATATTACAAGTAATAGGGAAAGTAAAACAAATTATATTACTAGGAATTCCTGAGTTGTATGTGTTTTGATAAACTCGTCCCACATTTCTTGAGTGATGATTCCTTCGTACAATGGATAAGGCGGTGTATCAATGATATTCCCATTATCATCCCTCAAGTAGTATTTGACAATATCAGAATGAAACTTTCTCATAAGTTTTCCGGCTTTTCTTAGCACGAAGTTCTTCCGATCATCATCAATAATAAAAATGCTCTATAATAATAAAAAAACATATAAAATATATAAGATTGAAATTAAGTGAAACAAAGCAAAACGAACAATAATATAATTAATGTGTAACCTGTACTTTATCCCATATATCATTCTCATAATCTTTCTTTGTCATTTTCCATTTTTGAATTGTAATAGGGACTCTATCTCGAACTGTAGTCCTAATTATATTATTGTTAGGGCGAGGGGAATTGCTATTGGTGGAGATGGATTACACTATCCACTTGAAAAAAAAAATTAATGCAATGGGCAAGTTTGGCAGGCGCCACACTTGCTCAACCAGCTGTGGTGCCTGGGAATCCCAGGCGCCACAATGGGTGTTATTAGGCTATGTGTTGCGCATGCCTAGGTAGGCACCACACATGGCCCCAAGCAGCAGCTGTGGCGCCATAGCTGCTTGCATGGCACCTAGTATGGCAGACGCCACACTTGGCCTTGCTAACTCTGGCCCCTAACCCACTAGGCGCCACAACTGGTACCCAAAATTTAAAAAAATATATATAGAAAAAAAAAGAAAAGGAAGCTGTGGCACTTCTTTAAAAAAGGGCCACAATACATGTATGCCACCAGTCAACCTTTTTGTAGTAGTGTTCCAAATTGTCTTGTACCTCGATGTGTGACATTACTTACAGGTCTCCCTGCTGTTATCATCTCCCTAATACAACATACAATCGTTGGGGTATGCATCAATTATTTTTTAGTTTAAGCCTAATCTGTTAATAATCTTCTTGGCCTCGTAAACGTCATGGGAATCTCCGCGTTAGGAAATGCATCTTGTAATAATTCCAGCAACATTGACATTCCCTTATCGTGATTCCACACAAGCACTTGATATGATACAACTTGATCAATAAAGATAATTTATAGTATTTTCGACAACCTTGATATAAAGGACGATTTGCTTCATCCATCAAGCTGAAAAAATCCCAAGCGGCTTCATTCCGCATGAACACCAGCTCTGAGCCCTGCACTTCTTCATTGAAGTTGTCGTCATGAACACCAAATGCATCACACACAGCATTATTCACAGAATCTTCTTCATCTAGTTGAACTCCTACTTGTGAACTTTGAGGAAGAGCATCATCATATCTCATACCAGCCTTCTCACCATGAACTGCTTAGAATGTATAGTCTTCCAGGAAAGGCTACATAAGCAAATGTTCCTTAACAACATTTTGTGTATGCTACTTCTTGAACTTGCATCTCCAACATGGACAGACGTTCTTGCCGTTACAATTGGCATGAGTGTATGCGAAATCCAAGAAATTATTTAATCCATACGAATATTCCGGAGAATTGCGTGGCAACTTGATCCATGACTTATTCATAGCTACTAAGGAGAGAGAAGAAAGTATAATGAAGAAGATGAGTGAATAGAAAATGACGAATGCTTAGAACCTTATATTCTGAATTTCCAATGTTTAATATTTTGTAGCGGTTCATAAACGGCTACAGTAACCGCTACGGTACTACACATTTGTAGTGGTTATCTATCCTAAACCGCTACTAATTTTCAAGCCGTTAGGAATCAAATTGAAGAATTAGTTTTAACCTTGTAGCGGTTATATAAAAACCGCTACTAATATATATTTGTAGCGGTAACCGCTACAAATTTTTCGCGGTAGAATAATTTCAAATTTCCAATATTTTACCTTTATAGTGGTTATTAGAAAAGGAAAACCGCTACAAAATATTTATGACCATTGGAGAATTTTAAATAAAAAATTTGTACTCAATTTGTAGTGGTTATCCCCGTAAACTGCTACAAATTTGCACAAAGTGGGGGGAAATTCAAAATTGAAATGTTGAGTCTTTGTAGCGGCTATTATAAATAGCCGCTACAAAGACTCAACATTTCAATTTTGAATTTCCCTTGCACATATCTTTACATTTGTAATGGTTTGCACACATAACCGCTACAAATATTGTTTAAATTTTTTTTAATATTTGTAACCGTTTTATTATAAAACCGCTACAAATATATATAGTTAATTTTTTCTAGTTTTAGAAATATAAATAATACGGTTACAATTAATTCACAAATTTAACAACGCGGTCTAAGAATATAAATATAACTATGGTAAACGCAATAAGAATTTAAGTTCTAAAACAGAAATTATACAAATTTATTTACAAATGTTTCAATAAGAAAAAATAAATATGTCCTAAACTAAGTAGCAGGGGCCTGATCATTTGGTCCTCCCTCAGGTGGGGCTCCCTCAGGTGCTGCTGGATCAGAGCGTTGGGCAGAGTTAACAGCACCATCATCATTAGCAAGAGAAAGAGGAAAAGGAAGCTGGATGATGAACTGAGGGTCAAGGGGAACCTGTGGATGCTGCTCATCCAGGAACAGGCGACTCCAAGACCGCACGAGCATACTGTTCGTGATATAATGCCACTACGTATGTTGAGCGTAGTAGAAATTGGCCTATTGCTGCTGTTGAGCCACTGCAGCCTGTGTCTAGGCCAAATCTGAGCATAGCCCCTCAACAGACTCGTCCCTCGGACGTTTGTGCTCTAGAGTTGCCAGCCTCAGAGGCGATGCTCCTGTCATAGACCATGCTAGATCTGGCACCTATCCCCATCCCCTACATGCTTTTAAGGTGCTCAACCTGACCCAGACCCGCCTTTAAAGGAGCTGTGGGATCCACTGACCCATGTGACTCCTTAGCCTGGGTCTCTCACAGCTCTACCTGCGATTGCTACATCCGCTCCTACCATTTTATGAAACAATTACTTATTAGCATTTTTCATAATTAAGTTAGTTTTATAAAAATTATAATAATAAAATCACTTACAATGGACGCCTCTGCCTGCTGAGTGTAACCCCATTCACGATTAAGGCCGAGATTAGTTCATAAAAACATAATTAATATAAAATTAGAGACCGTGAGATGATTTGGGACTTGTTCAAATTAAACTTCCCAAAATCAAGGTTTTCAAAAACTTTTACAAAACCTGTTCACAGCGGTCTCATATTCACATTTCAACACATAAATGGCTCGTACAGGTCGTTTTCATTCATACATATTAGAGTACAGCATAAATTCCCGACACACTTAGGTTTCATTAATTAATAAAAAGGGTTTACACAAAGGTACAAAGCCCACAATTCATACCATTTACTTTGGGATTACACAAAATCTAATATATACAATCGTTTCTACCAAAAATATCCAAATGATATACAATGATAACCATTAACCAAAATAAACTCCTAAACTGGAGTTCTAACTGCTCTTCGTCGCCTGCTTTCACTTAGATCCTTCAGCCCTGTCTAAAATGTTTAATTTTGGGAGAGTGAGATTCTAAAGAATCCCCGCAGTAACAAATCACTCATAATATGCACAACATCAAAGCATGAAAGTAAATCATGCATACAACACACAGCAATCTCAACAACAGTTGCAATGGCCAGGGTAGGTATCATGAGCATTGCCCCCTACAACGGCTCACGCTGAACTACTTTTTGTATTGCACATCTACATAAACATATCACATATATCACCACAGCTGGGATCTATATAAAATATTTCATAACAAACAGCCCCACGGGCTGGATACTCAACACAACACGCAGCCCCACGGGCTGGATTTCAAATAGGAATCCAAGATTCCATAACGCAGCCTCGGCACTTACAGCGGAAGATACAATGGTCGGGGTAGGTATCATGAGCATTGCCCCCTACGACGGGTCACGCTGAATTGCTCGCACTGTAATGCCCTATGGCCGATAACAAATTCACAATGATAAACATGCATACCAAGTATCATACATAATATGACAGAAAATTCACTACCTGAGTCCTTCCGTGCGTGTCCTGACGCCGGTCTCTCCCGAGTAGGGCAAATGTCAAATCCTATATTCATAATTAGGGATGAAGAGTTATACTTTATTCCAAAACTTAATTCACTTCATAATACTTAATTGGTTATCATTATTGCTCTTTTAGAGTCATTAAGTACCCCTAACAAAACTCCTAAAGGGTTAGAAGAACTACCCCAAAGATCCCCTTTTTGAAACACAAAAACTGATTTTTCACTGCTGCACCTCGAGTAAAAATGGTCTCACTCAAGCATTGGTATGGACACTCGAGCACTATACAGACAGCACCTCAAGTGCTAGAAAGTGAGGACAGGAAGTGCTTGCCCGAGAGCATAAGAACTTTCTCAGAAACGGATCACTCGAGTGAAGAAGACCTCACTCGAGTAAGAACTCAACACTTGCAAGTGTTAGAGTGCACTCTTGAATTTTGGACGTGAGTGACAACTCGAGACGATAGATCAACTGTAAAATGCACCAGCACTCGAGTGAGAAAAGGCTCACTCGAGTAAGAACCCTCAGCACTTGCAAGTAAGGCAACACTCTTGCCTCTCGCCTGGAAGTGCAACATGAAAACCGAAGGACAAAATATGAATTTACACTCAGCACTCGAGTGAGCCCACCCTCACTCGAGTGATGTTCTTCCCTCACTCGAGTGAGCTCACTCTTACTCGAGTGATGTTATTAGAAACTAGAAAACGCATAAGGCAAGACATACTTCCAGAAATTTTTACCAAGTAATCCAAATAAACCCAAATACCAAGCTAAAGCTACTCCCACACAAAACACCTAAGGAATTCAATGGAATCATTAAAATGACCAAAATCCTACTCCATTATCATGCTTTGGTTTGAATCAACACAAATCATCAATTTTCCCAAAATCACTAAACTTAACATTTCAATCTCCAATCAATCTATCTATCCTAAACTCATTCCAAAATACCATTTTCATGCCAAAAACATACCAAATGAACAGTGGCACTCATTTTCGGATTCATGCCAAAATTTCCAGAAATTATAAACTACTTCAAATGGCATGAAACTTAGATAGATAGATGGGTTTCACATACCTCTTCAACTTCTCCAAAAACACTCTTTGATTCTCCAACAACCAGATTTTCGTGTGATCACAAACCTCAACCAAATGGCCAAACTATACACACCAAAATGAAGCTCTTAGCCCAAGGATCAACATTAAAGAGGAGAACTTGAGCAATGGAGGCCATTTACTTACCTCAAAATTTAGATGTTCCTTCTTTATTTCTTCCTCTTCAATGGTCGAATGAGAGAGAAAAAGATGAGAGAGATGAAGAGAGTGTGAGGAAGAGGAATGATGACAATATCCCCCCCACCATGCTTGCTTCAGCGAAACCAAGGGGGAAGAAGAGAGAGAAAATATTATAAAACTTTATTTGACTTTTCTCACTCTTACATCATCTCTTTTTGCCACATGTCACAATGCCATTGGTTCTCACCAAATAAGTCACCAATTAACTTATCTAATCCCTCTATTAGCCATTTAATCACAGTTATCATTTTTTCTCTTAGTTAGTAATTAATTTCCCCATTAATTACCACTTATGGCCAATATTTCCATTCTTCCAATTTTCCACTAATTATGACATATTAATTAAAATTGCCATAAAAAAATAATAATTCCAATTGAATTCATAATTATCCACAATAGTCATGATTATCCCTTAATCAAAAATTGGGATATTACACTGAGAGATCGGAGTCCCATCACGGTGTTTGTGTGTGATAGCGAATAACTCCCTTTAGTCCGTTTGACGGTTCTCTTATTGTGCCTTCCTTTCCTAAAATAATTACAAAATTCAATTAGTATTATCAAAACATATACATTCTTTATAATATGAAATAACTAGCTAAAAGTAATTAATATTATGAAAATTTTCCAGCTCGTTGTAAGTGACAGCAAAGGTCTTCGATCCTGCTATGTGGTGGATTGTCTGCTGCCCACGGTACCTCGTGTTCCTCTGACAAAGCACCTAGAAAAAAATAATATTAAATGTATTAAAACAATATAAAACATTTAAAATTAATTAAATTTAAAGTATAATTTAATAATTATCAATTGCAAAATTATATATAAATAATCTAATAAATTTATTACCTGCCCCTCAGCGCTCCTCCTGAACTGGACAATAATCGCCCTATCGTTTAGCAAGACGCCATCCGGGACGCTCTTAATCAACTGCTTTAGAGGCATCATCCTATCCTTATCCACACTATAGAAGAGACAATTCCTCCTGTTCCTCCAGCCGTTGACATTCTTCATCAGCGTATACCTCTTTCGGTTGCCCCGGATGGCAAACCTCAGCTATAAAAAAATTATTAAATATGAATAATTACAAATATACTATTAAAACATATTAATTAAATAGAATTAATTACAAAAAATATAAATTAAAATACTATTAATTACCTACACCACCTCCTCCCACGCTAGGTCCTTCGGCCCCTTCGGAACATTCCTCCACGTCCTGAAGTGAAGGGGGAACCGCATCCAATTTGAGCTGAGGTCGTTCAGGAGGCAGTTGAACAGGTGACTCCTATTGTCGATGGGCTGGTCTATGCCCTCATTCCATGGCACTACAACTCGTAGTGTCCGATCCATACTGTTCAAACTGGCCACGTCCAGCCTCTTCGTGGATAGGTTTACTTGCTCATCTGCACAATTTACCATACGTTAGATAAATTATAATTCAAATTTAACATTTCAAATTTAAATATATAATTTATTAAATAAAAAAATTTATTTACCTTGGACCTGCACCTCAAACCCAGTAGACTGCGAAGACGACCCTAGTGGGTTGTTCTTCTCCTGCGCCTCCTCCTCTTCGAGGAACTGCTCCATCTCTTTGATCCCAATCGGAATCTCGATGTCTCTTTCGCGTCATAGTCATCGATACTGATATCTGCCTCTCCCAGATCAGGCACCTCTGGTGCTGTCGTCTCCTGTGGGACGACTGTTTGCAGTGGTTGTGGTAGGGCCGACTCCTATAGCTACTGTGGGGAGATGGGCTGAAATGGCACGGTCGCCAGCCCTCCACACTGCTCCCTCCTCTACTGTTGCCACCCCGCAAATCGATCTGGGGACCACAGGCTCCTTCCCCTTATCCATCCCTAAAGCCATAAAAACTACAAAATTTTAAAAAAACAGATTTAGTCATTTTTATATATAAAATTATAATAAAAATAAAATTAGTATTATCCGTAACTCAATTGATAATGAGAAATGCTAAAAAGAAAAATCTCCGACAAACTTCAGAACGCTCATATCTGAAGGAAAACTCTTAGAGAAACTTCAGAAAACAAAACGGCAAAATGGAAAAAAGGAGAGGTGGTGCGGCTTTTATTGTTGAGGATTTTGTAGCGGTTATTTAAAAAACCACTACATTAACCACTACAAAAAAGTTAGGGCAGCCAAACTTTGTAGCGGTTTTTCCAAATGTTAAGACCCTTGAAGTTCTTTAGCAGTTATGAAAGAATAACCGCTACAAATAAATTGACCTTTGAAGTTCTATAGCGGTTATGTTTCCAAAACTACTACAAATAGGTGACCTTTCATTTTTTGTAGCGGTTCAATTCATAGTAACTACTACAAATAAACAATACACTATTGGCCCAACTCGGTGGCGCCAAGTGGCATACATTTTGTAGCGATTTATTTGTGTAACCGCTACAAAATAACCACGATAAAGGTTTGGTGGGAATCTCGCACCATATTTGTAGCTGTTATTTCCTATTAACCGCTACAAATAATGTTGCTAATCTATCGCGCCGCTTGGCTTGAGGTTGCCTCTACAATATTGTAGCGGTTTATGTTGAAACTGTTACAACTGTGAAAAGTTGTAGCGGTTAAAATTAATCGCTACAAATCCACCACTACAAAATCCCATTTTTTTTGTAGTGAGTAGAGTTTTCAAATGATTAGTTGAACACTTTCTACCATGATAATCTTTAAAAAAAATGAGTTGTAATCTTTTCTACCATGGTAGACCTTTGGATTTAAGTTTTGCCAATTTTGTGCAATGGTATTGTTCATTATCAGAAAATTTGATTAAGTGCTTTGAGAAAAGAGTTTTAAGGAAAGCATTTTACAACTTGGTATCAGTGTATGTTTGTGTGTTCTCAATTGTTGTACTCTTCTCTTTAAATGCTCCATATATATAGATGACTTATAGTGTCCGTTGAAAGCATTTCAAATATGTCCGTTAGAGTCACGCAGCAACAGTTGACCATTCTTCTAATTTGAAAACTATTCGTTTGTGGTAGGTTGCGGTAGGTGAGCGTTCGGACCTTTTATTTGACTTTTCACTTCTGGCATGATCTCTTCATTGTTTCTCTGCAAATGTACTTAGGATACTAATACAATGAATATTAATCATATAGAAAACAATTCAATAAACATTGGATTCAAGATATGTTTTCTGAACTTTATTACTCGAGTGATCATGCTCATTACTCAAGTAGTCTCTCGAGTAAACCTATAAAAAATATACTAGAGAGTAATTCAATATATTTCATAAAATATTATTCAGGTATGACATAGAGTAAGATACATTACAAATCTTGGAAATACCAGATTACTCGAGTGACCATGTCTTTTCTTCACAGGTTACTTGAGTGCTCCCTCGAGTAAGCTATCAAATAAATTTGTAGATTACTAGAGTGGTCCCTCAAGTAATGTCATTCAAATCTTGGCTGCGAGTTTGCTTATCTGATTACTCGAGTGACTCCTCGAGTAATGCTTCAAATAATTCTGCAGATTACTCAAGTGCTCCCTCGAGTAAGGCCTTTTCTCACCTGGTTACTCGAGTGACTACTCAAGTAAATTGTTGCATTTCTTGGCTGAGAGCTATTGGAAGATATTTGCCCTAGTTACTCGAGTGGCTACTCGAATAATGCCTTATGCTCATGTTGTTACTCAAGTGGCTACTCAAGTAATGGTCATATAACTTTGCAGATTACTTGAGTGGCCCCTTGAGTAACTTCTTCCAAATTTTGGCAATGCCTCCCTGAAAACATTTTCTCTCAACATTACTCGAATGCTCACTCGAGTAACAGTGTTCCTTACTCAAGTGCTCACTCGAGTAAACCTTTAAAGAATCTACCAGTAATGTCCTTCCTTTGCTCTTTCTCTCAGAACTTCTTCATTACTCCAGTGCTTACTTCAAGTAATTCTTTGTCTGCCATTTATTTACTTTGTTCAAATTCATCTGTTTGTTATCATATCCTCTTTTATCATTAGTCCAGTTTTTGTTATCATCAAAACATATGGGCACTACTACAAAAAAGGGGTTTAGTGGCGCAGTTCTTATGACACTTTTTAAAAAAGTGCCAAAGATAATTATTTATTTAAAACTATTTTGATGCTTTGGCGCTTACAATTATAAGCGTCATAGTAGACGTTAACCTTATATTACGCTTTCATGTACAAGCGCCAAACAATGTCTTCAATTTGTTTTAAAAAAAAACAATAAGAAGCTTTGGAGCTTTATGTGGAAGTGCCAAAGCTTCTTATATTTTCAAAAAAATAAAAAATAAAAATATAATAGGAAGCTTTGGCGCTTCCTAAGGAAGCGCCAAAGCTTCCTATATATTTTTTTAAAATATATATATATATATATATAAGAAGCTTTGGCGCTTTATGTGGAAGCGCCAAAGCTTCTTATATTTTCAAAAAAATAAAAAATAAAAATATAATAGGAAGCTTTGGCGCTTCCTAAGGAAGCGCCAAAGCTTCCTATATATTTTTTTAAAAAAAAAAAATTGATCCACGCTGGTTTCATATATGACATAGTAAATGAAACTAATACTTAAGAGTGCATGTTTCCCATCAAAATCAATTTAATGTGTTTAGCTTTTCTTAATATATTATTTATTCTATAATAATTCTTATTATTATAGAATAAATAATATGATTACTATTTTGTAGGGAAAATTACTCATAAGTGTCAGGTAAAAAAATAAAAAATAAAAAAAGAAATATTATAATAGGAAGCTTTGGCGCTTCCTAAGGAAACGCCAAAGCTTCTTATGTATTTTTTTTTAAAAAAAAAATGTTCAGTCAACTTCTTCGATTGTGTGTGTATCTAGCTATAAAGTAATTTTAAATTAAGTGTTTATTTTCACTTGAGTCATTATATTATTATACATTTATCATTGTTAAAGGTTTAATAGTTACAATCAACGTAAAGTTATATGATATGTTTGTCATACTTTTTGCTCTTTCTTTTTATAGATCCAAATTATCTGCTTGAATATATTGTTGTCACTAGTATTAACTTACACTTATAATGAAGCGTAAAACTGAGTGAGCTCCATGAAGTTCATCAAAATTTTTTATAATGAAGCGTAAAAGTAGTATATACTTGACCATTGTTAGAAAAAGAATCAACACATAAAATATAGTTAAACTAACCAATTACATAAACACAGTGCCAAAACTTCATATTGAAAAAATAAAAAATAAAAAACACAATAGAAGCTTTGGCGCTTTCTAAAGAAGCGCCAAAGCTTCCATTTTTTTTTAAATTTTATTTTGAAAATGGGAAGCAATGACATTCTTTTATGAAGCGCCAAAGCTTCTCCTGTTTACAAAATTTAAAAACCCCGCCATTGACATCCCACCATTATCACTCTCCCGCTTGTCACTTCCCATAACTTTGATCCATTACTCTCTCACTTTATTGGTCTACTAGCTTTTCTTATTCGTTATCCCCATTCCTTCCTCTCTTTGATGGCAGCAAGTAGAAGTAGGAGATCCCTAACTTGTAAGCATTGTTTTTTTTTAACATTTGATCCATGTTTTCTTTCTTTTTTTTGCTTTTTGGTTAAACTTTGCAATGACTCTTATATGTTTGCTCTTATTTTTTATTTTTTAAGTATTGATTTAAAGTTTCAACTTTGTCAACTTAAACTTCCTATATATTGTTATTTTTTTAATTTTTAAAATTACAAATTAATAATATTGTAGTAATTTTGTTGTAATACAAATCATTGTAGTTAATGTTTTGTATTTTTTACCATTATATTGTGATTTGTTTGTTTTATCAAAAAAATAAAATAATTAAAAAAATGATCATCATCATTTTATATTGTAATTTACCTACTAGATGAAATGTATAGTCATTTACTTGCTAAAAAATTATATATGATTATCAGGCATTTATTTTTAAATTACATCGTAAAGAAAAAAAAATATTTAAAAATAAATAAATATCCAAAGGAGGCATTGCCTCCTTTGGCGTTTATATAACAAACGCCAAAGGAGGCAATGCCTCCTTTGGCGTTTATATTACAAACGCCAAAGGAGGTGAACACCTCCTTTGGCGTTTTTTTGATAAACGCCAAAGGAGGTGTCAACCCTCCTTTGGCGTTTATTTTATAAACGCCAAAGGAGGGTACCTCCTCCTTTGGCGTTTTTTTAGATTGAAAAGCGCTATAGGTATTTTTAATGGCGTCAAAAGCTTTGACGTTTTTTAAACGCTAAAATATGTTTTAAAATAAGCGCCATTATACCAGTTTTTTGTAGTAGTGGGGGTCTAACACTATCTACCTCCAATCGTGTACTTGAAAAAAGAAAATGGTATGCAGATTTCACAGTAAAGAGCCCATCAGTGGATGGGTGCCATATATATTTATCCTCTCCTCACACGGTGGGCATGCACACACAATATGCTCAACAATATTATAGGGAAACTAGACTAGAAGCTTATTCATGTCCCAATTTCCTACCAAGTCCACAAAATCAACCACTTTTTCATTTCTATTGATCAAGCCTTCCCAACCTTGAAATAGGTCTATGAGAGGACACTTAAGCTCAGACCAATTCTTAAACCAGAAGGAGGTATCTCACCCATTGCCAATCTTTTTCCCTAGGCCTTTTCTAAAAACCTTCCATGTTGCAAGAATTCCTTTCCAAGTCATAGGCGTATTTCCCTTTGTAGGTAACTCAAGGTTCACTAAATCATCACACCTGTATTTATTCTTTAACACCTTTACCCAAAGTGCCTCCTTATCTGTGACTAGCTTCCAACAAAGCTTCATAAGAAAAGCTTCATTTTGTTTCTTTATCCCCAGGCCTCCTTCCTTTTTGTCACAAGTTATTTGATCCCAAGAAACAAGGTGTATCTTCTTCTGAGTTTCTGTATCGCCCCATAAGAAGCTACAATTCTGTTTTTCAATTTGTTTTAGTGACTCTTTAGGCAACAACATGGTTTGCATGTAATATGAAGGAATACTAGTCATGACTGATTTGAAATTTTCCCAATTTTATGCAATGATATTGTTCATTATCAGAAAATTTGATTAAGTGTTTTGAGAAAAGAGTTTTAAGGAAAGGATTTTGCACGGAGTTGTTAAGTGAGATTATAAAATTTTAATAAGCAAAACGAATGAGAGAAAAAGAGTAAGAAAAATCAATTAAAAACTTGCATGAATATTAAAAATTTAATTGTTTGTTTTATATTGTATAAATAAATTTTTTTTTTAATTTAAAACTTTCTATTATGTGCATATTAATAATATAAATGAAAATTTATTATTTACTCTCACAAATTATTTTAGAATTTGCCATCCCATGCATGCATAAAAAAGATATAAAGAACATTTTGTTATTTCAAGATATGTGATCCCACATATCTTATAATTTAATCAATGTGTTTTTATTTAGAATTTATTACTCTATCCATATAAATAATCACTTATTCTATTTTAAAAGATATAGGTTTCAATTTTACTTTTTACATGAGGTAAATTCACAATTGATGTCTGCCCCTCTACAGTTTGGACATGACTATGGAAAGCAACCAAGTGCATCCAAAATTCCAAGAAATCTTTTTCTCACTTTCTTTTGGGGTCCTTCAGCCCACTAGACTTGAACAAATAAGGTTGATATAAAAATTTCTCTTGTTTTCAGTACTACTGCTTGAGCCACTTTTGAAACTCCCAGGCTCACGTTATTGGTTTTTTTTTTTTTAATTCATACGACTCAACTTAATAAATTAACTCGACTAAATTATAATTCATCCTCAAGCTATGTTCCCGCAAAAAGATGAAAAAGTGGTCTCCAGCAAGGTATTAAAACCCGGACCGGATATTGAACTAGTCGGGGTACTGGGTTAAGGGTCAGTGGGTCAGACCGGGGCCAAACCGGAGCTAAACCGGGACCAAACCGGTGAGAAATTGAAAATTTTAGGCTTATTGGTATAAATCTCTAAAGAAAATATTAACAAAATTTTTTTTTTTTTTAAAAAAAAAAGGGAACCGGACCGGCCAACCAGCCGGTTCGCCGGTTACCGGGCCGGTCCGGCCGGTCCGGTCCGGTTTCCAGAACACTGGTCTCCAGCCGTATGGAGGGTTTGGAAGGAAGGGTGGAACATTTACAACCTGATCCTTACCGTTTTGGTGCTTTTACCACTATAGTGAGATTTTTGCATAAAGGTTAAATGACAGCAAAGGGATTATTTTTATTTTAAATTCTACCCACATTAAAATAAAATTTCAAAAACTACATTTAGATGGTCCAGAACTTGATGATGAGAACCTAAACTAAATCCTTTTAACAGTAATTTTCAACATGGTTGGTTTTTATTTAATAGTTTTAACCAAGGTTCTTAAACCCGGACCGATCACTGGACCGGTCGAGATACTGGGTCAAGGGTCAGTGGGTCAAACTGGAGTTAAACCGGTGAGAAATTGAATATTTTAGGCTTATTAATATGAAATTCTAGGGAAAAATATTTAAAAAATCAATTTTTTTAAAAAAAAATTTGGTGAACCAATTCGGTCATCAGACCAGACCGGTTCATGGTCCAATTCACGGGTTCCTAGGCCAGACTGGCTGGTCCAGTTCAGGTTCCAAAACACTAGTTTTAACATTATCATGTACACGTGTAAGGTTTAGCATAATTTGTGCTCATCATTTTGATAAGCATAGTGTGCTTATCACCAATGTGAGTTTTTTTTTTAATTGATTTTGGCAGTCTATATTTGATTTAATTTTATATTTTAAATAACTTTTTATTTTAATATATGTAAAATTTAAAGTAAAGCTAATCTTATAATTAACACTTATACGCTTGTTCACACTATGAGTGAACATAATATTCATGCAAGCTTTTATAGTTTTTCTCACCAACGTTGTTTTGGGGTTACTCAATAGTCTGCTAGAGATTATTAATGGGTCAAATGTGCTGTTTATGTTTTTTTATCAGCAAAATGTGCTTTTTATGTTTACTCCTCGTAAAGGTCAATATATATATACACATATTAACAAATATTTTATTTTTTACACTTTCATAGGGTCAAATAACGGTTTTGAATATTTTCTTATTTTATTTCGTACCAACAGTAAAAACAACGTTTCCTTGTGAAGCGGCAGCTTGCCGCGGATTTCATTGGTTTGGTATTATTAGTGGACACTTGTAATCTCCCAGCTTAATGCTTGCTTTTATATCAACCAACAAAAAACAAAGTTTAGATTTTTTTTTTGTTTTAATTATTGTTGCTTCGTCCTGGATTATTATCTCCAGTTCATTTTTCAAATATGAAAATAGAAAAACTAATTTCAAACAGGCTAAAAATTTACAAATGGAATATTATATATTCATTTATTTGAAAAACAGAGTAAGTCAATCGTATATAATTGCTTTTACAAAAATAAATAGACTAAATTACTCCAACAACCCTTCTGTTTTACTTGAATTACATAAAAACACATTCTATTTTGAAAACATACACTTCAATTCAAAAAATTAGCTTTGTTAGGAATATTCTAAACAGATTCTAAAATATTTTTTTTATTGAAATTTATATAAAAATAAAGTTTATTTACTAATTTACCCTTAATACCAAATTCCAAATTTTAATTAACAACTTGTAAATATCACATACTTTTAAAAATTGGAGTAAGGTTTTTAAATGTTTGTAGAAAAAAAATATGAAATTATAAATTAAATGACTTATATAATCTTTCAAACCTATATAGTTTATTAGATTTGATAGAAAAAATGTGGCAGGGATACTAAAAATATAATTTAAATTTTTCTAATATGTTAAAATTTTACTAATTTTGAGATTATAAATTTTATAATTTTAATTTTTCACTGTAGTTATGGAAATTTATTTATTTTCAGTTTCTTAAATGACTAAAAATATATATCAAACACATCATCAAATGTAATAAACCATACAGGTTTGAGAGATCGTATAAATCATTTAAATTTATATTTTCACAATTTTTCTACAAACATTTAAAAAACATGCTCGAATTTTTAAAAGTATGTGACATTTACATGCTGTCAATTAAAACAAGACAAATGACCACATGCATTGAAATTCTTAAGGAGGCTTCACTACAAAAAAATTGAATATTAGTGATGGAAATTCCATCGCTGAAAAGGGTGTTACTAATTAAGTTTGTGATGGAATTTTAAATTTCGCCGTTAATTTAAGGATGGATTAGTGATGGAATTTCTGTCAGTAATTAGCAATGGAATTTCCATCTCTAAGTGAAATTTCCGTCACTAATTTGTGGAATAGCATATTCCTGATTTGTGATGGATTATCCGTCACTAATTTCAAGAATATCCTATTCCAATTTCGGGATGGAATTTTTGGCAACAGAATTTCCGGATTAGTGACCGAATTTTAGTCACTATTTTGTGATGGGTTAGCGACAGAATTTACAAATTAGTGAAAGAATGCTTATCTAGGACAGAATAAATTATTTTTTGTTTTTAAAATTTAGTGACAGAAATTCCATCACTAATCCATCTCTAGACATTTTTTTAATTTTTTGTTTAAAAATTTTCTATAATTTTTATTTTCATTGTTTTTTTAAAAAGGTCAACCTTACTAATGGTTGAATGACTAAAAGTGAAATTAAATGAATTACAAATAAAACCAATATAAAAACAAATTATAAAAATATAGTAATATAATGTATCAAACAAGTTCAAGCAACAAAAGTACTCAATTGAAACTGTCTATAATCCATCAAACAAGCCATAAATATCATAATGTAACCAACTAGTAAATATCCTATTTTATGGTATGCTATCATTAGGATCATCAGCTTCCATGTTTGAATTGTAGGCAACCCAAGACAATTGTTGCTTAAGAGCTTGCAACCCAATTAAGATAATTTCATTCTCTTGCTGTACGAATAAAGTGTGCAATCAATATCTTGGGCATTAGATCCTAAGCCATAGATGCAACCCTTCTTGGTCTTGCCACACGTAGCCTCTAAATATAGGTTGATTTTTTCTTCATCCAGCTGGTTTGATTGCACACTTGGAGAATCCAAATTAGAACATGCCTTGATTCTCATGTATTAAACCTATTAAAGAAAATAGTGAGCACAAAAAGTCAAAATATATGAATAGATAAAAATTAAAGGATGATACACAACGAAATTTCTTTGGCAAATGTACAACAAACTCAAAAATAAATTTTATCAAGACAGCAAAATAATAACACATTTAGATTTTCAACAAACATGAAACTGAAGTCATACATGAGGTAGCTAGTCTTTGACACACTTGAACAACTGGTTCCATAGAATGTGCATAGTAGCTCAAGGGAAATGAAATTGGTAGCTCAAATTAACACGGCACCCACAAGTACAAAGGGCACCCAAAAGATTCTAAAAACCACAAATTGAACTTAGGTATCGTGGACTAGTAAAATAAATGGAGATAAACAAATTAATGAAATAAAATGAAATTTACCTTAAAATATAAAGAAGAAGAAATAAATAAATGAATAAAAATAAGAAAAAAAGACAGAAAAAGAACTTTGACTTTGCAAAATTCCAAATCAGGTATTTCCAAAAAAAATGAGTTGTGTTAACAAAAAGAGAGTAGCAAATGAAACAGCCAACCACCTTGAAAGACAAAAGAGATAGTCAGAGCAAGCTTAAAATCATTTTCAAATTATGAATCAAACTTGCTATTGATGACAGCAAGTGTGTTAACACACAACTAGTAAGTGTGAGCAAATCAAAGAGTTATGCACAAATCAACAAGCTATCAAAGTGGAATGGATGAATGCACAGTCAGACACCAAACGTCACAAATACCACCCACAATTATCCTCACAAATATGCAAGATGCTATAACAATTTTACATCAAAAATTTCCTCAGCAAAATATTCTCTCTTCCCAGAAATTCGAAGTTGCCGCAACAAAAATTTGGTCGCTCAAACATACTTCACTCAAATTCCTCAAACCACAGAGCTTGGTAATGCAGCAAGCAATCACTCTCTTTCACTCAAATTCCTTCCAACTGGCTTACTCACCCTCATTCACTCATCAATAACAAATTGCAGGAGGATTGGACTTACTGCATGAAACTATTCCTTCATAATGCACAATTTCCAAAATTCAATTGATTAAACAAGTACTTCATAGTTAAACAGACTTTAACACTATTCAAACTAATGTGTTCAAAGTTCAATTAAATTCCACAACAACAAAACAATGCACAAAAACCGAATGGTATAGGAGAACTAATGACAGAAAAGCAATCATATTGATCCACTACACTTAACCCTTGCATTGTCCATAATGCAAGCATAAACAAAAGATTAGGCAATAGGACCCAAACATATGGCAAGAGATAAGGTACAAGGATGGCATAGGTAGCATACTCATCAAAAAGTTCATAAAGTAATTAATCTTAATTCAACTAATGTGAAGTGAGGGAAAGGGACAACCAAGTAATGTTTGATGGAATCAGTAAGATAGGAGAAGTCGGATCTCAGAATGATGTTTGATGATATCAATAAGACCAAGTGATCAAGTGCAATATACTCCCTGATGCGATGAAGGGTGAATCCGAAACAAATTAGCTTTGTAACCTACTAGGCATCTAGAGAAACCAATAAAATCAGTGTGACTATCATGGGTAATAGAACTCCCAACATCTGCAATCATAAATTAAAAGAAAACTACTAAACAAACACTACCCTAAGAAGAGTATTGGATCTGATTAAATCTGCAAGATCAAATGCATTAGATCAACATAGTGGAATCAGAAATTTCAAAGATAGCATTGACCGATAACTACCATGTATTATTCAGAAAGACCATAATCTCAGTCTAATCAAATCTAGAAGCACGATCTAATTTGGACACAGAACTGAAACACAACCAATCATCAATCCGAAATCGAGATTAAGATGCACTCCTTGTTAAGCTTGATAACTTTGGTTGATTATTCCTCTCAGGAAGGTGTAGGCCATCGATCATGTATATATTCTAAGTTCCGTTGGACTAGAAGCTTAGCTAGTGATGCTTTTGTAATACCTTTGTAGTCACTGTACATATTAGATCAAATATCATCATTCATTCAAAAAATGTATAAATATGTAAAAGGGCACAATTTCAAGGTCTGCGCAAATGGGTAGAGGTCCTCTTTAAACCAGTCTGTGAGGGAAATGCTGAAAAATGAGTGCTAGAACCGATTGGCGATGATGAGGCTGCAACATGAGGTGGCAAAATTGTAGCTTCTCAAAACGTGGTTCTCTATTAGTAGATATAAGCAATTTTTGAGATGGGAATGCTGTACCCTCTAAAATTTTCAAGTTTACAAAAGGAAAAAGAAGGAAAAGAGCTCCAGAGAAAGAGTATAAACTTAGGAAACAACATATGTAAAGAAAAAGGCAAAAAAGTCGTCACCTTGAGCCTTCAGTTTTGTCTTCAATCGACGGAGAACCTGCAACGCTCGAGCACGGATGATCTAAGACTTAGAGGAGGAGTAACTTCGGATGGAGAGACAAGAGAGATGAACAGAGGCGAGAGTGCACGGCGTGTGAGAGAAAGAGGAGGTGTATGTGAACCTAGGGCTCTTCATTCTTCTATTGGAGAAGGAGGTGTGTAACAGGGACGTATATTTGGGCGGCGATTGCAAGTGATTGTGACAGAATTTAGGGCTAAGTGGGAGGTGAAATTTTTGAATTTGGGGAAAAAATTGGAGCCAAAATTTTCAGGTGGGAGAGATTTATTTATTCACTGGTATTTGTTTCCAAATCAAGAATGTTTGACAGTTTTTTTTTTGTTGAAAAAAATAGCTTTTCCACTTATTTCACCTCATTTTTAATAGATTTAGGATATATTTTAATACATTTTAAGAGTTATTAATGCTATATTAAAGGGATTTATTGAGATTTTAATAAGATATCTATTTTACGCATTATTTGGGAATTTCATTGTAAATATTTTATTTGTAAATTAAAATATAAATAGTTAAATCTAAGTAAAGTAATAAATAAATAATATTAATTAAATTTTTCTAAAAGAATAATAAAAAAAGAAAGAAAAGAGCCTCACCAACACAGACTTTGTCTAATAGTATAAGGTCCAGCTAAATCCCTATCTGAGTCTTTTTTTTCTGAGGCCTATTAACCACTTGAGAATTGAAATATTTGAATTTGGGAAAAATATTTTGGAGCCAAATTTTTCATGTGGGAGGGACTTATTTAATGGCTAACTTTTATTTTCAAACCATACAAGAACTAAGGTTTTTTTAAGTACCAAGATTACCTCATGTACTTAATATAAGATCCAGTTAACTAATTCGTTTACATATAATTAGATTATATATCAATTTATAATTCAAATAAATTAATTTGGAAAAAAATGATAAATATAAAAACTTTAAAGTTATATATTTAGTTTTTTTAATTTTGTCAAATTAGTCAATTGGGTCTTATAATAGTGAATTATGAAGCGAATGAAATACCAATCTTTCTAAGTTGAAATGACTTATGCGCTTACAAGTTCATTCGGCTAGCA
This sequence comes from Inga leiocalycina, assembly GCA_963242795.1. Lineage (NCBI taxonomy): Eukaryota > Viridiplantae > Streptophyta > Magnoliopsida > Fabales > Fabaceae > Inga > Inga leiocalycina. The sequence continues at coordinate 74,493,350 of OY725321.1, forward strand.
AGCGTGGCACATATGCTTCATATTACCGAGTTGTTTTCTCAATACAGAGTATGTAACCCCTTACCTTAATAGCCAAATTTATACTCCGAGAATGCGTCATTAAGTTGAAATAGAGACTAGCGGTTAATTTAAAACTTTTCCAAAACTTGTTTAGTGCGGTCTCACGTTCACATCTTGAATATAATTGATCTGTCCAGTTCGGTTTCATTCATACATATCAGAGTGCAACCAAAAATTCCCAACAACGCTCAGGTTTCGTTACGTAATAAAGGGTTTACAATGCTTAGTTTTCCATACAGGGGATTACACAATACTATTCAATATATACAACTTGTGCAACTAATCCCTAACAAAATATGACAACCAACTACCAAAATTAAAACTCCTAGCTAGGAGCGCTAACCGCCCTTCATCACTTGCTTTTTCTTTGAACCACTTGCCCTTACTGTAGGTTAGTCATTGGAAAGAATGAGATTCAAAAGAATCCCAGTAGTAACACTACTACAAAAAGGGTAAAAAGTGGCGCATATTTTGTGGCCCTTCTTTAAACAAGTGCCACAGCTTCCTTGTTTTTGTTTTTTACCTCTATAACTTTTTTTTATTTTGGGTACTAGCTGTGGCTCCTAATAGGTTCGGTGCCACAATTGGGGAGGCCTAGTGTGGTGCCTGCGTAGCTTGGTGCCACAAAAGCAACTGTGGCACCTAACCCACCAGGCACCTGACCCACCAGGCGCCACAGCTGCACCAAAGATCATGTGTGGCGCCTTGGCATCCCAGGCGCCACAGCTGATGAGGCAATGTGTGGCGCCTAAATAGTTAGGCGCCACACTTGCCCATTTTTTTTAAAAAAAAAGGGGAAAATTTCAAATGGATAGTGTATATCTCTTAATTATTTCATTGCCCGCATAGTGGTCCCGTGTCCGCCCCTCATTCCTTCTCTTTTTGACTACTACTCCACTTTAATTATTCAACTACTCTCTCCTCCATTAAACTATTTTCCCTTTCTCATCTTCTTAGTGGATCCATCGGCCCCCTCCTCCATTTCCTATCATCTTCACACTAAAAAACACACCCATACGCTCACTCATCACTCAAGCTAGCGTCACCAATGTGGTCCCCCACTCCCTGTGCTGGTCAATTAATAGATTTGTAAGAAGAAAACTGTTTCATTCTAGCTTGCTTTGTTTAAATTTTTTTTTTAGTCAAGATAAACCGTAATATAACGTTTGCCTTTTTGTTCCTAATTTAATAGGAAAGAGTGAAAACCTAGCTTGTTTCGTTTGCCTTTTTGCTTTGTTTAAATTTTTTTGCCGAAAAGCTTGCGTTTTTTAGTAATCTTTTAATTTACTTAATTAGTTGTTGATGTACTATGTTCACATATCAAGTTCTTGTATTGTGATATTTTTTATGTTAGCTTTGGAGAGTATTAATGTAAGAACATTATTGTTGGGGAACTTGAATTTTAAATGTGAAAATTATATATATATGTATATAATAGGTTGAAATATAAAATAGAAAGATTGACAATTTGTGGAGATGATAAACACGAAAGCCACTCATTTTATATAAAGCTTCACAATCAAGAAGCATAAAAAAGGGTCACAGGAAAAAAAAGAAGAAGAAGAAGAAGAAGAAAAGGGACCCTCCTGTGGCGCTTGTTTGAGGAAGTGCCACAGGAGGGGGGTCTCCTGTGGCGCTTGCTGACGTAAGCGCCACAGTAGGACCCCCCTCCTGTGGCCTTGCTGACGCAAGCGCCACAGGAGACTCCCTCCTGTGGCACTTCCTCAAACAAGCGCCATAGGAGGGTATTTTTAAAAAAAAAAATTAAAATGTTGTGGCACTTCCAAGCGCCACAGCTTTTTTTAGTGGCGTCCAGATATGTGGCACTTCTCTAGCGCCACAGTTAATGCAATTATAAGCGCCACAGCTTTACTTTTTTGTAGTAGTGTAACAATTCACTTATAACATGTACAATCACAAAGCATGTAAACAAATCACAACAACACAATAGAATTTTTGAGACAGCTTTTACTGCATTCACAATGGCATGTTTCACAACAGCACAACAACAGCATTTCACAATGGCAATGTTACATCACGGCATATTCAATGAAATGCCATACATGCAAGGCATCATACACATAATAAGAGAAAGAGTCACTACCTTGTTCTTTCCGCTCGTGCACTGGCACTGATTTATCATGTGCAGGGCAAATGTCAAATAATATAATTAGAATTTCAACGACAGGTTATTACTTAATCCAATTCTTTAATTCAAACACTCAAGTTGGTTATCATTAGGGAAATTTAATCAAATAAACTAAGGAGTTAAAGTGGTCAATTAACCTAAAAGACCAATTCCTAACCTCAAAGTTCAACAATACTACATTATGCCATTACATCTTCAATTTTTGCATAAGGGACCAAATCTGCCAGAATTTTCTCCAGACTTTGAAAAATCATAACTAATTCTACAAAAATCAAAATGAGGTGATCCCAAGTCCTATGGAAATCTATTGAAGTTCTCTTCATAGAAAAAATATGAATCATTACCGGAAATCACCACACAATTCCAGAATTACACAAATCCCACACTGCTCCAGAATTAAGTCCAGTTTTGACATCAAACTTTGGGCAACCAGAACTCCCAGCTCAAAAAACTAAATGACACAAAATGTTCATTTTGAAGCTTGCAATGTGAGCTTTAATACTGGAAAGTTTCATAATTTTTAGAGATCATTTGGTTATCCAAAAACATTACACAAGTAGAGTACCTCGCTGGAATTCTGTTTAGACTGAAAACCTAGATTTACATTTTGAGTTTCAATGACCCAAAATTCTCAACCCGGGGCTATTCCCACATAATTTTTTGTGTAGAACACAATGGTAACATCAAAATTAACAAATTCCCACTTGTTCTCCATGTCCTGTTTTGACATAAAATTCAAAATAAATTCCAACAATTACCAACTTCCAATTTCAGCATCATACTTATGTCAAATAGTTTCCAATCATCATAAACCACCAATAACATATCCAAAACATCATGAATTACCCAAACCCTTGTTTGGCCAAAATCAGGGCAGATTTACACATGCCAAAATTCTCATTCAACCAATACAACCAATAGCTCAAATTGATTCTAATACTCACCTCTTGCTTCTCCTTAGCTCCTTTCTTTGGTTTTTCAGCTTTTGTTCTTGGATGATAGCACAAAACACCTCCTCTTGAAATTCTAAAATCATAGAAATGAAGCTCTCATCAAGTGGAACAAAGTTTGTGAAGGACATTTGAGCCATAGATGAGGTTAAGAAGGTGAAAATCCAAGATGAAACCCTTACCTTAAACTTGTTTCTTCACTTGTTCTTTTCGTGCTTCAGCTGGCCGACTTAGAGAATGAGAGAGAGAATGAATAATTATCAGTTTTTCCCTTCCCTTATCACTTAAAAACCTAACCGAAAAGTTGGACAAAAAGGAGAGAAAAATATGTGGTCCACATGTGTTCTTTTTTGATGAAATCCTATGATAATTTTCAATATGTTTGGTTTGCTTTTTTCTCTTTCCTACCTCTTCCTCACTTGGCCGACTTTACCTTAGATATTTGATGAAGAATTAATTGATTTAACCCATTTCCTCTTCTTGCTTCTTCTTAGCCGTAATTATTGACAAAGAGGGAGGGGTTTGTTTGACTTGTATCTTCTTCTTCCTTTTGGTATGTCTTTGACCAACTTACTTCTTTCTTTGTCCCAACATACCACATGAGCAAAAGGGGAGGGTATTGATTAGCTTCTCTCTCTCTTTTCCTTATGATTTGAATGTCCAACATTTGCATAAGGTCAAGGAAGTATATTGATTAAATCCTAGCCACTTTTGTTGACTCTAAATGTAAGAATATATCAATTAAATTCTCTTCCTTTCCTTTCTCAAAACTTGAACGAAATATGGGAACAAAGGAATACATATATATTATTTTAATCTTGCATAAAAATAGAGCAAGGAGGGAATGGTTTTCTTGTAGGAAAAAGGAAAGAGAGTGTGTTGACTTGGTCTTACTCTTGGTCTTGCATGTGCCTTATGTCCACATGGGAGGAAAAGATAAGAAAATTGCTTTAGTTATCTTCCTCATTACTTCTATTTTATAAGAGCAATCTTGGCCCTTCATTTTGTGTTCCAAATCTATCCTCAAGATCAAGTAGAAATTAACTCTTGATCATGGCAAAATTAATTAGAGTGCCATTAAACCCTTTTATTTCACTATCTATTACATTTAGCCCTTGAATGTATTTTCGGATATTACATAGTACAATTAAGTTGTTTTCAAAGTTGAAATGACTTATTGCATATTTATTTATAAATTATGAGATGAGTGAAATAAGAACCATATGGAGATGACATTTAATACAAAATGATTGAATAAGAGTTGTCATGCATGTGTGAAAAAAAAAGAGAGACATCACAAAATATGCTAATCGAACTTATATTGTAAATTAAATAAGTATTTAATTACATATTGATAAATAGATGTAATAGTAATTATTTATATGTTTTTATATATTGTTTGAAATCGTAGAATGCATTATTGTAATTTATCACAAATTTTATACCTTATAAATAAAATCATGTGCTTTGCATAAAACTCAAGAAATAAGTTGTATTGTTTATACTTTGTAAATTGTATCATGAGTTGTTATGAATTTTATCTTTTACATATTAGTGTTCTTTGTTTTTATTTTTGTTTAATTTTTATTTATGGATTTCATAACTATATATAGCTTCCAAAACAACTATTGTATTTTTATTTCGTTAAAGAAATCATATTAGTAACACTAATAAATGAGTGTATGAATAAATTGATTACCAATCTAATAAAGTTCAAGAAATCAGTACTACTACTACTACTACCAAGGTTGTCAAACTCACGAGTTTAAGCAAACTCGTGATGGTGATGTAAATTCGTATCGTAAACTCGAATCGTAAACACGTAAGAGGTTAGTTTTACCATTAAATAGATATTATTAGTGTATAATTAAATAATTAAAATATAAAAATTTGACAACAATTTGATTTAAATATAATTTAAATCCAAATAATTGAAATTAAATCTATCAACATTCATAATTTATCGTATTTAACAAAGAAATTTCTATAAAATTCATATATAAAGCCGTTGAGTATAATCAAATTGAAAAAGTTAACACGAGTTTAAGGGTACGTTAACACAACTTTGTAAGCTAGAAACGTAAAAACGGTAAACTCGATGTATAAACTCGTGAATTTAACCGAGTTTACAATGGTCACGAGTTTACCAATGACTCGACTCGATTTTATAAATTATAAACGTAAAAACGGTAAACTTGGAGAGTCAACTCGTGAGTTTGACAACAATGACTACTACTACTACTACTATCTAGTTGTATTTTCAAAGCAATGAATGGTTATATTCAAAAAATTATATCTATCTATATATATATATACACACTTTAGAACATTTTTCTTTTTAAAATTCATTGGTCACTGACTTTATTATTTGTTTTGGCCTATTGATTATCACTCTTATCCTATTTATGTGCACTTGAAGAAACTAATGACAAAAGAGATTACTTCATATATTATCTCAAAGCCTATTGTTCATTATACAATTATTATTTCTTCATTTATTATGTTAATTTTTAAAACACATTACTTCATATATTATTTCCTTGTTTGTTTAGCTAATACAAAGTCACATGATGAATCCATTTTAATGATATATGAATACATTTCCTAAGACTTCTTCTCCATGATGACCCAACAAGTTTTAAATGATTATATTATCATTTATTCTCTAAATGATGACGGAAATAATTATTGACAAACATTAGAGATGGAATAGCGACGGAATTTAGAGATGGAATTATTTTCCGTCGCTAATATTTTGTCAAAAATATGGAATAAATTATCCCCAAAATTAGCGACGAAATTTGTGACGGAATTATTTTCCATAGCTAGTTTTTTTGTCAATAATTTGGAAAAAATTATCTTCAAAATTAGCGACGGAATTTGTGGCAGACTAGCAATGGAATTTGTGACAGATTTTAGTGACGGAATTTTGTAACGGCTTTGAGACCGATTAGCGACGGAAATTAGAGACGGAATAATTTCTGTCAGTAATCCATCCCTAAATGAATTTAGCGACAGAAATTTGTGATGGAATAATTCCGTCTCTAATTTCCATTGCTAATCCGTATCTAATTCTGTTTCTAAAGTTAGCGACAGATTTATTGATGGTTTAGAGACGAAATAGCGACAGAATTAATTCCGTCACTAATTTTCATCTCTAATTCTTTGTTTTTTTGTAGTGCCTCTTAACCTAATTAAGAATTTGTTGAAAGTGTAGGTAATCCAATTTTGGATTTAATCATCTCATATGAACTTTATTAGGATTTTCCCTTTACTTTAATATATTAATTCATTATAATCAAATTCAGTCTCAATTTGAACTCACGCTAATCTAAATCAACAAATTAATAAAAGAATAATAAATACAATCATTTGAATTCGGTAGTATAATCCTCTAAACCCCGTAATTTGCGGTGAGCCCTATTCAATTCTTTTCTTTTGAAATTCAAAATTTAAATTTCCTAATCAATTTAATATCAATAATAATAATAATAATAATAATAATAATAATAATAATAATAATAATAATCAATCATCAACAAATAAGTATTAATAATAAATATAATTATAATCCTCTAATTGACACAAAAATTATAATCCTCTAAATCACATAAATAATAATACTGAATTCATGGATAACGATTGTGATCACTTTGTAATTTCTTGTTTTTTTATTACTTTGTAATTTACCAACTTACATAAGACTTAATAACAATATGAATCTCAAAATATCCTAAGAGTGTCCGTTGTTGAATTCATAGGAATATAAATCTGGACTTGATAATCAATAAATGAATAATAAATATCCGGCAAAAAAAAGTAACAATAAATACAAATCATTTCGAATAATCCTCCTTTTACAGGGTTGATGCGGAAAGTGAAAGTCGAAGCACACAGCAGAGGCATGCATTCTAAAAACAGTTACATAAAGTCAGGCAAAAATTAAATAATAAAACGGTTACATAAAAGGTAAGAATTAAAAATTGCTATTACTAATTTTAACCTGTGAAAAAAAAAATTAAAAAAACCATATTTACCGTGCTTTTGCTTTTCCATGGGGATCAAGTAACCTGCAAAAGGTGAGAATAAAAAATTAATTTTCAAAGCCAAAAAGAGTGTGTGTAAAAGTATGGTATGGATAGAGATCAAAACTTTCAATAATAAGCAAATAATTGCAATGTGACAAAATCATCATGAACTGCTTTCAATCGGCTGCGATATTTTTTATGGAAATTTCAGGATGTTAAGTTTTATTTTACTAAATAAAAATCAGTCTTAAACATGTATGTATAATCTATCTACCTTTCCAAAGAAAAATCAAAACAGTTTGTTCCCCCAATCATTAGAGAACATAATAAAATAAATAAATACTCAAAAAAAGATTGAGGGAACTGATGGATCAGAAGCAACATCCACGTTTTGATTATTACCTTCAAGAGATGCGTTCCTGTGGGATTTAGAAAAATAAATCAAAGAGAGCAAGAGGGTGACGGTTGAACGGGAAGCCTAGGAGGGCAACGACAACCTCTTCTCTCGCTTTGATCTCAACAGCTTTTACGTTCTCTTCTCCATCAGTTCCAACAAAATGAAACTGTTATACCCTGTATAAAATGAAGATGAATATACCAGGAAGCAATCTATCTCTGTATTAATCTCAAAGGATAAGCTCAATGTTTACAGAGAATTCTCAATTACAAATATAAAAACAATGATGAAAATTAACTAATTCTGTCATATTGCAGAATAGCAGAATCGCAGAAGCAACACGATAGTCTCAAGAGAATAACAGAAAATATAGAAATATCAGAGAGAGAGAATCTTCTAAAATCTTCTCCTTCTTTTCTGCCTTGCTGCCCATTCCTTTTATGCTTCATTCTCTCTTACCTTCCATGTGGTCTTGCGCATTCTGTTACTCCTACGTGGCTCTACATGTGCTTCACTATTTGGGTCACTGCTTTCTTGGGCTTCTTCCTTATTCTTAAGCCCATTCATTACATTGCTTCCCCCATCAATAAGGACCTTGTCCTCAAGGTCAAAATTAGGATATTGTTGCTGAAAAGAAGATAAGTCTTCCCAAGATGGCTGCGCATGATCATCCCACTGTATCAGCAATTGAGTGACCCATGTGTCACGAACCTTGACCCTTCGTATATCCAAAACAGCCTTAGGAGATAACAAAGGACCTGAACTATCAGTCAGTAATGGAAAAGGCTGATATTGCTGCTGTGGATCACCATAACATTTCTTCAAGACAGAAATATGAAAACCAGGGTGAATACGGATGTGTGGGGGTAATTGAAGATGATAGGCCACAGCACCAATACGTTCCACAATTAAGAATGGACCAAAATAACGTAAAGACAACTTCAAGTTTTGATGGCCCCGCAGAGAGTGATGACGGTATGGTTGAAGCTTAACGAACACATAATCACCCACTTGAAATGTCAGATCAGTACGCTTCTTATCAGCATAAAACTTCATCCGTGATTGAGCTTTCTGTAAATTATTCTTAAGTTGAAGTAACACGGCATCACGCAGATCCAACTGAGCTCTAACCGAAAATGGAACATCAATGGACTGATCTAAACGAACAAGCATAGGAGGATCACGTCCAAAAACAACCCGGAAAGGAGTTAGTCCAAGAGATGTATGAAAAGAAGAATTATAACAATATTGAGCCCATGGTAAATAAAGAACCCATAAACGGGGTTGTTGATGCACAAAACAGCGTAAATACATCTCCAAACATCTATTTAAAGCCTCAGATTGACCATCACTTTGAGGGTGATATGCAGAACTCATGCAGAGGGAAGTACCTTGCATTTTAAATAATTGCTTCCAAAATAAGCTAGTAAAAACCTTATCATGATCTGAAACAATAGATCGAGGAATGCCATGCAAACTAACAATATGAGTAACAAAAACCTCAGCAACAGCTTCAGCAGTGTAATGAGTTTTTAAAGGTAGGAAATGAGCAAATTTAGAGAGTCTATCTATCACCACAAAAATAACAGTATATCCTTTAGAAATAGGTAACCCGGTGATAAAATCCATTGCAATATCCTCCCAAATCTGTGTTGGAATTGAAAGAGGTTGTAACAGACCGTATGGAGCAGTAGGCATACTCTTAGCCTGTTGACAAATGTAACACCGCTGAATAAACCTCTTAATATCCCTCCGTAAACCTTCCCACCAAAATTCTGCAGCAATACGAGCATGAGTACGAACTGTACCAGCATGTCCTCCAACTTTGGAAGAATGAAATTCAGATAAAATAAGCTGTATGAGATCAGTATTTTCAGAAGGCAAAACCAAACCTTGCTTATAAAATAACCTATCATCATGAATACTATAACCAGGATAAGCAGTTGGATTTTTCTGAACTTGCTGTTTAAGATCAGTGAGGACAGCAGAAGCACTGATAGCTACTTGAATTTGATTAAACAAATCATTAGTGATAAATGAAATAGCCATATAGGACCGAGAAAGGGCATCAGCGGCCACATTAGTCTTACCAGATTTATATTTGATCTTATAGTCATAACCCAATAATCGAGGAAGACATGCCTCTTGCTCTGGAGTTTGAATAACCTGATCAGCCAAATGACGCAAACACTGTTGGTCAGTACGAATAATAAAGGGATGACCAACTAAATAGTGCCGAAACTTAGAGACAGCCTCTGTCAAAGCATAAAGTTCACGAACATAAGCAGAACGAGCTTGCATCCGAGGTGACAATTTCTTAGAAAAATATGCAATTGGATGACTATTTTGACTAAGAACAGCACCAATTCCTGATCCTAATGCATCTACTTCAATGACAAAAGGTTTAGTAAAATCTGGTAATGCTAACACAGGAGCAGAAATAAGAGCTTGCTTTAGGGTATTAAAAGCAACATGTGCCTCAGAAGACCAAGTAAAAGCGTCCTTTTGCAGTAAATTAGTTAATGGAACAGCAATATGCTCATAATGGTGAATAAAACGTCGATAATAACCAGTCAATCCTAAAAATCCTCGAAGCTGAGATACTGTACTTGGGATAGGCCATTCTTTAATAGCAGTCAACTTAGAAGGATCCATTTCTACACCATTGGTAGATACAATATGGCCCAAATATTCGACACTATCACGAGCAAATGAACACTAAGCTAACTTAGCAAAAAGTTGATGTTCTAATAAACATGTAAGAACTTGGTGTAAATGTTGCAGATGAGACTCCCAGTCAGCACTGTAAACGAGAATGTCATCAAAAAAACACTAATACAAAGCGACGCAAAAATGGTCGAAAAATGCCATTCATGAGTGCTTGAAACATGGCTGGGGCATTTGTCAAGCCAAAAGGCATGACTAACCACTCATATAGACCATGATGAGTACGGAAAGCAGTCTTATGACAATCAGACTCCTTAACCAGGATTTGATGATACCCCGATCGAAGATCAAGTTTAGAAAAAAATACAGCCCCTTTTAATTCATCTAATAGCTCATCGACAGTAGGCATAGGATAAGAATCCTTAACAGTAACAGCATTCAAAGCACGATAATCAATACAAAAACGCCATGTACCATCCTTTTTTCTGAATAATAAAATAGGAGCTGAAAATGAACTAGTACTGGGGCGGATAATGCCCCGATCAAGCATATCAGTCACCATTTGCTCAATGATAGCTTTTTGACTAAAAGGATAACGATATGGTCTAACCTTTACCGCCTGAACACCCTCCTGAAGTGGTATCTCATGATCACAAGAACGATGTGGAGGTAAGCCCTTTGGAGCCGTAAAAACCACAGCAAATTGATTAAGTAACTGAAGAAGATCTGGTGGTAAATCCTCAGGAAAATTGAGAGACACAGAACTATCAGATGAAATACATTCAATAGTGAATAATTCATGCACGGCATCAGTAACTTGAATACGCCAAAAATGATGATATTGAAGAGGTTCAGAAGATGTCAATTGAGTCCCAGTAAGCGTAATAAACTTATTGTTCAAATAAAATTTAATAGTGCCAGTACCGTAGTCAGCAATATGAGAACCCAATGTAGCTAACCAAGAAGAGCCCATAACCAAATCAGACCTAGCAATAGGTAAAACATAAGCAGACAAGGGAATATTATGACCCTGAATATTAACAACAAACTGATGCACCATACCTTCCCCTCGCATTATTTGACCGTTGCCAACCATAACCTTATCATTAGAAGAATGCAATGGTAACTTCAAGTGGGATACAATCCGTGGGTGAATGAAGTTATCGAAGCTGCCCCCATCAATCAAAATCTGAACAGTGGTTCCATGAATCGAACCAGAGAAATGAATGGTGGTACGACTTGATGAACCGTGGAAAGCATGAAAAGAGACATGAGGTACACCTGTGTCACCCATATCGGTATTCGGCGGATCAGGCGGAGGCAGATACTCAGGTGTGGTGATAGGAGGAGGTAGGTCATCATCGTCTACTTGTTGCAACAAATATTGGCGGTTAGGGCATTTGTGATTCCAAGTAAATTTCTCGTCACAGTTGTAGCATAGACCCTTCTCTCGGCGAAGTTGCATTTCAGCTGCCGTTAATCGCTTAATCGGTGGCATCGGCTTAGACGACGGTGTAGGAAATAAACCGGTAGATGGTTTTGAAGGCACCGACGAACTTGAAGCTGCAGGCGATGGACTACTGGCTTTGGAACCAAAGGAAGTAGACCAAGTATTAGAACCAACCAGACCCTTGAAACCTGACCCAGACGAAATGACCTTTTCATCAAATAAACGGGCCAGAGAAGCAGCTCGATGAAGAGAAAAAGGTTCTTGGGCCATAACCTCATTACGCAATGCTGGTTTCAACCCACTGAGAAAACAGTCACGCATGGCTTCATCGGATAACCCATCAACTCTGTTAGCCGTTGCCATAAAAGTAGTGTGAAAATCTGCAGCAGAACCGGATTGTGAGAGTTTAAACAATTGAATTCGAGGATTCTCAAAATGAGAAGGACCGAATTGCTTTTCAATAGCCAAAGCCAGAGTACGCCAAGTGGGGATCTGGTTCGTTTTCTGCATCAACTGAAACCAAGGAACCACAGATCCTTCAAAATGCACAAAGGCCACTAGTATACGTTGATCATCAGAGATTTGATAAAAAGAGAAATACTGCTCTGCTCGAAATAACCAGCTCAACGTATCCGTACCATCAAATCGCGGCATCTCTAATTTAATCTGGTGGCCAAAAGAAGTAGAAGACCCAAAATTTCCAGACGAACCAGATGACGAATTCGGTGATTGAACAGCATGAAGTTGTGTCCAGTTTTCAAATCCCCTGGTTAACGCATCGACCGACCGAGATATGGAAGCCATGGAATGTTCTACACTCTGGAGACGAGCGGTTGCCGTCGTCATCGAGGATTCGACATTAGAGAAATGAGTAGAGTTCGTCCGCTCCGATTCAGCTAAGGCGTCGCTCAATCGTTGAATCTCAGTATTCAGAGTGTGAAGACGAGTATTGTCAGCCATGATAGCAGAATGAAAGCACCAAATGTTATACCCTGTATAAAATGAAGATGAATATACCAGGAAGCAATCTATCTCTGTATTAATCTCAAAGGATAAGCTCAATGTTTACAGAGAATTCTCAATTACAAATATAAAAACAATGATGAAAATTAACTAATTCTGTCATATTGCAGAATAGCAGAATCGCAGAAGCAACACGATAGTCTCAAGAGAATAACAGAAAATATAGAAATATCAGAGAGAGAGAATCTTCTAAAATCTTCTCCTTCTTTTCTGCCTTGCTGCCCATTCCTTTTATGCTTCATTCTCTCTTACCTTCCATGTGGTCTTGCGCATTCTGTTACTCCTACGTGGCTCTACATGTGCTTCACTATTTGGGTCACCACTTTCTTGGGCTTCTTCCTTATTCTTAAGCCCATTCATTACAGAAACCTCAAAGGGACAAAGCCAACGCAACGAGGATGGATGGCAAGTGGTTCGATAGCAAATTCATGACCAGGTCAAGGATATTTATATAGGACATGTTTGGCCGAAGTGGGGTTCGCTCGTGGCAAGTAGTTCGACTGTAAATTCATGACCAGCGTTAATTATCACTGGCCTAATGAATTACCAATGAGAATAAGATTATTCCTTTCTCGAGATGGAATCAGATTGACGAGCATGGGGAAAGAGATGGAGACGCAAGAAATACAACGTAATTGGTGCTGCATCTTGGAACGCTTTAATGAGACCAATGGCAAATCATTTTTGGGCGGCCAAGGTATAATGAAGCATTTTAAAGTTTGCATGTAGGTTACGACGGCTAGCTGTCTTCTATGTTAGAATCCAACCGAAATATACTAATAATAATAATAATATTTGAATTAGGATTTGAATATGTGAATTGTTGTTAAGATTTGATTAGGAGGTTGTTATACCAGATACTATGAGAGTCAGCCGAAGATGTCGGACATTTGTCATATACCATGAATGATAAATAATTTTGTCTCTTTTAGATTTTACATGGTATCAGAGCTAAGATCCACAAAGTTAAATCTGAGGGCTTAGGTGTCTGAGCCTCAACTACAAATTGATCACATCCACAAAGTCGAAATCAAAGAGCTTAGGTGTTTGAGACTCGACTACAAAGATAAGTGAAATCAGAGAGCTTAGATGTCTGAGCCACAACTACAAAAATTGACAACGGATCTCAAATTAGAGAGCTTAGCCTTGACTATGAAGATCAGCAACAGAACTACATCAAAAAACTGTTGTCACGGTGATCAGGTTAGCAAAGCCACAAGTCCAATTCCTGTCAAGCAACTATCGAGATGTTGATGGGTGGATAATAGACACAAGTGCTTCAGTTCACATATGGCATGTTTACAAAGCTCTAGGAAAGGATAGATTTCGAAGGCTCTTAAGCAAGTTGGGCAACTTGAGGGGTGTTAGAAACCAACCAAAATATAATAATAATAATTATTATTATTATTATTTTTTTATTATTTGAATTAGGATTTGAATATTTAAATTGTTGTTAAGATTTGATTAGGAGGTTGTTATATCAAATACTATGAGAGTCAGTCAAAGATGTCAGACATTAGGTTGCCACAATGTTGTATATATTTCGTGTATAATCATGAATGATTCATAATTTTAGCTCTTCTAGATTTTACATTCTATGTCTCTTTTTAATGTTTATGAAACTAACAACAGGTTGAGCATCACCTTAGTACCTGTTTAGATTAGCGGCAGAAGCTATTTTTCCAACATGATTTACGATATACGAAGTAAGCTTATGAGAAGAGTTTTGTCTCGACTTACATGAACATTCTTTTCCACCACTTTTTCAAACAGACCCCTTGATTGTTTTAGAGTTTTCACAATGTGAAGCATTATAAACTGCAGTTAATGCTGAAACGAAGAGATGACCAATAGGAATAATGGGTCGCCTCCTTTCGGCCCGAGGGGAAATAGAATCCCCCCCCAAAAAACCAACATTTGATGGCAATTGATAAGTAGGAAGGGTGTGACCAATGATGTTTAAGCAATGGACGGTTATTTGTTTGATGATTTTGCGTGTGTGTCTTTAACCTAACGACGTGGATAGTTTTTATGAATGGAGTAACACATGGATACCTTCTTAATGATAATTGGCCATATTAGGATGATTACTTGGACCAATTATTGTAGACGCACAAGTTTTAGTAGTATATATTTGATATATTTGATTGATTGATTGATTGATATATTTGATGATTGATGATTTGTGATTTAGTATTAAGGGTCACCAGAAAAAAAAAATTGTGTTAATTTTTAAGAATACTATGGCGTTTAGAAAGTGTCATAGCTTACATCGCTATAAAAGAAAGCTATGACGCTTCTCAAATATATGAAAGCATTACAACTTATTTCTTTTTTAAAAAAAATAAATAGCTTTCTATGGCCCTTCCCTAGAAAGTACTCAATTTCCTATGGCGCTTCTTAAAGAAAGTGTGTACCCCACTTTCTTTAGGGAAGCTGTAGGAAATATTTTTTTTTAAAAAAATAATTTTACATAATGTTTTTCTTTTCCTAATGAATATTGTATTTTACAGTACAAATACAAAGCTAAATGAACAAAACCAAACTAGAATCAAACTAAACCAGAATGAAAAAACTCTAAACAAATAACTAATTCTTAAAATCACTACATATCATAGTTAAATCAATTGGTTGCATTACAAGCCAACACAAATACAAGAAGAAAAAGGACTTTGGGTAGAAAAAATAAATAAATAAAGGGCAGCTATGGCAAGCACCGTAGCTAATCCTTTATCTTTTTTTTTGTAAAAAAGGCAGGGGCAGCTAGAAGTGAGCTTCCTATGGCACTTTCTAAAGCAGTATCATAAGAAGGACATCATTAAATCCCTCTTTTATAATGGTAGGTAAATTAGTAAATAAATTTTATCTTTTGTATAAATTTTAATTTAAAAATATATTTTTAGAATCTTTTAGAATATTCTTAACGGAGTTATAGTTTAGACTTAAGTTTATGTTTTCAAAATAGGGAGGAAGTTTGAGTAATTAAAGTAAAATAAAAGGGTTGTTAGAGTATTTTACTCTTTATAATTGTGCAAGTTTTTTTAAGCTCTTTGATTGAGAAAATCTCTACCTATCAATTTTTTCTTCAATCTAGACGCACTAAAAAAAACACTGAATTTCCGACAGAAATCGATTTCCAACGGAATGGATTCCGTCAATAATAATAGCGTGACAAACAAATTTTCGACGGAAATTTCCAACGGAATTTATTTTTATTGCAATTTCCGACGGAATTGAATTCCGTGGAAATTCTGTCGCAAACTTATTTTTTTATTTTTTAAATTTAAAAAGCCACATGGCAACTCTGGCGACCTCCCCCTCATTGCCCGCAGCGGCACGTGGCAGCTCCAGAGGCGTCCACCTTGTCGCGCAGTGCCCAGATCCGCCACATGTCGCAACCTTGCTCCGCCATGTTTGCAACATCCCTCCACCACATGTCGCAACCTTTTTATTTCTGGAAATGCAACTCAGCTTACCCCTCCTTTGGTTCGAACCCATGACCTCGTCTGTATGCGCGTGATGCCTCACCGGATAGGCTCAACTACTTTGGCGTTCTATTATTACACAGTTATATGTATAATCTTATTATACATAATTAATTTTTATTAACATTAATTAATAACTAATAAATTTTATTTTTTATAAATAAATTTTTATATGACCATTTTGCCCCTACAGGGACCAAAATCTATGATTGAAAGTTAAAAATATTCTAGAAATTAGAAAATAATAATTAAAAAATAAATTTTAAATTAAACTAAAAACATTAATTAATCAATAATAAATTTTATAAAAATAATTTTTTTTAAAATTTAATTCAATTAAAAAATAATAATTAATTAAATAATAATAATTTTTAAATTTTCTGATGGAATTGAATTTCGTCGGAAATTGTTAGAGGATTTGCAACAGAATAAAATTTTGTTGGAAATTGTGAGGGAATTTCCGACAGAATTCAATCCGTGGCAAATTTCGGTCGGAAATTCCATAGGAAATTTGCGACGGAATTATTCCATCGGAATTTCCATGGAAAAAGACGGAATTTGCCATGGAATATTTTCCATGGCAAAATAAAATTCCGTCGGAAACTTTTCCGACGGATTTCCATTGGAATTTGCAACAGAAAATTTTTCCGTGGCAAATTCCATCGAAAATTTCATGTTTTTTAGTAGTCACGGTATACTCGTAAATTTGATATTACCTCCCATCATTAACAAAACTACCCCTTTAATAAAGAATTGAACTATAAAATTGATTTTATATTAAGTTTCGGAGGTTGTACTATATCCATGATTTGACCATACTCTAAAAATTATGTTGGAGAAGTAGGGAATGATGATTTTTAGATGGAAGTTGGCAATATTTTTTTTCATATATTTTCTTTCTTCGTAAGAAAAACACTATATTTATTGTGATATTTCAAGTAAATTCATTTTTGTTTTTTCTATTGCTAGATTTTCAAAAGATTGCATTGAATGCAACCGTAGATATATAGTAGATGCAATGCCAATATGAAATAAGTTGTTACATTTTATACGTAATTTTTCAATATATTTATATTATTGTAATATTTTATTTCTTTGAGTTTTATTTGATTTTTTCTTGTTTTAATTGCAAGTTGCACTTTGGAAGTTAGGGAGGAAAAATTAAATATTTTCTTGATTTCAATATCTTGTTTTGGATCATGTATAGCTGAAATTTGGTGATGGTTTAGAGCTGTAGTTGTTTTTTTTGTAGCTCTATGACTACACATGGAATTAAAATTTCCCGTTGATGATGTTTTTGATTTAGCTCTGTGACCGCACATAGAATTATTGTTGCTTCTGTTCAGTTGATGACTAGATGATGTAGTTATTTTGGATCATATAGTGTTCAATTGTTGGTGGGTGATTGTCTTTAATTCAGACTTGTTTTATGGTTTCTTAATTGTTCAAACTTCAAGGATGTATTTTCAGATTGGACAGGCTTAAAACAAAAAAGGCCCAAACACCGAAGTAACTGAAAAACCTAACCGAAATAATTCAGTTAGGTTTTAACCAAACACCAAACCAAAAAACCGTTGCACACCCCTAGGCCAAAGACGACGTCAAGGTCGCCAGTTACAACATCCCCAAAGAAACTCAGGTCCTCATTAACGACCTAGACCATCGGAAGAGACTCTAAAATGTGGCAAAACCCCAATGACTTTAAGCCAGGGTTATTTGAGGGATGGAGTACTGTAATTTATTAATACATATGCTGATGAGTCTTAATGTACTGGATTTGCTTACATTTTCTTCCATGTGAAATGGCAACGTTAGAGACTTAGAGTTTGTTATTTTTTTTAATAAGATACTAATATTCGAATTACAGCTAAAGGCTATAAATACGAAATTATCACATGATTTGTTGCAGAAGTACTAAATAGTTAAGGATATGGACTTGAAACGCACAAGGCAGCTGTGATTAATTTTGTACGTTTTTATATATTATTGATTGTTGTTATTCAAGTGAAAACTCACGTTATTTATAAATTTATTGTGTGTGATCCAAAGGCCAAAAAAATTGTGTGTGATCCATATCTAATTTAATATAATATAAAAATAAAAGTCTGATAACGAATATAACACAACAAGACATCAATTAATATCTTTATTCAGTCGCATAGGGGTCTATTTGGTATGAGGGATTTGGAGGGGAGAGGAGGGGAGGAAAAATTTTGATAAGTTAGATTTAAGAAAATTAGAAAAGAAGTAGAGTTATAAGATTTTAATATAGAGAATATGTAAGATAAAACAAATAAAAATAAATAAATTTCCCTCTACGCGCTTTCCCTCCACTTCCCTTATGCCAAACAAGCCCTTAATGTAATGCTACAACATATAAATTCACGTTCTTCTTTCATGATAGAAAGCACACCCTCTTTTTGAGAAAATAGGAGTGTAATGGGATATTGAAGTGAACAGGAAAAGTCATTATTTCAGTGACGTACAGATAAAGAATATAAAAGGAATAACTAGGCCAAAAAAGGGCTCCATGAGTGATATTTAACATAAAATAAAAAAAAAAATCCTTATGGAAAATTTAATGGGGCAATTACAATGAAATCTCATATAAGAGAAAAAATGAAGAAATGGTTCCTGAAGTTGTCAGTGTAAGCTCCTCGACTTGTTAATAGACGCTCCTCGACTTGTCATTAACAACTTTAGGGACCATTTTTTCATTTTTTCTCTTGTGTGGGACTTCATTGTAATTGTCCCAAATTTAATCGACAGTTGATAATAGGATAACAGGCGAGCCGACACGTGGCGCTATCCATTAAATCATGAATTCATGATCCCATTGGGTGGGTACAATTCCAGATACGAAGTCAAAACACAGAAGACAACTAGGATCAATTTTGTACGTTTTTTTTATTGATTATTGATGACCACGGAGACTTAGAATAAACTGTTATTATTCAAATTCAAATGAAAACTCACATTACTCAAAAATTTTCATTTAGTATAAAAACAAAAGTCTGATCTGAAGATGAATATAACACATTAATTATAATATTATTAAGCATAGGACGTGACATTATTAAAGTAGCTTTTGGCAAAAAGGGGACGAATATATATAATGGAAATTTTTGATGTTGGCAAAGAAAAAATAATGGAAATTTTTGCAGATAATTTTTTTTCCAGTTTTAGTGCTTATACGTTCGCCAATTTCTGAAATGGGTACATCTATGGGTAAGGCAGCAAAGCATTCTTGACGCAACAAGCACTTGAGAGAATTGGATTGTGTATGAGAGAAATCAAGGAAAGAAAACCTCACATAAAAAACTATAAACACTTGAGAGATTTTAGAGGTCTTTGTAATAATGGCTACAAGCAGCAATATTTCTGCTCACCTTTCTTCACTTTTCACAGGAGACAATTAAACTATCATGCATGTGATGTGATGTGGTCTGTGAAGAGGGAATCTGTTGAGTGAGACTTTGAAACTGCATTGCTCAGAGAATCCAACCTTGAATCAGCTCCAAATTTATATATGAAGGAACAGTATCAAGAAAATTTAAACCACTACGTAGTCTTCATTCATTAGTCAAAAGTAGGATCCTGGCATGCAACACAGCAAAAAAAGAAAAAAGAAAAAGTTTGGAAGAAGTTGAAGTTAAAATTTCAAGTAAACGGGAAGACGACATAGCAAATACAGATCTTTAATATGAGGAAGCTAGAGGAAAAAAGCACGCGAACACCCACATCCCATTTATTTACTCACAACATCATTCTCTCATACAATACATCACTTCCATGACTAGAGTGAGTAGAACTAATGGGGAGGCCCTCTATTATTTATAGTAGTGGGCTAAGGGTATTTTGGGAACTCAAAATACCCATGACAACCATTAGATGAGAAAATATCTCACCTTCTCTTTTTGACTCGGTCAAATGAATATAAAATAAATAATTTTATTCATTTCATAACTGAAGTTGGATTGTTTAAATATTATAAATTAGATTTCATATTTAATTTATATATGTAAATATATATAACTAATCTCATTCAGTTATTTAGTTGACTCACGATTTAGTCAACAAGCTATAATTTTCTCATACAGTTTATTAATTAATTAATCTCTTAATTAATGAACCAATTAATTAGGATTTACTCTAATTTCCTAATTAATTAATCCAGCCCATCAAAGGTGGATTGGGATCCAAAAATTCCACCTAAGACAATCAAAAAGGCAACGAAGGAGCTGGGCAGAGTGATCCGAAGAGAGTGGTGGGTGGAAGAAAAAGACGTCACAAACTTACCCTACATAACCACCATTGCCAAAGAAACCATTAGGCTCCACCCTGTGACTCCTATGCCAGTTCTTAGGCTGGCCAGAGACGACGTCAAGGTCGCCGGTTTCAACATCCCCAAAGAAACTCAGGTCCTCATTAACACCTGGACCATCAGAAGAGACCCTACAATATTTCAAAACCCTAACGACCTCGAGCGAAGGTTATATGAGGGATGGAGTACTGTAATTTATTAATACATATGCTGATGAGTATTAATGTACTGGATTGGCATAAATTTTCTCCCACGTGAAATGGCAACGTTGGAGTTTGTTATTTTTCTTTTTTTCTTTATAAGATACAAATAATCGAATTACATTTAAAGGATATAAATACGAGATTATCACATGATTTCTTGAAGTTAAGGATATGGACTTGAAACGCACAAGACAGCTGTGATTAATTTTGTACGTTTTTATATATTATTGATTATTGTTATTCAAGTGAAAACTCACGTTATTTATAAATTTATTGTGTGTTATCGGAAGGCCAAAAAAAAATTGTAGGAGATCCATATCTAATTTTAATAAAATATAAAAATAAAAGTCTGATAATGAATACAACACAACAAGACATCAACTAATATCTTTACAGTCACTTAATGTAATGCTGCACCATATAAATTCACGTTCTTCTCTCATGATAGAAAGCACACTCCTCTTTTTTAGAAAATTGGAGTGTAATGGGATCTTGAAGTGAACAGGAAAAGTCATTATTTCTGTGACGTAGAGATAAAGAATATAAAAGGAATGCCTATGCGAAATAAGGGCTCAATGGGTGATATTATAATTTAACATATAATTAAGGCTGTTTGAGTTAATATTTTGAAAAATATATCACATAAGTCAAAATAAAACTCTTCTCACATATTTACCTTATACACTGTAAATCATGTTTAAAAAATAATTTTTATCATTAATCCAAATATGCACGCAATTGCCCTAATTTCTATAAAAGTGTCTGAAAATTAAAAAAAAATCCTTAAAGGAAATTTAATGGACAGTTGATAATAGGATAAAAGGCGAGGCGACACGTGGCGCTATGCATTAAATCATGAATTCATGATCCCATCAGGTGGGTACAATTCCAAATACGAACTTATCACATGCAGATCATGCATCATACCGACTCAAAATCAACGTTATTAAATTTGGACCGCATTCTAAACATGTTGGAGTATTGGACTAAGGGTCAGTGGGTCAGTTCAGAGTCAAACCGGAATCAAACTGGTGAAGAATAAAAAAATTAAAATAATTTAAATTCTCATCATACTATATACAAATACTAAATATCAATTCAGTACCTTAAATTACTAATAAAATAATCATATAGTTATCTAATATTTTATACAATTTTTTTAACATATTGACATCATAATATTAGTCTACCTCCATTTACATAACTACTAAATATTCTTCCTAGCTTGATTTTAATAAAAGTGCTTTTTAAAAATATTTTATTTAAGAATAACAATAATAATATATATATATACATAACGGATGTGACCAAAAAAAATGATATGACCGTTCCCTCCTATTCTTTATAGTATAGTAGTATTATTTTTAATACTTTATAATTAACCATATAGGATGATGATAGACAGCTGGGTCATGGGAGAACGTATATAAATATCTTTGTAAGCGCTCTCTAATGACAAAAACACACCTTAGCCCCTTAATGAGCCCTCAAAACGCAATCTACCTAAAATTTTATTATATAATTAAATTAAAAATTTTATAATACATTTCTATGGTATTAAATTATACTTGAAATATGATAAGTGATATATTATCCAGCTATATATAATATTAAATTAAAGTGCTTTATTAATGATAATGAGATTAAATACTGTACCCTAAATTTTTTTGTATTACGGTTCATGTCCACTTATGACAGGAATATTCTTGGCAAAGCCTAAGCATAAAAATTATCATATTTATCTTTGGCATGTAAAGCACCAGGGGGATCTTAGTCAAACTTTGCAATATTAGTATATTGAATCACTCATCACATATTCACCTATGTCTCTAATATACTCATTCGATTATTAATATAAGGCATATTTATCTATTTTGATTAGATTAAATAATTTAATTAAGTTAATTAATATGACATGTATTTTCTAAAACACACTAGTCATCTTCCTTAATTCTCTCTTTCCCTCTCCTCCTTGATTATTGTTAAAGAAGCATTAATAGGGGGTAATTACATTAGGAAAAAGGTGACAAATATGAAAAATATATGTTATATTTAGGACGAAGAGCAACTTTCTAAATATGTTTTATATTAAGGACCAAAAGAGTAATATTCTTCTATATATAGTAGTTTATTATTAGATAATTTTCATTAGATATCCTATATATATCTAGGTAACTAAAATTGAAATCCACCTATTTTATTTATCAATTAATCCACGATCCTAGAAAGTAGAAACTAATCTTTGATTCATGTCAACTTGCAATACGTCTTGAAACTTAAATAAAATTAATAATATTAAAAAAATATAGATAATGAAAGAAAGGAATATAATATTATATAAAGACAAAGCAAGTTTATAATAACTCCAAAAGTTTAATTACTTTCCCAAAAAACTTAAAGCCATTACGTCTCGCCTTATCTGCCAGGTTTTCCTGCGCTGCCTTCCTGTTAAACCAAAAAAAACCCCAATCAATTGTTTTTTTTTCCTTCAAAAATTATATATTCGCCGTAATTTCTATATACTAAAATTTAAAAATATCTTTTTCTTAATGGTTGAAATAAATTTAAAGATACACATATGAATATATCAGAAGTCAGACGTTGAAGAAACATCATGGGCATCTGAAGAGCGGCTTCTCTAATATTACTGAGTCCCATCTATATATTGATTTCCTCCTTCTTGATCTTCATCTTTTTCTTCTTGGATCATCTCAAATATGGATAGGTTATTATGCAATAGAGATAGAGTGAGCGATGGTATGAAGGGAACAGTCTTAATGGTGATAGTTCAGATTGTGTATGCAGTGGCGAATATATTGTTAAAAATGGCAGCAAATGATGGAATGAGTTTGACTGTTCTTGTTGCCTACAGATTCCTCTTGTCAACCTCTTTCCTCGTTCCTCTTGCCCTTTTCTTTGAAAGGTCTTCTACATAGTTTTCATAATTCACACACTCTTGAATTCTAATAGGATTAAGATAAAAATTTATCCCGAAAGTTTTTGCCTAGGAACAATAATGTTGCCTCGGTGAGTTTTTCTGGGTTTGATGTTGCTTCAGAAGTTTTAAAATATAACAGTGTTACTCACACTCCATTAAAAAACTAACATTGATCGTTAACGTTTTTAATGCTAAGGGGCATATAACATTAACCTATTTTAACACTTGTGAGGAAACCTTGAACCCAAAAAATTTTTTTGGACAACATTTGCTCCTAAGTGAAAATTTTAGGGGGCTAATTTGCACAGTAACCTATGCTAATATTGTTGTCATTTTTCATGACAGGGACAGCTTCCAAAATGTTGACGGCATAGTCTATTCCATGCTTTTCTTTGTGGCTTATTTGGGTATCTTGCTAAGCTTCGATATATTGTCGTTACCTCTTTTACTTCTTGATTCATATTCTATGAAACATATCCCTGTGGACCTAGATATATGAGTTAGATAACTAATTTTTAAATTAGTTATTTGAAAAAAAAAAAGGAGTTGTTCCCTTAAAGTACCCTTTCATAATCATTTGCAAGGGAAAATACTCACTCGCAATGAAAAACTCTTAATAGTAATATATACCATCAATAGGGAGAGTTGAGTAAACAAATTATAAATTTGGGAGAAAAAGTGGATTGCGGTCTTACATTAAAAAAAAACAAACTCATCTTCTGGCATTTATATTTAGGACAAAAAATGAGTGAATATTGTAGTTATATAAAGTACTCCCTCCGATCTTCAATATAAGACATTTTTTTATTTGTCAATTTTTTTTTTTTATAATTTACACCTATCTATGCTTCCTCAGCAATAACCAAGGAGAAGAGGGGAATGAGGGAATTAAAGAAAGTGACTAGAGTGTTTTAGAAAATACATATTATATTAACTAAATTAATTAATTTAATCAAATTAGGTAAATATGTCTTAAATTAATAACCGGAGGGATAATTAAAAAAGAAAATTACCACACTTAATGGTTCAATTTCTAAACAAAATTATCATTTTCAGGGGATATTTATTACATAATCTCTATGCCCATTCCTTGGTCTTGGTATCCGTAACATATGTCACAGCTATATTTAACCTTGTTCCAGCCACTACCTACATATTGGCTGTCTTTTATAGGTGACTCTCACTTTACCCTACTCTGTCTATATATATATATATATATACCTACTACCTCTAATCCATAATATACACCATTTTGCTTGATCCATAATATATATGTCATTTGGAAAGCAATTAATATTTATTTGTTAATTTTACTCCCATAATTAATGTTTAAATATGGCTCATATTATTTTTCTCTCTCCTTCAAGACCTCATTTAATATGGATAAAGTTGGAAATTTTATTCAATTTAAGATGAATTTAATGAGTTAACTCCCATTTCTTGATTCCAACAAATTAGTTAAAGTGACTTATATTGTAGACCGCTAGGAGTATCATTAATTAATCATCAAATTAAGTTGATATTGAAAATCATGTACATCATACTCCCTCTAATCCTTATTATAAGGCACCAACTAACAAGTGTTGTAGGTCCTTTTTATAAGGCACTTGTAAATTTCCAAGGAGCATTTAATTTATTTTTTCATGTATACCCATATTTAATAAGGGTAGTAGGAGAGAGTAATAATTAATGGATATTTGAGTTTAGTGTAGTTGGTAAGGGTAATATTGGAAATTATTTGAATTTTATGACAACTTTAATGATTTTAACTACCTTTATTGGTTTGTGAGAATTAGTAGTTGGTGATTTATAATAAGGATTAGAGGGAGTATATATATATACTGAATGTCAGGTTGGAGAGGATGAGTTTTAGGACAGCAAGAGGGAAGGCTAAGGTGTTAGGGACTTTGACAGGAATCGGTGGAGCCATGATCCTTACTTTCTGCAAAGGCAGAAGAATCCAAATCTGGACGGCTCATATTGACGTGCCGCGCCACGTGACATTATCACATTCCTCCACTGCCTCTTCTCGCTTGTGGGGCTGCCTTCTTGCTCTTGCTACGTGCCTCAGTTACTCCTTGTGGCTGATCATCCAGGTAACATGCCTGCATGCATGTACGTATGTAACCTCGTACCTTAATTTCTTTTGTTTCTTGTTTCTTCTTCTTCATGGACAACATACGCTTAATATATATAAGAGCAGGTTGACTGTTTTTAGAAAAATTGCAGAAGTTAAATAAGCTACTTAATCATAGTATATGTTATGTATTATCATATTATATATCAATTTATAAGTCGGGTAAATTAGTTTGGAGGAAAACGATCAATATAAATACTTTAATGTAACCTATTTAGCTTCCTTAATTTTTTCAAAAGAAAAAAAGTCAACTTGTTCTTATATTTAAAATCGGAGGTATTACTGGATGCTATTGACCTCTGAAAGTGCAAAGCAAACAGGGGAAGATGACGCAGAGATTTCCATGGCAGCACTCAAGCACAGCTTTAACCTGCGCAATGAGCTCATTCCAATCTGTTGTAGCTGCACTTTGCACCGAGAGAGATTGGAATCAATGGAAGCTTGGCTGGAACATCCGGCTCCTCACTGTAGCTTTTACAGTAATGTCCTTAATCTTTCTTATTCTTGTTGTCTACTCCCTCCGGATCTCAATATTGTAGGAGCTGGTTAGAAGATTTATTTTAGTTTTAAATATAAGATCCTCAATAATCTACTTTATCTGTCAAATTTATAATCTTTTTTTTTTCCCGTTATTCCTATTGGTTTTACATATCAATCAGGGAGGTTTAGTAGCTCCAATATAATGCAAATTATTTAAAAGAGTATTTTAGAAAACCAACACATATTTCTTACAAATAACTAATTTAACTAATTTTTTTAATATGTGCTAGTTGGTTATCTAGCTCATAAATTAAGAAAAGGCAAAAGTATTATAAAACCACAAACAAGTCCCACATATGAAAGAATTGGGGGAAAACATTAATCAAACATGTGTTGAGTTGGTGATAGAGATTAGGCCTTATAATATACTCCCTTGGTATTTAATATAAGATATATTTGCCTAATTTGATTAAATTAAAGAAGTTGATTAAGTTAGCTAATATGATATACATTTTCTAAAACACCCTAATCATCCTCCTTAACTCCTTCTCTCTTCTCCTTGATTATGGTTGTGGAAACATCAATAGGGTTAAATTAGAAAAATATTGACAAATATGAAAACTATATCTTATATTTAAGACCAATATCAACTTTCCAAATACGTCTTATATTAAGGACATGAGGAGTATATATTGAGTGCACCAAATCTATCCTACAATTTAAACTTTATCTACTCTACTAACAGGGCTATGTTTATCTAAACATGCCTCAAATAGAGTTTATTCTAATAGAAGTATACATGTGCTTATTAAAAAAGGGGAAAAAAGACTTTATCTACTTTTATTCTATCAGGCGTGCCAAAGGAGGCCTTAAATTATGTACGTTGTAGGGGACATTGACGTCAGGGTGGCTTACACCCTAATAGCATGGTGTCTGATGAAGAAGGGACCATTGTTTGTGCCCATTTTCAATCCTCTAATGCTTGTGCTAGTCACCCTTGGAGGTTCTTTCATACTTGATGAGCCTCTCTATGTTGGAAGGTGAATTTATTTTTATTTAATCATATAGGTTATATTGAAGAAGTTAGGGGATCAAATAAATCATAAACAAAAAGATGCATATTAAAGGGTTAAGATGTATCCATATTATCATATTTTCTCAGTGAGACTCAGTATATCAAAAACTGATTTGTGATGCATCTAACAACTTAAAGTTTTTTTTTTTTTTCAATAGTACCCAATATCCTAAAGTATTTGTAGGGCAATTTTTCCCTTAAAATATTTTTCTCAATAGCAATGAGTACTCTAAACTTAAGATACTAACTTGCTACAAGAAAAATACTTTAGGGTGTTGGATGCCCAAAAAATACTAAAAAATATTTTAAGATACTAAATGCTACTAAAAAATACATTAGGCTAAGTGCTTAGTGGACCACAAATTAGTTTAGGATACTAAGTAGCATATGAAAAATATTTCAGGGTAATTGATGCAACTTGACCCCATATTAAAAATATTTTATCTTACGTCTTCTCTTCATTTAAACTTTTTTAGGGTAAACTTTAGGGTATACATGTTTGGTATGAGGGATTTGGAGGAGAGGAGAAATTTTTGTGAGTTGGATTTAAAAAAAAAAAATGGAGAAGTGGGGTAAAAAAATTTTAATAAATAGAAAACATAAGATAAAAAAATAAGAAAAATTAATTAAAAAATTTTAACTCCACTTCTTTAAGTATTTTAAATCCAACTCAAAAAAAATCCCTTCCCTCCTCTCTTATCAAACAAGCCCTTAAATTAAGCTGGAAGATATGAAATAAATGAGCCATTCTCTTAAACAACCCTATACTCTATAAGAATTCCGGCCAGTGTCATTAATAATTTTTCAGTAAAATCTTGTCAAGGACATTTTTCAGTATAATCAATCAAAGATTAGAATTATGGTCTCATACGTACGTACGTACGTACATACATACATACATCTATCTTCTAAATTTTTAAATTTGGTACCTATATATATATACCTCTCTTCTTTCTATTTTAAATCCTTTAATTTTGTTTTGTTAGCATTATTAGCTCTTAGATTGGGGTTAACAGTGCTAATAGAGTGAAGTTATAGAGGCTAACAATACTAACAAATATAAATTAAAGATTTAATAAAAATTAAAAAATGTACATTACTAAATTAAAAGTTGAGAGAAATTGACATGGTTACACATGTAGAATAGTCTTCCCTAATTAATATATATGTACAAAATTAATTATGGTAATTAATTTTGCAGTGTATATAGGAATATTGTTAGTGGTGTTTGGATTGTACATGATGTTGCGGGGGAAGAGTAAGGAAACAAACAAAGAGGCATCATCAGAGCAATCAAGAGCCTCTCTTCCAAGCGATGATGATCAGTCCATCCAAATTTCTGATAAACAACTTAATATCAATTCCAGTATCGTCCCACAAAAAAAAAAAAAACCACCTAGCTAGGTAATTGTTATCTAATGCCTTTGTAATTAAATATAGTAAGTATTATATGGATTAACTTTTTATGTTTCCATTTTTAAAAAATAATTGATTAATTTTTCAATTTAATCTTTCAAAATATACTCTTTTATTATCAGAATTAGATTTTTTGTTTTTCTCTCTCCAATGATATATAGACTAGTATTAGTTTATGTTTTTACATCTAATTTAATATTCTTAAAACAAATTATCTCTCTTCATTACACAAATGTTTATATGGAAGTCTTTTTCAAATTAAAAATAATAATTGTAACATACAAGCTTTAAGAAAATGAAATATGATCCCAATAAGCAAATTTGCGTTTACAATAATGGGAGAGATCAATAATGATCATACATTAACACGAACTAGTCTTGTAGTGCCAACAACTACAAGATCGTCAAGCAACAATTGCCGAACACCGTCAGGAGAAATGTCTAGAACATGGTGTCCTCTAGTCAAGCTTAGAGCATATGTGGCAAAGAAATTGGCACATTGATTACCTTCACGATATAACTGTACCAACTCAATCTGTCATTCCGGATGTAACATGCGATGGATACCTCTTATCAGAGATGTGAGTCCAATTGCTTGACTTCTGTCCATCCTGAGAAGGTTTAACGCCAGCAAGCAATCAACCTCGACCAGAACCTTCCTGTATCCCAGGTTTTGAAACCCGAGCCGGCCGGTTCGGCCCGGAAGCCGGCAAACCTGTCCGGTCCAGGCATCGATCCGGTTCGTTAGTATTATTATTATTTTTAAAATTTTTGTTAGAATTTCATGTTAATAACTCTGAAATCTTCACTTTCTCACCGATTTGGCTCCGGGTTAACTCCGGGCTAACCCACTGACTCTTAACCCAATATCCTGGCTGGTTCAATGGTCGATCCGGGTTTCAGAACCTTGCCCGTATGCTTGGCCCCATGCTAGTTCGAGGCCATCCAGTAGAGCCCACAACTCAATCTGTAATGTCCAGCATGTACCTATATTATGACCGCATGCATCGCAATGATTTCGAAGCACACGACCTGCTCCTACAACATCGGAGCCGCAAAGCCTTCTGGTGGCCTGCTCCATGTGATAATTTGAGACTCCCTTGCCATTTTTAACCCTTGCACTTGTAGTATCTTCTGCCTTGCCTCATAACTAAACTCTGTGAGAGCCTTTTAACTCATGAAGTAGACACAACGCTTATGTTGTTTCATTCCTGAAGATTTTTTTGTTACGAGCTTCCCACAACTTCCAACATGTTAGCCCAAAAAGCATACTCCGCATGAATCTTGACCGAAAGGACTGCAATCATGCCTTGAAACTTTACGAAACAACCAAATTGTTTTTTAGTGGTGGAGGATCTTGTGCCCCTATATCACTTACTTAACGTCTATCTCTAGCTTTTTCAGTATAAGTCTCTTGTTTATACCGAGAAAGCTAACGACGGACACAAGTATTATGATACAGGGGCAACGACATCCTCCACCGCTGAAAATCAAAATTATTGCATGAGTAATGGATTTATATGGTTTGTCTTTTTTTCTTCTTTTCAATTTCATAGCTGGAGTATATAATATGATTTGCTAAAATTGTGGATTTACGCTCTCCGTAAAATTTCGTAGTCATCCTGCACCCCCAACTTTTTTTTATTTGTCACTAGACATCGACGTTTTGAAACCTCTGACTTATTTTTTAAACATGCTTATTTGTTCATATTGATGATAAAAATAGAATTTATAAAATAAATAAATAAATAATGACAATATATATTAAATTAAAGAATTTTTTTCCGTAAGATTTCTTCTACAAGCCTGCAGGGAGAACACTATTGGGTGGACCCTTCATTGCTTTTTTATCTTTTTTTTTTTTGAGAAAATCACAATGGGGTCCCAAATAATTGATTTAGTTACTAAAAAATCCCAATAATAAATGAGTAGTATAAATCTGTATTGGACTTTTGATTGATTAAATCCCATTGTTGGAAACCTTATAGTAATTCTCCCTTTCTTGGTTTTTTTTTTTTTAATAAACACAAGGAATGACGTGGGGAGTACCGTATGAGAAGTGATATGGAAATGGCGCCGTTTGGGTAAATAATATGTATACAAAGCAAACTTGTTATTGTTTGACTAAGGTTAGTTTCTGACATGACAATTTAGCCTATTAAATTATCTACTTTATTATTGTTACACCTATCTCTCTTCAAGTATGTATAGATTATCCTGTTAAAAACATCAGAAAGGCATTTGGCTAATTGATTTGGTGATTTCTGAGTATTTTCGTTTATAATATGAAACAGGGTTTAATGGTCAGAACTCAAAGCGAATACCCAAGCCACTGTATTTTGTTTCGTATGCTTCATATCAATGACATTATTAAGATGGTCCGTGATTATTCGTCTTTTCACTATTTAAAGGGGCAGGAACTAACATAATTAAGGTTATAAATGATATTGAACATGTGAGTTTTCATACTACTAAAGTACAAGACAATTGATAGGTCATTATTATTACTAATTTATTATATGCAGGGGAAGTGGCATCATGAGTGGTGGTGGTTGCAGCAGTGGAAACAAGGATTCTCTTTTTTTCCCCTTTTTCTTCTAAAATCTCATTTCTACTTAGAGATTAAAAATACATGATTCAAATTTAATATTTTATAAAACTGTTATTATAATATTTTATAAATCTTTTTCTTTCCTGTACTACACTTATGAACTCTATAAGTCAAATTTTAACAATTTAAATTTAAATGCATTTATTTATGTTGATAATGATAATTTTAAAAAATATTAGATATAAACAATCCATTTTTTGGTCTAGGGTAGAGATGAGATTCGAGAAGAAAATGAGAAAGAGGGAAAATATGAGAATAAAATGGATGATTAGGGTTTGTTGAACCATGTACACAATCTGGTTGGAGTGATTCGACACAACCTTAGTCGCCTTATGGTCAAATCACAAAATTACCACGAATTAAATGCAATATAGTGCAAACAACTCGGGATCGTTCTCTTATCAAGGAGCCATTTATTTTGATTTCCCTAGATGAAACTAAGTGCTATAAACATGGTTAGAAAAAAGGGTTTTTGAAATTGGTTTCTAGAAATTAAAATTTATGAAAATCAAGCTATTCCTAATTTTTTTGGTATTTTGGATAATAATATAGAAATGATTTGGATTAAAAAGGGATAATATGATAAAATGAACCTTGGTGGCAAATTTGGTGGCTTTCCTAGCTTCTTGAAGATAATTTGGGAGTTACTTTTGTATCAAGTCAAATTAAAAACTCTAAGCAATCGCATTATATTCAATCTACCTAATAAATTATTAATCCTATAATCGCATTCATAGTCACCTCTTAAGTAAATTGTTAAAAACCCACTTGATGTGTATTGAAAATGGATTAATGCATTTGGTTCCTCTTAATTGAAAGTACAATCGTGACATTCAAATTAAATTAAATCCATCATACAATCTAGATATCACGTAGAATGTTTAACTTCATTAATCCAATAAAATTCAAATGCATCAATACTAAATTCAATACAAGATAATCCAACTTAGACAATTTATTACTCATCTAAGTCTCGAAAATATACATATATCAATGCCAAATTAATCTACAAAAACATAATGTATAAAATTGAGCTAATGGAAAATAGTGAACTCCCTTATAGAACTTTAAAGCTCTAGCCACTTTCTCTACCACAACTCAATGGAAAATTAGCTATACATGAGTTGATTTGCAGCAGCCAATTGCTTGAAACAGTGACAATCCATGAATAATGAATGCACAACCAATTCAGAAGTGGAGGAAAAGAAAGCTAGAAATATGGCAGTGAAGAAGACAAAGAATGAGGTTAATGAAGATAGTGGATGCGCTGTGATGGTGGTGGTGGTTTCTTGGAGATGCAGAACATTGGCCAGTGGTGAAGTTTGATGGAAGTGTGGATGTTAGTGCTGAAAATAGAATGATCACGGTGGTGAGAGGATGAGGAATAGAGAAGGTAGTGGCATGGTGGTTCACCGCGGTGATTTTGTTTGGAAGAGATGGACATGGTGATCGGAGAAACTGACAGACGGAGGTCCGACGGTGGTGGTAGTGGTTCAGACTTGCGTCTCTCTGGTCTGAGAAGCTCCCTCTGCTGTTCAGTAGCTCTCTGTTCTGGTCTTTTTTTCTTCTGTCCGTTACTCCCCCAAGTTCTCAGTTCTTCTCTGTACTGATCTGCGAAGCTCCCTCCGATCGGTGCTGGTTCTGGTGCTTCAGTCCTTGTCTCCTTCTCACTCTCACCTCTCCCATCACTCTCGGATCAGTGTTCCTTCCCCGCTGCCTGAAGCTTTTTCTGTTCTCTCATGATTTCTCTTCGGGTCCCTTCCCTCCAGACCAGCGGCTCTCTCACTCTCTGGTTTCTTTCTGTTTCTGAGCTTCTGGAAATGGAGAGGATGAAGGAGATGATAGCGTCCACGTCCAAGGCCCCCCTGTGCGGCGCTATTCCCAGCTCTCCCTCCCACTCTCGGGTCCTCTCTTCAATTTCAGGTCTGTCTCCCAATTTTTTTTTCTCAGCTTGCATCCGTGTCCTGGGCCTAGATGCGTCTCCAGCTCTCTCTTTTTTTAAAGACCAGTCTCCGTCTCCTTTTCAAACCCGTCTCAGCTCTCATCTTTTCTGCATTTTCCGTTTTAGGCCTGTCTTCTATTCCTTCAGTTCTGGCGGCCCACTCTCCATGTCCACCAAAGCCAACCCAAATCGGGTCCAAATTCCAGATCCTCTTTTTACTCCTGCTGCGGCCTACCTTGCTTCTGTTTCTATAGTTTTTATATTGGGCCTGCTTTATGTCTCATTTTCGAGCCCAGATGCAAAAAAATTAACGTAGACCTTGCCTCTTCTCTTTGCCTAAAAATTTGAACCTCCAAAAATCCTTAATTTCTTCTTTAACACTTACAATGTAAAATTAAACACAATGTAGTATCAAAAGTTCAAGGGATAATATTAAAAAAAATGATAATTAATGAATTTTGACAATTTTACCCCTAATTCTCATTAATTCAAAATAATTGTCCCTATCCAAAATTAATGCTTAATAAAGCAATAATGTCCCAGGAAATACATTAAAATCCTAAATTAATCATGAGAAATTCATATAAAAATATGGTTCAATCAATTCCCCAACACTTAGACCTTTGTACTCCTAAACAAAGGCAATTAAGCACAATTTTCTAAATTCCAATTATCAATGCAATTAAAAGACGAGCAATTTCATAATTAGAAAGTAATGGATCAATTAATCAAATTTTTCAAGTCAGCTCTAGTCATAGTCAAACAATGCAAAGAAATTAGCTAACTGCACAATCTCAAAATATTAGAATGAAGCACAAGAGAGTCTCAAGGTATTAGTGTTTCACTCATCTCACCTTATTGGAATAATTTCACTCAAGCTTACTTAGTTAACACCTTACCAGAGGCTTGTAACAACTCTAATATCTCCACTACTAATAACACTTAATGCAATGAATCAAGAGGACTTAAAAGGCTTGTAATGATGGATGAATGCTAAATGAAGTGGATTAATTAAATTAAAAAAAAATAGTTGATATGCAAGTCAAAGGAAATGAGCAAATTCATAGCACCTAAATAATTTGATAACCTTTTGCCAATTGTTTTTCTAAATCATGGACAAATGCCTTCTTAGTATTTCTTTTGCTTTTCTCTATCTCTCTCTCTCTTTTTCTATTCAATATTTTTTCAATACTTTCTCTCTTTTTTTTCAATTCAATTCTTTTTTTTTTCTTTTTTTTTTTTATTTTCTTCTTTTTTCTCTCTCTTTTTTTTATATGTACATGGCCTTTCAATATATACCTTGTTTAACTTTCTATTGGCAAATCACTTTGATTTTAGAATACTATGAACATTATGAATCAAATGACATGCATACAACACAGGAATGATTCAAAGGGGTAAACAAATGGTGATGAATGAGGGCTTGTGTTGGGATGAAAGGGTTTAGAATGAATGCCTCTTTCATTTCCATCACACTAATGCAAATGCCATTTTGACAAAGAGTTGAAACAAGTTCTAAAAGATGAAGAACTAAGTGAATATGCACACATAGAAAGAATTCAAGGCTCAATTAACCTTCCAACAAAGTTTCTCTCTAATGCTCACTCCAACACAATCAATTGCATTGGAAGTTTCTCTCTAAGGGGCAGGTAATGTATTTATTATATTATTTATATATAATTTTGTAATTGTTAATTATTAAATTATAATTTAAATTTAATTAATTTTAGTTTGAACTTTATTAATTTTGAAATGTTTTATATTGTTTTAATACATTTAATATTGTTTATTTCAGACGCTTTCTCAAAGGAACACTAGGTGCCATGGGCAGCAGACGATCCACCACACAGCAGGATCGAAGACCTTTGCTGTCATTTACAGCGAGCTGATAACTTTTCATAATATCACTAAATTTTAACTCGTTATTTCATAATACTAATTAAATTTTGTAATTGTTTTAGGAGAGGAAGGCATAGCAGGAGAACCATCAGACGGGCTATGGGGAGTTGTACACTATCACACACAGACATCGTGACGGGACTTCGACCTCTCAGCAGGCAAAGGCGGTCATTGTAAGTAATTTCATTATTATAACTTTTATAAAACCAACTTAATAATTAAAAATTATAATAAGTAATTGTTTCATAAAATAGCAGGAGCGGATGCAACAGTCGCAGGCTGAGCTGCTAGACACCCAGGCCGACAAGTCATAGGGGTCAGTAGACCCAACGGCTCGTTTGAAGGCGGGTCTGGGTCAGGCCGAGCACCCCGGACGAGTGCGGGGATGGGGATAAGTGCCAGATCTAGCATGGTCTACGACAGGAGCGCCGCCTCTGAGGCTGACAGCTTAGAGGGGTCAGACGTCTGAAGGACGAGTTTATTGAGCAGCGGGTCAGATTTGAAGTGGACACAGGCTGCAATGGCTCAGTAGATGCAACAGCCGCATCAGCAGCAGATGCAGCTGCAGGCTGATTTGATCTACGCTCAGCAGACGCAATGGCGTAAAATCACAAACAACATGCTCGAGCAGTCATGGAGTCGCCTGTTCTTGGACGAGCAGCATCCACAGGTTTCCCCTATCCCTCAGTACATTGTCCAGACTACTCCTCCTCCTCCTCCTGCTAATGATGATGGTGCGGTTAACTCTACCTAGTGCCCCAATCCAGCAGCACCTGAGGGAGCACCAGATGATCAGCCCCCAACTACTTAGTTTAGGACATATTTATTTTTTGTTGTTGAAACATTTATAAATAAATATATATAATTTTTTATTTCAGAAATTATATTCTTATTATGTTTACATAGTTATATTTATATTTTTAGACCGCGTTATTGAATTTGTGAATTAATTACAATAGTTATATTTATATTCTTAGACCATGTCTACCATAGTTATAGTTATATTTATATTTCTAAAACTTAAAAAAGTAAATTATATATATTTGTAGCGGTTAATATGAATAACCACTACAAATATATATATTAGCAGCAGTTAATAAAATAACCGCTACCAATTTTAATTTTATTATATTTGTAGCGGTTATATTATATAACCGCTACAAGTATATATAATTTATTTTTTTAAGTTTTAGAAATATAGTTCAATATTTGTAGCAGTTCATGCTGAAACCGCTACAACAGTAAAGGCATGTGCGCGGCAAAATTCAAAATTGAATTGTTGACTATTTGTAGCGGTTATATAAATAACCGCTACAAATACTCAACTTTCCAATTTTGAATTTCCCCCCATTTTTTTGCATATTTGTAGTGGTTACTTATGTGTAACCGCTACAAACATAAATAACCGCTACAAATACTCAACTTTCCAATTTTGAATTTCCCCCCATTTTTTTGCATATTTGTAGTGGTTACTTATGTGTAACCGCTACAAACATATATTAGTAGCGGTTGTTCTTATAACCGCTACAAGTTTAAAAATAATTCTTCAATTTGATTCCCAACGGCTTGATAATTAGTAGCGATTTTATACATATAACCGCTACAAATGTTTAGTACAGTAGTGGTTACTGTAGCGGTTTTGGGAAACGCTACAAAATGTTAAACGTTGGAAATTCAGAATATAAGGTTCCAAGCACTCATCATTCTCTATTCACTCATCTTCTTCACTATACTTTCTTCTATCTCACTAGTAGCTATGGATAAGTCATAGATCAGGTTGCCACGCAATTCTCCGGAATATTTGTACGAATTAAACAATTTCTTGGATTTCGCATTCACTCACGCTAGCTGTAACGGCAAGATCGTCTGTTCGTGTCAGACATGCAAGTTCAAGAAGTGGCATGCACGAAATGTTGTTAAGAAACATTTGCTCCTGAAGCCTTTCCCAGAGGACTATACGTTCCGGGCAGTTGATGATGAGAAGGCCGGCATTAGATATGATGATGCTCTTTCTCGAAGTTCTAAAGTAGGCGTTCAACTAGATGAAGATGATCCTGTGAATGATGCTGTGCGTGATGCATTTGGATTTCAAGGTGACAACTTCAAAGAAGAAGTGCACGGTTCTGAGCTGGTGTTCATGAGGAATGAAGCAACTCGGAATTTTTTCAGCTTGATGGATGAAGCAGATCGTCCTTTACATTAAGGTTGTTGAAAATATTCTAAATTAACTTTCTTGATCAAATTGTATCATATCAAGTGCTTGTGTGGAATCACAGATAAGGGAATGTCGATGTTGCTCGAATTATTACAAGATGCATTCCCTGATATTGAGATTCCCACAACATTTTACGAGGCCAAGAAGATTTTCAACAAGTTGGAGTTGAATTATCAAAAGATTGATGCATGCCCTAACGATTGTATGCTGTATTGGGGAGACGATTCCAGCAGGGAGACTTGTAAGAGATGCCACATATCGAGGTACAAAACAATTCAGAAGCGGAAAAAGAAGAAGAAGAAACTTGTAAAGATTCTCAGGACTTCCCTTTGAAACCTCGCCTGCAAAGATTATTTATGTCGTCTAAAACTGAGGAGCACATGAGGTGGCATGCCGTTGATAAGAATGAAGACGATAAATTAAGACATCCCTGGGATGCAGATGCTTAGAAAATGTTTGACAATGACTTTCCAGATTTTGCGACTGACCCCAGAAATGTTCGGCTTATGTTGGCAACCGACGGTTTCAAACCTTTTGGGAATCTTAGCATAAGTTACAATATTTGGCCAGTAGTCTTAGTTCCCTACAACTTACCCCCTTGATATGTATGAAACAAAGCTCTTTCATTATGTCTATGATCATTCCAGGAAAAAAGGCACCAGGCAATGACATTGATGTGTATCTCCAACTACTTATTGCGGAATTGCTTGACCTGTGGAATGTCAGTATCGAGACGTACAACACTTACGGGAAGACTTTGTTCAACTTGCATGCAGTCTTGATGTGGATGATTAGTGACTTTTCTGGCCTTGACACATTATCTGGTTTGAATGTGCATATTGGGTCGGCGTGTCCAGCCTGTAATTTTGACTTTGATGCAGTGCGCCTTCCCCACAGCTGAAAGTGGTGCTTTATAGGGCATCAGAGGTTTTTCGATGGAAGGCATAAGTTCAGATTGCAACGGAATCGCTTCAACGGAAAACCAGAAAACAAAGGACCACCTCAGACTTTGTCCGGTACAGATATCTTATAGTAACTTGAGCATGTTGACTTCGAGTTTGGAAAGAGCGACGATTCAGCAAAAACTCACCAAAAGACGCACAGGACTTCAGTGCCTCAGCAGTGGAAGAAGATAAGTATTTTATTCACTCTACAATTGAGATCTAATTTACTTCACCATAGTCTTGATGTCATGCACATTGAAAAGAATGTTTGCGATAATGTGCTATATACGCTGCTTAACGAACCCGGCAAGAGGAATAAGGCGTAGCCAGAAGGTTCTATAGCTGAAGGCTATATAGGGGATGAGGTGCTGTATTTTTGTTCAAGGTATTTTGATGACCTTGGGACGACTTTCAACCGCCCACCTTGTATTGACGATTGTCCTGAACCTGCGCCAACATC
The DNA here is from genome assembly GCA_963242795.1 of Inga leiocalycina. Lineage (NCBI taxonomy): Eukaryota > Viridiplantae > Streptophyta > Magnoliopsida > Fabales > Fabaceae > Inga > Inga leiocalycina. The sequence goes on from OY725321.1 coordinate 74,532,203, forward strand.
AGAAGAATTTATCCCTCGTGTTGATAAACCAGTTGGAGGAACTGAGAACTTCAAACTAACGGCAATTGAGAAGTTGCAAGAACATAGACATGTCTTGATTAATTGCACTCAAGTTGAACCTTTCATACAGTAAGAATTGTACACTCACATGTTATTCTATATCTTTCGTAACATTTTTCACTTTCATTTCACTATCGCCTTTCCATTATTAATTGTAGGGAATTCAGAAGTCATGTTAAGCGTCAACTCAGGATCCGTACATAAAAACCGCTACTTCTTGGGGACTGACAACTGACGATTTAGGAATCACATCAGTCAATTTCTCACGGCCGATTCATATTGGTATTTCTCAAGATGATGAGCCGTATATTCTTGCTTCAGAGGCATATCAGGTTTATTATGTCGAGGACGAGAGGCACAGGGATTGACACATGGTCGTTCATTTAAAGCCACGAGACCTTTACGACATGGGTGAAGGCAATAACATCGCCTACGAGAGTGAGCCATTTCAACCAGTCGATTTTGAAAACTACTTCCCTGAAGGCGATAACAATTTACCTCTACTGCGGTGCGTTTTTTTAAGTCCACATCATTTAAATTAAATTTTTTAAATTTAATAATACATCACTAACAATAATTTTTCTACATAATTTCTGTAGGGATGGCGAGGATGAGTGATCAAATTCAAATTTTGTTTTTGTTTTTAAAAAAACTAGAAAAAAATATTTGAAAATAAAATAAAATAATATTTGTAGCGGTTTTTGAACGGCTACAAAAATAAAAATAATCGCTACTAATTAAAAACCGCTACAAAATGGGTACATTAACCGGTACAAATGCTACGCGGATTCCTATAAATACCCCTATCACATCTCATTTCAAACACTCCCCCATTTTTTTCACCTTATCCTACTTTTATTTTCTCTCATTTACAATTTTTTTGTATGAGCTGAGGAGCTTAACAATGCAATCAAATCTGGTAATAAGTTTTTAAATTTTTTATTTCAATACTTCTTTCCTTCGCATAAAATTTATTCTCACCATTTTTTTTTTGCATATATTTCAAAGTTTCATCTCATTTTCACCTATTTTTCATACACAATCGCATTGTAGTAGACAACATTATAGTTCCTTTTTACCTACGTATCCTTAATAATATTATCAATACAATCTTTATACTTATCCAACTAAATTAAATTATTCCTTTTAATTTATAAATGAGCTAAACTGTTGAATAATAAGCTAATTAAATTAGCTAAACTACTAAAAAAATAAACTATTTAATTTAATATAAAAAACATAAAAAAATGATTGTATTTTTTTTTTTGTAAATTTTCTTAATTTTTGTAGCGGGTATTAAACCGCTACTAATTAACGCACCTTTTTCAAACTGAAATTAATTTTTTAGCGTGAATTTTGAATTTTGATGAAATTAGTAGTGGTTATAGAACCGCTACTAATTTTAGGAATTGCCTATTAGTAGCGGTTTTTAAACCGCTACAAATGTGCAAAAAAATTTTATTTTTCTTTTCCAGCCTTGAAAATTTTCTTTTTGATATTTGTAACGGTTATACAACTGCTACAAATATCCCAGAAAAAGATTACGGCTTATGGCGATGTTGTAGCGATGAAATTGAACCGCTACAAATAAAGTAGCGGTTATTTTGCTTGAGTAGTGGTTTTATATAACCGCTAGAAATTCGTTTGCAACATACGATTTTGTAGTGATTTTAGAAACCGCTACTAATGTTTCTTGTAGCAGTTAAAACTGCTAATAATAATCATTTTTAACCGCTACTAAATCACATTTTTTTGTAGTGATTCCTGTGTTGCTACTTCTCTAAATTGTATGTGTGAATTTTCTTCTTTCTTCTTTTATTTTTTGAGTAAATCTTCTTTCTTTTCCAACATGGTAATGATTTTTGTGGGATTCTGTATGAGAGGAAAACAAAAAGGAAGAAAACCTCACCTAAAGTACTATGAACACTAGAGACACTCTAGTGATCTTTGTAATGGCTACAAGCAGCAATATTTCCGATATGTGGGAGCTGCGTTGGGAAAGAGTCCCATTTAGAGGTCATGTGTGAGCGTCGTGTGGAGGACTAGTGGCGCGCCATGGATATCACTTTTGGGTTAACCAAAACATTGATTTGATGCTGTATGCGTGCTTCTGTCGTTAAAGCAATCAATTAAACTAGATCCTAAATTATTATGCAGTTTAGGATCAACCTAGGTCATTCTTCCAAGGAGCAAGCTATGGGTTTTCTTTAGGATTGATTTTTAAGTGACAAAAGATGCAATAGAATGGACCTAAACTAAAATGCAAGACTCTACTACCTAAGTGCAAATGACTCTAAAATCTATATGAGAATGAAACTAACCTAAATGAATTGGAATGCAATCTTTGGGGTCTTTTTTATGAAAAAGGAATTAAGATGCTAAGCAAAGAGAATAATCAAAAGTAAGACAATCAACAAGGGTTTAGTTCAGTTACGATGATGAAAGGGACAACTTAGGATTCACATGGATTTAGCTTTCTTAGCCATTTAATTTATTAGACCAAAGGGATTGATGAAATATTGGAATTAATAAATTTAATCACCTAATTGAGACATGGGAAACCCTCAAGCTCAATAACACCTAATCCACTAGAAAACTCATAATGGAAAAAAATGGTGGTTAATTAAATCCATTAAAAACCAATCACAATTGTTTAAGATAATTTTGGAAATTATGTTCACAATTGTCTAATTAAACAATTTGACAATTAATCACCTAATTAAACAATCAAGAGATTAAACCCAAATTGACAATTAAATTAATAATGAAAACTCGATTAATAATCTAATTGACAATCAAAGGTTTGCAAACAAAAATCCCAATAATCATTTAAGAACAAAGCAAATCCAAAATATCAATTCAATCCAAATAAAAAATAAGTCTACAATCTAAAATTAGATTGTTCTCAATTATTACAACTTAAAAATCATTTAAAACTAAATAATCTTAAGTCTTGAATCAACAAGATAAAAGAAAGACACTCCCTTATGGTTTTCAAGTATAAGCTCCTAGGCTCTAACTTCATCCATGCTCCTCCCAAATTACCTCCCAAAAGAACTTAAGCTTCCATGAAATTCCTCTCTCCTTCACACTCCGAGCAAATCGTGACAGCCATCAAAAAGAATTGTGAAATATTGGTTGGTGATTTCTAATGGCCGTGGGACCCGCGGGGAGAAACAATAGCAATTGAATGAATCAGAGCTCTCCTGGTGCGGTGTCTGTGCGAATGGAAAAAAGGGATTGGAATTTATGGTGAATAGAGAAGAACCTCCGGCAATTCCAGCGTCTACGTGCGTCTCAGCCTCTCGCGTCAGTCCGTGTCTGTCCTCTCGTGAATGCGTCTGTGCTCGTCAGTCCGTTCGCATATGTGACGGCTAGGGTAATTAAAAGGGAGGAGAAGAGAGCTTTTTGGGTACCAACTTGAGCCCATTAAAATTTAAGAAGCCCAAATAAAATTCAACCGTTGGATATTCTTTTAGCTTTCCAGAAAATTTCTGCACCGTAGGATCTTTCAATATATTTTTCCTTATTCTGTAAGAATCAAATAAAATCGTGATTTATCATATAATTGAAAATATTTTCCACTCACAAGATATCAATCAAAATAATAATAATTTAATAATATCATAATCAATTCAGATTTATATTATTTCCTATAATTGGCTAATAATCCAAATATATCTAATAAATCTAAATTAGCCTAAAATAATCTCTAAAATAAATGAATAAGGTGGGATAAAATATATTAAAATTGTGATTTATCAATGCTTAACATTTAATCTGAAATAATAGTGGTTTACTTATAAACATTAGGTACTAAGTTATATTTATGAACTATAAAATTAATATATGAACATTAAAACTATGAAAAATTCTAGACATCAATTAAGTTACATAGAAATTGTTTTTCCATATAATGCATGGGGTTTGAAAAAGGAGTAGTTAAATGATGATTTGATAAATAAAAATTAGGGTTAAAGAGCAAAAATTCTCATGAATTTTTACCAAAAGTGCGCCCAACACCATTTACATTTTGGAGGTGCAAAAATGCCTATGAACATTCAAATATGGGAGCAAAAATGCCAGCACCATTAAATTTAACCTAACACTGTTATATATGCAGGTGTAAAACGAGTGTGGGTCACACTATCAAAAGTAATGATGTTTAGACAAATTTAAAGGTGCTAGCATTTTTACTCTTATTTTAAATATTCATGTACATTTTTACACATTCAAAATATATATAGTGCTGGATGCACTTTTAATAAAATTTTTATAGGTATTTTTAAACCTTCACCCTAAAAATTAAATGATCACAACTACAGCAATAAAAAAAAAGGATCACAAGTTCCTGACTCGCGAGTTTCCACATGGTATAGAGAATCTCCCCTTTCTTGTTAGAATAACCCTCTTTTTAAACCTTGTTGATGGATGTAATTCGGTTTTTAAAATATAATATTGATCCATTTTATTTCTCATTTAATATTTTGCCCATAATGCCCTCATTAATTTTATAATTTCTCTACGCATTTTTCTCGCTGCTCGCATTTAATACTGTTCTCAATAAAAAGTGGTATGTTAAGAAGAGCGACACTATTTTTTCTACATAATAATGGCAAATAGCCAAGTTAACCAATTTTATTAATTATATTTTGCATCTTCAATTAGTTAGCGAAGTCTTATATTTATGGGCCAAAGATATGCATTCTTTACCTGGTAATTTACAACGAAATTAAAAAAACCTAAACTAAAATGCAACAGATGAAGCCTATCTAAATTATCAATAGTAACAATACCAATTTGAAGAGAAGAAAATTTCTAGCATTCTTTACTTGAAATCTCGTTTACCATCCCATCAATTTCCATCCACCACTTTGGTGGCACCTTGTTGCAATATGTAGTTTCGGACTAGGCCAAGTTTGCCCTACTCAATATAAGTATCATAATTACCCTCCAAATTCATATAAGAAAGGAACCTTACAATTTCTATTAAAATTTCCAAGTTAATTTATTCCTTTTCAGGGTAATTGTAGGTGGTACCTTGTTGTGGTTGAAAAGTTTGAGGCTCTGGCTTGCCTTTGTAATTTCAAAAAAAAAAAAAGATTTTGAGGCTTAAAAGCAAGGAATAAAAAACCGAATCGGATAATGAACTGGTCACAGCACAGATTTAAGGATTAATGGGTCAACCGGGGTTTAACCGGTAGTTGAACCAATCATATTAAAATATTATAATTTATTAGTGGCAATATATATTAATATATTTTTAAACTTCTATAGATAAAAATGAAGATTTTTAGAAAAAAAAAAAGCTTAAATTCTATTAGTAGTAATTATAATGCCTATACTTATGCAATGATATCTTTTTTCCTATAATTATTATATCTTTTTAAATATTTTTTTATTATCTTCTTCATTTTTTTAAAAACTTATTCTTTCTTTACCTACTTTTCTCTTCATTTTGGTTTTCAATCTTCCATTTTTCCCTAAAAAAGCACAAAATAAAAAAAATGAAACTAGTCCAACCAATTAAACCATCGGTTCAGACCGGTCTCACTGTTTAATGATCAAACTAGATCAGGCCACTGACGGGTTCCTAATTCAACTGGTCGAACCAGCTGGTTCGATCCAGTTTTTTGTTCTCTACTTAAAAGGAGCATGCATATACATTTCCAATCGGCAATAGAGGAAAAAAAATAAAGGAAAGAAAAACCAATTCTTATTATTAGCTAAGCATCTGCCAAATTTACAAACCAGAGCTGCAATCTAACAAGTGAGGAAGTAGTGGTATCAAATTAAAAATAAGAAAAGCATAATGTTAATAATAACAAATATATTTATGGCTAAATGTTAACTCTCAGAAACTGATAATATTCTAGCATATTTTCTTTTATTTTTAACTATATTTTGGATTCAAATCAAGTATAAAAAGAGTTAATAGAAGAAAATGTGAATATCAGAGTAATAAGCTAAAGTTGAAGTAGAACAATATATTTGTGGGTTTCAATTCAAAGAAAAAGTTAGAACTTATGCATTCTCTCTTTTGTAGGAGGATAGAGACAAGTTGGGAAGCTTTTAAAGAATTGAAGAATAAGGGGGTGGAAGATGATAAGTTAAAAGTTCTCAAAAATCAAAGAAAGCTCATGGGTTAAGAAGAAGTTGTTGTGTTGTTAGCTTCAGCCAACAATACATGTGCTGAAACCAGTGGAGATCTGGACTTTCTGTGCGATATACTTCAGCACTTAGCGCTTGGTTGAAGCCAACGAGAAGCAGAACTTACTGTGTCATATGCTTCAGCACACTGGTGTGTGCTGAAGCATACGATAGACTATGCAACCATATGTTTTACTTGCTGAAACGTATGTAGAGGGCTTTTAAGGAAGGTATAGGCCGAAAATAGGTCATTCTACAGTTTTCAAGTATCCTAGGAGCTTTGTGTGCTAGGGTTTTGGCTTCTTGAAGAATATTGAGCTTGGGTTGAAGTCTAAAAGAGATTTGGGGCTCCAATCCTTGTTTTTCTCATTCTTCTTCCTTTTCTTTGCTAAGTTTATGATATGGCTGCAATTATCTCAAATAGTTGTAGCTATTTTATGATTATGTGTAGCTAAACTCTTCCCTTTAGAGTTGTTTTGAACCCTTGTATGGATTACGTAGTCATTTTTCCCTTTATATTTGTGATTAATGATGATATTATGCTGATTTTACTCTTTACTTAATACTTCTTATTCATTGGCCACCAATAAGATTATTGGGTTTACTTGATTAATGCTTGAAAGGGCTAGATTGAGTGTGTAACTTAAGTTAAATCGAGTGAGAGCTTAAAATTTACTAATTGAATGGATAATTTTGTTAATGAGGTAGATACACACTCATTGACCTCACATAGCCAAATAGGATTTGTAATGAAAATAAGGGTTTAATTGTTAATTAAAAGATTAATGAGTTAATTAAACTATGCACCTATTTGGATATTTGAGAGAGCAATTATAGGTAATTTAGTATCCTTGACTAGTATAATCTTTCATTAATTAGCATATATTGGGGGGGGATTTGAGTGAGTGCTTTGGAAATACAAGGGAGATAAATAATCCTAAGTTTAATCTAATACTTGAAATTAAAGAATCATTTGCTTTCATGAATTTTTAGTCTAAGAAATAGTTTTAAATTTCTCTTTCACCTCAACAACATGTTTTGGCTCAACTTTATTGAATTCACTAAGTCCATTGCTTGACCAATTTGTTACTCAAATCCTTGTGGGAACGATATTTACTTATCACTTTATTACTTGATACGATCTGTGCACTTACGGTAGCGAACACTAAAGTATATTTTTAGTCCTTTTAAGTTTGTGTGAGGTATCATTTTAGTCTCTTAAGCTTGTAAAGTGTAATTTTAGTCCTTTTATTTTAATACCGTTAATATTACTAACAAAAAAGTTGACTCAATAAATTAAAGTGCTGACTCAGCAGCCAATATATTAATTTTTAATTTAAATTTAAAATTTGTGTAAATTAAAAAATAATTAAAAACTATCATTAAGATCAAAACTATTGAAAAATCATCAAATCTTAGTTGGGGATTTCAAAATGCAGCCAAATTTAGGCAACCTTTGACGAAGGAGGAATGTTGAGATCAAGATCTAAGACTGTTTAAGGCGAAACACACTAATTAGAGTCATTGTGGGTGCCACCATCGCTGACAGAGCAAGGAACTCTGCAATTGGCCGATCAAATAATACAAAAGTGAGTAGAGTATCATTCCCACGATGATTGATCACTAAGTACCAAAATAGGTAATTTTAATTCTATTTAGTTGATCGATTAGTTGGTGATTGAGAGTACAAACTAAAAGGTGATTGAATATAAGTGCAAATGATATGAAAGCAACTATGAGAAAAAGCCCTAGGGGTTAGCTTTCACTTAACAAATTTCGAATTGAATCACTTATCTATTTTAGTCCAATTTATTCCACATAATTGATAGTCAATTTTCTCTAATTTAATTACTAGCCTCTTCCAAGGTCAAACAATTCTATAATTAATTGCTAATCCAATATATTCCTATATGAATTTAAGCAATTAATTATGCATTAAGATTTATGGAACTCAGTAAGACTACACAACTCATATGAATATATTCCTATTTCATATGCAAGTCATGGTTTTAATTATAGGGTCTATAAACATGCATCTCCTTCCGGTCTCAACATACATATTGAAATCATTCAAAAGGTGGCCAATCAATTGAAAGCATTAAGAACAATAATTAAAACTCAATCATGAAGGAGAATTTCAAACTAGATTTAATAAGTTAAGATTCAATCTGTCATTAGTAAGCTATGTCATGACTCTAGGAAAATGAAAGTTTAGCACATGATGAAATTAAAAACAAAAATAAAATAAATTGAAAACTTCATAAACATTGCAATAAACTTAATTATTAAATTCTAAAACATAAAAATACAACCACAAGTTGTATGAAAATGGAAAAATCTAGTCTTCCATATAGGAGGTAAAACCTTTCATGTAGGTGGCAACCTAAACCATCAATAAAGGAGGACTACTTAAGCTTTTCATGAAGGAGGCATGCAAGAAGCAAATATAATATATGAAATTAACTCTAAGATGATGGTGTATGTGGAGAAGAAAGGAAAGTAATGGATATGAAATTGTGTGTCCAATTTGTGAGGGAGAGGATGACTATATATAGGGAAGAATGGAGTTGGCGGGATTGGTAGGTTAAATGGTAGATAGAATGGTAGGTGAAATGGTAGATCGAATGGTAGATGGAATGGTAAATCGAATGGTAGATGGAATGGTAGACAGAATTTCACATTTTGATCTTAATGAAAGTTGTAGCTCTGAATCTTAGCTCAAAGATGCAAGTGGAAACTCCTCATTTCAATATTTGCAGTTCCAGTTATAGTCAAATTAATGGGCAAAGGTTAGACTTGAATAAATTCACGTTCTCAACTTCCAAGCAAAATTTTAAACTCTTGGAGATAGAACTGAGTTTTAGCCTCAACATAAAAGTTTTATAGGTCTTTTTTTAAGCTTTTTATCCATATAAAGAACGTCCTAATCCGAGATCTAGAGCTCCAGATATTGCCTGAAAACTAAAAAAGGGTTTGATTTAGTATTTTTCAAGAAATTCTATTTTATGTCCAAATCATTATTTATTTATCAATTACATCTAAATTCATTAAATTGAGCTCAAATATCATTTACAAAATCATCATATAAGGGAAAATAAATATGCAAATATTTTACTTATCATCATCATTGTATAGTTAGAGCCTAAACTTGCTTACTCAACATTTTTTGTTAGTAATATTAACTTATTTAGAATAAAAGGACTAGAGGTATACATTATAAACTTAAAGGACTAAAATGGTACTTCACGTAAACTTAAAGGATCAAAAGTATACTTTAACCTATATTTACCCTCTTGACACTTGTTACTCAAATATATATCCTAAAACAACACACCAAATGGTTTTTCCATGCATCTCACATGTTTTCTCATAAAGGTTGAATATTCAAATATGTATGAACAACTTTTTATCGCTAAGACTTTTCAATATAAGCCTTACCATTAAGTCCAATTATTGCAGCTTCACTAAGCAATAAAAATGAAAAATAGATTAAAGGATAAATTATGAAGGTATTTAGGACTTTTCATAAGCATAATAACACTTTTGTGCTTCTAAACCAATCCATACTTGTTTTAAATATAGACAAATTGCATATCAAATTAAAACTCTCAAATTTAGGGATTTTTAAGAATAAAACGCATCTTAATCGGAGGTCCTATATGCCTGCACACACCCCTAGAAAATGTTTGGATCAACAAATCATGAAAAAATTCCAGCTTTCTCTACTCTCAACAGCGGTGCGTGAACACCAAGCACCACCTTGGAGGCGGCTGTTGGCAACTCGCGCCAAGTGCTTGTGTTCCACACCCCGTCCTCAGTTAGACGGCATGTGCCATGTGGCAGTAGGGGGCTCCCACTAGCTCCACACGCCATGTGGTGCCTTATGGAGTTTCCTGGAATTTTTTTTATAAATGGTCATTGGGTTAGTTAACCGAACTGAATAGGCGTTCACTTTTTCGGGTTACCTGACCCGGTAAGCTGCATTTCACTTAAACGCATTGCCTTTTCGCATCACAACGATGTCATTTTGGCCCTTTGGCCAAAATGATGTGTAGAGGTCAGGGATGACCTCTACCGAGTAGAGTTCAACCACGTTCATACCCTACGGTAGACCCACTGCCACCTAAAACTTTGAATGGCCATATCTTTCTCATCTGATCTCCGTTTGATGCGTGGTGTTGTTGGAATCATCTCGGAGAGCTTTACATGTTGATGCCATTTGTTCATGCAAAAGGCTCCATTCTCAAAGACCCAATTTTTGAGTTTATTTTCGGTCGTCGGTGTTTCATCCAGAAACATGTTTAAATTCTCATATTTGGACTAGATCGAGTATAAATCCTAGAAATCCATAAACATATATCAACATATATGATTAAACACTTTAATTCAAATCATACAAACATCTTTAAAACTAAATAACACATGCACAGTGGAAATATAAATTTGGTGAGACACGAACATGCTTAACCACATAGCACATTATCATAGCCTCAAGAACAGCACGGTTCTGATACCAATGTTGGAAAATGAAGAGGGTGAAAGTGTACCAAATGGACCTATATTCGGATTCGGGTCAAACCTCCAAAACCCCATGAGTCAATCCTCCAATTAACCCACATAAAATATTACCCTAATTTGGACTACTAGAGAACTAGAGCCCAAATGGTGTGGTACAACAGAGCACCACACAAGAAAGAAATAGAGAGGAAGTGAGAGAGTCAGAAAACTCAATGACTAGAGTGAGTAGAATTGATAGGGAGGCCCTCTACTTATAGTAGTGGGCTAGGAGTATTTTGGGAACTCAAAATAGCTATGACAACCATCAAATGAGAAAATTTCTCAACTTCTCTCTTTTACTCGGTCAAATGAATATAAAATAAATAATTTTATTCATTTCATAACTGAAGTTGGATTATTTAAATATTAGATTTCATATTTAATTTATATATTTAAATATATATAATTGATCTCATTCAGTTATTTAGTTGACTCATGATTTAGTCAACAATCCATAATTTTCTCATCTGATTTATTTATTAATTAATCTCTTAATTAATTAACCAATTAATTAGGATTTACTCTAATTTCCCAATTAATTAATCCACCCATCAAGGGTGGATTGGGATCCAAAAATACCAACTAAGACAATCAAGAAGGCAACAAAGGCACTGGACAGAGTGATCGGAAGAGAGTGGTGAGTGGAAGAAAAAGAAGTCCCAATTAACTTACCGTACATAACCACCATTGCCAAAGAAACCATGAGGCTTCAACCTATGATTCCTATGCTAGTTCCTAGGCTAGCTAGAGATGACGTCAAGGTCGCTGGTTTCGACATCGCTAAAGAAACTCAGGTCCTCATTAACACATTACTACAGAATAAAGATATTACTATTCTAAATGACGTACTTTTTTAAAAAAGGAAAGTAAAAAACAAAGAAAATATCATTTTTGTAAATATGGGCACGCAGTGGGAAATTTTAGGTGTCTTAGATTTGAATTGGAATGCCTAAAACTCATTTTGATGTCTCAAGTCAAATTTAGGACACCTAAAATTCTTCTGACACCAAATCCAATCCTTTGAGCGCCATACGCCTGGTTTAGGCATCCCAAAAATATTTGGGATGGCTAAAGTAGGGTCGGGATCAACACCCCTCCTCCTTACACACTTCCTTCACTCATTTCAAATATTTTTTGTCCAAAATACAGAAAAGGATAAATTTATCAGAAGCCTCTACAGTTCAATCCTTCGGATCTCGTCGCTCGGGCACGGATCCTCCAATCCTCATTGCCGTCCTTGGTGCCTTGGCCTGTCATTCTCGGTCAGATCTCTTCATTACCCTGCTTTATTCGAAGCTGTTCTCCTTTTTATGGCATTTTGAGTGTCGTCGGCTGTGCAAGGTAAGGATGAGACTCTGGAGTTTTACTTCCAAACTGCTGGGTTTGTGGTGCAACTGCTCGGAGCTGAAAGATGAAATGAGATTTCAATTTCTTTTCTAATCTGGATTCTGTATACTAGTGAGATTGGAGTAATCTGTCGATTTACTGGTTCTAAATTTTTCCCGCTATCCTTCTTGGTTTTTTTCGTGGCATTGTTGTCGTATGTGGAGATCAATGCTTGCTGAAGAAATTTATAATTTTCGAAATGCGAGTTTGGTAATCGAAGCGCTATTGATATTGGGTTTGCTGGTCTTGCTTATCTCCCATTTTGTCAACCCTGATATGCTCTGCTGCCTAGTTAATTAGTTATAGACTTCCTATTGCGAGGCTATTAGTAAGTTCATACCTAGTGATTTGGTGCTTGGTAGCGCGTGCTTCGTTTTGTTGCTGAGAAAATGTGGTCGAAGCGGTTTGGTTCTATATGCTAGGTATCTACTGAGCAAGTCCTGTTGAAATTCCTGTCCGTTCATTAAAATTTGTCCCCTTTTCCAATTTATGCACGCGCTTAACAGTCTATTGCCTTATGATCCCGACTCTTTTCTTTCGCTAATAGAAGTATTAGTTTGAGTTTCATGGCAATACAATGAAAATTGGAGAATTGGTCTAGACGCATTATGAAATTATCCTTGGAAAACATGGAAGAAAATGCTTATATATAAACACCTGATGCATGGTAGCATATGTGTTGTATGAATATAATTCACACTCTGCCTCTTCCTCTGTCTGTCCTAATTTTTCCTCAAGTCCTAATATTTCCTCAAGGAACTAATTTGCTTTTGCAGGTAATTTGTAGTTGTGAATGATGGATCCAAGCAATCATTCACCTGTTGATGGCCTTGAAGTGGTTCATCAAAATTTCTTTATTAATTCTTGATTTAAATAAATAGTTCTAATTTTTGTTGATTTTCATTTTAATTATAGTGCAACTCAGACATATAGAATCTTTGGTGGGTCACACAAGAGTAAAGTTATTAAAGACCTAAAGTAATTTTATCCGAAAGTAAGTAATTTCAATTCAAGTTCTTTCATTGACGGTTGTTTTAGATATGCCTTTATTGGTTTTAACCATTTATTTTTGATTTATAGTGCCATCGGCAACTTGGCAGTACTGAATACAGATACTATGTTATACTTTATATGTATAACATCATTCAAAGTAAAATTATAAGAGATTTTGAACAGGTAACCACTTCTTCATTCTCCAATGATAATATTTTTGGTATTGTAATTGAATTGCTAATTAATTCATTCACTTGATTCATTTCATCTAAGCTTATTTTCTAATTTACAGATTTTTAACGATGAAAATGCCTACTTATATGAAGACATTAATACGATCAGAGATCTTTTGGTTGGACATCTTCTTCAACATAAAGATCAATAAAGTTCTTATTTATATTAGTTAGTAGTTGTGTAATAGACAACTTTTTGACACTTTGTGATTGTTATTGTACATAGTATTAGATTGTATGAGTTGTTATTGTAAATAGTATTAAATTGTAGAAGTTAACAATTTAATTAGCAAGTGCTGGATGTTTCCTTATCATTTGTAAAGGATATTATGATTTATGAATCATTCTTTAATCCTGTTTCTGTAGTTTTAATTTACTGGGCAATGAAGAATATAAATAATCATTTTTTTAAAAAACAAAACCTTTTAATTTCTGTAAAGCAAAAGGGATGTCTAAAGTGTCTATACTAACATTTTAGATGTCTCTTTTTAAAAAAAGGACGTCTCTACACAAACACTTTAGATGTCCCTTTTTAAGAAAGTGATGTCTAAAGTGCAGACTTTAGACGTCTATTTATTTACGGATGTTATTTGATATATCCCGATTTTATCATAATATTTAATATCATATTTAGGGATTTTATCATTAATTTTTAGGCTAAATAACATTTATTATGATTAAATTGAATTAAATGTGAATATGTGAAAATAAATCTTAAAAAGAGATATTTGTTATAATTTTGTGATTGCTATTTAAAATTTGAATTTTGAATGAAGATATTACAAGATATTGATTTGAATTGTAGGTCACATTGAAAAAGGAGGAGCTGGGGGACTAAAAAGTAAAGACGTATAAGGACTGAAACAGAAAATAAGATTCTACGTGTAGCTCCAAGGGAATTCTGACAGGAAAAGTGCACTTTTCTGTAATACTATCTGTCACTTTCAGGAGGAAAAATACCAGAAACAATTACAGAAAATTACCCCGAATTTAAGAAAATGCCAGTTGGGTCCCAAAATACAAAGATGCCGCTGGAACTGATTCACTTGGCTATCAGAGAATATTACAGAATAGAACCCTGAATTTCTAAAACTCTATTTTGGTCCCAATATCCGAAAGTCAGCGTTCTTCACCGCTGAAACTGATTTTTTTTTTTCCATATTCTTATACAGAATTTTGCGAAAAATCTGATCTAAATATAATCTTAGAAGATTTTACCCCAACCTTGAAGGGATGTGACCTAGATTTCAAATAGCCAAAAAATAAAAATAAAAAGGAAAAGGGAATCGATCAACAGGGGTAGTGAGCCGCAGAAGAGACATTAACACACGCAGCTACAGACGAGAAAAGAGCAGACTGAGACGAGAGACACAGCCGCAGAGAAAGAACCTCGACACAGCCACAGACGAGAACACCTAGACGCAGCCGAGAGGAGACCTAGAGGAGTAGTGGCAGATGCGAGAGAGGGAGAGAAGAGGCAACCATAACCAAGTTTCACCAACACTTTCATCTTCTTCTCCTTCTCTAATCTATTCCTTTCATCTTAATTCAATGGATTCTTGGTGCCTTCAAAATTTTGCAGCTGTGATAGACTCCATAAGAGGCTAAATCCTTTTATGCTTCTTGGAGATGGAAGATTGGTTTGAGCTCCAGAGATACATTCAGGGGAGTTATTTGTTTTAATCTTTTTATTTAACTATGTAACAGATTTCCTGAGTTAGGATTTTATGTTATATGGTTAATTTACTGAGATTTCGAGTTGTTTATTTTAGTAGCGATTGAATAATTGTGATTTAGATTGGTTTATGTGGTTTGAGATTTAAATTTCTATATTTCCTTTTGGTTTAATGTGGTTGTCTATTCTTTCATAGTTTAAATGAGTATTATGACTACTTAGATCTTATTTGAATATCTCAGTTGAGTATTCATTGTATAGAGAAACAAGTTGCATGAATCCAATCCTAAATTGCACCCTAAATGGTATTTAATAGTGTATTAAGAGGTAATTATCTAGCTAGAGTTCTAGGGGTAATCACTAATTAATATAACTAGACTTAGCGAGTTGTTAAAGTTTAATTTTTGACTTAGTGAGTGGTTTAACTCCCAATTCAATTTGAGCAAGGATAACCTATATTCCATTTTTCCAAGAAGCATTCATCATCAACTTGTTTAAACCATAATTTTATTAATTATCTCAACAATGTGTCAAAAACCCAAAAAATAGCCGTTTAGGTTATTTTCTATTATTAAAAAGAAAAAAAATCAATTTAAAACCCATCTTAATGTTTTTATCACTTAGTTTAGATTAGGAATTAAATAAAAGGCTATTCAAGAAAACATTATCCGAGTTATGCCTTTCACCTTATAATTTGGTTTATTTTGATTTAACTTGAGACGACTAAAGGCTGTAAATCATTATTGCTATAATTTACTACATAGTTTATTTAGGCGTTCTTCTATTTTCAAATATTAAAAAAGCAAAAAACAAACGTTAAAAATGTTTGCTGTAGAAGTGACACATGGATCATCAGAAGAAACCCTACAATGTGTCCAAACCCTAACGACTTTGAGCCAGGGTTATGGGATGGAGTACTGAAATCTATTAATACATATGCTGATGAGTACTAATGTACTGAATTTGCTTGAATTTTCTCCCACGTGAAATGACAACGTTGGAGTTTGTTATTTGTTTTTTTAATAAGATACAAATAATCGAATGACATTTAAAGACTATAAATACGAGATTATCACATGATTTCTTGCAGAAGTACTAATAGTTAAGGATATGAACATGAAACGCACAAGGCAGCTGTAATTTATTTTGTACGGTTTTATATATTATTGATAATTGTTATTCAAGACAAAACTCACGTTATTTATAAATTTATTGTGTGTGATCCGAAGGCCAAAATCAATTGTGTGTGATCCATATCTAACTTAATATAATATAAAAATAAAAATCTGATAATGAATATAACACAAGAAGTCATCGATTAATATCCTTATTCAGTCACTAAATGTAATGCTGCAATATATAAATTCATGTTCTTCTCTCATGATAGAAAGCACACCCCTCTTTTTTAGAAAATTGGTGTGTAATGGGATCTTGAAGTGAACAGGAAAAGCCATTATTCCAGTAACATAGAGATAAAGAATATAATGGGATTTTGTAATGGGATCTTGATCTTGAAGTTAATCTAATGAAAAATACCCTAAATGGAAAGTAAATGGAGAGAGAAATCAATAGAGACACCCTTTCCAGATTATACATGATACAAACTCAAAATTCACAAGACAACTAGGATATATTTTGTCCGCTTTTTTTTTTTTTTGGGGATTATTGTTGATCACGGAGACTTACAAGAAACTGTTATTATTCAAGTGAAAACTCACATTATTTAAAAATTTTCATTTAATATAAAAACAAAAGTCTGATCTGAAGATGAATATAACACATTAATTATAATATTATTAAGCATAGAATGTGACATTATTAAAGTAGCTTTTGGCAAAAAGGGGACGAATATATAATGGAAATTTTTGTTGTCGGCAAAGAAAAAATAATCAAAATTTTTGCAAACAAATTTTTTTTTCACCGGTTTTAGTGCTTATACGTTTACCAATTTCTGAAATGGGTACATCTATGTGTAAGACAGCAAAGCATTCTTGACCCAGCTGGCTACTTTCCTATTCTGTATGTAATTAACACAGCGAAACTGATCTTTGTGGGATTGCGTATGAGAGAAATCAAGGAAACAAAACCTCACATAAAAAACTATAAACACTTGAGAGATTTTAGAGATATTTGAAATAATGGCTACAAGCAGCAATATTTCTGCTCACCTTCTTCACTTTTCGCAGGAGACAATTAAACTATCATGCATGTGCTGTGGTATGTGAAGAGGGAATCTGTTGAGTCAGGCTTTGAAACTGCATTGCTCAGAGAATCCAACCTTGAATCAGCTCCAAGTGTGTGTGTGTGTGTGTGTGTATGAAGAAACAGTCTCCAGAAAATTTAAACCACTAAGTAGTCTTCATTCGCTAATCAAAAGTAGGATCCTGGCAGGCAACACCGCAAAAAAAGAAAAAAAAAAAGTTTGGAAGAAGTTGAAGTCAAAATTTCAAGGAAACGAGAAGACGACATAGCAAATACAGATCTTTAATATGAGTAAGCTAGAGAAAAAAAACTTAAAAAAGCGCGTGAACATCCACATCCCGTTTATTTACTCACAACATCATTCTCTCATACAATACATCATTTCCACGCACTTAGTCTCTCTCTCTCTCTCTCTATATATATAGATATATATATATTACATTCTATCTCACCTCATCCCAAAAACCTCGAGATAATGAGATTGCATCCATCTCTCATGGGTTGACTTTGGAGTTGCTTCTTTAGTGAGTCAGAGGGCCGTACTACTTTTACCTCTCGTAAGGAAGTTAGGGACCAGAGCTCGTCAGGGAAAGCAGTCAACTCACTACACTCTACAATGACAAATGTCTGAGACATGGCATTACATCTTTACCTAATTCCCAGCGACAGAGGTCATACAAAGATTTCATTTGAAATACCTCTAGTTGGGGGAACCCATGGATGGAACAAAGCCGCATCACGGACCTGGGTTTTGTAAAACTACAAAGGTGTAGTTTTAAAATTCTGAGGTTGGTATGACTCCCCAAAGTGCTCATCACATCATCATTTTACTTGGTATCTGAGACTGTTAGCTTGGTAAGGTTGGAAGGAAAAGCTTTGATAGATGTTGGAACGTCAGGAGAGCCAAAAATCTTCAATGCATTTAGATAATTTAGGTTTGGAAGGTATTCCCACACTTGACCAACTTGTTTATGCTTGTGATCATTATATGAATAGAAATACAACCCCAAAGTCCTAAGCTTTTGGAATACACCTTTCCCAATTGAAGAGACAAAGGTTGATTTTTTGTTTATGTTTATGGCAACACAAGATAGGGTTTGTAGATTCCACATAGTTTTACTTTCTACACCTGAAAAGAACTTAGGCAAAATCATAGAATCAATCGTACGAAGATGTCTCAGTCTCTTGAGTTTCCAAATTCCACTACAGAATGATATAAAACAACGAGGAGTCTTACTTTCTAATTCTAAAGTTTCTAGATTCCAAAGATTGCATATGAAGTTAATAGTCAGTATTTTGTGGGGACTAATAAAGAAGACATCTGTATTTAATCTTAAGTACCTTAGATGCACAAACATGTGCATATTAGTGGGGAACTTAGGCTTGGAGGAAATTGGAAGGATTGGATCCAACAGTCGAACAAGCTGAATCTGTCTCACAAGCCTTTTTGACAGGTCGTTGGAACTGGTGTTGTAATCAAAGCAGAGAATAGAACGAGTGGCTGAAAGGTCTTTGTTGTTTGAAAAAAAAACATCAGACATCTTACATTGAATGGAGAGCCTGCAAGGTTTAGTTTGCTCCAAATTAATGCCTGAATCCCTACAAACTTCAAAAACATTCTCCTTCTTGCCCTCAAATATGCAAAGTTCTCTCAGAAGATCATGGATACGGCATGTCTTGATTCCCCCATCCCTTCTTCTTCTCCCCTCTTGGATTAAGCTACGATCAATGAGCTCATCCAAATAATCCGCTGCAACATCTTCTACAATTCTAGAATCACTATGAAGAATATATCCTTCTGCAACCCATAGGTGGATCAAGCATCTGGCAGGAATCTCATAGTCTTCAGGAAACATACCAAAATAGAGAAAGCATGGCTTCAATCTTTGAGGCAAGCTATCATAACTGAGTTTTAGTACTATATCATGTACTTGTGTTTCTGGTTGAGTGAGATACGAATTGACATGGCCCATGATCTTGGACCAAACTCTGTATGATTTCTCCTTGTTTGCTAGAATTCCAGCAAGCACCACAATGGATATTGGTAAGCCCCCACAACTTTTTACCATACATTCGCCTAGTAGCTTTAGATTAGATGGCACGCCTTCTCCTTGAAACACCCTCCTTGAGAAAAGCTCCCAACTCTCTTCTTCACTAAGAAAAGGAAGATAGTAGGGAGGAGATGAACTAGCACGAGAAGCCACCTCTCCCAAACGGCTAGTAATCAAGATCCTGCTGCTTTTATTGTCATTTGGGAAAGCGGATTGTATGTCAATCCAATGTTGAGGTTCCCATATATCATCCAACTATAAGATACCTCTTCCCTTTTAAACACTCTCGCACTTTATCTTTCAGTTCCTCCTCGCTCAAGCTATAAAAACCATCAGATTCAGCTTTGCCTTTACCCTTTGATTTCTTCTTATGCTTGCTACTGCTATTGATGTGATTGTAATAGCTAGAATTTGCAGATGTTGACATCAAGTATTTAAGAAGAGCGAACAAGAGCTCTCTAGGTCTATAGTCATTAGACACAGAAACCCAAGCACAACACTCAAAGTAATTCTTAACATCATCACTATTATAAATCTTGCGAGCAAGAGTAGTTTTACCTAATCCACCCATGCCAATGATGGACACCACATTACGATGCGAACCCCCTTGCTTGAGCCGATTGATTACTTCAGCTGTGTCATGCTGAAAACCCACCGCGTCATCTTCCTCCATGTCCCTTCTTCGCTTGTGCACTAGTTGTAACTCCTGATCTGTTGAAGATCTTGCTGCATCCTGGGTGTTGTCATATTTTATTTTGTTCTCATGGAGGTAATTGAGTCTGGCGTTAATGTTGTCGATTTTCTTCGCAACACGACGTTGCAGCTTTGCGTGGCTAACACCATGGAGGATCCTGGCCGGCCGACTTCTTCTTCGGCGGTTGGCAACGTTGACAACAAAAGTGTCGATGACATCCTCAGCTTCATGTGCGATGTCTTTGATTTGACGTACAATCTCTTGTTCGATTGGCTTCTTCTGATGGTTTTGTTCGCAGCTCTCAAGGAAGGCACTCATCATTCCGAGGTGACTCTCAAGGAACTTCACTTTGTCCTCCACACCACATAGCAAATTGGCTTCGTGTGCAACAAGCCGAGACAAGTTCTCCAGCACGAAACTAACTACACTATCTGCCATCAAGTCTGCAGTATCAACACAAGAACACAGAAACAGGTGAAGGAAAATTTGAGGCACAGATCATTTGCGAGACGTTCAAGGATTGAAGTACTAGCTAGTGTATTGGCATCCCACTTCGACGAGGTTGCCTCAAAGACTAGAGGTCACCCTTTATTGTTTTTTATTGTCATCCCCTTAGTTCACTTTGGCCTTTTGAAAAATAATGGCGTGTGGGGTCTGAAAGTGACAAAAACCGGTGTGTGGGTCCACCAAACGTTGGTATAAAGTTTGAGGGAAGACTTTGAGTGACGACTTCCTGTTGCACTTGGCGGGATTTATTCGTGCAAAGTGTTTTTTGAGCACTCAAGTTCTCTGGGAGTAAAGTTTTTTTTTTTCCAAATAAAAAGTTATCAAAGTAATTATGCGGTTGAGTGTGGCATTGTAAATTATAATTATCATTAACAGGTGATTATAACCTTTAAATTTTTATTCAGAAAAATATATAATTTTATTTAGAAAGAATCCTAATTAAATCTAGTTAAAATACCCAGATTTAAGTTTAGGCCTACACTTTTGGCAAATTCCTAATCAGACCACACATGAGAATTTTATTTATGTATGAAGCAAACTTTGTTGGACATCCCACAGACAGATCTATCTGTTACCCTCTATATTTAGAAAAAAATCCTAATTAAATATAGTTAAAAATACCCAAATCCAAGTTCACCACAAGCTGAATCTCATTTTTTTTTAATGTTTGAACGGAAAACGATCACATCAACCATTAAAAAAAAGCTTCGTGCCTCAATGATACTTCCCACTAAAGATAGGAGTATATTATATAAATCATCTAAAAAACTTATTTTTGATATTTGTGTTACCATTTCTTTTACTAGGGAATGCTTCTGTTATCACTCAAGTACTTGTTTTGCTCAGCGTTCAGTTTGGGTAAACTTGATAAAGGCATAGGAATGCCAAGTGGGGGTCATCCGAAGCTGGAAATAAAGTATGATTACTAAAGAGATTGTTATTAGGCATCAGATCATTAAAGATTTTATTATCGGTATTAAATCATATACATCTACACACACACACACACACACACACACACATCAAACTGCGGATTAATCATATATATTAATCAGGATGGAGAGGTCGAATTTTAAAACCGCAGAGGGGAAGGGCAAAAATATAGAGATCGTCACAGGAATTGGGGGAGTTACATGGTCATGACTTTCAGATAGAAAATCAATAGAGAAATGAAATGCAATAATTCAGAGACACACAGCAATTAAATGAAATGTTTTTCTATACATAATTATACATTGTCCTTTATGCGAGAATAGGACAAATGAGGTCGTACTGATAGCCCTAAATCTATCAATTGATAAAGAATGAATCATCCAGCTGTAAAGATACAATTATATATCTAATGTTTAACAAAAGAGTATGTTCTAACACTTTCGGCAAAGGGAAAGGAACCAAATTCTGGACGACTCATTAATTTTGACGAGCCATGTGTCAGTATCACACGGCACCTCCACTACTTTTAGCATTTGGGGCTGCTTGCTTGCTCTTGGTTCCTTCCTCAGTTAATAGAACAAACGAGGTTGTTACAGCTAGCCCTAAGTCCATCAATGGATAAAGAATGAATCATCCAGCTGTAAAGATACAATTATATATCTAATATTCTAATGTTTAATTATGTTCTAACACTTTCTTTTTTTTTATCGAAATATGTTCCAACACTTTAGGCAAAGGAAAAGGAACCAAAATCTGGACGACTGATATTGATTTTGACGCGCCACGTGGCAGTATCACACGGCGCCTCCACTACTTTTAGCATTTGGGGCTGCATGCTTGCTCTTGGTTCCTTCCTCAGTTTCTCTCTTGGGAAACAAACAGGCAAATTAAAGATGGGCGGAGATTTCCATGGCATTATACTCGAACACAGTTTTACTAGAATTTGAGAGAATAGAATAGAGAGGAAATAAAAACCTCTTAATATTATTAAATCATCCTTAAGTAAAAGAGAGTATATATGAATCTTTATATAGACAAACCAAAAGTTAAAGTCTAACCCTATAATCTAATCTAATATAACTTAATCAAATATTAAATCTAATAATAAATATAATAATATCTCATATTTATACTTCTAATATATATAGAATATATTAAATAACTATATGGGTTATGATATTCCATATCAATATTATATCATATATCTAACAGTTTCGTAATTGCGCTTTGCATTGAGAGACAGATGAAGCAAATGTGTGTGCGTGTGGATGCTTAGCAGGGACCCCTTAGGCTTCTCACAGCAGCTTTCACAGTAACGTCCTTCTCCTTCTTTTGTGGCTTAGATCACTTATACATATATAAGTGACTTGAGTTTGGATTCAAACTGTGATCAACTCCATATACATCTTTTGAAATATGTCACCATCGTCAAATAGAGAAAAATTACAAGAACAGAAAGGTAAGCCATAGCTCAACAAATTAAAGAAGTAAGATTAATTTGGTTTTTGTGCTTTTGTAGAGAATAATGACATGCGTTCTTTGAATTTCCTTAGTAGTATGGTGTGTGTGATGAAGAAGTGACCTGTGTTTTGTGGCCATATTGGAAGGTGAAGTTAATAACTTAAAATCTTTTCCCCCCACATATATGGGAGAATTAAGAGAAGGAAAAGAGGTACAATTAGTGAGGTCTATCTACATGCATCTCAAGCTTCGTTCATGTCTTTTCTTACAATTTCATTTCTCAACTAAATTGTGACTTTGTGCCCTACACACAGAGAGTAAAGTGATTCACCCTGCTCATGACTTATAAATAAACCATCTCGTAGTAATGATTAAATTGTAGCGGTTACAAAAATACCGCTACAAATATCAAGATTTGTAGCGGTTTCCCTTGAAACCGCTATAAATTTGTGTTAAGAAATGTAATTAGAGAAATAATATGAAGAAGATGAATAATCTTGTATTCACTACATGAGAGCAATATGCTCATACAAACAATAACCCACCTGGGTTTAACCATGATCATCCCTCACTTGAGGGTGATTAAGAACTAACCCTAACTCTAGGGATCTAGGAGGGACTTCCCTCTCTAGAGGGAGATTTATATTAACCTCTCTCTTAGCATGGAGTGGATCTCACTATCCAACACATTAAACCACATTAAGTAAGACCCTTTTATATAGATTAAGGTCTTAACTAACTAACTAATTAATCACCTTATATTTCTAACACACCCCCTCAAGTTGAACACTAGTTTCTCAAAAGTGCTCAACTTGAACAACACAAACTAGATGGTGTAAGGTGATTTAAACTGAACAATTTCAATTCACAATACAAAGATTTCTTCTAAATATTCTTCTACATATCTACTGGAATGCTTCTCTTGTAGGCACTCTCCTTGATGCTTGAAAACAATACTTCCTTAGAGGCATCAATTTGCCGAATCTTCCCCCTAAATGATTCTGAATTTTATCAGTGACCCTAGTCAATACTAGTATCATTAGCTTGCCACGAGGAAGAACTCCAACTTCAAACCTTGCCATCCTTTCTCTATTCCACCAGCAAACCTCCTTCCAATTGATATTCCTTGCGGGCCCCCCATGCAAATGAAGTATTGAGTCTGACCATTTTGAGATTCAGATATCACTAAAATACAAAATCAATGGCCTTTGAATAGAATATTTATTGCATCGAAACTCCAATTGCTTCAACAACCAAGTATGACTCTTCATGGAAACACGAGCTCACAAACAACAAATAAATCCAGATATTACCAAAAGTGTTGTGTTGCAGAGAATTAGGAGACTCTGACTCAGGACCAGGAAATTCTTCATGGGCATCTGTATTTGGAAGCTTGTATTTGGAAGCAACTTCATCAACATTCTTTGCCTCTATCATGAGTTTCAGTATGCATGTGATTACTTCAATGTGACAAATGAAGATAAATCTCTCAAGCACGAGGCCTTCAAGCTTGAATTCCTCTCTACATTGTTGAGTCATGTTGACCATTAACAGAATTTTCAATTCAAGGTGTATCAAATCTTCTTCAGCCAACTCTTTAAAGCCAGACGCTACTGATTCATCATATTCACTTATCATTATTGCAAGGAAAGGATGAACAGGGTGTCCAAGCACAAACAATTCCAAAACCCAGCCAATGTAAAGGTTTAACCAATTAGTAATCTAGAAAGCACAGCCACCACCAGATATAATAAAAGCTGAAATCATGCTAATAATTCACACTGTAAAATGAACCTTTATAGCCTTGACACTTCATTTGCTTCGGCAACACAACAAGATTCTTCATGGAGTGAATGTCATAATAAAAAAACTTGTGAAGCCCAAAGACTATCGAATTCTCTCAAGGCATACATTCAATTCACAGCGAGATTTCAATGGCGAATTTGGTAGTTTCTTGAACAGAGATGTAGGTATTTGACGAGAAGCAAGAAAGATGATGATGGCGACAAAAATGGTGCTTCATCGATGAGTTTTAAACCTCGATGGCGGCGGATGAAACGGTGATTGGAAAATTATGACGCTCCACTGCTAGCTTCAGCTTAGGGTTTGATCTTGAAAGCAGAGACAGAGAGAGTTCATAACTTAATCTCGATGATTTCAAGGTCAATCGTGTCTTTCTTGTCCGCCATCACTCCTCTGGTGACAAGAATGCAGTGATTGAGTTTGCGCAAGCCGACAATGGCAGGAATCGACCTTACTCAGGCCGGAAATTGCAGCGGACGCGAGAGATTTCTTTGGTTGAGATATCAAAGGAATTTAGGGTTTCTTTGACTGAAATAGCGAGGCAATTGCACGATTGAACAAATCATGGATCGAAGGTGTTGGTTCTCAACATAGTATTCCTTTGCTCATCTTCACCATATACTCCTATGATTGCGAGCACGCCAGACTGGATTTTGAACGCGCAACTGAAGCGAACAATGAATCCGTTGCTATCTTGGAAGTATTTCGACGGCGATTGGAGCTTCAAGGAAGCTTTGACAACGGCGTTCAATGGAAAGATCACCGGACCATCGATCAACTCAGGCGGCAGGACAAGAAAATTAGGTCTTCATGCAAGAACCTATGAAACGCAGCGTTCAACCAAGAAACAGTATTGGGCCGTCACAACAATTGGAGCACTCATACGGTGGTAACTCAAGAATCACCTTCATGGGCTTCTTGGTTATCTGGCCCAACCCAAAACCAGCTCATGATACCATGTTAAGAAATGTAATTAGAGAAATAATATGAAGAAGATGAATAATCTTGTATTCACTACATGAGAGCAATATGCTCATACAAACAATAACCCACCTGGGTTTAACCATGATCATCCCTCACTTGAGGGTGATTAAGAACTAATCCTAACTCTAGGGATCTAGGAGGGACTTCCCTCTCTAGAGAGAGATTTACATTAACCTCTCTCTTAGCATGGAGTGGATCTCACTATCCAACACATTAAACCACATTAAGTAAGACCCTTTTATATAGATTAAGGTCTTAACTAACTAACTAATTAATCACCTTATATTTCTAACAATTTGTAATGGTATGACTCCTACCAAATGGCGCGCTGGTAAGCGACTGTACTTTATAGTGGTTAGAGCTAAAAAATTACTACAAAATGTGGCGCCAAGCAGTGGTTACATAGTAGCGGTTGAGTCATACTAACCACTACAAAATGTGGCGTCATGCTGGCACTACATTTGTAGCAGTTGAAAAGGGTAAACCACTACAAAAGACAAAAGGTTGGAGGTTTGTAGTCGTTGCACGCAACCACTACAAAATGTGTCATGATTTGTAGCAGTTTTTTTAGGTAGAAATGGCTATAGGATGCAAAGGGTTGCACGTTTGTAGTGGTTTCCGACAACCACTACAAAGTGTCATATTGATTGAGGTAGGGTTTCATGATTTGCAGCAATTGATATAGTGTTTTGTGGAGAATAGCTACAAATGTCATGACTATATAAATGCCGCCACCTCTTATTTTACAGCTTTTGGCAAATTGCTTGCACTCTGAGAAGTTTTCATCAGATATGAAGTTCCACTCAAAGATCTAAGAAGTTAGGCCCTTGAGGTTTGTAAAGTTTCTTATTTCATTTCATTTTTGAGTTGAATATATTTGTTTATAGTAATTTTATTGTTATTTAAATATATTTTTATAATATTTATGAGTTTCTGAGCCTATTTTGCCATGTGTAATCTTTTTTTTATTATTATTATTACTTTCTTTAATTTGTTTCTGAGCCTATTTTTAATCTATTGGTTTTATTATTATAATTTTTTTTATAAATATTGGTTAGATGTGACTATTGTAATGACCCAATAATTTAAAATCCTTTAACTAAATAATAATTAAATGATTAAGTAAGTTAAAAGAGAGAGAGAGAGAGAGAACGGAAAAGGGAAAACAATTGAAGTGGAATGAAATATGGGAAATAATTGATACTGATCTCTTATTGTTATATTTAAACTTAGTTGAGGCGTATCGAATGAAATCTAGAATTTTTGGAGCATACATGTCTATCCTTATCAGGTTTTGTGGAAATATAATCCCAAAATTATTGGCATTCAATGTAGATATGATAGGATTTAAGTTTCAAATTAATTGATTATGTATTGATTGCAGAATATTCTTCCCTGATTTTCGGCCACTCATCAACTTGGCCAAGACACATAGGGTTGTATAAAATTATAGTCCATATGATTCAATAAACAAAGAATACGTTTTGTCCCTTTGCTGATATCTTCCTTAGGTTCGAAGGTAATAATCATGATGAAACACACACATATATAATATGAGATAGTTAGTTATTATTTTTATTAATTGTTGTAGACTTGTCAACAAAAAAAATGTGAGCCGGTGAAAACCTATTGAGTGTTTGTTATTGAATTGGGCTGAGTTCGAATCTCTGTTGGCAAAAAAGGGGAGTCAATTTAGTTTTAACTTTATGAAAATTATCATAATATTCTTCAGTTTTTTTTTTTAAAAAAATCGAAACCACTAGATTTTCCTCATTCCACCGACTTCCAAATTGAAGAAAAGGGGCGGAAATCTCTCGCACCTCCAAAAACTTTGAGAAGCTCAATCGGCATTCTTCATCCTTCTATCACTGATGAGGGGGGTGCCAAAGTTTTACCTTGCCTTCCTTTGATGCTTCCACTTCGCTCTGAGGTTCTTCTCCTCTGTTTCTTTTGGTGTTGATACTTTTTTTTACCGCTTCTCATTGTTGTTCGTCCGCCTCTGCAGTGAGAGTCCTGCACCAAAACTTATTCCCTTCTCTTCCTTGCCGTTTCCATGTGCGTGGGTGGGTGTGTGCGAAAGTTCATTCCTTTTCCTCCTCTTATGCAGCAATGGTGATGGGTATGTTCAAAGATCGTCTTCTTCCTCTGTTTTACTATGGTTCCATTTTCTTATATAGTAGAATGGTTTTCTTATTCCCCCTCTGTTCGGTCATGTTTGAGTTGGGAAATCTAATTGATCTATGATTTGAGCTGTGCTTTAAGTAATCTTGCTTAAATAAAGTTGAATTATGGCAATAATGTTTGAAGTTTGAGGTTGTAATATTTAGTGGAACACTGTTTTAGAACTTGCAAAAAAATATTAAGTGCACACTAGGTGTTTGACAAAATGTTTGAAAGGAGAATTGAAAGCTAAATTTTGGTATTGAATGGAATATTGGGGCTTTGTGAAACTACTTTGATGCTTGAGTGTTACATGGTTGTTAAACAGTGGAGTAAGATGTTTTGTTTATTGGTTAAAAGTTGTTTAAGAAATCTGATTTGGGTGGCTTTGCTATTAATTAGGATGCTTGAAGTTGCTTGCTGGCAATGTGAGATGATGATGGTTGTTTTATGACTTGATTTCACACATGGTGCTTGTGAAATTGTACAGAAGAGAAATTCAGTTAAATTAAGTTTGTTGAAGCTCATGAGCTGATTTTACATAAAGCATGTGAAGTGTTTGATTAATTGCTTGAGAAGGAATTCTTATGGACTTGAGAATGGAATATGTTAGTGAAGGTGTTGATTAGATTCTTATAGGTAATAGTCAATTATTGTTCTACATTGAAATTGTTTAGGTTTGTTTACTCTTATGTTAACCTTTAGGATGCCTTTGAGGTGGTTGATTGTGCTTGCTAAGTTGAAGACAAGGTCTTTTCCTTTCTCTTTATAAATTGTAGAGATTGTTGATTTTGGTTGTGTCCGTTATATTATTGTGGACTGTTGTTAATTCAAAAAGATGAATAAGGTTTAAATATTAAGAGTGATAGTTATGTGATGGTTGGTGTTTAAGAATCAAGGGTAAGAATTGTTACAAAATCCAAGGAATAGAGTAAGTTGTATACGTGTGGGAGTGCAACATGTGAGTGAATAGTTTCCCATTATAATATTTATAAATGATATTTTACTACTTGCTATATTTTTATATCAATTACCTCATTCTAAGCATGGTTTTATAAAGAAAAGTTTATTAAACTTGTTTAGTTTCTTACTTGTAGAGAAATGAGTAGGGATTTATGATTGCATCTATTGTTATTATTTATTCTTATATAGGTTCATAGTATAATTCATGACTATGCATGGAAACAATAAGGAAAGTTTCAAGATATCTTTCATAAATTTTTGCGTTAACATAGTCTTGCATTTTGAAAAGTTCGTAGCAATTTCTTTTATGGGAAGGGTTTTTGTCGACAAATTGAATTTGAAGTAAGGTTTTGAAATATTGTTTGTGAACTTTTATGCTGGGGTATTCTATTATTTCATATTTGATACGAGCTATCATGGCATTGAAAGAAGAACTTTTCACTTCTTTGATAAATTGGGCCCACACATGCTTGTGAAACGCTTTTGAAAGGACTGAATACAGAACGCTAGTTACTAACAGCAGTTTTGTTAGCCCTTGGCGCACCATGGTAAATCTTGAGCTCACTTGATATTTGTGGGATTTGTTCTCACACTTGTTAATCATGGGTTTTGTACCTACGCTTGTTTCGTGGTCTCAAGCCACACTTGGTTATTTACCCTTGTAGATTTTGTGTCCACACTTATTTTCGTGGCTTCACGTTGTGCTTGTTTTTGTGGCCTCGAGCTGCGTTTGGTTATTTACCCTCGTGGACTGTGTGTCTACGCTTGTTCTCCGTTCTGTTGAAGTTCTATGAAAATAGGGAATTTGAGATTTATTGTTGTGTAAATTGATTTTGTTAAACAAATGGTTTAAGTGCTTATATATATATTTTTTTGCATTCAATTATCTTTCATATGTTTTCAATTTATATGTATGAACTTAGACGTCAAAAGTTGAAATTTATAGTCATGTTTTAGTATTCAAGGTTAAGCTTGTATATATTATTTCTTCTAGCATTTTATCTATTTTCCTTAATAGGATGTTATTCACCGGAAAATATTTTGGCCTTAGATAATGCAGCTGATCATGTCCTTATGCTAATCGCTAAAAGTCTATATGGCTTGACTGAAGCTGGAGCATCATTTGAATGATTCCTGAATCAATTTAAAACCTTAAAGTCTTTTGAATATGTGGGTGCTCCACGTCATCTATAGGTAGGATCCCCACCTTCCTTGTTTGTGTGAGTCATATGTATCTATATATGTTGCTGCGGAGCAGAGCTCCATATACTATATTGAATTGGTGGGCTATGGTAGGAATTTCAAAAGAAAAAAAATCCTGAAGAGACTATACAAAAATCTCTACAAATTACTTATTATTAGATTGAAGGAAATATGTTATATATGAGCTAGAAGTAATGCATTTATATTCAATATTTTCTTGTAACTATTAGTTGAGACATTTATTTATATTTGCTTTAAGGCTTAATAAGTGTGAGTCCTCTCACATTACATGCCGGTCATCCCTAAATTTTCAGGACGTAACAGTTTTGGTATCAGAGCTTAGGTTTTCTATAGTTACGTGGAGCACAAGAATTCTTCAGTGGGGTCTCAATTGTCATTATAAACGCGGGCATAATCATAATTGAGGCATCATTGAAGGCCTTATAGGATGTCCTCTTGTTTCTTTCTTCTTTTGATCAAATATATGGTTCATGCATAAATCCTATTTATTGAACTAAGCATGTCTTATCTTTCCTTGTATAGTCTAAATGTACATAAAAGGAAAAGTATGAAGTATAAGGGTTGTAGTGAAATGAATTTCATGCCTTGGCTTCTTTCATTCATAGTGTCACACCCTGAAAATTAAAGGGTGACTGGCACACAGAATACAAGAAAACTCATATTCCATAAGCCTTAAAATATAAGTATAAATACTTGACATACTAAATATAATAGTATTTATAATACCATAATTAGTATAATAATTCTTCATATACAAATACCATTTCTAGATCATATATAAGCATATTCCTTACAAATAAAATAAAGCTTTTTGTAGAAATTTTGACCTAGTCCCATCTGTAAGTTGAACTTCCCGAAGTTTCTACAATAGCCTGTTAGTACAATACAGCATACGGAGCTCCGCTCCACAAAAGAACATAAATCCCAAAATATCAAAAGAAAACAAGAAAGAATCCTACCTATAGAATACGTGGAACGACTCTAATACACCATACTATAGTATATATGAAATATTTACGTCAGCCTACACTATTCAAGTAGTAGTCCAAAAGCTTCTTTCCAAAGTAGTAGCTTCAAGAGTCAACTGGAGGAGTAGATCCTCTTCTACTATCTGAATGCCAAAAATATTTTTTGGTAAATAACGTCCCCACAATAAAATATAGGTATATAATATAGATAAATTGGTCCAATCATATCAAAATAAATAAATTAGTACTTAAATGGCAAGGAACCAACTATGTAAACATTCAACACTTAGATGTAAATTGGTTAAGAGTAAAATATAACAAAGGGGAGATATAATCATGTTTAAACGAATAAATAAATAAATAATTTCAAAGAACCTTAATAGGTTGAAAACCAATAAAAGAATACAAAAACATTCTCATTCATTAATAGGACTTAGACAGAATAGTAATAGGCTTGGACACAAAGTCTACGAGGGTAAGTAACCAATCTGATATGGCTAAAAGCCACGAAGAACTGGTGTGAGAGCTACTCACGAAAAATCTCCCTCCGTTCCACGTGTATTGGCCATCACATGGGGCTAGCGCCTCCTAATCACCCTGCTAGTTGGGTGTGCCATGGCGCACTAAGGGCTAATGGAACTGTCGTTAGCAACCAGTGTCCTACTTTCAATCCCTTGAAAACATTTTTCCCGGCATACATGGAAGTCGACTGTCTTGAAATTTCAAATCACTTCAATACAGAATAAACAAGTGTTTCCTTGAAGAAAATTGATCCCTTCCATGTATGTATATAAAGTTAAACCCAAATAGAAAAGCCGAATAAAACATATTCCCATTTCTAGAAAAACAAATTGTAATATTCCAAAGTGCTATCACTCAAGTAAAAACCTTTATAAGAATATAGCATGGTTAAAAATGTTTGATGTAGGATTTGATTTAAACTACTGCATCCACATCTAAGTGGGGTGTTATTCACTCACCTGGTAGTCTTAGTAGCTAGAGTCTATCATACTTAATGGTCTTCAACTATGGTTCAGCCTTAGCCCTAAGTAATTAAACAATAGCATCATAGTCATTCCAACAGTAACTTAATAGATATCTATAGTATCTTATTTAATAAATTAAATTCCTTCATTTCCTTTATAAGAATATTAGCTTGATATAACATTCAAATTCAATTATAAGCTTCATGATCTATATTACATATTAGTCCCAATGCCTAAAATTTTCTTCTAAGCATACACCACATATAGTTACAACTCTATAAAATTTTGGAATTAAGAAATGAGTTCCTTAGTCTCGAATTATATCCAAGGTACATTGTTCAATCTAACCTACAATAAATAGTATCAATATATATATATAGTCATTCATTAAACAATATTTTTCAAAGTGCTGCTTATTCTTCAACCATAAATAGTTAATACGTATTTCAATAGCTACTACAAATATTTAAACTTAATCTTAGAATTCACCCAAACTCCTTTCACACACATTTTTACAAACACCTGACATGCATCATCATCCGAACAAGTTTACTAAGCTCATTAAAATATAATTTCAGCTTATTTAAGCTTTCATGCTCCTAAACCCCACGAATAAGCTATAAAACAACACCACATAATTATTGAAGCTCAATAGATAAATATCCACACTCACATGGCAGTCGCATAAACCAAGTAAGAAAAGGGGGATAAACAGAATTTTCAAAACATACTGAACACAGTGGTTTTTATCGAAGCAGAGGATTTTGAAGAAAATGATGACTTCCACAATAACAAACAGCAACAACAAAGGAGGAAGAAGGTAGAGTTCTAGCACACCCACACCACAACGATGGATAGAAAATCAGTGGCTTGCGCTAAGAGGAAGAGATAGTTGAGCAACTTCCAGGAATTTCTCTCCTTTTAGCTGGGGGCTTTGAGGAGGATTGAGGGAGAAGAGATAGAGAGCAGAGACTGAAATTTGGAGAAGAGGAAGAAGACGCCAGCAACGAGCTTGGGCACATTGATGAAAGCAATGGGGACGGAGGTGAGCGATGAGGGAATGACAATGCAAAGAGGGAGCACAAGCTTCCAGAATTTTCTTTTTCTACTTTCTGTTGCTCAAGTCGGTGGGAAATAGAAGGGAAAACAAAAATCTGATGCTATTAAATTATTTGTTACCTTTTCTTTTGTTTGTTTGTTTTTTTTTTGACCTTTTTATTTGGGCTTTCACACATAGTCATCTATTAAATTATAAATCATGCTGAACTTAATGACGTGTATGTTTTATTCCATAGAGAAGATGCCTTTAAGATCCCCAGTGCTTGGCGGAAGCTAAATAGAGATGAGGGATCATTGAAGGCTTTATAGGAAATCTGTGTCCTTCATAGGAATTGTTGATTGGTTGATAAGTTTGTGATTGTTTGGGTGTTTTTGAAAGTGGTGTAAGGCATGTATGAATTGGTTGCTTGATTAATTGTTTTGCTTGGAAAGGATTTTGCATATGTTCTTTGATGTATGAAAATCTAATGTTGTAGATTTGTTGCTTTTTGGAACAATAAGTGTAGTTAAATGCATTTTATGCTATTTTTTCCTAAAGTCCACGGCGTGGTTATTTCATGAATTGTGATATTTATTTTAATGAAAAATATTCCCAGATTATATTATCTACGTTTTTATTGTACGTGTGTGCATGTGCGTATAGAAATTTTGAAACTATAGCGACTTCATGATGCTTATTGCATTAGCTAGAGATTTCACTATACCAAGTAGTATTAATCCATATAATGAGATGTCGAGTGTTGTTGTTAACGAAGAGTTTGGAAGAGACTTTGCCTAAGTTTATATGGGAGACTAAATACTTATAATTTCTTGCCTTGGTCTAAATATTAATCCAATTTAGGAAGTCTAATTTATATGGGAGACTTTGCCTAAATTTTATACAAGAGACTTAATACTTTAATTATATGAGGTATGCTACTATATAAAAGTTAAAATGATTTAAACACTTAGGTTTATTCTACGAGTTATGATGTTTTTAATGTTAATGTAAGTACTCCCTCCGGTTCTAATTATAAGACAAAGTTGACTTTTTTGGAGAAATTAAGGAAGCCAATTAAATTACTTTAGAGTATTTATATTTTTAATTTTTTCTCTAAACTAATTAATTTGACTAATAAACTAATATATAATCTAAGGATACTAAAAATATAAACACTCTAAATTAATTTAATTAGTTTCCTTAATTTCTCCAAAAAAGTCAATTTTGTCTTATAATTAGGACCGGAGGGAGTATTATGTAATATTCATTTGTAAGTTTAAGGCTTAAGGAATGTGAATTCACTCGTATTCTGTGTTGATCACCGCTCAATTTTCAGGGTGTAACAAATTTGGGAATGGATCTACTGGGTGATTGGTGCTCAGTCTAAGTAACTATCATCAATAACTGTAGTTATGGGTTTTCTGTTGGCTTTTGGTCTGATCATCTTTTATCTTTCGATTTATTGTTTATCAGATTTCTGCTAAAATTACAAAATAAATTGCTCTGTTTGAACTTTTTGGAGTGTGATTTGTGGAAAAATTTTGAGAATTGGGTTTGGATTTGCAAAGTCTCTCACCTTATATTTGGGTTCCTTTCAGAGATTCCTTTTCTTTCCTCTCGTAATAATGCAACACTCTTACTTGCATTCATCCAAAAGAAAAATATTTGGTTAGCCAAAGGTTTGTGGGCTATAATTACTCACTGATGTTTTAATTTGTTGAGAAATTTCCTTCGCTGTTATAATATGTTCCCTTCGAGAGAGGAGGCTTTGCTTTATCAATTAGAAAAGAACTTGTTGAATTCTTGGCTTTTGGGCATGCTATTAAGATCTTGCCATTCGTGCAGTAAATCCCAAAGATCTTGAAGTGCGAAATTCTGTTCAAAATGGCCTTTCTCTTGAAGAGCGCACTGAACATTATGAGGAGGAGAACACGAGACTTGCTGAAATCCATGAGAACTTTGTCAATACCTAGACTTTGACGGAAGGGATAATTTGTTAATACCTTAATAGTTATTATTAATAGCCCTTGTGTTGTAGTGAATACCGAAAAGCTGTTATTCCCTTTAACTTTGAGAGTGTTAAATTTTGTGAATGAATTGAGAACTTGTTAATGCCTTAATTCTTATTCTTAATAGCTATTACGTTGTAGTGAATAACAAGAGCTTTGAAGTTATTCACTTCGGTTAAATTTGTAACAGAAGAGAGAACTAGTTAATGCCTTAGGGTATGTTTGGTTTGATCTCATTACATCTTACAGTACAGTGCAATGCGATGTAATGATAATACAATGGAATATTGATTGGTTTGATTTTTAAGTAAGGTGTAATGGGTTCTTTTTTTAATAATTATTTAAAATTAAAATATCAAACAAAATTTATTTAACCCTTAATATAATCTTTATAAGAAAACTAGTCAAGAGCTATTATGTTGCCTTATAATAACCATCACTCTATCTCATCGAGGATCATTCGATGTCGGAGGTTGTGGTGGTGGAGGTGACAGTAACAATGATGTGGCGGTGGCAATGGTAGGTTTAGACAGCTATAATGGTGGAGGAGGAGATAATGGTGAATAGGGTATTAATAAGAATGGATTCATGAATAACAACTTGTCATTTTATATTCACACTTGACTAAATTGGAAGGAGCAAACTCACAATGCAATCCCAAAAACTCTTCTGGAAATGACTAAAATGAATATGGTATTAATAAGAACACATTCAATAATAACAACTTGTCATTCTATATTTATGCTTGGTACTCACAATGCAATAACGAAAACTCTTTTAGAAATGGCTAAAACGGATATGGTGTTAACAAGAACGGATTCGTGAATAACAACTTAGCAGTCTATATTCATGCTTGGTAAAAATAGATGGAGCAAACTTGCAATGCGATCACAAAATCTCTTCTGGAAACGACTCAAACAAATAAGGTATTAACAAGAACGGATTTGTGAATAACAACTTGTCTTTCTTTATTCACACTTGGCTAAAATAGAAGGAGTAAACAAGCAATGCAATCACCAAAACTCCATTGTGGTAGTCGTTCACTAGCAATATATAACTTACAATTCGATAACAAATTCTCTTTTTGGTATTGCCTACAACAGATAGGTCATCAATAAGAAGTCAATCGTGAATAACAACTTTACATTCAATATAAAACTTACACAACTCAGACAAAAACACTTTTGGTATTGCCTAAAATGGATAAGGCATTAACAAGAACTCAATCATGAATAAGAACTTTCCATTTAATATAGAACTTGCAATTCAATGACAAAAACTCATTTAGTATTACCTACAACGGATAATATATTAACAAGAACTCAATTGTGAGTAACAAATTAACTTTGCATTTAATATAGAACTTGAAATTCAATGACAAAAATTGTTTTGGTATTGCCTAAACGGCTAGGGCATTAACAAGAGAACTCAATCATAATAACAACTTTGCATTCAATATAGAACTTGCAATTTAATGACAAAAACTCTTTTGGTACTGCCTACAGTGAATAGGGCATCAACAAGAATTCAATTGTTAGTAACAACTTT
Organism: Inga leiocalycina; assembly: GCA_963242795.1. NCBI lineage: Eukaryota > Viridiplantae > Streptophyta > Magnoliopsida > Fabales > Fabaceae > Inga > Inga leiocalycina. Next base: position 74,568,789 of record OY725321.1, read on the forward strand.
GTATTAGAATATGCGTGTGTTCGGCATAATAAAAAAAAATCGATTATAGGGTCAAACCATGGTTTTCGTATTGTACCAGCCGAACACTCTCAAAAATCAAATAATCCCGTTTTTCAGAAAATCCCGTTTTTCATCAAAAAAAAGCTATTATCTCAGAAGCTATTTGTACACACTTTTGGAACTCTGATTATTACCGTTGGACAATAATTATCACAGTGACTTGTACTTTTCTCTTCCCTCAGATTTCCTTTTCGCGTCCATTCTCGTCTTCTCCATTTTCATTTCATCTCCTCCGTTTCCTTCTCCGTTTTCTGAAATCATCACAGTGACCGATCGGCGTTCTTGTCTTCGAACTGTGTGTGTGTGGATCGCAGCTGCACTTGTTCCCATTCTCTTTCCGTTTCGCGTCGACCTTCATTCTCGTCTTCTCCGTTTTCTCGATCGGCATATCCTTGTGGTTCCCATTCTCTTTCAGATCGGAAAAGCTTCGATCTGAAACACATTCCCTTCTCTCGCGGTGAACGGAAAGCGGTGACGGAAAATCGGTTGCAAAATCGAAGGAACATATCTTCAGAAATCTTGCCTGCGACTTCGGCGATCCAGATCTAGCCGGCGATCCAGATCTGGAGACTTCTGAAGCTCTGGTGAAGGTGGATCTACTTCTGGAAGATCAATGAGTCGGATTCGAGGTTGGGAGGCTAAAACTGATTTGATATATGAATCCGAAAAAGGAGTGAATGGGAACTTAATGCAGAGAACTGTGAAGGAAATGCAAGAATCATGATCGATTATGCGCTTTGCGAACTCGAGAGCCGAAACCAAGTGACCAATTCCCGGCGAGGGAATGAAGATGAGCTGTGAGTTATTCTTCATGCCAGCCATTTTTCTTTCAGTTTCTGGGTTTGTGAACGACAGACCTATGAAAGAAGAACGATTCTCAAATACCCCTTTCTTCTTTCCATGCATGGTTGATAATTAATTCAGTATTGTTTTGATGCAGATAGTCTTCTTTTTTCTCCCAAATATAAAAAAGGAGAATTGTGAAAAAATATCTCATTAGTGGGAACTTTATTGTCAAATGGGATTTCAGTGTACAAACGATCTTTCAGTTGTGCAAAATATCTTATCTTGTATATATGCGATATTCCATGTGCGCAATATTCTTCACTATGCGTGTGTAAAACATCTTCTCTTATGTGCAAAAGATCTTCCCCGTGTGCACAATATCTCCTCCCATGTTTTCGTATTTTTTCGTACTCTCTTTTTGACAATATGTTAAATGGTATTTTATCCATATTTTGACTTACTCTGTTATTGACATTTACTCGGAATTTGTACTTTGGTGTTTTGTAGAAAAGATTTCTTATTTTAGCAATTTTTTAATATACTTTTATATATATATATATCTTTAGAAACTAGGTAGGAGTGGTAAAAAAAGCAGAAATTAAAGACACGGACACACTTGCAAAAATCAAAACCATTCCAAAGAATTTAATGAGGAATAATTATATATATATCTTTAGAAACTAGGCAGGAGTGGTAAAAAAAAGCAGAAATTAAAGACACGGACACACTTGCAAAAATCAAAACCATTCCAAAGAATTTAATGAGGAATAATAATATATATATCTTTAGAAACTAGGCAGGAGTGGTAAAAGAAGTAGAAATTAAAGACATGGACACACTTGCAAAAATCAAAACCATTCCAAAGAATTTAATGAAGAATAATACAGTGGGTTTGGCAAGAGATAAACCAGGTTGTCAAAGGAAATGAAAATTAATATAGTATACGCCTTCAATATGTACATTTGATCTAATTTTGTAATTTACTACATAATTGACTAATGTTATAACTTTATAATTTTTTCATCTATTTTTTTATATTACATAATTGACAAATTTTATAATTTAAAAATTTTTGGACAAATTTATTTCATTTATTGTAATTATTATGCAATTTAATGTCAAATAATACTTAAAATATAATCTTATCATTTATATGTAATTATCATAAAAGTTAATGTCCTTTTTAGTCATTTGACCATGAAAAAAGCTATTCTGATAAAATCATCCAAACACTCTCATTTTATCAAAATCACTTTTTCCCATAATCTATTTTCCTATAATCTATTCTCCAAAAGCTATTCTCTCCAGAATCTATTCTCCAAAAGCTAAAAAGAACACACCCTATATCATGAAAAGTCCCACATTGATTACAAAAACACTGAAGTGAAGGTATATAACCCAATGATAGATCCTATTAAATTTACTTAAATCATTTTGATAATTGACTTAAATCATTTTGATAGAAAGACCAATCTAATACATACTATGAACACCCTATTTTGTCCAGGCCCTACTCAAAAATAAAAAAAATAAAAAATAAAAACATGAAAAAAGAAAAAAAAATCCTTCTTGATGCTTGTATATCTAAATTAATAAGAAAATGACATTGATGGCAATTAGATTATAATTGAAATTACAAATTTCAAAATAATCCATCTCATTGATATTATTTGATATTTGGATCTGGAAATTTAGTGTGAAGTCATTTTGGAGGAGGAAAAAAGTAGAAATTAAAAAATACAAAAAAAAAATCTCTCATTCATGTTGATAGGTTTAAATTAAGACATTACTTGTAGGAAAAAAAAATAAAAAATAAAAAAATAACGAAATTAAAAATTGAAAAATAGCTCTCATTTATGTTGATAGGTTAAAATTAGGAAATTACTTGTAGGAAAAATAATAAAAAATTAAAAAAAAAAAGATATCTCATTGATGGTAATTGGGTCAAATTAGGAAGTCTTATAAATAGAATACAAAAAAATAATAAAAATTAAAAATTAAAAATTAAAAAAATGCAATAATATGGCAAAACCCTAAGAGATGCCTATTTAAAGGGGAGCACAAGAATGAGCCGGACACAAAAAATTTTGGGACAAAAAGGCAAAAGATTGTGAAAGATGGAGAGAAAAATTAGGGGCAAGTGGATAAGAGAGCGATAATTACGAAGAAGTGAGTTAAAAGGTGGAAGGTTCATCCTTTCCCATACTTTATACAACAAGACCTTAGAGATTAAGGCTCATGCCAATGAACATCTTTAATAAGGATGGAGGCATATAAATTCAAATGTTGAGCAAATCTCTGCAGACATGCATGCTTGTGTTGAATTTGTGTAGGAAGAAAAAATAGAGGGAGAAAGGACTGGCGTACCGGGGCGATCCATGTTCAGATTAGGGTCAAAGCTCTTTAATAGTGCCCACACAATTACTAGACTACTAGAGCCTAATTGTGATTTGCATAGCAGATCACCAGAAAGATGGCAGGAGAGAAGAAATTGCTAAAAAACTCAATAGTAGGGGTGAGGAATAACTGAAGGAGGCACTTCCTATTTATAGTGGTTTAGGGTGGTCACTAATTAGGAAACGTGTGCACTCTTTCTTGCCATCCAAAACAGTAATTAAATTAATTGATTCTCAATTAAGTTCTTAATTATGGTGACTTGTTGCTCAATTAACAAATCCATAATTATTACTGAATTATTCCCCAATCTGCAATTAATGCTGATTTTATTCTTATTTGATTAGGCTACTTATATCCTAATCAAATAATCCAACCCATCAAGGGCAAACTTGGACCCAAAGTCCAACATCTCCCACTCGCACTTGATAGGCCTCCCATCGTGCGTTCGTTACTCTTTCCTGTTTCATACTTGACGTCTGCCATTACCACGTGGGTAAAAAGGTCTTCAAGATTTGGTGCTTGTGATACTAGAAATCCCTCACATTGGATTAGCATCCAAGGACAACTTTATATCTATAAGCTAAATATTCATTGCCTCAGATGCCCCAGATTCTCCCATACATATTACTCATGGCATATCTAATCCCTCTCGAGTTAATATATTGATTAGCTCAGATTGCCTTCCATGCACATAGTATCCGCACTTACAAGCTACACATAGAGCTAGTAAGGGGTCGACCACAGATACTAGCACATCTTATGTATCTAGGAGTAAATCTTCCTTTTTGACTAAACATCAGTCCATCTCAACTTGGTCGCTTTCCTAGTTTTCACTCGTTTGACCGAATCAAGTGTGATCACAGAGCTTCAATTAAAGTAGCTATCACCAAACCAAGCTTTCATGATGCCGCCTAAGTCTTAAGAGCATCGTGAAAGGATTCTTCCTTCCTGGGACTCACACTGTAGTGAATTAGGGATCTTTCACCCACATCCCATGTTGCAGTCTAACTCTCAAGCACATGCAATATGAATTGCATGCTACGGTGAACGGTTTGTGGTGTACGTTGATTTCTTTCTCTTTCACCGTACAGACATTAGTTCCAAAATGAACTCAACATTCAAACTAGAACTTTCTTTTTCACAATATCTCTTTTACAATCTCACTTGTGAAAAAGAGTTCTTTGCCTAGCTATAGCTCTGTATTTATGCTTTGATCCATTTTATGTGTATATGTACACATATAGATCTCACCTCAGTCTAACTAAAGCAACTCAAACGCAAAGATTCTTCTTAACCATCTCATGGTGATCATTTGCTCGTCTTACCCTCCCATGCCCCCTGCAAAACATGGGAAGATGGTTGTTTGTGTGAGTGAACCAACTTCTTTGAACCTGTATGACAAACAAAATTGTATACCTTATATGTATTTACTCATAACAGACATACTATCTCTTTTATCTTCATATAAAAGAAGTTCACGACCTTTCTTTATTCACGCCCCAAGATTTTCACTAACTCAATGAATATCAAGCTATGGGCTCAATAAGGGGATCTACCAACATTCTGTCAATAGAAGATCATTGAACTGTTGCTTTCCTTCTTTGAAAGCATATCTCTTATAGAGATATATCAAAAAGTATGTTTCACCTTGCTGTGATACTTAGGATCCTCATCATAAGATGCTATCGTTTGGATCCTTCTATCCACCATTCATTCCCAATCTTTCATAGGAACTAGTTTAGCCATATGGCACTTTGAATGATGGTAGAACACGCTCTGTGTTCTATTTCCATAGATAACAGGAAAAATACTTTGTATATTTCCTTACTCCATCACCATTTGCCTAGGTCTTGTATTAGAATATCCTTTCAAAGGAAAGTTGTCTTGACAACTTAATCCATGGTTATTCCTATAATCAATTTCATAGTAGAACCAAAACACAGCTTCCAAGTCCGACAAAAAACATTTGGTCATATCTACACCAATGTGTACATTCATATTACCAACCATAGTCTCACATGGGACTCAATGAAGAAATCAGGCTTTGTCGACTTTTATGCCTTGGTAACCTCTTCAAAAATTAAACCAAGAATTGCAATATAGGGTACAATCCCGGATCGTCTCTCGAAGAGCCTTTTATTAATTACCTAGAAACTAAGTGCAATGATTGAAATGAAATGAGTTAAAAATGGTCTTTGAGCTTTTTATCTAACAACTAAATTGCAATTAAACTAAAATGCTTTTAAAACTAATATTTTTGGATTTTTGGAATAAAATTGATATGGAATGGAAATTGGTTAAAAATGCAAATGATGAAGATACTCTTGGAAATGATTTTCAATGGCTATCCTTGCTCAATTAAGATCTTTGGGAAGTTAATTCACTAAGTTTCTAATATATCAAACCTCAATTACCATTGAGTCTAGCATCACAAGAGAGGAACCCCTACCCTTGAAATGCTATTAAGCCCTCTTAATGTAATGAGTTTCTCTAAGTTTTCTAATATATCAAACCCCAATTACCATTGAGTCTAATGCTCAAACTCATGAACCCATTTATTTAAGCATTATTAAAACCCCTTAGAGAGTGATTATGGAATAAGCAATGCATTTAGGTTCAACTACAATTCCAATTCAATCAAACTATTCAACAATACCATGTTAAATAGATAGAAATCAAATAAAATCGTAGAGAAACATATATATAACCATATATATTGATGAGTACAAATCCTCATTACAAATTCCAAATCACAACAACTCAATCCATAGAATAAAACATAACTAAAAATATAGTCTCAATATATAAATGAATTCTTAAACCTAAGAAATCAAAAATACAATGAGCTATAGATAAAGTAAACTCCCATTTGAAGCACATGTGAGCTCAAGTCATATCCAATTCATCTCCAAGAGCTAAAGAAATCAGCTACTGCAGTTTGTCATCAAAGTTTCACCAAACAATTTCACAATTACAGCCATGGAACACATTGAATCAATTAACCAATTAGCTATAAATAATGAAATTGAAGGCTGAAATAATTCCAGAAACAGAATAGAGCAGCCACGACTGAGTTCAGAATTAGGAGTCACTCTCTGGACTACAGGATTAACGGCGGTGAAGCCAAGAGAAGCTCGCCGGCGTTGGTGGTAGTCGACTACAATCTCAGCTCAACTCTCTGATTCTCAGGTCCGTCTCCCCCTCAGCTCTGTTCTGTCGGGTCTGATGAAGAAGGTCGCCGGCGACGGTGAGGTGAAGTGGAGGTAGAAGGTCGCCGGCGACCAAGAAGAAAGGAAGAAATGTGGTGATGTGATGATGATGCTCTGTGATGATGATTCGATGATCCGTTGCGGCGCCTCTATTATATTGCTTCTGCGTTTTTTTTCGGGTCACTCCCATATCCATATAGCATATCCATGTGCCATGTCCAGCTGCTGCCAATCGGATCCGCGCCTGTCAGCTCGGGGCTCTTGTTCAATTCAGATTATTGGGCCTAACTTCCTTTGCTCCCAACTCCAGAAGCCCAAACCGTGACCAATCCCTGGTCTGTGTTGCTCCAGCCCAAAACCAGTTCCGGGTCTCTGTGTTTTTCATCTCCAATCGGTCTGTTTTCTTTGCTGATGAAGAAAGGGAACAGTAACATAGGTCCTGGTCAAAACGCAAGTTTTGACCAGGGACCTATTTGCAACTTGAAAAGTTTTGAAGGAAGGACCAAAGTGCAATATTTTGAAATACTTTTGAGGCAGGACTAAAATTTCTGAAACTTTTGGATATTCATCTTTAATTCTACCCTGTCCTTTTCTTCATGATTTTTGTAATTTCCCCAAAATCTAGGGCCCCTTTATGTGATTTTCCCCAATCTTCAAAATATTAATTTGACCTCAAAAATCTACAATTTTCTTCCAAAACACCTGAAATGCAATATTAAGCACAAGGTAATATCAAAAGTTCAAGGGACAATATATAAATAATAATAATAACAATAATTAATGAATTTTGACCATTTTGCCCATAATTCCCATTAATTCAAAATAATTGTCCCTAACCAAAATTAATGCTTAATAATGCAATAATGTCCCAGAAAATACATTAAAATCCCAAATTAATCATGGAAAATTCATATAAAAATCTGGTTCAATCAATTCCCCCACACTTAGACCTTTGTACTCCTGAACAAAGGCAATTAAGCACAATTTTCTAAATTCCAATCATCAATGCAATTGAAAGACGAGCAATTTCATAATTAGAAAGCAATGGATCAATTAATCAAATTTTTTAAGTCAACACTAATCATAGTCAAGAGTTGCAAAGAAATTAGCTAACCACACAATCCAAAATATTAGAATGAAGCATAAGAGAACTCTCAAGAAATTAGTGTCTAACTCATCTCACCTCATTAGGGTCATTTCACTTTAATTCACTTAATCAACACCTTACCATAGGCTTGTAACAACTCTAACTTCTCCACTACTTATAACATTAAATGCAATGAATCAAGAGGGCTTAAAAAGGTTGTAATGATGGATGAAGGCTAGATGACATGAAATAATTAGAAAAAGGAAATAGTTGATATGCAAGTCAAAGGTAATGGTCAAGTTCATAGCATCTAAATTACTTCAAAACTCTTGCCAATTCTTTTCTAAATTCATGAACAAATGCCTTCTTGATATTTCTTTTGTTTTTCTCTCTCTTTTTTTTTTCTATTCAATTTTCTTCTTCTTCTTCTTCTTCTTCTTCTTCTTCTTCAATTCCATTTTTTTTCAATACTTTTCTTCTTTCTTTTTATTTTTTTTTCAATTCTCTTCTACTTCTCTTTTTTATATACATGGCATTTCAATATATACCTTGTTCAAATTTTTTTTTTTTTAATTTGGCAAACCACTTTGATTTTAAAATGCCATGAACACTATGATTAATAACATGACATGCATACAACATAAAAATGGCTCAAAGGGGTAAGCAAATGGTCATGAATGAGGGTTTGTGTTTGGGTGAAAGGGTTTAGAACAAATGCCTCTTTCATTTCCATCACATTAATGCAAATGCTGTTTCGAAGAAGAGTTGAAACAAGTTCTAGAAGGTAAAAGACTAAGTGAACATGCACACATAGAAAGAATTCAAGGCTCAAATAACCTTCCAACAAGGCTTCTCCCTAATGCTCACTCCAACACAATCAATTGCATAGGAAGCTAACCACAATGCATTCACTTAACTAATTTGAATGCTAACATTGCAAACACAATTAATCAAAACATTGCAATCAATTATAAGAATACTCAACTCTTAAAAGCATTAATGATGTGGAAACTTTCTTTATCAAAACAAGGAGTTAACAAAATCCAAAATGTGGGTTTATTTCTCTTCCCATTCACTTGAAAAGAACAAAACATGGTTTTAAAAAAAATTGCCAAAACACTAGATCTCATAAAAGCTCAAAGAATTTCTCACAAATCACATTCCAAAGTGGCAAATGCGACCCTTTACCACTTAGGACATGTATCAAAGCAAGTCATTTTTGAAAAAAAAAATGTTGGAAAAATTTTCTAGTTTAAGGCATATTTTTCATTTAAAAACAACCAATTAATGGGATTTAAAATGTATTTCCCTCCCCCACACTTAATCAACACATTGTCCTCAATGTGTAAAGCAATTCTAAAGAGAGTGCTTAGCAAATGGAATGTCAAGGTACAATGGTAATTAAGTAGGGTAGTGGCCACAAATGATGCAAAGCATACAAAGGGGGTTTTTATTGTACTAAACTACACTACTTCTACCTTTTCTACTGGTTTGTGTCCCTCCCCCACACTTATCTTCCTCACACACATGTAAGTTCAAAGAATCATAGAAAATAGGAAGAGAACAAGTGAGGAAAGAGACGACCTGTGTTAGAGAATCTTGAGTCGTTTGAAGGAGAAGTTCTCATCCTTGATGAGAATCATGCATTTGTCATTGACAACATCTTCTCCCGCATTGGATTCCCTTGGTGGAGGTGGCTCAGGATCAATCGGAAGAGGTCCAAGGATATACGATGGATGTTGGTTCCTCCGATGACCTTTCCAAGAATGTATCTGTAAAGAAGACAGGCAACCAGCAGTATCCCATCCAAAAATAGAAACATGGAGAGATTTCAAGTGAAGTAAAGGCATATTAAGTTCCAAACTCTCCAAGTAACTATCACATCTAAGGAAATTAATGGTACTCCCATTAGTAGGAGTCAAACAAACAGTGAAATTCTCTTGTGTTTGCAAAGTGGAAGGTGCGGAATCCAACTTAGTGTTGGGGTACACCACATCATCATTGCAATCACAAGAGATGGAAGGGAAAAGAGTGGAAGAAGAAGGAGAATTTTTCAAATCATTACCACCCAAAACTTTTGAACTTTCAAAAGAATTATTTTCCTTTTCTATATCGGGTGGCAAATCACAAGACAGAATCATATGGAAAGAATCATGTTCATTTGTAATATTATCAATCAAAACAGTTGAATCTTCCCTTATGATACTATCAAGCAATTCATTGGAATCAAAAGAAAGATCTTTTTCTAGGCAATGGTCTTTTTCATTCACAACAATCACATTAGCATCCACACAAGATTCAACATTTTCACAAGTGTCATGCTTAGAAACATCAATAGTACAAGGAGATGTATCAAGATGAACGGTAGAATCAACCACTTCACTAAATGCTTTCTTTTGAAACTCAACAAGCAAGTGGCATTTGTCATGATAACAATCAACACATATTTGATCTACCGCACAAGAACATGAAGATATATCATTCAGTTGACCACAATCATCCCTAGTACTATGAAGAGAAGCATTTTCAACAATAGAAGCATCACACAAAGAGGTAGAAGCAAGATCATCGACAACAACAATTGAATCACTACTACTTGAACTAAGAGGTTGAGCAATTACATTTTCAAATATTTGAGGGGATTCAACAATGATTTCCTCATCCACCTCATCATCACTCAAATCAGGAATTGCTTCACTAGTTAAAGTAGTAGAAGAGTCTACTTCTATAAGGATAGGATCATTACCGAATGGTAAGGAAGACTCTTCAATACTATTTTGAACTTGCTCCACTTCATATGTTTGTGTGGGAATAGGCACCGGAGATTTGAAATCGTCCACTTGTGAAGTTGCATTTGACTCTTGAGCTTGGACTCCTTGTTCCTCCTCCATAGGAAGGGAAGACTCCTCTGGAAGTTGAAATCGCACCTTTTTAACTTTCTTGACTTGAATAGGTGGATTACATGTAGGCAATGGAGGAAGAGTCTCTTGTGGAGCGATGCACTTAGAAATCTTTTGTGACAGCAACTCCATATTCTTCTTAAATTGTTCAACATTTTTCTTCCATTCCTCCGCTTCGTTTGATGGTTGAGTGAGACGCTCAAAGTCCTTGTCCAAACTTGCACGCTCTTTATCTCTTTGCTCCATTGATCTCATTATAGAGGCCATGCAATTGGAAAAGGTGTCCTCGTGTGACTGCTCCTCATTTATAGTACAAGTCATTGGTTTCTGGAATTTTCCAATAACTCCACCAATAGAAGGTTCTTGGAGAGGCACATATGGTTGAGAATGATATCCATAAGATGGTTGAAATGGTGAGAATAGAGGCTCATGAGGTGGATGGCATGGTTGGAAAGTGGAATGGAATGAAGGAGAAGGGTCATGATATGGCATGTGGTTATATAATGGAGGATTAGAGTGAGGCTCATGATATGGGTTGTATGGTGGCGGAGAAGGTTCATGGTATGATCTATAGGGTGGGTGTGGTGGGTAATGAGATTGGAATGAAGGTTGAAATGAAGGTTGTTGGTAGGGTTCATGGTATGGAGGGTGGAATGGACCTTGGCATTCTTGACCAATTGGACTATCTTGATATCCCAACTTGGCTTGAAGAAGCTGTAATGTTTGTTGAATATCATGGATGCTTTCAGAGATAGACTCTTTCCTTTCAGTCGAATCTGCTACATAAGAGTGAGAGTGAACGGATAAACCTTGATTACCATTAAACCAAGCCATGAAATCCAATCACAACAAATTCCAATGAATCACAAAGAGGATTATCTAACAAAAAACTATAAAAACTAAGGGAAAAAAAATCTAAGAGAACACAAATGCAAATGAAAAAGGGAAAAAGGATTTCAAAATGACAAAAGATGCAATATGCTTTGAAAAAAAAAGCAAAACTACCTAAACTAACTAAAATGCAACCTAAAGGCTCAAGGTACCAATTAATCAAAGATTGACACTTAGCTACTAAGGAACCAATTACTTAGCTCCCCGGCAACGGCGCCACTTGAAGAAATCAGGCTTTGTCGACTTTTATGCCTTGGTAACCTCTTCAAAAATTAAACCAAGAATTGCAATATAGGGTACAATCCCGGATCGTCTCTCGAAGAGCCTTTTATTAATTACCTAGAAACTAAGTGCAATGATTGAAATGAAATGAGTTAAAAATGGTCTTTGAGCTTTTTATCTAACAACTAAATTGCAATTAAACTAAAATGCTTTTAAAACTAATATTTTTGGATTTTTGGAATAAAATTGATATGGAATGGAAATTGGTTAAAAATGCAAATGATGAAGATACTCTTGGAAATGATTTTCAATGGCTATCCTTGCTCAATTAAGATCTTTGGGAAGTTAATTCACTAAGTTTCTAATATATCAAACCTCAATTACCATTGAGTCTAGCATCACAAGAGAGGAACCCCTACCCTTGAAATGCTATTAAGCCCTCTTAGTGTAATGAGTTTCTCTAAGTTTTCTAATATATCAAACCCCAATTACCATTGAGTCTAATGCTCAAACTCATGAACCCATTTATTTAAGCATTATTAAAACCCCTTAGAGAGTGATTATGGAATAAGCAATGCATTTAGGTTCAACTACAATTCCAATTCAATCAAACTATTCAACAATACCATGTTAAATAGATAGAAATCAAATAAAATCGTAGAGAAACATATATATAACCATATATATTGATGAGTACAAATCCTCATTACAAATTCCAAATCACAACAACTCAATCCATAGAATAAAACATAACTAAAAATATAGTCTCAATATATAAATGAATTCTTAAACCTAAGAAATCAAAAATACAATGAGCTATAGATAAAGTAAACTCCCATTTGAAGCACATGTGAGCTCAAGTCATATCCAATTCATCTCCAAGAGCTAAAGAAATCAGCTACTGCAGTTTGTCATCAAAGTTTCACCAAACAATTTCACAATTACAGCCATGGAACACATTGAATCAATTAACCAATTAGCTATAAATAATGAAATTGAAGGCTGAAATAATTCCAGAAACAGAATAGAGCAGCCACGACTGAGTTCAGAATTAGGAGTCACTCTCTGGACTACAGGATTAACGGCGGTGAAGCCAAGAGAAGCTCGCCGGCATTGGTGGTAGTCGACTACAATCTCAGCTCAACTCTCTGATTCTCAGGTCCGTCTCCCCCTCAGCTCTGTTCTGTCGGGTCTGATGAAGAAGGTCGCCGGCGACGGTGAGGTGAAGTGGAGGTAGAAGGTCGCCGGCGACCAAGAAGAAAGGAAGAAATGTGGTGATGTGATGATGATGCTCTGTGATGATGATTCGATGATCCGTTGCGGCGCCTCTGTTATATTGCTTCTGCGTTTTTTTTCGGGTCACTCCCATATCCATATAGCATATCCATGTGCCATGTCCAGCTGCTGCAATCGGATCCGCGCCTGTCAGCTCGGGGCTCTTGTTCAATTCAGATTATTGGGCCTAACTTCCTTTGCTCCCAACTCCAGAAGCCCAAACCGTGACCAATCCCTGGTCTGTGTTGCTCCAGCCCAAAACCAGTTCCGGGTCTCTGTGTTTTTCATCTCCAATCGGTCTGTTTTCTTTGCTGATGAAGAAAGGGAACAGTAACATAGGTCCTGGTCAAAACGCAAGTTTTGACCAGGGACCTATTTGCAACTTGAAAAGTTTTGAAGGAAGGACCAAAGTGCAATATTTTGAAATACTTTTGAGGCAGGACTAAAATTTCTGAAACTTTTGGATATTCATCTTTAATTCTACCCTGTCCTTTTCTTCATGATTTTTGTAATTTCCCCAAAATCTAGGGCCCCTTTATGTGATTTTCCCCAATCTTCAAAATATTAATTTGACCTCAAAAATCTACAATTTTCTTCCAAAACACCTGAAATGCAATATTAAGCACAAGGTAATATCAAAAGTTCAAGGGACAATATATAAATAATAATAATAACAATAATTAATGAATTTTGACCATTTTGCCCATAATTCCCATTAATTCAAAATAATTGTCCCTAACCAAAATTAATGCTTAATAATGCAATAATGTCCCAGAAAATACATTAAAATCCCAAATTAATCATGGAAAATTCATATAAAAATCTGGTTCAATCACTCAATCCACCTTTTCTATATTGAATTCCTCATAGGACATGTAAACTTTCTAGGATTTGTGCCTTGGACTTCAGGGGTGTCTATAGGTTTATAGTTTGGCATCCTAAATGCCTAAAGATCACACTTGTACATGTCTTAGGTGGCAAAAACTGTATCTTCTTTGTGTAATCTCCATTTACCTTGTCATTTCAAGAAATTATTTGTTCAACCCAAGGTTTTTCAACTCAGAATTTTAAGGATTCTCTGATCCTTTACTTTCCTTGGACTCCCTTGACACTTGTTTCAGCTAAACATATGTCATTTGACAAAGGATGACTTCACAAAGAATCATCATTAGACAATTTGACACTCATGTAGTGTTCTTCGATTATCTCAAGTTGGTGAGGCTCCTACTTGTGAAACCTTATATACTATTTAGGTGATTATTTCTACGAAGCCCTTAAGTTGCTTTATCTAGAGTTCATCATCCAATTTCCAAATTTCCCAATTTGGAAAGTGGTCTTTACATCATCTTGATATAATTTCAAAACTAAGCTTGTTGTCATAGCCAAAGTTTAGAGTTAAAACGCACAACGGACAACCTTCCATTGTGGTACCCCTTAGTACTAAGTGTTTTAGGTTTTACATGCCCCTAACAAATTTGAGAACCTACTTGTTCCCAATCGCCTCTTGGCTAGGTGACAAATTGCCCCAAAATATGTACTTTGCTAGTCTCAAAAGAGTACAAATCCTCCTGCATGACACTTTGCAATTCTTCTTAGCAGGTATTTTCATGTCTTTCAAATACTTATAGTAGTCATCATCATCTTTTAAATGATGAAGAGAGCATAATCCCCTTATAGTCTTTTGTTGGATAACAATTTGCTCCGAGATGGATTTCATAGGATTCTTTTTCTATGTATGAGTGAGGTAATCCTCTTACCTCTTACCTATTTCATTGTGAAACGGTCTCAATCCTCCCACTCGGATCAGTGAAGTTAGGAACACTTGATTATTCCTTGTTTCTGTGAACCTGTAAAGAGATTAAGTCTGATTAATGCTCATTTCCTACTAGGAATATGAGTTTTATGAATGTCGCGTCCCTTGGCTCTTTCACAGTAATTGAGATGCTATCATTTTCACTAATGAAGATGTGTCTTGTCAAAATCCTAGGCCATCTCATAAAGAGATACCTTGACCCCAATTCCTTCCTTACTCATAGGAAGAATTATGGATATAAAGTTGCTGACCCTTATGGTCTTAACGATCTTGTGCCTGATCTAAGGCCTATCCGTAATTCATAGGGTAAGGTCATGACTGACATAGCGGGCATTTGTTAAGTGTGAATATAATAGTTGTGAGTTTACATACCAACATATGGCTGATAGTTTCACTTATGCAATTATTTACTTAACCATGTCAAGGAGAGGTCTATCTCTCCATTTCAACAATTCTATTATGTTGAAGGGTTCTAGGTATTGATAGTTGCTTAACAATGCCTTTCTTGTACACAGAGCAGC